>CM069435.1:91657631-92329712 GCA_035610365.1 Aquatica leii | reverse complement strand
TCGTTGATACTATCCAATCTCCCACCTACCAGCTAGCCAAGTTCTTGTCCAACATTCTTTGTGAGTTTACAGGTAAAACCTCTTCTCATATCCTCAACTCTCAGCATTTTATTCAACGTTTACAAACTATAAAACTTGAACCCCACGATCTTCTTGTGAGTTTTGATGTCACTTCACTTTTTACTAAAGTTCCTATTATCATCGAACAGATTCTGTCTCAACATGGCAAGGACTTGAGTTTGGTTCCTCTTATGGATAAGTGTCTATCCTCTACTTACTTCCAATTTGATAACAAGTTTTACGAACAGGTTTCTGGTGCTGCTATGGGTTCTCCTCTATCACCTGTTGTAGCTAACATTTTTATGGAATCTTTTGAAACGGTTGCTTTGGAATCATCAATATTAAAACCCAAAGTTTGGTTTAGGTATGTTGACGACACGTTTATTGTTTAGCCTCATGGTCATCTCGAATTGTCTAAGTTTCTTAATCATCTTAACAATCAACACTTGGATATCAAATTTACTATGGAAATCGAAAGTAATGGTTCTCTCCCATTTCTTGACGTTCTTGTGACTCGTAAGCCCGACGAACTTCTGGGCGATTCTGTTTATCGCAAACCCACCCATACTGATAGATACCTTCATGCTTCGTCTCATCATCATCCTGCACAGAAACGTTCTGTTATTGAATCTTTGGTTCATCGTGCTTTTTCTATTTGTCAACCTGAGAATATAGACTCGGAACTCTGTCATCTTACTAGAACTTTAGTGAACAATGGTTATATGAAGCGAGATATTCATAGAGTTATTAATCGTCGTCTACATCCACGTACTCGATTACCTAAGGACATTTCTACTCCCGAATCCAATCCGAAATTGGCCTTTTTACCCTACATTCACAAGGTTACAGATCAAATAGGGAAACTTCTACGTAAGAATGGTATCAAACCTATTTTCAACTCGACAGGCAAAATCTCTCAGATTCTTCCTTCTCCCAAGGACAAATTTCCTACACTTTCATCTCAAGGTGTATACCAAATTCCTTGTTCATGTGGTTTAGTCTACATTGGTGAGACCGGTCGTTCCGTCATTACTCGCATTTCAGAACATGATCGTTGTATAAGGAAAAGGCATATTTCTAAGTCTGCGGTTGCTAAACATCATTTCACTACAGGTCACAAGATAGATTTTGATAACGTTTTGGTGATTGCCAAATCTCCATTCTTTTTTAACAGGAAATTTCGAGAGAGCATAGAAATCATCAAACACCCCAATAATTTCAATCGTGATCATGGTTTCGAGCTGTCCCCTCTTTGGTTCCCGGTCATTAGTCCTTTATCGAAAACAAGCCCTCGTTCAACCGTAACCCCATCAGAGTCGAGCTTAACTAGCTGTGACGATACTTCTTCTTTATATACGGAGACTATTTCTTTTTAAGTCACTTCTATAGAGTTTAGAATCTGGCTTAGTTCACAAGTTGATTACCTAACTCTGTAGTGGTTCTTTGTTAGATTTTCGTTTGCTTTTTCAAGTTTATCGTTTTCTTTCTTACCTTTTCTGAGTTTAGAATCTGGCTTGGTTCACAAGTTATTTACCTAACTTTTGAGAAGTGTTCATTTAGATTTCGGTTGCTTGTTTGAGTTCTTCGATTTCTCTCACGCCCTGATAAAGCCCCTTACGAAAGTAGGCGAAACGTTGGCAACTTCGGGTACAACATTGACACGGTCCAAACCCGGAAGACGTTCTTATCTTAGTATAGACTCCGGCCGTGGAAGCCTTCGCTATTACATTAACAATCTCTACGGGGAGAATATTTCTTCCAAAACCTCCGTATTTTCCAAACTTCGCCACAAACTCGTCAAACTTTTGTGCACTTTAACCTTTCTTAGTCGCTGTCGTGACCACAACATCATTCCTGCATTTCTCAGAATCAAGTTTCACATTCAGACACGTTCTTCGAAAAACATCTTACACCGTGCTAGTCTAGCGTTGGTACGCGAACAGATTAAGCAAACTAGGCGAGAGTTAGATACTATTTCGAAACAACCTTTATCTTGAGTTGGCCAACACTCTTTCCCCGGACGATTGGAATCTCTTTGACAACATTACTTACCAGCAGTCTGATACCAGTCTACGACTAACCACTGAAGGTCATCTCAAAAAGTTTCAAACATTGGAATCCAAGGATGGTAAAGTTTCATCTACTACTGACTCTTTAAAAACGGATGTTAATTTATCTAGTTTGGTCCTCACTTCAGAACAGGAATCGGTGCTGTCTAAGGGTTTGAATTTTGCTGTTGCTCCCAAACGTATTCCTAAAGAAGATATTTTATGTGCTGTCGAGTCTTCTATAAGACACCTTCCGCGCACCATCTCAGATCCCATTCGTATTAACACTGGCAAAATCCTTGCATCATCGAAAATTCCTAAACCCAACATTTCTAGGTCGGAAAAGTTAGCCCTAAAAAGTCTTCGTAAGAACCCTGATATTATTGTTTTTCCCGCCGACAAAAGCAATGCTACTGTCGTCTTGAACCATATTGAATATGTTGCGAAAATTGACACGGTCCAAACCCGGAAGACGTTCTTATCTTAGTATAATTATAGATCCATTTATCTATAGCAAAAAAAATTGAAATAAAAAACATACTTTTTGAGTTAGAAAATATTTTAGGCGAAGACGCGTGACAGATACGGTAAAAAGTTATGGCTGAAATTTGGAATTGAATAATTTCCTTTAAACAAAAAACACTTTTCCAATTATTTAATATTGTGTTGATTGTAGATTTATTGATCTATTGCAAAAAAAATATTAAAATAGAAAACATACTTTTTGAGTTAGAAAATATTTTAGGCGAAGGCGTGTGACGGATACGGTGAAAAGTTATGGCTGAACTTTAAAATTGAATAGGTTCCTATAAACAAAAAATCCTTCCAATTATTTGATATTGTGTTGATTATATATCCATTTATCTATTGCAAAAAAAATATCTAAATAAAAAACATACTTTTTGAGTGAATAATCATTTTAGGCGAAGACGCGTGACAGATACGGTTAAAAGTTATGGCTGAACTTTGAAATTGAATAACACCTAATTATTTATTATTGTGTTGATTGTAGATCTATTTATCTATTGCAAAAAAATTATCGAAATAAAAAACATACTTTTTGAGTTAATAATCATTTTAGGCGAAGACGCGTGACAGATACGGTGAAAAGTTATGGCTGAACTTTAAAACTGAATAGGTTCCTATAAACAAAAAATCCTTCCAATTATTTGATATTGTGTTGATTATATATCCATTTATCTATTGCAAAAAAAATATCTAAATAAAAAACATATTTTTTGAGTGAATAATCATTTTAGGCGAAGACGCGTGACAGATACGGTTAAAAGTTATGGCTGAACTTTGAAATTGAATAATTTCCATTAAACAGAAAACACCTAATTATTTAATATTGTGTTGATTGTAGATCTATTTATCTATTGCAAAAAAATTATCGAAATAAAAAACATACTTTTTGAGTTAATAATCATTTTAGGCGAAGACGCGTGACAGATACGGTTAAAAGTTATGGCTGAACTTTGGAATTGAATAGTTACCTTTAAACAGAAAACACTTTTTCAATTATTTGATATTGTGTTGATTATAGATCCATTTATCTATAGCAAAAAAATTATCAAAATAAAAAACATACTTTTTGAGTTAGAAATCATTTTAAGCGAAGACGCGTGACGGATACGGTAAAAAGTTATGGCTAAACTTTGAAATTGAATAATTTCCTTTAAATAAAAAACACCGCTCCAGTTATTTGATATTGTGTTGATTATATTTTATTTATATTTAATTATGATTTATTTATTTTAAAGGAAAAGTATTGTAGCAATTATTTAATTGTTTTGTGCTCTACTATTTATACTATCGATTTACGAAGAAATTTTCTCAAGAAATCCATCTTTCACATTAAAAATATAAGCGTGCGTTCGGTGCTCGCTCGGTAGAAATCTATAGACGAAAAGTTATGGCTAACTTCCCTTGGGTAGCCATTTCCTTGTTGGTCGTCTGTTACTGGCTATAAACCAGCCAGACGTCACTCAAATATCTGAATCACGTTTGTCATTGTATCAACGGATTCAAGCTTTACAACAAAATTTTTGGTCTCGCTGGAGCCGTGAATACATAACTTCTCTTCAAGAGAGAAACAAAAAAAAGAGACAAAACCAGTCTAAAATTAGCGTAATTGGTGGTCATCAAGGATGATAACTTACCATCATTACGCTGGACACTTGGACGAGTCGTCGATCTACATCTTGGTCGCGATGGCATCAGTCGAGTAGCTTTCATTCATATCTCTGCTGGCATCGTATGAAGAGCGTTTACAAAAATTTGCCCTCTCCCGGATGAAAACAATAAACCTATAATGTGATAGAGTATTTAAGTTATAAGTGCAATAGTTGAATAAAACCTATTTTGAACGGGAAAATTTTGTTTTTCCTTTTTATCTTTATTTACTATATTACTTGTTCATTGTTGTTTTATAGATATAAGTTTACTTTTTGAAAGCGCCTCTGATGTTTTAAGACCGGGACCATGTTTTGTATTGTTATTATTATATTATGTTATTATGCTAAGTGGTTTTTAGATATGTGATAAGTGGGAGATGCGTCGCACGCAATGGAAAAAACCACTCTTCATCTCTCGATGTTACACACTTGCAATTACAATGAAAAACAACTTTGTAGTTTTCCATAAATAAATGCTATTAACAAATACACTAAGACTTTTGGTTCGAGAATTATCGTGAGTACATCCAAAAATAATTTAAATATTTAGCAACACTCTGTATATAAACAAGTCAAAAGAATATAAAGAAAAATTGTTATTTTTTAACGTATCTTTAAGATATGGATTTTTTTTCTAAAAAAAATCGTCGCATGCAGGATTCGAACCTAGGATTATATATAGAATTCACTTTAAATTATAAATCAAATACCTAATAAACTGTTAATGTCAATAAAAAATTTTTTTGTTTGAATAAATTGTTAGGAAAGAATTAACTTTATAAGGAAGCGTAAAAATAATTCGAATGATTTACATACGTACAAATTTATATAAGAAAAACTGTTAAAAACGGCGGATACACCCACTTCCGGTTTTTTATCAGACTAATCTTTTGAGAAAACCGAGAGAATATGAAAAGCAGCTTCATACCAAATTTCAAGTTACTAGGAATTTTGGTTCGAGAATTATCGTGGGTAAGTCTTAAGATAATTTAAATAAGATGCAGCACTCCGTATATAAACAAGTCAAAAGAATATAGAGAAAAATTATTTTTTAACATATTTTGTTTTCCCTTCAAGATATGGAAATTTTCTCTAAAAAAAATCGTAGGCAGGATTCGAACCTAGGATTATACAGGGTGTCCCACGAGGTACTGTACATATTAAAATGGTATGTTCCTTAAGTCAATTTAAGTAGAAAACGTCCTATAAACATAGGTCCAATTCGCCATAGTTAAACAGATACAAACGTTCAAAGTTTATAAATGCTTACACATTTTTTGAAAATTATTATTATTGAAAACAGAAAATCGAACTAGAAAACAGTAATACAACGACGGCTGCGATCTAAAATGGACCGAGTAGCCGCTCGAAGCACCTGCTGGTTGTTCCGTGTTTGTTGACACACATTCAGGATACGCTGTATTAGTTCAGCTCTGGTATTAACTTTTACCTCGTATACTAAACTTTTCACATGACCCCACAGATAGAAGTTCAAAGGTGTGAGATCGAGCGATCTCGGTGGCCAAGTATGCGGGCCTCCACGCCCAATCCACCTATTAGAGTAAGCAACATTTAGATATTCGGTCACATGCCGACTAAAATGTGGAGGAGCTCCATCATGTTGCAGAAACATTTGTTGTCTTGTTAGTAAAGGTACTTCTTCCAAAAGCGGTAGCAATTCATTCCGCAAAAAGTTAGCATATGCTTCTCCTGTCAGACGTTCCTCAAAGAAAAAAGGTCCAATAAGCTGATCGTCAATTATGCCACACCATACGTTAACAGAAAATCTGCGCTGAAAGTTAGTTTCTGTTGTGCCATGTGGATTTTGATATAACCACAAATGAGAATTACGTGTATTGTTCACTCCATCTCTAGTAAATTGCGCCTCGTCGCTAAATAAAATGAATGGAACTAATTGTGGATTTACCTATAGCCAGTGGCAGAAATTCAACCGGGCAGCAAAATCTCCAGGTTCAAGATGCTGAACCTGTTGTATGTGATAGGGATACAAAAGCCCATCATGTAATGTTCGCCATACTAACGTACGGGGAAATCCCGTTCGAGAAGAAATTCTTCTAGTACTCAACCCTGGACTCCGATCAACCATCTGTAGAATGTTTTCCTGCTCATTCACATTTAACTGCACAGGACGGTCAGATCTTGTTGAAACTGATGGAAATGAACCATGAGTCCGTACATGTTGAAACACAGAAGAAAATGTTTGGAGATTTGGCACCCTCCTGTTGGGAAATCTTGGTTCATATTCCCTAACGGCAGATCTCGCATTTCCATCACAAAATCCATAAATGTAAATGATATCAGCATACTCTTCGTTAGAAAAATGAGAAGGCATTTTGCATTTAAATTACACTTCATTTAATAAAATTGACTGTGACATTAGTAGAAAAGAAATCAATAAATGACATATTGTTCGGCTTTTGTTTCCCAGTTGACTACGAATAATTAATTTTAAAAAAATGTGTGAGCATTTATAAGCTTTGAACGCTTGTATCTGTGTAACTATGTTTATAGGACGTTTTCTACTTAAATTGACTTAAGGAACATACCATTTCAGTATGTACAGTACCTCGTAAGACACTATGTATATGGAATTCACTTTAAATTATAAATCAAATATCTAATAAACTGTTAATGTTAGAAATTTTTTTTATTTGAATAAGTTGTTAGAATGAATTAACTCTATAAGAAGCTCTAAAAATATACATACGTACAAAATTATATAAGAAAAACTGTTAAAATGGCTGATACACCTTCTTCCGGTTTTTTTATCAGACTCATTTTTTAATAAAACCGAGAGAATATGAAAAACCAGCTTCATGCCAAATTTCAAGTGTCTAGGACTTTTGGTTCGAGAGTTATGGTAGGTACATCCAAAGATAATTTAAACAAGATGCAGCACTCCATATATAAACAAATCAAAAGAATATAGAGAAAAATTGTTATTTTTTAACGGATTGTGCTTTTCCATCAAGATATGGAATTTTTTTCTAAAAAAAATTATCGTAGGCAGGATTTGAACCTAGGATTATATATGAAATTCACTTTAAATTAAAGATACGCTAAAAAATAACAAATTTTCTCTAAATTTTTTTGACTTGTTTATATACAGAGTACTGCATCTTATTTAAATTATCTTTGGATGTACCCACAATGGGAAACCATGATACGGTAAAAAATAAGAGTTATTCTCTATTTTTTTTTGGTTTATTTATATAAAGGGTGCTGCATTTTATTTAAATTATCTTTCGATGTACCCACAATTACTCTCGAAACAAAAGTTTGCTTGTCAGATAAAGAAACCGAAAGTAGGCGTATTACCCGCCATTTTTAACATTTTTTTCTTATAATTTTGTACGTATGTAAATTATTCGAATAATTTTTAGTTTTTTATAGAGACAATTTTTTCTAACAATTTATTCAAATAAAAAAGTTTTTAACATTAACAGTTTATCAGATATTTAATTTGTAATTTAAAATGAATTTACAAATATAATATAGTTTCCAATTCTGCCTGCGACGATTTTTTTTTCTGATTTACCAAATGGGTAAGTAATATCAAGGCCCAACAAGAGTTAGTCGATAAGATCTTAATAAAATCAAGGTGAAAATTTAAAAAAAAATTATAGCATGCTAGGAAAGTAATATAAACCGGTACATATCATTTCAAAATAGTTATATGACAACGCATAATCTTAAAAATATATGTAGACATTTCTTCATGATTTCTTATAGGAATGTCGTGTGGTGACCTCACCATTTTTTTTAAATGGTATTATTATTTTACATTAACTACGATTAATTTTTATCAGTAAAGAGACATAATTAAACGTGTGAATTGTTTTTATTAAAGTCATAAGGGATTTAATATAAGCTTAATAAAAACAATTAACACGTTTAATTATGTCTCGTTACTGATAAAAATTAATTGTCGTTAATTTAAAATAATAATACAATTTAAAAAAACATGAACCCACATTGAGATTTGAACCTTCGTACGTAGCGGCTATTAGTGCAGTCGTACTAAACTCAACTCAACATGTTTATTAATTAATATGAGTATTAAACAAAGTAAATATAGACTAATAAGTAAATATGTACTCATGTGTATATTTTTATCTTTCCAGAAATTCATACTTTTTAGTATTTGTTTCATATTATTGGTGAGTATCTGAATTATTTATCCCTACAATAGAATGAACAAATTGTACAAACAAAAATTAAAAATTTGTGTAACATTTGTACTTTATTTATTTTAGGAAAATAGTCAAAAACCAATAAGTAAAACATTATTAACAAAACATCAAAAGCAAAACAAAAGAAATAATAATAATTAAGTTTACTGGTTAAATTTAAGTAGTTATTGGTACGGCAGTTTATGTTTGATTGTAAAAGCTGCATTGTGCAGTCTAATTTTTGTAATTTCTTTTAATAGTGGGTTAATACAAGTTTGAGTTTCATAACATTTTTGTGACAATTTTAGTACATAATCTCGAATAGGTTCTAAGTCAGTTTGAGTGTGCATTTCTGTAATTTTTGGATACCGGTCTTTGTTTAGTATTAGTCTGAGGCACTTATTTTGGAAAACTTTTTTAAGTTTGCTTTTGATGCACTACACCATACAGGCGCATCATAGGTAAGTATGGGTCTTAAGACCGTTTTGTACAATAGTAATTCATTGTTTTCATTTAATGAACTATTTTTTGACATCAACGCGTAAATTTGTTTTAGTACACCGTATCTTCTATTAGTTGTTAATAGAAGCAAGAGCTAACAGCAATCATTCTTAAAAACATCCTGAATAGTTGCGTTTAATCTTGTTTTTGAATCTTGTACAAATAAATCTCTACTTCTAACAAACATAGTTAAATAATTTTAAAATAGTCATCATGATAACGACGTTCCTTCCAAATATTGCCGATAATGATATAGATAATTGCTCAAGTATCGTATAACTAGAAAGTACGAACTTTAGTTATCATTATAGTTTAAATACCATGAAGTGGTTAAGTAATTTGTTAATTTTTTATATTGCCTTTTGGGTAACATTGATTTATTTCTATGAAAACTTATTAATCTAGCGTTTGTTTAGGCAAAAGCCGTACTGACCGAATACATTGCAGCAGTGATCGAATATTATCCAGATCCGAACAAAGAGTTGGAACCTGCAGAGAGAGTAAGAAAAAACGTCGATGGGTACTTAAAGATTTTAGATGACATTGGAAAAAAACACGTATGTCGATTATATATTTTTTCATCCTCGAAATTGAGTAGTTACAAATTTTGCTTAACTTTTTTAGAAACTCGATATTGTAGTATTTCCTGAAGCGACCTTGACAATAACAGCTTTTGTCGAAACCAAAATTGACCTATCGCCATACACCTTTGAAATAAGCGACAGCTCAGATTCGTTATGCACCACACAAGAAACAACGTCCTTAACACGCTTAGCATGCGCCGCTCAAAAGCTCAAAACCTACATGGTAATAAACTTGTACGAACGAGCTCGTTGCAAACCAACGTCGGAATGTTCTAAAATCGGCTGGGAGTTTTACAACACAAACATTGTTTTTGACAGAAATGGTTCAGTCATCTCTAAGTAAGTACTGAAAAATCATCGACAATTAAATAAACCAACGCTTTAGATACCGCAAGTTTAATTTATTTGGAGAATACTTAATGAATCGAACTAAAACGGCCGATATTAGTATCTTCGAAACCGATTTCGGTGAAAAATTCGGTACATTTACGTGTTTCGACATATTGTTTAAGCAACCAGCATTAGACTTAATTCGTAAACATCAGATCACTAACATAGTTTACCCGACTATGTGGTTTTCACAACTGCCGTTTTACACCTCATTACAAACGCAATTGCAATGGGCTTACGCAGTCAATGCAACGTTTTTAGCAGCGGGTGCTAATGATCCTAAAATTGGAAACGGGGGTACTGGCATTTATCAAGGAACAAAGGGACCTTTGGTGTATGATATATTTGGAACTACACAATCCAAAGCGTTTGTGGCAAAGATATCGCAAAAATCTCCAGTTCAAGCTCGAGAAAGCATTGAAGATATTGATAAAAAAGCTAAAGAAATGGATCAGTTTTATTTTCAGGCCAACGATGCGAAACGTAAGTCTTGTATAGAAAACACAGTAATCGTCATCGTCTAACTTTAGCTTTAACTTCAAAACCCATTAAATTCGGAGAACAAGAAATAAAAGAAACTGTTTGTAGTGGAAGTCTTTGTTGCAACTTTTTAGTCTCGTTACAGTGGAATGCTGCAACAACCAAAAATTACTACGTTTATCATATGGTTGCGTTTGACGGTGTTCTATCGTTTGCTGGTGCCTACAATGGAGGTATGGAACTATGTGGCGTGATCGCGTGTATGACAGAAAATTTAGGTTCTTGCAGTAAAAGGTAATGTCAACATTATCATCTATTTCTGAATTTCGAACTATGCTTGCAGGTTTCCGAATTACGATGAGGTATCATGGCCAGCGACAATTAAACATATTCAAATAAAGGCGGAATTTGATATAGACGAAAATAAATTTCAGTTCCCCAATTCTTTATTAAGCAACATAAAACCTCTTCCCGTAGAAGACTTCGACTGGGCCAACACAACATCAAACACAAAGATTGAATGGACCTACACTCTCAAAACGCCACAAAATCGTTTAATGACTTTTGGAATTTTTGGAAGAGATTTCAGCAGAGATAGTGCTATCAGTCATAACGAGGAAAGCACCAATACTTTAACAACCGCTTTATTAGCAATTTTATTTGCTTCTATCATTTATTTATTGTGTATCCAATGATTTAAAAGATAAAATAGAAAAACAATCTAAGAACTTAAAGAAGAAAGAACAAAATTATTGTAGTACGGTAAACTGCTACTGTTAATCCTCCTAATTTGTTAATTCACAAAGTTTCTTATTGCCTTTTTAGATTCTTCTTTCAAGAGAGCCAATATAACCACTTCTGGTAATTTTTAGGGCAAGGTTTTGTGTTACCAATTTATGTAATTCATTAGGTCACTCTATTTATTTAAAAAAATTTTAACATTTCTAATTAAATTTTAAATAAATGGTGGCCTGATGAAGTGCACACATCTGTAGCACGAAACGTTGTCCTAAAAGTTACCATCAATGGTTTTCTTAGCTGAAAAAAGGACCTTAATAAGTAACAAGAAACTTTGAAAATTATTATAATTTTATTATATCATTATTGCATTTAATAAATGACTACAAAATAATTTTTTTTGCAAAATATCTTATCCAAAACCGGTTCTTCTAAAGACTTCGATTAACTTGATTATAATAACCAAACACTATTATCCGAAAAAAAAGTGAGAAAGTTGTAATCGCTTAAGTGTAAATAGTTCAATTACCGAGGATCCATTTGTTAAAAAACGATGAAAGTGTTACGTGTGACGTCCGATCAGAATTTTTTTTAGATATTTTGCTTAGCGAATTATAACATGTGAACCCGTTGTAAAAATCTACGTGAGTGGTATGCAAAAAAAATACTTAGTAAAAAAGGTAGACCAGCTAAAAGAAAACGATAATCAAAACATGGTAGCATAGAACTAAAATGAAGAAATCGAAAATAAAAATAGAAAAATAAATAGTCAAAAACAACTTTATATTAGAAAGAATGGTAATGGATGAAAGAACTAAGTAAATAAATGAGTGATTGTAAATTGAAAAAATGAAGAACCGAGGGTTACATGTGGTTATTTTGTATTCTAACTTAAAATTAACGGTTGCACTGTTTATACGCCGCTACTGATTCCTTTTATGAGTGGGGATAAGCGGTATATTACTGTCAAACTTCCATTTTTACTTTTTCTTTGCAGTTTGGACATCGCTGTTGAGCGTCATATTTGGGTTAGTGCGCTAATACAAGTTGTTTTTCTTTTTGCTGAATTTTTCTCGGTAGTAATTTTTATTACGCTTTTAACGGATGTGCTAGAAAAAACGTATTCTAAATATTGGTTGAATTTGGCGTTTGGGTTATTTACACGACGTTACAAGTAGAAGGAGGAAGATGTGGATCCATGAAACTACCCGCACTTGCTTGGTTCAAGTTTGCCTCATATAGGATAGAACAATTTAAGATATGTTACAAGAAAAAAAATTGCCTAGTTAGACGAGTCGCAAATGCAATGACTACATTGACGTCGGGCACTAGTCTAAGGATAGACTCAGGGAAATCGGGATAGAAGTTGACTTGGCTTCTTAAGGTACTCCGGTCATCATCGAACTCCCGACAGAAGAGAATCTTATGTGATGGAGTATCGGGAACATCACACGACAAGCACCGGTCGTCATCTGCAACGCTAATGCGTTTCAGATGGCAACGGAACCCGCCGTCCGATGTGAGAATTTAGACGTATCTCACTGCCGCTGCCGTTCATTTAAGATCAAAGTTTTGAGATAGCGCTTGATGGCCGAAAAGGAAGGAAAATCTGCAGTCGAAACTTGCTGGTTTAAGAATGTGCATGTGCCAGTTTAAACAAGAACTTTGAAACAGTATATTTTCTGCAATAAGAGATGCAGAGGGGAGTATTTTGCCACAACGCACAAGAAATGGCACAGTACGATATGCTCTGAGTATAGTACGAAAGAATAGGAAATGTAGAGATGTCAGTTTCTTGACATTGTAGGTATATCGCAGTCTGTGGTACCAGATGTCTAAGCCACATGTGAGCATAGGGATGACTGCACTGTTAAAAATGGTCACTAATGATTTCCTATGTATGTTCCAGTTACGGCGAGAATATTTGTAGAACAAGTGCAAGACAGTCTTGTCCTTGCCAGCTACATAGATACCGTGTTTACCGAAGCTCAGTTTGTGATCGAGCAAAAGACTAAGATACTTAAATTCGAAAACTTTTTGAACTGAAATGCCGTTGAGTCGAAGTGAGAAATTTCTTTTTAAGGAGGAACCAAAAACCATGTATTTGGTTTTGTCAGCTGAGAAAGTCAATTTATTGTTGAGACTCCAGCGAGTCAGAATGTCTAGGCTCTGTCGTGTTTTGTTCTGTTGTCTGCAGACACTGTGATAGTAACATCGTCCGCGTAAACGAAAATGTCACAGTTATCGGGTAAGTCTTGTTCTAGCAAAGAATCCACAACTACGTTCCACAAAGTCGGTTCAAAAACCGACCCTAATTCCAGTTTTCGAGCAATTTTCACTGCAATGCTTATACACGCTATTCGATCATTTTTCGAGACTACAAAAGATGACGTCACTTTCGTTACAAAACATACTTCACGATTATCAAATTTGTTCCATGACCTTAAGCAATTACGTAGAAGTAATCCGAATGCAAAGCTGCCTTTATTGCTGCTGCTTCATTACATTTTTGAAACACTTGGATTGAAATACCAGTATTATCAGTCAACTTGGTATCGTGTTCTGGAAGCTGAACAAACAACGAAACTGCTTATTGGGAATTTGTGTTCGATTGAGAATTCTCTGACAACACACAGAAACAGCAGAAAATACATTTCGGCTCGCGTATAGATCCGACAAATAAACCATGCCCGAGCGCTATCCTTTCTTACGGATAGTAATAGAACAAATGTCTAGGCTAAATAAAAATAAATATCCCAGACCCGCAATCCCCCAAATGAAAACTATTTATAAGCCAGATGTCGATTGATGACAAAATCTTATTATTCCTTACCAATTCTTTCCGTTTTAACGCCGGCACATCCACCGTACCTGGCGTATCAAAAATGACCGAAAATGTTTTTGGAAAATAAACTACGACCTGCGCCGCCTGACAGCGTAAGACTCAACCAAACTTCTATTTGTACGTCGGCGGTGACAAAATTGCCTATCCGTCAGTCGAAAAGAATTGCAAACTACATTTTCCTCGTTACAAATTTCCCCAAGCAAGAAGTGAGACCCACGGTCAAAATAAATCTAAGCGCAGTAGTAAAGATTACTTAGAGCGGAACTTACAATGGAGTTCGTCAACCACTAAACAAACACATTGAAAATCGAAACCTAACCCAGAAACCGAAAAACCAAAGAAAAACCCAACCTGATAGTCGCATAAAGCAAAATAATACTGCCCGAGAAAGCAAACTCCAGAAAACTTAGAAGTCACCAAAAAATGTGATTTCAGGTATAAATTATCAACGAGAGAAAATAAGAGAAAAGAGCAGAAGAGAGAAAGAAGGAACATTTAGATAAGCGTCGAAGACCCAAAAGCCTCAAAACTCTAATAAACCCCCAGTCGCTGTGATAAAAACTCTGAATACCACTCCGGACAACCCCTCAGGAAAGGAAAAGGTACTGCTAGAAAAAGGAATATCGAACGACACCCAAACCCCGAAACTAGGACAAAACCTTAAGAACCCTGTTGCAGCCGAAGGTTTCCTCGACGAAGTCTTAACCACACCTCAAGTCCTTGCGTCGAAATGGAAATAGCGTGTCGTTGGGCTCCTAACGTCAGTCCACACAAGCGCAGGTCATCGTATCCAGTACTCGCTTGACAACGCCAGGTTTCCTCTCACCAAGACAGGAATCTGATGTACGATCAGTAAAACCGGGACGGAGACAATCAACTTTCCCGAATACGCAATCGTCGGGTTCCCACAACGGGTACCCCCCCGCTACTCATAGAAACAGATCGAAAAAAGAGAATGAAAGACAAGAAGACAGCAGGACAAAAGAAAGTACAAGTGTTAGCGTACGGTTCGACTACCTCTCCTTAGATAGTCGACCCCGAATGACCTTACCCTGCTGCCCAGCCAAGCGCCCAAAGCAGAACTAGGGTTAAACACATGAAAATTTGTTCACATAACTGTGACACAACTAACTATCATCGAAAAAAAATAAATCATTCAAGATAACGGAAAAGAACCCGCTAGGCGAATGAGATGCTTCTTCAAATATCCAAAAGTAACCTATTACCTATGGACTTACTTAACCTAATCTAAAGTAACCCGATAGCACCCTTGCTCAAGTGCAAAAAAAAATAAATTTTGTCAGTACGTCGAACCAATATCTAAACTAGACAAGAATTATGCATTTTTGAGACGATCAAGAAAAGCAGACACGTAAGGGATATAATACAAATATTTCTGAGTAACCGTGTTACTTTACGGAAGTCCACGCAAAACCTGTAGTTTGTTCATCCGATGTCAGATGGAATTTGGACGAAAGTTTATCGATACCGGTGGAAGAGATAGGAGAAGAAAAAGACCATTATCCCAAACGAAAATACGAAACAAAGTTCATTATCTTCCAGAAGTCAATGCCCAAAATCAAAGATAGTGAGATTTCTGGGACTACTAATACATTAGGTGCCTTAATGTTACCCTCTAAACTTTAGAGGGTAACATTAAGGTAACTTTAGAGTCTAAAGTAATCGGTAACAACAAAGATCCAATCACAGATCATTTTGTTTCAGTTGCCACAGAACACAAAGAAATCACATCCGGAGTAATAGAAAGATTAAGAAATCGTAGAACATTCCAGCCAGGTGCCCCTAGAATAATGCGGGAACGATTGGAGTTCATCACTCGACCCTAGACCCTGATTGCTGGTTTAAAGTTTTTGTCTTACATAGCTGACAGGTTTCTGCAACTTTTCGTACCACAATTCCAACAAGCCAGTTTTCCCCAGCAGTGTTAGTATTCACCGAAGAACATGTTGGTTCCGCAACCAAACTAGTGGAAGAAGAAGAAAAAGAAGTAGCAGACTTCACATAGGCCAAATTTTGGTTCTAGAAGATGAGATGAGCGCCTAGAAAGTGGTGGTTTAAAATATTGTGTCAGATATTAGTTACATTCCAACTTCTTTCTCAACTAAAGTAATTCGTAGATCAAAATGACGTCCCGAAGAGCCAAAGATGTCTGAAAATACGAAGTATAAGATCGAATAATGCGAAGTTGTTGTGCCTCAGTTAAAGGATCACTCAAACGTTGAAATAAACTTTGCATAGTCGCAATGTACCAACCAATAGATTCCGCAGGTCCCATAGTTCGAGCTTTGATTTCAACCAGAAGGCGTTCACTAAATCTATAGACAGAAATTCTAATTTTAGAAGCATGAATACGTCTTTCCATGTAGTTAAAGTATTTTTAGGTGTTCGATAAATTAACTGAGTTTTTCCAGCCAAGTAGTTCAGAAGCAAAAGCAAAGAGTTGGCGATAAGAAATGCCACGAGCGACACTTAACTCATCCACCCTAGTTAGAAACTCTAACAGAAAAATTGAACCATTCCCTTTAAATACCAAATTCAGTTTACTAGCAGACCCAAGCTTCATTGCGTAAGTAGCAACAAGTAAACCGGAACCATCGGAACCGATTCTGAATCAGAATCATAAAAAAGTAAGTCAGGTGAATTATCATCAACGTGAGCATCATTTGACTTAGAGGACTACTAATAGAAACCGGTGAGAAATCGGCAAAAGTCGTACCTCAAAACCTCTTACAATGCGAGTTGACCTTGTTAAAAATGTCTTAAAAGCGAAGTAATAGTTGAGCATTAACCCATAACGAAATAAGTCTTTGCTAGCCTGAAGAAGCAATAACCCTCGTAAAGTTCCAATATTTAGTAAGTGCATCCTCGATAGCAATCTTATCCTCTTCGAAAGAGAATGGATATTTAATTGAAGAAAACGTTTTTTTATTTGCTTCTAAGTGTAACGCATTACGCACAGATGAATAAAGAAATAAACCTCATGAAGCTAATTTATATTGTAGCTCCTTTTTATTAAGAGTATTAACAATCAATTTCTACTGATTAGGCGTTGTGGATATTTATCCTAAAACTTATCAACGAACAGAAATCCTCTAAACTAAAATTTGTTGCCGTAGCGCACGAGCGACGCGAACCCACTTGTAATATACAAAACTCCAGCAGAAGAAAAAAAGAACACAAAACGCTATCACCCACTAAGTAGAAACAGCAAAAAAAATAAGCAACTAATGAGTAAACTTTCTAAAAATACAGCTTGAGCTTCTTTACCAATACGCACACCGTAGTACGCCCTCTCTAAAACGAATCAATTACAAAAAAAAGAAGAAAAACCAAAAGCAGTAATCGAAGAACACACGTTGCAGGTGCCAAAATTATTTGTGACGTACAAATTAGGGAAGTGAGAAAAAAAATTGTAGATGTTTGGCTTACCTAGTTTTGCCGCAGATGGTCGTGAGTCCGATTGTTAGTAAAAAGCACTTTTCAAATAAGCCATACCCGAGCGCAATTTTTTCTTACGAATAGTAATATAACGAACGTCTAGGTTACAGAAAAGGAAATATTCCTGACCCGCAATCCCCCAAAGTATATCAGTAAGTAAAACAATCGCTAATATAGGAAAATAACAGTATCGTTTATTATTAATGCTACCGTGGCTACGCCACTGTTATCATTAATGTAGTATTACATAAATACACAAAAAACAAACAAACAAGGCTATTATAGACCTTTGAAGTAAGTATTTTAGTATATCGCCGCAATAGACAAACGGCCGGTAGTATTAACTGTAAACACTTTTATATTCCCATTTCATCTTCTTGAATAAGGCATGAGCCAATACCAAAAAAAGAGGAATCAGCAAAAATTATGATTTTCTGGGTCGGATCGAAATATTCAAGACACGGACTCCCCTGCAGCAATTTTTTCAAAGGCTGGTTTTTGAGCATGATTCCAAGAAAAAGAAACATTTTTCTTTAATAGAGAAGTCAGTGGTGCTAAGATCTGTTGGGAATAAACCAACATGAAAAAGTAACCATGCCCAAAAAACGTTCGTTTTTATCAGATGGTTCGGGAAATTTGACAACAGCGCTTATTCGCTCAGAGTCTACAGAAATCCCATTACCTGATATAGAGTGGCCCAAAAATGCTAATGACCGTACACCGAAAAGACATTTTTCTTTATTTCAAGTTATACCCTCTTCATAAACCCGTGTTAAAACTTCATTCAACATTTGATCGTGTTGTTCAGTTGTCAGTGCATGGATAAGAATATCATCTATATGAAAAAATACGCTATCAAGACCCTTTAAGATTTCATTTATTAACATAGAAAAATACTCGGATGCGCCGAATGGTAACATTTTATATTTGAAACGGCCAAATGGTGTTATGAAACACGTTAAATCCTGACATTCTTTGACTAATTTAATTTGATAGAACCCAGCGGTTGTATCTATACGGCTAAAGTACAGATCCTTGAACTTGAGCGAGAATTATTTCCACTCTACCTATAGGAAAATGCGTGCGCATCACGGCTTTATTTAATTTGGTGTAGTCAACACAAAGACGAATTTTATTATCTTTTCGAACTATAACAATGGGACTGACCCATGGAGTATGATATTCAACGGGTTCGATACTGTTTATTTTTTGTAGGCGTTCAAGTTCATCTTTTAAAGGTTTAAGTAAAGGAACGTGCACAACACGTGGAACTGATTGTATAAATGGATGAACATTTTCATCAACCTCAATTTTAAATTCAGTTTTAAAAGTACCCAGCTGATCAAAAATTCTAGGAAATGTTTGCTCAGTTTCTTCCAATCTAAGGCAACCGACTTGTGGAAGAAACCCATCACCAAATTGTAAGATGTTTAAATCTATTACTGCGGAGCGACCTAAAATTGGTTTCCATAATTCTTTAATGAGATAAATGTTCGTAAAACATTTATTTTTAGAGTTACTTAATGTACCATGCAAGATACCTAAAATATTTAATCTCTTGCCTGAAGGGCTTGTCACTACTCTGTTAGTAATACGTAAGCCTTGAATCACATTTTCATCCAAAAGGGATACAGGTATAGGTATTTCGCTGTTTAATTCAAAAATTTTTGAAGAAATTTACCATTCTGAGAAATAAAATTCATTTCGATTGACCCTAAACACTGATTTGAGCTAGTACTATCATTATGAGAACAATTTGTACAACTTAGTCCAGGGTCACTATTACAATCATTATCTTTAGACTCACATTGGAGAGATCTAACCTTTTTGCTTCTACATACCCCAATGTCCTTGCTTATTACAAGAACGACACGTCGATTGATTGGCAAGACACTTCTCTCTGGGATGGTCCGCTAACTCACAAAAATTAACATTTTCTGGAAGCAGTCTAACATGCCCACAACAATACGATCACGTATTAATTCGTCTTTTAAAGAACCATATTGGCAATGCTCTTCCAGATAATGCAAGCAAGTAATTAATAACTCTACAGGCTCACCTGGTTGCTGGACATGTCTATTAAATTTATAACGATCGAAAAGGCTTGCATTGTGGCTGTCTAGGTTTTAGGAACCGGCATAAACTGTAGTATTGCTTCTTCGGCTTCCTCGCCAAGAACATACATCAAAATATTTATTTTTTCCTCGTCTGATTTTAAACTTTGTCCTGACATGAATCGTTCGAAGCGTTTTCGCCAATGGGCCATGCTTGTGGTATCGAAAAACCAAATTTCTGTGATGAAGACACTGGCACAGAAATTGCTTGAAACTTTGAAGTCACGATCGTCGAGGTCGTCGACGTATCTTCTGTAGTACACATTTTGCGACGTCGATTAAGAAATCGCAGGGTTAGATCCAGGGTTCAGAAACACACGCGCACACTTTTAATCTGCTTTTTAATTACGCACTACCGCTGCCACTATGTTACGTTGGGTTCTTTTATAATACTGTTACGTATTGTTTATTATTAACTAATTTATTTAAACGATTAAAACTACGTTTACTTATTCTAGAAATATGTACACATTTAAATTAACCGAACTAATAAAATCTAATAATAAAAACACTTACACTATAATTTATGTATAACCGTTGTATAACACGAGATAAGATAACGTCCTCGGATATCACACTGTAAGTCACGTTCACTCGATTCGGTGTACACTGTTATTTATTTAAAACTCTCGCACGTGCTAATCACTTATTTATCTTCAACTTGATAATCTTCTTAACACATTCGCATTCCAGCAATAACTGACCTACGATTTCTTTCTTACGTATTTATAGACATCGGTGAATCTTTCTCGAGCGTTCCTTACTTTTCGCTATATCTTCTGGAAACTAGATAACAGCTTCCAGAAGGCTCTTGCATTTGCAAGTAATTTCTCGGACGTTTCACTGCCCCCTTCTTAGGACTGTTCTGTCCCAGAACAGGAGACTGAATGCGACACCGGTAAAAGGGATCGTGGCGATAGCGGCAGCTTCCTCCATTCCGGCAACTTCCTTGACCATAAAAGTAACAGTCAATGGACTTTTCCCGACCCAATACTCTCCTCGGTTGGTAACTACAGACCAACACTTGAATGCCTGTTCCTCTGAAGACGACCTCCAACATGTTTCGAACTGTCCTCCAATTCAGTCGATCTAAGCCACAACCAAGCTTGGGTACTGCCAATTTCTTAACATGATGGAACTCCATTTGTCTCTTGAGACTCCATAATGTTCGCCATAGATCTTTATATAACGGCTTGACACGTGAGTATTTCTTGGTGACCAAATAAAAAACGAAGCGTCCGTCACCACGTAGTCCTAAAACTTTTCCGACTGCCGGTTGCTGTCTTCGTAATTCATCTAGCTGCCCAAACTTCTTTTTAAACACGACTGCAACCCCTTTGGACATGTCAAGGTCCTCGCTCACGCAATGTGCGATGGCGTAATCTTTTTGTGTCTGGAACAGGTCTTGTTGTTCCTCGGTAATAACTCCGAACCTAGCTTTTCCAGAACCTCTGTATAAGTTCATAAACTTCTCGAACTCCATTTCTTCGATTGGATTCCTGGTTCTGCTACTTATTACTCTGGTTCGGACTTGAACTTGCGCATTGTGGTTATCGCCAGCAAACGGGGCTAGACGATCGACGTGGACCACTTTTGGCTTGCCTCTGGGCGGTTTTCGGATGCGGTATATAACGTCGTTAATACGCTGCACGACTTCGTAGGGGCCCTCCCATTGCCTTTGCAGCTTCGGCGACAAACCACGTCTCCTTTGAGGGTTATACAACCAGACCGTATCGCCAGGTTGAAACCCACCATTTTGCGCCTTGACGTCATATCTTGTTTTCATCCTGTCGCTGGCAATTTGTGTGTTTTTACGAACCTCTTCATGTACTTCGTCTAGCCTCTTTGCCAGCTTGCTGACGTAATCTTCTCCAGCGACTTCCTCTTTCGGTCTTCGGCCAAATTGAAGGTCGCATGGCAATCGTATTTCACGACCGAGCATTACACAGGATGGTGTTTGGCCTGTGCTTTCGTGAACGGATGATCGGTATGCCATTAGGAAAAGGTGCAAGTACTGATCCCAGTCCCTTTGGTGTTCGGACACTACCTTGGCTAAGTACTTGCCCATTGTTCGATTCATCCGTTCAACCATGCCATCAGACTGAGGATGGAGAGGCGTTGTCCTAGTCTTTTTAATTCCTAACAGTCGGCAAACTTCTTGAAACAGCCCAGACTCAAAATTGCGGCCTTGATCGGAGTGTAATTCCAACGGAACTCCAAACCGGCAGAAAAACTCCTTTACTAATATGTCTGCGACTGTAGCTGCTTCCTGATTGGGAATGGCGTAAGCCTCCGTCTATTTCGTAAAATAATCCATCGCCACCAGGATGTATTTATTTCCCGAATCGGATTCTGGGAACGGCCCTGCGATGTCAATCGCTACTCTTTCTAAAGGGCTTCCTACGTTGTATTGTTTCATGGGTGCTTTGCGCTTTCTCGCTGGACCATTTCCTGAAGCACAGACTATGCATTTACGGCACCATTTCATGACGTCCTCTTTGCAGTTCATCCAGTAGAATCGTTCTCGCACTTTACCCAACGTCTTCTTAATGCCAAAGTGTCCTCCCGATGTCCCATCGTGGAGATGCTTCAACACTTCGGTCACCCTGCTCTTCGGCACTACCAGCTGTAGTCTGTTTCCCGTGCCCTCGGCATTTTCTAGGGATCGCTTAAGAAGACCGTCTTCTACTATCAAGGAGTCCCACTGCGCCCAGTACGCTTTGATATTTCTGCCCAAAGCACTCACTTCTTCCCAGGTTGGTCGTCGGCCGCTTTCTTTCCAGTCGAGGAGTTGTCTTATTTCAGGATCGTCTTCTTGTTCGCGACGTAACTGCTCAGGTTCCCACTCATCATCAACCACGGCAGTTCTCCGGAGGCATTCGACTTTTTCTTCCAGTCGCGAACAATGGCTGCAGTCCGCCGGACATGGTCTTCTGGACAAGGCATCAGCGTTCCGATGACTGCTTCCGGCACGGTGTTCTGTGTTGTAGTCATACTCTTGCAGTCTCTCGATCCATCTTGCTACTTGTCCTTCTGGGTTACGGAACTGCAGTAGCCATTTTAAAGCGGCGTGGTCTGTTCTCAGTAAGAATTTTCGTTCATACAAATACTTGTAGAAATGTTCGATGGACTTAACGACGGCTAACAGCTCCCTCCTAGTCACGCAATAATTTCTTTCTGGCCTAGACAAAACCTTGCTAAAGTACGCGATAACTTTTTCTTGTCCATCTTGAACCTGCGAAAGGACCGCGCCTATGGCCATATTGCTTGCGTCGGTATCCAAAACAAACTTTCCATCTTCTCGTGGATAACTCAAAATCGGCGAAGTGACTAGGGCCTGTTTTAGTTGATTAAAAGAATTTTCGCAGTCTTCATTCCATCTAAATTCTGCTTTTTCTTCGGTTAGTTTTGTCAATGGTTTGGCAATATTGGCAAATCCGGGGACAAATCTTCTATAATAAGTGCACAACCCAAGGAAACTTCGGACCTGATGTTTGTCGATCGGTCTTGGCCATGCTTGCACTGCTCGGATTTTGTCTGGGTCAGCCCTTACTCCATCTCTAGATACGACGTGGCCAAGGTATTGGACTTCCTTCTTAAATACGTGGCACTTCTTTGGGCTCAGTTTGAGGTTAGCCCCACGTAATCTCCGGAACACTTCCTTCAAGTTGTTCAAGTGCTCTTCAAACGACCTTCCAACCACGATCACGTCGTCCAGGTAAACCAAGCACGTCTTCCAAGACAATCCGCGCAAGATGGTCTCCATCAAACGCTCGAACGTTGCAGGAGCGTTACACAGGCCGAAGGGCATTACAGTGAACTGCCACAAACCAGTTCCGATCGTAAAAGCTGCTTTTTCACGATCCTTGGGTTCTAATTCTACCTGCCAGTATCCACTCTTTAAATCTAACGTAGAAAACCACTGGGATCCTGACAGGGTGTCTAGCGTATCGTCAATTCTGGGTAAAGGGTAGCTGTCCTTTTTAGTCACGTCGTTTAGCTGCCTGTAGTCCACGCAAAACCTCGTTGATCCATCCTTCTTCTTCACGAGTACCACTGGGGATGCCCATGGACTACTTGAAGGTTCAATCACGCCTTCTCTCTCCATATCCGTAATTATTTGTTCGGCTTCTTCTCTTTTCGCCAAAGGAAGTCTGCGTGTATTAATTTTATGTTTCACCACGTTAGTTCTTCCTTTGGAGCCACTCTCCAGCGCGAACACATCTTGGTACTCTTGGATCAACACTTTAACTTTAGCCAGCTGGTCTTGGCTGAGGTTTTCGCATTTGGTGGTAAGAATGTCCAATAGATGTTGTGGACACTTCTTCAGCGACGTATCTTCGTTCGACTTCACGCATCTCACAATTTGTGATACTAACGTGCATTGGCCTACCACGGTCTTCTTTTTCAGCGTTACAGGATCTGAGTTGATGTTTAAGATCCTTACTGGCATCGTCTTCTTTACTCGTACTAAAGTTCTGCCAACGAGTAGTCCCTTTTCAACTAAGCCGCCCTCCATTGGTTCAATCGCGCGTATGTAGCCTTCCCGGAGATTTCCATCCAGGCGTGCCATCACCACACTTTCAGTCCTTGCAGACAGAGTCACGTCTTCACTCAATAAGACTCGCACGGCTGCCTTCTCTGACGAATGAAAAGGAATTTCTTCATTGTCGATCTTTAGGACATCGTTCTTCATATCCAAATGGAACCCATACTTCTTTATCACGTCCATTCCCAGGATAACTTCTTCCGTGATGTCGGCTACCAGTACTTGATGGTCGAGTACTCCATTTCCCAAACCAATGGTTACTTTGACTTGTCCGTGAGTAGGTATTTCGTCGCCCGTCGCTGTTCGAAGTCGTACTGTTACTGGTGTTGTCTTCTCGTTTTCCAATAAGATGTCAGGACGAATGATGGTCTTCGTCGCTCCCGTGTCAACCAGTAACTGGACGCTTCTCCCATTGATCTTTCCATCGAGATAAATGCTATGCAATTGCTCTCTAGGCGATGCCATTTGGATTGTAACTTCCGGAGTTTGACTAGATGAGATTACTTTTTGTTTCTTTCGCTCCCCTCGTTCCAAATTTTCAAGGGCTCTACTAGTCCTCTTCTTAGGTTTGGTACGATGCCGTCGTACATGGCCTATTTCATCGCAGTTCAAAGCTGTCACTCCTCTTTCCCGAAGTATTCGTCGCGCTATCTCCTCGATGCTTTCCAGTGTCTGCGCGGGTACTTCTGTAGCACAGCAGAGTCTATGACCACCTCGTTGCGATGCTTGTTTTGCTGCTACAAACTCCAAAGCATGCACCAAAGCGTCATCCAATGTCTTCGGTCGAGCTAACCGGAGAGTCTGCTGTGTTTCGCTGTCTCGGAGGCCATCTACGAAAGTTTGAATAGCTAACTGCTCCAGGACGGTATCCGGTGCTGTAGGATACGCAAGCCGTGTTAATCTAGCGATGTCAGCCTCAAACTCTTGAAGACTTTCGGCAGCTTCCTAAACCCGACTTTTAATTTGAGCTTGATAGACTTGTTGAAGATGGGCATCTCCGTACCTCACTTCTAATCGTGAAATTAAGAGTTCGTAATTTTCTTGTAGGTGGTCAGGAACAGTTTGTAAAATTCCAAGCGCTTCTCCACGTAAGGACACTATTAAAGACGTCGCTTTCTGTTTGTTGCTCCAACCATTAGCAGTAGCTGCGGCTTCAAACTGCTTGTAGTAGGTTGACCATGGAACTTTACCATCAAAATTCGGTGGTACAACTTTGAACTTGTGAGTGTTTTCTTCACGAGGGTCCATTATTAAATCCTCACTCGTGACGCTTCCTTCGCCGTGACAATTCATCTGCTTCATTCTTTCTTCAATCAGTTTTATTCTGTCTTCTAATTTGTCCTCTATTGCTTCTATTTTCTCATTCACAGAATCGCAAATTTCTTCTTTTAAGTTTAACATGTCTGCTTGGGTTTCCTCTTGAACAATTTTAATTTGATTTTCTATGCTCGTTCGTATTTCTTCTTTTAAACTTCTAGAACTTTCCTCCATTTTCTGAGAATGTTCGGACAGTTTTTCTTCCATTTTTCTTGAATTTTCTTCCATTTTCCTATTCATCGATTCTTGACCATTTTTTATCGATTCAAGAAATTCAAATAGTTTTGCATCCATTTTAACTGCTTGCAAACGCGTCACCGGCATAAATTTAAATATAAATACACTACTTTTTTAAAATGCAGTTTTTGTATAACACAAAATTTTAATAACGATCCACTTGTTAATATTAAACCACGGAAACGACTTTAATTAATATCGCAATCACGCACTTGTTAAAAGAAAAAGTTTAATAAACACTATTTTATACTTTATAAATAAACACGCGTATCGCGCAATCAATTACGGGAGCGATTCAAATAAGTTAATGGTATTCACACTAAAAATCGCGAACCTCAACACCTGACGCCACTGTTACGTATTGTTTATTATTAACTAATTTATTTAAACGATTAAAACTACGTTTACTTATTCTAGAAATATGTACACATTTAAATTAACCGAACTAATAAAATCTAATAATAAAAACACTTACACTATAATTTATGTATAACCGTTGTATAACACGAGATAAGATAACGTCCTCGGATATCACACTGTAAGTCACGTTCACTCGATTTGGTGTACACTGTTATTTATTTAAAACTCTCGCACGTGCTAATCACTTATTTATCTTCAACTTGATAATCTTCTTAACACATTCGCATTCCAGCAATAACTGACCTACGATTTCTTTCTTACGTATTTATAGACATCGGTGAATCTTTCTCGAGCGTTCCTTACTTTTCGCTATATCTTCTAGAAACTAGATAACAGCTTCCAGAAGGCTCTTGCATTTGCAAGTAATTTCTCGGACGTTTCAATACAGATCAAACACTAGATTCGATGATTAGTTTATTATTAAATAGTAAAAATACCATCAAGGATGGTGTCATAAAAATCTCCTCTATGTCCATAAAAAAATTAATAATAACCATTTTTTCTAATTTTTTTTTATAAGTACTCATAACAAGACATATAAACTTAATTATTTTCTGTTCTTGATCATGCAACAGACTTTTTTTCTTAATTAAATGCTTAAGTATACACAGGACAAAAAATTATATACAAGTGTATTCTATTAACTCTATGTATTTAACTAAGTCTACAATAAAATAAGCAATAAAAAACGATTGTTTTAGCCATAAAGATTTAGCTATTTTCGTAAGCCTAACGCCTTCTGAGAGGGTCAAAATCGATAAGTACTATAATCGGTCAAGAACAGGGTAAGTCATTATCAGGTGTGTTCATAATTTATTGCTAAAATAAATAAATACTAGATACTACAAAAATGAGTAAATCAACAAAATATACTTAAAACTGGTAAACTAAAAGTAATTCACAGTAGATATAATAACAAATAATTTAACGTTACAAGAAAGTAAAATATCAGTTAACCATAATAGGGTTTAAGATCCTTGATGTGGTAGTTACCTATAGTTTGCTTATTAATTAAGCTCTTCTAAAGTATAAACATGCTTTGACAACTTTTTTTTTTATTTTACATAGAACATATTTGGGTGCTAACTTAGCTGAATAATTATTAACTGCACTGGATAACACTCGATTACGTTTCCATACTAACTAAGTTTCCTGTTTCAAATTCAGCTTGCAATAAATTTTACTTAGTTTTTGTAGCTCCTTTCCATAATTTTGTAAATCGTATTTTTCGGTTCCTAGTTTGTCTAAATACAAACGGCAGATATAGGTATGCGTCTACCAAAAATTAAATACGCTGGCGTAAAGTAAGTTATGTGGTGCGCACTATTATTTAATGCGAAAGCAATTTTCCTTAATTTTTTATCCTAAGTTTTTTGATTTTTGTCTTTTATAATACTTCGAATACAAGCAAGCGATTTAAATTCTTTACTTGTAAAGATGGAAGCATTGTCGTAAATAATTGTGGTACCATATATTAAAAAATTTTCGTCTTCGACAAACTTAATTAAAGAACAAGAATTTGCTTCTCTGATAGGTTTCATTACTGTATATTTTGTGAAATAATCTAAAGCAACTATTACGTAACAATTATTAGAACTTGATCTCACATAGGGCCCCATTAAATTTATACAAACACATTGAAATGGAAAATTAACCACTTTTGGAGATCCCATTAAACCATATCTACCGCTATTAGACGTTTTTTGAGATTGACAAATAACACATTTCTTTACAAAGTTTAAGATGTCATAACGCTTTTTAGGCCAATAATAATCTTCAGAAATTTTGTTATACGTTTTATAAAAGCCTAAATGTCCAGATGTGAGAATAGAATGACTTATGTCTATGATTTTTTTACGTTGAGGAGAAGGAACGCATAGTTTCCAATCAGAAGAGTTAGACGTTAAAATAATTTTCGAAAATACGTATTTATAAATAAAATTATTTTTTATAGCAAAAAAAGGGTACTTATCTGGAGTGTTATTAATCTTTTCTCTTAGATCACAATATCATTTGTCTACTTCTGTTGCGTTAATATTGTTGCGTCTTTATTTATTAAAAACTAATTTATTTAAACGATTAAAACTACGTTTACTTATTCTAGAAATATATACACTTTTAAATTAACCGAACTAATTAAATCTAATAATAATATTTAATAAAAACACTTACACTATAATTTATATCAGTTAAGATAAGATAACGTCCTCGGATTTCACACTTGTTTACACTAATTATAACATACACGATTATTCTCGATTTATTTATGTAGACAAACACGTGCTAACGATTTATTTTCACTTGATAATCTTCTTAATACAGCTGCATTCGCGTTTCGACAATAACTGACCTACGATCTGTCTCGTCGCTATATAAAGACATACGGAAATCCTTCTCGATCGTTCGTCACTTTTCGCTATAACTTCTAGAAAATAGATAACAGCATTCTAGAAGGCTCTTGCGTTTGCAAGTAATTTCTTGAAAGTTTCACTGCCCCCTTCTTAGGACTGTTCTGTCCCAGAACAGGAGACTAGATGCGACACCGGTAAAAGGGATCGTGGCGATAGCGGCAGCTTCCTCCATTTCGGCAACTTCCTTGACCATAAAAGTAACAGTCAATGGACTTTTCCTGACCCAATACTCTCCTCGGTTGGTAACTACAGACCAACACTTGAATGCCTGTTCCTCGGAAGACGACCTCCAACATGTTTCGAACTGTCCTCCAATTCAGTTGGTTTAAGCCACAACCAAGTTTAGGTACTGCCAATTTCTTAACATGATGGAACTCCATTTGTCTCTTGAGACTCCATAATGTTCGCCACAGATCTTTGTATAACGGCTTGACACGTGAGTATTTCTTGGTGACCAGATAGAAAACGAAGCGTCCGTCACCACGTAGTCCTAAAACCTTTCCGACTGCCGGTTGCTGTCTTCGTAATTCATCTAGCTGCCCAAACTTCTTTTTAAACACGACTGCAACCCCTTTGGACATGTCAAGGTCCTCGCTCACGCAATGTGCGATGGCGTAATTTTTTTGTGTCTGAAACAGGTCTTGTTGTTCCTCGGTGGTAACTCCGAACCTAGCTTTTCCAGAACCTCCGTATAAGTTCATAAACTTTTCGAGCTCCATTTCTTCGATTGGATTCCTGGTTCTGCTACTTATTACTCTGGTTCGTACCTGAACTTGCGGATTGTGGTTATCGCCAGCAAACGGGGCTAGACGATCGACGTGGACCACTTTTGGCTTGCCTCTGGGCGGTTTTCGGATGGGGTATATAACGTCGTTAATACGCTGCACGACTTCATAGGGGCCTTCCCATTGCCTTTGCAACTTCGGCGACAAACCACGTCTCCTTTGAGGGTTATACAACCAGACCATATCGCCAGGTTGAAACCCACCATTTTGCGCCTTGACGTCATATCTTGTTTTCATCCTGTCGCTGGCAATTTGTGTGTTTTTACGGACCTCTTCATGTACTTCGTCTAACCTCTTGGCCAGCTTGCTGACGTAATCTTCTCCAGCAACCTTTTCCTCCGGTCTTCGCCCAAATTGAAGATCGCATGGTAATCTTATCTCCCGAACGAGCATGACACAGGATGGTGTTTGGCCTGTGCTTTCGTGAACGGATGATCGGTATGCCATTAAGAAAAGGTGCAAGTACTGATTCCAGTCCCTTTGGTGTTCGGACACTACCTTGGCTAAGTACTTGCCCATTGTTCGATTCATCCGTTCAACCATGCCATCAGACTGAGGATGGAGAGGCGTTGTCCTAGTATTTCTAATTCCTAACAGTCGGCAAACCTCTTGAAACAGCCCAGACTCAAAATTGCGACCTTGATCGGAGTGTAATTCCAAAAACTCCTTTACTAATACGTCTGCGACTGTAGCTGCTTCCTAATTGGGTATGGCGTAAGCCTCCGTCCATTTCGTGAAATAATCCATCGCCACCAGGATGTATTTATTTCCCGAATCGGATTCTGGGAACCGCCCTGCGATGTCAATCGCTACTCTTTCCAAAGAGCTTCCTACGTTGTATTGTTTCATGGGTGCTTTGCGCTTTCTCGCTGGACCATTTCCTGAAGCGCAGACTATGCATTTACGGCACCATTTCATGACGTCCTCTTTGCAGTTCATCCAGTAGAATCGTTCTCGCACTTTACCCAACGTCTTCTTAATGCCAAAGTGTCCTCCTGATGTCCCATCGTGGAGATGCTTCAACACTTCGGTCACCCTGCTCTTCGGCACTACCAGCTGTAGTCTGTTTCCCGTGCCCTCGGCACTTTCTAGGAATCGCTTAAGAAGACCGTCTTCTACTATCAAGAAGTCCCACTGCGCCCAGTACGCTTTGATATTTTTGCCCAAAGCACTCACTTCTTCCCAGGTTGGTCGTCGGCCGCTTTCTTTCCAGTCCAGGAGTAGTCTTATTTCAGGATCGTCTTCTTGTTCGCGACGTAACTGCTCAGGTTCCCACTCATCATCAACCATAGCAGTTCTCCGGAGGCATTCGACTTTTTCTTCCAGTCGCGAACAATGGCTGCAGTCCGCCGGACATGGTCTTCTGGACAAGGCATCAGCGTTCCGATGACTGCTTCCGGCACGGTGTTCTGTGTCGTAGTCATACTCTTGCAGTCTCTCGATCCATCTTGCTACTTGTCCTTCTGGGTTACGGAACTGCAGTAGCCATTTTAAAGCGGCGTGGTCTGTTCTCAGTAAGAATTTTCGTCCATACAAATACTTGTACAAATGTTCGATGGACTTAACGACTGCTAACAGCTCCCTCCTAGTCACGCAATAATTCCTTTCTGGCCTAGACAAAACTTTGCTAAAGTACGCGATAACCTTTTCTTGTCCATCTTGAACCTGCGAAAGGACCGCGCCTATGGCCATATTGCTTGCGTCGGTATCCAAAACAAACTTTCCATCTTCTCGTGGATAACTCAAAATCGGCAAAGTGACTAGGGCCTGTTTTAGTTGATTAAAAGAATTTTCGCAGTCTTCATTCCATCTAAATTCTGCTTTTTCTTTGGTTAGTTTTGTCAATGGTTTGGCAATATTGGCAAATCCGGGGACAAATCTTCTATAATAAGTGCACAACCCAAGGAAACTTCGGACCTGATGTTTGTCGATCGGTCTTGGCCATGCTTGCACTGCTCGGATTTTGTCTGGGTCAGCCCTTACTCCATCTCTAGATACGACGTGGCCAAGGTATTGAACTTCCTTCTTAAATACGTGGCACTTCTTTGGGCTCAGTTTGAGGTTAGCCCCACGTAATCTCTGGAACACTTCCTTCAAGTTGTTCAAGTGCTCTTCAAACGACCTTCCAACCACGATCACGCCTTCTCTCTCCATATCCGTAATTATTTGTTCGACTTCTTCTCTTTTCGCCAAAGGAAGTCTGCGTGGATGTTGTCGTATCGGCCGAGCGTCTCCGGTATTAATTTTATGTTTCACCACGTTAGTTCTTCCTTTGGAGCCACTCTCCAGCGCGAACACATCTTGGTACTCTTGGATCAACACTTTAAGTTTAGCCAGCTGGTCTTGGCTAAGGTTTTCGCATTTGGTGGTAAGAATGTCCAATAGATGTTGTGGACACTTCTTCGGCGACGTATCTTCGTTCGACTTCACGCATCTCACAATTTGTGATACTGGCGTGCATTGGCCTACCACGGTCTTCTTTTTCAGCGTTACAGGATCTGAGTTGATGTTTAAGATCTTTACTGGCATCGTCTTCTTTACTCGTACTAAAGTTCTGCCAACGAGTAGTCCCTTTTCAACTAAGCCGCCCTCCATTGGTTCAATCGCGCGTATGTAGCCTTCCCGGAGACTTCCATCCAGGCGTGCCATCACCACACTTTCAGTCCTTGCAGGCAGAGTCACGTCTTCACTCAATAAGACTCGCACGGCTGCCTTCTCTGACGAATAAAAAGGAATTTCTTCATTGTCGATCTTCAGGACATCGTTCTCCATATCCAAATGGAACCCATACTTCTTTATCACGTCCATTCCCAGGATAACTTCTTCCGTGATGTCGGCTACCAGTACTTGATGGTCGAGTACTCCATTTCCCAAACCAATGGTTACTTTGACCTGTCCGTGAGTAGGTATTTCGTCGCCCGTCGCCGTTCGAAGTCGTACTGATACTGGAGATGTCTTCTCGTTTTCCAATAAGATGTCAGGACGAATGATGGTCTTCGTCGCTCCCGTGTCAACCAGTAACTGGACGCTTCTCCCATTGATCTTGCCATCGAGATAAATGCTATGCAATTGCTCCCTAGGCGATGCCATTCGGATGGTAATCTCCGGGATCTGACTAGATGAGATTACTTTTTGTCTCTTTTGCTCGCCTCGTTCCAAATTATCGAGCGCTCTTCTTTGCAAGTAATTTCTTGAACGTTTCAATATTAAGAATTTCATTTGAGTTATCATTGTCAACGGAATTGGAGAGTATATTAGCACTAGATACATTTGATTCATTAGATATTATTTCAGTAGATAGTATTTGTGCATCATCGTTACTCTCAAGAAAACAATTAAATTTAATAGAAGGTAAGCAATCCGTATCTGATTCTTTTTTTTGTCACGTATTTAAATCAAAATTATTATCCGGCACGGCTCTATTAATTGCGTCAGGTAAAATCAATAATATTCCAGGTCGATGCATAACATCAAAATTATATTGACGGAGACGTATACTCTAACAACACAATCTGCCAATAGGGTCTTTGAATTTATTAAGCCACACTAACCCTTTATGATCAGTAATTACAGTAATCTTATGGGGACATGCTTCTATATAACATCTAAATTTATCAAATGCAAAAATGATAGCACAAAGTTCTTCTTCTGTTACTGTGTAATTTTTCCATTCGCGATCTGTAAGACTACGAAAAGCATAACAAATAATTTTTTGTATACCTTTCTGAATTTGCAATAGACACGCCGCGACTGCGTTATTAGAAGCATCTGTTTGAATTATAAAAGGTAATTTAAAATTCGGAGTTGTTAATATAGGAGCAGACACTAAACATTTTTTTAGGTTTTCAAATGCTTTATGAGATGCATCAATCATTTTTATAGGTTGGCCTTTGTTTTTACCTTTTAGTAAATCGGTTAAAGGAGATCATTTTTCTGAAAATTTTGGTACAAATCTTCGGTAATAAGAGACTGAGCCCACAAATCTCTTTAATTCGGTATAAGTACGTGGAGGTACATACTCTAACATAGTTGTTATTTTTTCAGGATCTGTATGTATTCCATCTGAACCAATTACAAAACCTAGGTAATTTAAACTTTTTCTAAAAAATTGGCATTTTTCTAAATTAATAGTTAAATTAGCTTCTTTGAGTTTATTTTTGACTTCGGTAAGCAATCTTATGTGTGATTCAAAATGATCAGTTACTAGAATGATATCGTCTAGGTATACAAATAAATGCATAACTCTCCTCTCATAGATAGTTGCCAATAGAATGATGTAATATTTAATAAAATGTACTAAAATGCACCCCACGCTTTTTACTCTGAATTGAATTATTCTGTTAATAACTTAAATTTTATTATAATTTTCTTTTGAGGTGACAAATTATGATTGATTGTTCGACTTTCTACTACTGTATTATAAACTCTTGTTTTCTACTTTTTAGTTCGGTTAGCTATAAAAGCGTGTTTTTAGTTTTTTTTTAAACTATTACTTATTTTTTAGATTATAATTTGTATACGAAAACTCTGGTTCTGGATTTTTTTGTTGAGAGTTTGAACTTTGACACCGAGAAGCGTAGAACGCGTCGTCAATTTTTTTGCATAATTCACTTAAGTGCGACAAATCTTTAATATCTATAACGCCAATTTGTTTTACGTAATAAGGCAAAAAGTTTTGTTTTATGTAAAATAATTTTGTGTTTTCATTCGGAGGGTTTTCAAATAAAAAAAGCATAATTGAGATAAAGACGGTTATATTTTCACTTTTACCTTGTTTTCTGTTTTTTATTTGGTGCCATAATTTCTCGTCTTAATTAATTCGCAGAAAATCTTGTTTTAATGCGTTAACCAATTCATCCCAGTTATTTACGTTATTTCTTATATTTCGGTACCAATGAATTGCTTTGTCGGTAAATAAATCTACAGTCCCTTTAAATAAAATATCTTTAGAAACGTTTCTAGCGAAAATTCTTTGCAAAAAAGAAGTTACGGAAGTTGTTTGGCCGTCAAAAGTGACGTTCTATTTATTTAAATTGAACTTGACTACTATTTAAATCTGGAGATTCTAAACCTGCATTATATTTAATATCTAAGGAATTACTTTGACTAATTAAGTCTGATTCGATACACAAACAATCAGCCAATGCCTTATTTTTAAAATCTACGTAGGTACTGCTCCGAATTATCTTCTGGAATTTTAAATCTGTTAATGCGGTTTATTAAATAAATTAAACGCGTTTAAATGCTTTTGTACATGTTATCTGTAGTAGGACCTTCAAATGCTTTAACCTAATCTTTTAGTACATTAATTGTTTCGGAAATTAATTTCGTTTCATCTGCTAAAACAAACTCGTTATCTACAAGAATGGTGATATCAGTGGTTTCAAATAAATGCGACAAAATTTTACGTTTTTCAATTACGCCTTTTCTTGTTTTTTGTCCTCGTATACGCAATTCATAATCAATTTCAGAAACCAAAAGAAATTTAAAATCAATTAATTCTTTTCTATAAAACATTTTAAAGAATGGTGCATGCGATTAATTAGAACAGAAATTTAAAATTATTCAATCAAAATAACCGGAAATTTGTAACCGATTATTAACAGTTATTGATTAAATGGCGTTGTTCGGATAAGAGGGTTCGGTATTAACACTAACAATCATATAGAAATCGAATGTTTGATAAAACTGGTAACGGAACAAACCTAATGGAAAATTGAAAATTGACCTGCTCGGGAGCCATTAATGTAAAATGCTAAATTTGCATCTCCTAATTTAAAACAATCGGACTCAGGTCTGATTAAAAACGTGTAAAACATGTTCAAGGGAAGGTAATTATGGCTTACTTTAGTTGAATAAAAGTTAAATTTACCAAAAAAAAGTTTATTAAATAATTACGATATAATCAAATTTAACTTAATTTTTTTAACATACATAACATAACAAAGATTTAGTTTAAATTTTATGTACAAGCTTAACTTTTAATTATAGTAAATACTTGAAATGGAAATTACTAATCTTGCCGGTTGTCATTGGATAGGTAAATACGGACAAAGTCTGCTATTGAAGTAGAAACCAAATCCACATCGGGATTCTGGCACATCGGTAGAAAACTGCTTTTTAGGAACGGAGATGTATCTCTCTCAAGAAAAAACCTTATCATTGAAAAGGTGGTACAAAAAAAGATGATTAATTTCAATTTTTATACTGATTACTGTAATTATCACTGGTCTGCATGAAAATCGGCCCTGATACCATTCTTGACGATTCTTGTGTAAAATGACCTCCTGAATCCAAAAATGAGCTCCGTTTTTACCCATCACCCACCTATTTTGGGGGACCCCATTTTTATTTTATTTTTTGCATTTTTTTTTTAGAATTTTAACTTATAGTCGTTAAACATCCCAAAGCAGGTAATAAAATTTATACCAAAGTATATGGCAAAAGTTTTGCTATAAAATGTATATAGAAACAACAATAAAATACAAATATATAAGAACAGTAAAAAAATATCAATAAACAGTTAGGAAGATTCACTACACGACGCTGGCGATCTTAATAACACATGCAGGTTTGAACAGGAATTTTCGACAGGCTTGAACTTGGATTACTCTTCTCATTATAGTATATTACATTGTTTGCTTAACTGCTTTGATCGGTACATCTATAGCTGTTGCAGAGTTAACTTGTCGACGTTTTAAACGTGCTGGATTTTGTGTTCATTTTTGTTCATTTGTGTAAAACAGTAAAACTACTTTTCCTCCGGATTTCTTCAAGTGACTAAGTGTGATTTGTGGTTAATGTCGGGCGTTGAATTACTGTTGAATGATGCCACGCGAGTGTAAAAATCATCCCGATAGCTTCTTTATGTCTGCGGGGAATTAAGTTTAAAGGCGCAACAAAAACCCGTTTCTCCGCTTGTTAAAACAGCTTATAAATTGTACTTTGATTGTCAAGTTGGCGACCAGGACAAGACTTGGGCTCCATCAGTTTGCTATACGATTTATTACAGTAGTTTGACTAAATGGCTCAAAGGTACCCGTAAATCAATGCCATTTGCTGTGCCCATGGTTTGACGTGAACCTCGCTGTCATCTTACAGATTGTTATTTTTGTATGACTTCCACCGTCGCGTTTTCGAGCAAAAGTAAGCATACAATTCAGTATCCCAATATTCCGTCAGCTCTAAGATCTGTTTCTCATAACGATACTTTGCCAATCCCACAGCCCCCAAACACTTATACTCCAGAGCCGGAAATTGATTTAAAAGACTCTGAGCCACAACCTAGGGCTTCGAATGATACGTTTAATGATGATGAAGAGTATTCCGCAGATTTAGTTTCTCGGCAACCTCACCTCCTCACTCAATCTGAATTAAATAATCTTGTCAGGGATTTGCAGTTACCCAAGACTAAATCTCAGCTCCTAGGATCGCGACTTCAACAGTGAAATCTCTTAGAAAAGGGAGTAAAAATATCTTCTTACAGGACCAGACAAGCAACCCTAAAATGTCTTTTCTCAGAAGATAAAGGTTTAGTGTTCTGCCCTAATGCAAATTTATTGGTGACAGTGCTACAGATGCCATGTGACCCAGTGGAGACTGTTTATAGACTCATCAAAAACAAGCTTAAAAGTTGTCCTGTTGGCAAATGGGAATGACTTCCTATCAGTTCCAGTTGCATACTCTGTTGATATGAAGGAAATGTACAAAAACATCTTCAGAATCCTTGATAAAATTAGTTATCATGATTATAAGTGGAAACTTTGCGCTGTTGCTCTACTCACGAGCCTGCAATCAAGATTCACAAAATATTGCTGCTTCCTTTGTGAATGGGATAGCCGAGCCCGAGATAAACATTACATCGTACGGGACTGGCCTCTGCGAGAAAATCTTATTCCTGGTCAGAAAAATGTCGCCCACAATCCTTTGGTTCCAAACGAAAATATTTACTTACCACCTTTACACATCAAACTTGGATTGATCAAGCAGTTTCTGAAAGCAGTGGACAAGACAGGTAGCGCATTTCAATTTTTGAAAACTAAATTTCGTCGTCTTAGCGAAGCTAAAATCAAAGAAGGCGTTTTTGTTGGTCCCCAGATTAGACAACTCTTCCAAGATTCGACGTTTATTTAACACCTAAATCGAAAAGAAAACGAGCTTGGCTTGCATTTCAAAACGTTTGTAAGAACTTCCTGGGTAACCACAAAAGTGAAGATTATGTCGCTCACGTCGAGGAACTGCTTTTAGCGTACAAGGACATAGGATGTAACATGTCTCTTAAAGTTCACTTCCTTCATTCGCATCTGGACTTTTACCCTGAAAATTTAGGAGCACTCTCGGATGAACACGGGGAACGGTTCCATCAAGACATCGCTGACCTAGAGAAGAGATTTTCAGGGAAGTGGAATGCAAGCATGTTGGCGGAGTACTGCTGGTTTTTGAAACGAGAGAGCTGTACCTCAGGGTATAAAAGAAAAGCAAGCACCAAGTAACGATGAATATCTTTTTATTTATTACTGTTTATAGCTAAAATAGTTCTTTTCCCCATTTAAATTAAATTCATGTCCATATATTTATTATTGTAATAATTATTATAAGTATTATTATCGTTCGATAAATAAATTATAATTAATTTATCGAAAAGTGGTAAAATTAGAGACTTGGGGCTCCCTCGAAAATGGTGGGTGATGGAAGAAAACGGAAGACATATTTGGATTCAGGACGTCATTTTACATAAGAATCACTCGGAATAGTGTCAGGGCTCGATAAAAAATATTTTTTTGCAAACCAGTGTTATCAGTTTAAATTATTAATTCTGATCATTATAGAAAAAGACATGTTACTTTGTCAGAATCCACTTTGATTCTCCCATAAAATATATCCGACAACCTTCCACGTCGATATAGAATTTGAAAATTTAAAATTTGAATATTTTAACGCTACAGGTTGTCACGTTTCCTTAAATTACTGACAGAACAAAAATGACGGGAAATGGTTTTGGAAAATGAACTACAACCTGCGCCGCCTGATAAAATAATTGTACTCGTTTTTACAACTTGTGTTTTGTCATTTGTTTTCGTTCAGGTTTGAATAGATTTAAACAGTATCTTCCTTCCTAATCTAACCTAACCGTTTTAGCACTAAATTGCTTTATAATTAGCACATCGAGATTTCCGATCCAATCACGGAATCAAACTGAGTTAGTCGCTAGTAATTAAGTTACGGAATAATTTTTGTAACAAGTAGAAAACCGATCAGAAAAATCGAAGTTTCAAAGTACAAAAAACGATTGAAAAGTACGTAAGTGATTATACTCTGAGAATATGCAATATTGATAACCCTGACAACGATAAACACTGTTAAACGTGGTTATTCTAAGATTACCTATTCTGTTTAGACAATGCTTGAAGTGAACTTACATACTCATCGGTTTAAACATACATTTGCTACACTTAAGAATGACTTAAATGTCTTTAGTAGTAGAAACTAAAAGCCATTTTCATCGAAAATGCTCGAGCAATTGAGCAATGTGCTCATTGCCTAATCAAACTTGGGTATATTTGAGTAACGAAGTTTTATTACTCTAGATAAACAATACAATACAATTTCAATTGTACACGTTTCGGCAGTAACTATGAAGAAGAATTTAAAACACGATTATTTATTACAGGCACACGCGATGTCCAAAATACCACAAGTGGATTACATCATCAGTGTCACTAATTGTATTAAATCATTACACAACAATATTCCACCAGAGTAAGATTATGTAATCTCCGATTCTACTAGCCTTGGAACGAAACTATTGCGTAGACAATATCCCGTCAAATTTAAACTTATTAATCTAACCACAAATTAAAGCTGAAAACAAAATTTAAAATTCAATTGATTAATCAATTAAGATATACGACTTTTAACAAATTCAGAAAAATAATAATAGTGTGAATTATTTTAAATAATAAGAAAATTGTCGTTAATTAATTAACGTATTTGTTTTTTTCTTATTGATTACTATCACCGTTCTTAAGGTTGCGTTTAAACAATATTTAAAAAAGTAAAAGTTTTTTAATGTTATCTGCGCGCCAGTTTGCGCAAAGTTCAACTAGGAACGCATAATTATGTTTGCTTATTATTTTGCCAAATTAAGTTACTGCGTTGAGGCCATACTGTAGTAGGAACTTGAGATATCAGTAAATAGCATGAAGTGCTTAAGTGGTTTGTTCCCAATTTTTTTCGTTACTTTTTGGGTGACCGCGACCTATTTCTATAAACATTGTTTTTATTCTTGCGTTTATGTTTAGGCAAAAACTGTACTAACTGAATACACTGCAGCCGTGGTCGAATATTATCCGGATCCGAACAAACAGTTAGCACCTGAAGAGAAAGTAAGAAAAAACATCGATGGATACTTGAAGATTTTAGATGAGATTGAAAAAAAACACGTATGTAGATTACATAGTTTTTTATCTTTGCTGATACTCAAAATTGAGTTGTTTCTTTATACTAAACTTTTTCAGAAACTCGACATTATAGTATTTCCTGAAGCGACTTTGACAATCACAGCTTTTGTCGAAACGAAAATTGATATTTCACCGTACACGTTTGAAATAAGTGACAGCTCAGATTCGTTATGCACCACACAAGAAACAACGTCTTTAACACGTTTAGCATGCGCCGCTCAAAAACTCAAAACCTACATGGTAATAAACTTGTACGAACGAGCACGTTGCAAATCTACATCGGAATGTTCCAAAATCGGTTGGGATTTTTACAACACAAACATTGTGCTTGACAGAAATGGTTCGGTCATTTCGAAGTAAGTGTTCAAAAATCGTCGACGATTACTAAACCAACGTTTTAGATATCGCAAGTTTAACTTATTCGGAGAATACTTAATGAATCGAACTAAAACGGCCGACATTGCTATATTCGAAACCGATTTCGGTGAAAAATTCGCTACATTTACGTGTTTCGATATATTGTTTAAGCAACCAGCACTGGACTTAATTCGTAAACACCAGATCACTAACATAGTTTACCCGACTATGTGGTTTTCGCAACTGCCGTTTTACACCTCATTACAAACGCAATTCCAATGGGCTTACGCTGTCAACGCAACGTTTTTAGCAGCGGGTGCTAATGACCCTAAAGTTGGAAGCGGAGGTACTGGCATTTACCAAGGAACCAAAGGACCTTTGGTATATGACATATTTGGAACTGCACAATCCAAAGCGTTTGTAGCGACTGTGTCGCAAAAATCTCGAGCCCAAGCCAGAGAAAGCACTAAAAACATTGATAAAAAAGCTAAAGAAATGGATCACTTTTATTTTCAACCCAACGATGCGACACGTAAGTCTTGTGTGGAAAACACAGTGATCGTTGTCACCATCTAATTTTAGTTTTTACTTCAAAACCCATTAAGTTTGGAGAACAAGAAATAAACGACACTGTTTGTAGCGAAGGTTTTTGTTGCAATTTCTTAGTCTCGTTGCAGTGGAATGCTGCAACGACCAAAAATTATTACGTTTACCATATGGTTGCGTTTAACGGTATACTATCTTTTGCTGGTGCCTACAACGGAGGTATTGAACTATGCGGCGTGATCGCGTGTATGACAGAAAATTTAGATTCTTGCAGTAAAAGGTAATTTTATTTCTATCCGTTGTTTCCAAATTTGCAACTTTGCTTACAGGTTTCCGAATTACGATGAGGTATCGTGGCCAGCGACGATTAGACGCATTCGAATAAAGGCGCAATTTGATATAGACGATAACAAATTCCAGTTCCCCAACTCTCTATTAAGCAACATTAAACCTCTTCCTGTAGAAGACTTTGACTGGACCAACAGAACGTTAAGCACTACGATTGAAAGAACATATACTCTCAAAACACCGCAGAATCGTTTAATGACTTTTGGAATATTTGGAAGAGATTTTAGCAGAGATAGTCCTATCAGTCCTGTCGAGGAGAACAGCTATACTTTAACAATTACCTTAATACTAATTTTAATAGCTTCTATCATTTATGTACGGTTTTTCAAATAATTATAATTAAATATCATTAAATCATTAATTTAAAAAAATCAGCTTAATAGCCACAAGTGTTTAATTCTTAACAGTGTAGTTTCTTTATAGACATCGTTAAATTGGGTTTAACATAATAATGTCTTTTGGAATATATTTTGTTTTACTTAATAATGTAATAGCTATGAAGCTACACACTCGATGACTATTTAAATAACGTCAAAAATTGCCTTTGCTAACTTAGAAGAGGAATTAATGTCTTCCATTTCAAACACAGATGCCTCTTCGATATTTTTCCCAAGTTCAAAATAGTGTAACGTGAATTTAAAATCGTTTATTAGAAACTGGGGTAAGTACAGTCATTAATTATATAATCAATGGTACAGTTACAAAATAATTAATAGTTATTTAACCAACAAGGTTGGTAATGAAGGCAATTAATAATCGAGACATTTTCACGCGCGAGCGAGCGCAGCGAGCGAGAGCGTTAATGTTGTCGAGATTATTAATTGCATATTATCAAACAAGTTGGTTTTTAAGTTTTTCCGTCGATCGTATCTTATTAATTTTTTGCATTTACTTATAATTTTATAATTTTATCTACTGAACAATTGTTTTATTTTTGTATCAACGGTAGTGAGATTTTTAAGTAATGGGAATGCTGTATAACCTCAACGCGTCAATTAAATTTTAATCGGATTGATTATAATTAGTTTTGAAAATATCAATGATTGCAAAATTTTTTTAGTTTTATGTGATTAACAGTATGCTAGAAAATCGAAAAAAATTACATCTCGAAACATTAAAAAGTTTTCTTTATCAGCCGAAAGGTAATCGTGGGATTGTTTTCTTTGTACACAGAAGCTGCACTTGATGTAAAAAGCAAATCAAAATTATTTATAAAGCAAATAAAGTGTTTATACGTTTAAAAATGGTTCATAAATGACGAATATTGTTATTAGGAATAAAACCAGGAAACATTAAAAATCTACGGTAAAAACAATGGTAATTTTAATACATATTTACTTCTGTAGATAAGAAAGTTTTAACAATAAACATTTTAGTTTGGAAAATGTAAGTGAATGTTAATTACAACGGTGAACCAGATGTCATAAACAAATTCTTACGACAGATTGATTGGGTTTGAGTGCAAAAAATGCCATGAATTATAGTTTAGTGTTGTCGCTAATGAATGATGGGGGTTTTGAATGATGGCTTTAGAGAGAAGAAACTAGTTCACCTACTAATAAATTAAATATATATTTTCTATATTGATTGTTGTGTTACTTTTGTTTATAACAATAATTACGTAATGGCAATTTAAAGAAAAAAATCTGGTATGTACACACGAGAAATTCATAATCGTTTGTTGGTATTATAGATTTGTCATATTAACCATAACATAATGTGCCACATTGTAGTTTTTAAATGAACAGCATGCAAAAAGCTGAATTTTAGTAACACAATTGTTTAGTAAATCTTTTTAGTTTATGATTTACTATAAAAATGCTGTTCACTAACTTATCGATACAATTTGAATCTGATAAAAGTTCATTTGTAGTTGTTTTGTTTTACAAATTAGTGCAAATGGCAGAGAAGTAGTTGCTTAGATGAAGAAGGTAATGTCGAAGAAAGTAACAATAATTCAATGTTCTTTGTCTTATTTTTATAAATACGTAATGTTTTTGGTATGTATGCAAAAGAAGTACACGAGTATCACTACAACACAGTTATATAATAAGTATTGGTTTATACAAAATATACGTTGTTATTTATGTAATAAACTAAAATCTATTTATGATTATTTTTATATACCATTTCATATAACATACAAACATCACAACTTTGATATCAAAAGCAACTGAAAATCATCGATAAAAACCAATTGACAATTCGTAAAATTCATAAAATAGTCAGATGATGTAGACCACAATTATTGTTAATAAGGACTTTATTTATCAGCTTCTTTTAGCATCTTGGTAACTCCAAAGTATATCATTTTGTTTTCATTTTAGTGATCAGGTTACTTAACCTATAATTATTGGAAATGTTTACTTATAATAATGCACGGGTGAATTTTTTAATTTATTTTTTATATAAAAACGTTAACTAATACAATATACGTAACCTCATAAAAATCTTAATTCTTTTCTACGATTTTATTGGTTAGAAAAATAGAGCGTTAATAGAAATTCGTTGATTTCATTGGTTTAAAAGTAGTGCGGTAATAGGGGCTATTACCGCACTACTTTTGATACATTATTATATGTTAATACAAGTATTAATAAACGATCGACGGAAAACGTAATAAAATGTTGTAAAATAAATTAACTAAATTAAAATGAACGAATATGAACTAAAAACCAAAACAAACTTTTGATAAAGGTTTACACCAATTAGAAACACTAATAACTAATAATATATACATATATATATAATAATATATTTATTTCAACACTATTTATTTTTCACTATCGTGCATACGGTAACGTAAAGGTCACTAAACTGCACTCGCGCTAATTACACAATGAATCCTTTGATTTGTTGCAGGTTCTATTTATATCCAAAATGTTATCTTCTTATCGCTTCCAGAAGTTTCTGGAGCGTAACTCTGCCCGTTGCTTAGATCCGTTCTGTCTCAGAACAGGTTCAAATTCATGGCATCTGTAAAAGGGGTCATCACGGTAACCACAATTCTGTTTATTTGTGCATCGTTCGTGTTGATAGAAATAACAGTCAACGGTCTTGTCGTTCCCAATCGTGTTTCTCAAGTTATAACTGCAAACCGACACTTAAGCTCGTATATCCCGGAATATGACTTCTATCATATTCCGCACCATCATCCAATCTAATTGATCTAAACCGCAGCCAGTTTCCTGATGTTGTTTCGCATAACGTGATCTCTCAAGCCCAGCAAGGCGTTCCATAAGTCTTTGTATTTGGGTTACTGATGAGACAACTCTTTGGTAACTAAGTAGTGGATGAGCCGTTGTTGATCTTGAATCTTTAAAACTCTTCCTACTGTAGGTCGCTGTTTTCGAAATTCATCCAAGCGTACAAACTTCTTCTTAAATACCACGGCAATCTCTCTCGGCATGTGCAAGTCTTGAGCAACACAGCGTGCAAAGGAGTAGTCCTTCGGTACGTCAAACAGATTTTGTTGTACTTCTGTAGTCACTCCAAACCTTACTTTCGCGGTTCCATTATAAGTGGAGGAGGAGGAGGAGGAAGTGGACCTGCCAACCACCCGAGCTTGCTTGGTTCAAGTTCGCCACATAGAGTATTGAACGATTTAGGATATAAATTTCGAGATGAAGGATCATCTGTTTAGACGAGTTGGATGGGCTATACTACAAGTTCGTGCTTAGAGAGCACGAAGTTCCGCGAGGCACCTACCTTTCGGTTTATCCTCGCTTCTTAGGCTAAAAACCAAGTACTCGGGAAAAGGAAACCTTATTGTAATGGATAGAATGAGGCCTGAAAATGTTAGTAAAACTAAAAATAATCAAAATAAAATACTATAAAATAATAAGCCCCCATGCAATTAAATAACTAAATAAATACCCTACTTCGTCGTAGCTGACTGTAAAAATAAATCAAAATGCCATGCAAAAATAAATTAAGTTAAACTCTGGTTTTACGTTTGACTCTGGTCGCTTCTAGCAAATAAAATGAGTTCGTTAACGTCGGACACTAGTCTAAGGATGGACACGGCGAAATCGGGAAACAGAGCCACTCTGGTTCTTAGGGTACTCCGGTCATCATCGAACTCCCGAAGCGAGAATCTTATATGACGGAGTATCAGGAATACCACACGACAGGCATCGGTCGTCATCTGAATCGGTGTTGCGTTTCAGATGGTAACAGAACCCGCCGCGCGATATGAGAATTAAGACGACCGCTCGTCGTAGGACATGTTGATCTAGTTTATCATTTAATAGGCGTTACGCCCTTTATGAAATGTATCCGACAGCCGCTGCCATTCATCCAAGATCAAAATCTTGAGAGCTTGACGGCCGAGAAAGAAGGAAAATCTGCGGTCGAAACTTGTTGATCTAAAAAGGTACAAGTGCCAGCAATTGAGAGAACCTTGATACAGTATGTTTCTTCCAATAGAATATGCAGAGGATATTTAGCCACGGCGCATATGGAATCGATAGGAACTGTACGATATGCCCCAAGGATCGTACGAAGGAATAAGAACTGTAGAGATGCCAGTTTCCTGACAATATGAGTATGTTTTAGTTTATGGTACCAAATGTCTAAGCCATATGTGAGCATGGGGATGACTGCACTATTAAAAATAGTCCCTAATGATTTCCTATGTAGGTTCCATTTACAACGAGAATACTTGTAAAACAAGTGCAAGACACTCTTACACTGGTTAACCACATAGGAACAGTGTTTGACGAAGCTCAGTTTGTAATCAAGCATGAGTCCGAAGTATTTGAATTCGAAAACCCTTTGGACTGGAAGATCGTTTAATTTAACTGTAGAATCTCTTGACAACGGGGGGCCAAAAACCATGTAGTCTTTCGCATCGATCTTATCTATCACTCGGTTGACCACTCCCGTGTCTTTATCGTCGTCCGTGTTGTTGCCGTCGTCAGGAGCCAACCGATTAATGTGTAGTACCTTCGATCTTGGTAACTTTCCGACGCGGTAGATGATGTCATTTTGACAAAATTGCGTAAGAGACTTCCCATTGTTTCTGTAACTTTGGAGACAACCTTCGTCTTTGTTGTGGGTTGTACAACCAAACCAGGTAACTAGGTTAAAACTCTCCTTCTCTGGCCCTTACGTTATATTGGTCTTTCATTCGGTCATTGGCGTTTTAAATGTTCTTATAGACGTTATGGTGCATGATCTACATTCTCTTCTTGAGTTGGATGACGTAGTCATCTTCAACAACTGCTTCTCCAGGCTTGCATCTAAACTAAAGATCGCACCTTATTTCAATGTCCAAACATCACTCAAGCAGGAGTTTGCCCGATAGTCTCGTAAACGAGTGATCGATACGCCATTAGAAACAAATGTAAATATTGGTGTTCGGAGACCACTTTGGCGAGATACTTTCCCATCGTTCTATTCATCCGTTCCACTATTCCAACATTTGACAGACGTTTTGTAACAAGACAGACTTGAAGTTACGCCCGTAATCTGAATAAAGCTCCAACAAAACCTCAAAGCGGCAGAAAAGCTTTTTCACCAACTCATTCGCAACAGTTGTGCCTTCTTGAATCGGTATCGCGTACGCTTTCGTCCATTTGATGAAATAATCCAATCCATGACCACTAGAATGTACTTGTTGACTTGTTCCATTTTTGGAAATAAACCTGCAATGCAAACTGCTATCTTTTCAAATGGATTCCCGATGTTGTATTGTTTCATAAAAAACTGGTGCTTTTTAATTACTCTGTTTCCAGACGCGCATAAATTGCATTTGCGGCACCACTTCTTTACATCTGTTTTGCAATTAATCCTAGAGAACCTTTTTCTAGCTTTTTCAAGCGTCATCGTCACACCGAAACGTCTTCCAGAGGTTCCGTCATGCAAATGCTACAATACTTCTGACACTCGGGTTCTCGGTACCATTAACGGCAGTTTCGTCTAGGTGCCATCGCCGCTCTCTAAGGATCGCTGCAGAACCCCACTGTGCCCAATATGCCGTCACCATTCTACTTTGCGCGCTGATTTCTTCGCAAGTTGGTCATTGTCCATTCGTTTTGTAGTTTATTATCAACTGTAGTTCCGAATCACTCTCTTGTTTTTGCGTAGTTGAGCTAGTTGCCAATTATCCTCAATAACAATTAACCGGGCATTCGCTAGACGAGATCGTCTAGATAGGACATCTGCGTTGCAATGACTTGTTCTAGCAAGATGTTTTGTATCAAAACTGTACTCTTGCAATCGTTCAATCCATCTCGTAACTTGTTCTTCCGGGTTTCCAAATTGAAGAAGTCATTTCAAAGCATTATGGTCAGTACGCCGAAGAAATTTTCGTTCACATAAGTATTTGTAGAAGTGTTCAACAGCTAACAGTCCTCTTCTAGTTACAGTAATTCCTCACAGGCTTCGACAGGACTTTACACCCTCTCTTCTGCATTCTGGAGTTGATAAAGTGCACTTCCTATTGCAAGGCTGCTAGCATCAGTGTCCAGCACAAGCATGGTTTTCGCACGAGGATAGCTCAATATCGGTGACTTAACTAGAAACTGTTTCAACCTTTGAAAAGCTTCGTCCAAGTAAAATCGTGTCTTTCTTCGTTAAGTTTTGTCAGCGGTTTCGCAATGTTGGCAAATCCCAGTACGAATCTGCAATAATATGTTCACAATCTGGGAAAACTGCGAAGTTTCTGTTTATCTTTTGGTATTGACCAATCTTAAACTGCCTTAATTTTATCAGGGTCGGCCATCACTCCCGTTTTGGATACAATGTGTCGCAATCGTTTTTTCAAAATGCTCTTCGAACGATTTTCCAATCGCAAAATCGTCTCTATCAAACGCTCGAAAGTCACAGAAGCATTGTACAATTCAAAGGGCATAACCATAAATTGCCATAAAGCGGTTCCAATCGTCAACGTAATCCGTTAGTTCCAAGTCCAATTGCCAGTAGTTACTTTTCAAATCCAAAGTAGAACCAGATAGGGTGTCTAAAGTGTCGTCAATTCTAACTATTTTTTTAGCTGGTTTCATTGAGTTTTCAATCAACACAAAATCTTGTTGATACATTCTTTTTCTTCACTAAGACTACTGGAGATGCCCACGGACTGTTACATGGTTCGATCACACCCTTCTCCGCTTTTTCTCGCTTGACCAAGGAAAGCCGCCTGGGATGTTGTCGGATTGGTTGAGCATTGCCAGTATTTTGTGTTTTACAACGTCAGTTCTTACTTTAGAGTTATCATTAATTGCAAACACGTCGTAGTCGTAACTGAATTAGTCTTGACTTCACTGCAATTGCGCTGGTCAAAATCTTGACACGCTGAAATCACCATTTTCAGTAACTGTTGAGGTTGAGGGCTTTCAACAACTAGTAGCTTAAGCAGATATTTCATTTTCGGTTGGTTCGATGCTACGAATGACCTTCCCGGAGATTTCCATCCAGACATCTCATCACAACACTTTTACATCGTTCAGGTAAAACGACATTCTTTACTAGAACAACTCTTTCTTTTTCATCTTTTGACGAATGAAAAGGAATTTTTTCGTTTTCTAGTTTGAGAACATCATTTTTCATGTCTAAACGGGATCCAGATTTCCTTATAAGGTCTATTCCCAAATCACTTTTTTCAGTTATGTCAGCTACTAGTATCCGATTATTAATTGATTTATTTTCAATACAAATAGTAACCATAATTTCTCCATAAATTGGGATTGCTTCGCCAGTTGCTGTCTTTAGTTGTATCGTGATTGGTGTTATTCTTCCATATTCTCGAACTACATCTGGGCGCACTATTGTTCTTGTCGCCCTGTGCCAACCAATAGTTCAACTCCTCGTCTATTGATGCCATCAACATAGATACTGTTCTTTCAAACGACGTCAACTAGTTTTTCGAAGGCTCCTATGCTCTTGGTTTAAGACGTCGAATGTGACCCAGTTTACCGCAGTTCCAAGTAGCTCTTCAATGCTTTCCTGCGTTTCTTCTTCATCCTCTGTCATATTACGAACACGATAAGTATCTCGATGAGACGCCTGCTTTGCCGCTTCAAACTGTAATGCATGTGCCAGCGCGTCGTCCAGCGTCTTGAATCGAGCTAGTCGCAGCGTTTGTTTCTATCGCTAATCTCACCCAACGCACAGTATCCGCTTCAACCTGTTAAAGACTTTCTGTCAACTTTTGACAACTGTTTATTTACATTAACTAAAATAATATTTTATTTGTAATTGTTATTAGTATTGTGCGCGCTGCGTAAAACTCGTTGCGCAGCGTTTATTGTTGTAGAAGATATAATAAAAGCAAATGTCGTTCAAGTAAGACGTATTCGATATAATAAAAATTTAAACCTTAGAAGTACGATTATTTTCAAGAAATAAAATTAATGCAAGTAACAAGAACATTGGTCCAATCGAGCCGAATGATAAAATAATGGTTACCAATTAAGAAGAAATTGGTTTATTACCGAATTTAATCCATATATGGTTTTTCAAGTATCAGCAACTACAAGTCTAGAGTAAGCGATCCTTTTCTTTCCTTAACGTTTTACAATTACTATTATCGTTCCTATACATATTTATTCGTTCGCAATCATAAGGTCGTTTCTACTATCAAGTTATCGTATTTATATGCTTACGCGAAATTATCATTTATGCACAATTTATGCGTTATTATTGAATTTGTAAAAATTTAATTTGTACCTAAAAGCAATAATAATGTCTAATTTATCTGGGTTAAAAAAGAAGCGCGGTACCGTAAAAAGGCGTCTTACTGATTTTGTTAAGTACATTACGGAAAAGAGTTTAGAATCGGAATCGGGCGACATTTTAGATCGTCGGACAATGATCGAAATCGAAAGTAGATTAGAACGTATTAATACCGCGTTAGATTCATTTTACGAAATTAATTCAGAAATTGAAGAAGTCGATTCTTCAGATGTCGAACAAGAACAAAAATTATTTGAAAATGATTTTTATGCATCCGTTGCAAAAGCTAAATTATTAATAGAAAGTAACAGTCCATTAAATACCTCTCACCAACAATCTAATAATATTTCACAAATTTCAACAAACGAAATTTCGTCAATAAAATTACCAACTATGAACTTGCCAAAATTTAAAGGTGCTCACACAAATTGGCTTGAATTTCGAGATATTTTTCATTCGATGATTCATAGCAATGAATCTTTAAGTAAAGTGCAAAAATTTTATTATTTAAAATCGTCTTTAGAAGGCGAAGCAGCTAACATCATTAAATCGATAAAAACGTCTAACGATAATTATGATATCGCATGGTCGCTTCTTTGTGAAAGATTCAATAATAAACGGCTTCTGGTGCAAAATCATGTTAGAGGATTGTATTCCGTTGATCAAATCTCAAAGGAATCATCGATAGCGTTGCGACAAGTTATCAATGATGTAAATCATCATTTACGATCACTAAAAACATTAGGTATGGAAACAGGTACTTGGGATCCAGTAATTATCTATTTTATAACAGCGAAGTTAGATGCTGTTACAGCTCGCAAATGGGAATCTCAAATACTTGGTTCGGAAATACCTACGTTATCTGAATTACTAAATTTTCTTAACAATCGAGCGGATATGTTAGATAATTTAAAACCTAAACCTAATGATTCAAAATCGAGTAAACCCATCATAAACAGTATGTTTTCTAACGTTTCGTGTTACTTTTGCAATGATTCGCATACCATATATGTGTGTGAAAGGTTTAAAGCGCTTCCAGTAGATAAAAGAATATCCGAAACAAAACGGTTAAAATTATGCGTTAATTGTTTGCGTCCAGGACATTTGAATATTTCATGTAATGCGTCGGGATGTCGAATATGTAAATATAAACATAATTCACTATTACATTTAAGCAAACGAGAAGTTTCTGAGGAAGCTTCAACTTCCGGTTTGGTAGCTCATGCGATGAGTAACAGTTATGTTCTTCTGTCGACAGCTTTAATTCAAGTACGAGGTGTAAACGGCAAAATGCACACTTTACGAGCTTTATTAGACTCTGGTTCACAGAGTTGTTTTATCACAAATCGCGCAAGCAATCAATTACAGATTAAAAGTAATTTGGCAAATATAGGTTTTATAAACGGGATTAACAATACACAGTCAAATATAGAAGGTAAATGCAGGTTGTTTATTAAATCTACAAACACTTCGTATTGCACGAATATTGATTGTTACATTTTACCCGAAATTTGTAGTTCGCTGCCGCAATTAAAACTTGACATAAATAATTGGAAAATTCCAAATGATTTAGTTAATCATTTAGCGGATCCAAAGTTGAACGTTCCAGGACAGATCGACATTTTATTAGGTGCAAATGTTGTTTCAAAAATTATGACAACAAAGCAGATAGATTTAGGTAAAAACAGTCCTACTATTTCAAGCAGTCGGTTAGGCTGGGTATTATCGGGACCTGTTTCTCTAAGTAGTTCAGTAGATACAAGATGTAACCTAATACAAACGAGTGAAATACAACAACAATTATCCCGTTTCTGGGAAATCGAAGAAATTCTTGAGTCCAGGCCTTTATCCGCCGATGAGTTTCAATGCGAACGACATTTTATAAAAAATTATTCGCGAAATAGTCAAGGTAGATTTATAGTTAAAATTCCTCTGAAATCTTCAATCGATAGTTTAGGCAATTCTAGTATTGGTGCACAGCGTAGATTTTATTCTTTGGAACGTAAACTAAACGCGAATTCTTCATTAAAAGAATTATATTGCAATTTCATGTGTGAGTATGAAGAGATGAATCATATGACACCTCTTTCTGTTAACCGAATTGATCGTCGATTATATTTTTTACCTCATCATAGTGTTTTACGTGAACATAGTAAAACTACAAGGTTACGTGTAGTATTTGATGCGTCATTTAAAACGGATTCTGGTTATTCGAGAAATAATATAGAACATATAGGTCCTATAGTTCAAGATGACTTATTTTCAATTTTGATTAGATTTCGACAACATTTAATTGCGATATCCGCGGATATAAAAAAGATGTATCGCCAAATTCTAATCCATCCCAATGACAGACATTTACAAGCTATATTTTGGCGATCAGAGCCCTCGGATCCGCTTCGCGTTTTCCAGCTAAATACAGTTACCTACGGGACGGCATCCGGATCGTTTTTGGCTACGCGTTGTCTTCTAGAATTGGCAAAATTAAACATAAATTCTTATCCTGATGCATCTAAAATAATAGAGCATGATTTCTATGTTGATGACCTTCTCACAGGCACAGATAATCTTGAAAATGCCAAAAAATTATGTAGTCAAATAGATTCTATATTAAAAGGCGGATGTTTTGAGCTTAACAAATGGGCTTCAAACAATAATGCAGTTTTTGATAATTTTGTCGAACGCAAAAACAATTCGAATAATTCAATTTTAATTTCCAATTTTAAAGAGAACACTAAAGTTTTAGGTCTTCACTGGTCTCCAATCGAAGATTCTTTATTTTTTAAAATTCAGTTAATTGGAAATAAAGAAATAATTACTAAGCGTACCATTTTATCTATAGTAAGTCAGATATTTGATCCGTTAGGTTTACTTTGTGCGTGTTTAATAACAGCTAAAATTATTCTTCAACATTTATGGCAAGAGCGTATAGATTGGGATGATGAACTTCCTATAAATATAAGATCTCGATGGCTAAAATTTAGTACTGATTTAATTCATCTTAATGATTTGCGCATTCCAAGATATATTTTACATGTCCCGTCGCGCTTTATAGAAATCCACGGTTTTGCGGATGCCTCAGAAAGGGCATACGCAGCTTGTTTGTATCTAAGATCAATAGACGAATCTAGACAAATTTCAGTTAAGTTGCTATGCGCTAAATCAAAGGTTGCACCCATTAAAACGTTAACAATCCCCAAGCTAGAATTATGTGCAGTTTTAATATTGTCTAAATTAATAAAAAAGGTACTAACCGCGTTAAGACTTAATATAAACAATACGTATCTATGGACTGATAGCACTGTTGTATTACGTTGGTTAGGACAACCCGAAAACAATTTGAAGGTCTTTGTTGCACATCGCGTTGCTCAAATTCGTAACTTTAGTTGGTAGCATTACATGGAAACATGTTCCCACTGAAAATAATCCTGCGGATTTAGCATCACGTGGTATATCAAGTACTTGTATGATTAATTCAGATCTTTGGTGGCACGGGCCACATTGGCTACGCAAAGAGTCAGAGTGCTGGCCTCAATTAAATATTAATAAAACCGAAAATTTACCAGAACTAAAGGTAATACCGCCGGTTTTATTAGTAAATGTAATCAATACACGCGAAATTATTGATTTTAAAAATTTTTCGACTTTGACGCGTTTACAAAGAACAGTCGCATATGTTTTGCGGTTTTTAGACAATTGTAAAGCACCGCGAGAAATGAGAAAAATAGGTTGCTTAGATGCACGCGAAATTTCGAGATCTTTGTTAATTATAGTAAAGGTTATACAAATAAATAGTTTTGCTAATGAGATAAAAGATTTAAAACTAAATCACGAAATTGATTCGAAATCAAAAATTTTGTCACTAACGCCGTTTTTGGACGATGAAGAAATTCTACGCGTAGGAGGGAGATTAGAAAACTCGGAATTAAAATTTGATGTAAAACATCCTATATTATTACCGACACATAATCACGTAGTAGATTTAATTTTTGAGCATGAACATGTAAGATTAGGCCATGTAGGACCCACACAATTGCTCTGTTCAATACGGGATAAATTTTGGCCAATTAAGGGCAAAAACGTTGCTAAACGTATAGTTAAAAAATGTGTTCGTTGCTTTCGCGCACATCCGATTAATAAAGCTCCATTAATGGGCGCATTACCGGCAAGTCGTGTCGTACCTAATTTTCCGTTTCAAACTACTGGTGTAGATTACGCAGGCCCATTTTTAATAAAAAATCGAAAAGGACGCGGTGCCAAAACCTCTAAATGCTACATTTCATTGTTTGTATGTTTTTGCACTAAAGCTATCCATATAGAAATTACAACAGATTATACATCAGAAGCATTTGTAGCGTCACTTAAACGATTTATTGCTCGCAGGGGCAAACCATGCGATATTTATTCAGACAATGCTAAAAACTATGTCGGAGCTAAAAACGAACTTGAACGCTTAATTAGAAGCTTTGAAACTAATTCAATTGTGACATCTTATTTATCGTTGGAGGGTATTAATTGGCACTGTATATCTCCTTACTCTCCCCATCAGGGCGGTATCTGGGAAGCAGCCGTAAAAAGAACAAAATTTCATTTAAAACGTATGCTAGGTTTCGTGAGTCTTACATTCGAAGAATTCTATACAATAACTTGTCAAGTAGAAGCAATTTTAAACTCCCGTCCACTTCTTCCCTTATCCGAAAATCCCGCTGACTTAGACGCGCTAACTCCGAGTCATTTTTTAATTGGTCGAAAATTAACAGCGTTGCCAGAAAACGATTACACCGAAATAAATGCAAATCGCTTAATCAATTTTAGACGCATGCAACATTACGTTCAGATGTTTTGGTGTCGATGGAAGAAGGAGTATTTGGCAACTTTGTTACCCAGAACAAAATGGAAAACTCAGGGAAAATCTTTAAAATCCGGCGAAATGGTGCTAATAAATGACAAAAATTTACCTACTATGCAATGGCCGTTGGGACGCGTCGTTGAACTTCACCCAGGTCAAGATGGCATCGTTAGAGTAGCTACCATTCGAACTTCACAAGGGCTAACCAAGCGTGCTGTGACGAAACTCTATCCTTTGCCCATTGAAGAAGATTAAGAAGAAAATACATTTATTTAGAATATTATATTTACGTTGGTATTAATTACCTTTATTTGTTTTGAACATTATATTTACATTATCGTACTTATTTAATTATATTTGTTTAATTCGTTTGTCATACTATTTGAAAGCCCATGTTCTTTCAAGGTGGGGCCATGTTTATTTACATTAACTAAAATAATATTTTATTTGTAATTGTTATTAGTATTGTGCGCGCTGCGTAAAACTCGTTGCGCAGCGTTTATTGTTGTAGAAGATATAATAAAAGCAAATGTCGTTCAAGTAAGACGTATTCGATATAATAAAAATTTAAACCTTAGAAGTACGATTATTTTCAAGAAATAAAATTAATGCAAGTAACAAGAACAACAACGATTCTTTACCTGCGCGTGGTACACCTGTTGAAGATGGGTCCCATATCGCATCTTCATCAGCAGCGAATAATCCATTTGTTGGCAATCAGGGATGGTCTGCAAAATGGTTATCGCCCTCAAAAGGCAAAAATCAACAAAGTGGCTTTTTCTTGACCGTTTCATCCATTTACTATTGCAGCAGCTTCAAATTGTTTGTAGTACGTCGACGGCAGTGTCTTGCCATCGAACGTCGGCGGTGCGATCCGTATTCTTAATGTTATTTCACTTCAATTTTCGGGTATTACAATCGTTCTTGGAGTCACATGTCTTTCGCCTTGTAGTCTTTCTTACATTAGTTTAAATCTTTATTCTATCTTTTTTGTTTCTTCTTTTAACCTTTTGAAATCTTCTATAATGGAAGGTTACATCAAATCAAACTCTAGATGTTTCTACTAGCTTTTCTTCAACTTTCATCTCTAAATTAATAGAATATTCTTGTAGTGGTTTTATGTTCTCTTCAAACGTTCTTGAATTTTCCAACAATTTTTTCTAGGGTTTATTAGAATTGTTTATTAACTTTTCTTCCAGAGTTTTAGAATTTTCTTCTATTTTACTCGTACTTTTCATTAATTTTCTTTCCAGTGTTTTAGAATTTTCTTCTGATTTAATAAAATTTTCTGTTAAAAACTCTAATATTTTGCTATTTATTTTGGCACTTTGGGAACACGTAACCGGCATTCACTAGCACTCATCGCGTTAAAAATAAACCCACTTCGGACACCAATGTAACCTGAATTTAAAATCGTTACTGGTGTTATTGTCTTGCGTTGCTCGTTATATACCGTCTTTCGGCCCCGCTTCGCACACGGACCTTGTATAGTTTATTTGATTTGTATATTTAACCATTTTTATATTTCTTGTATTATTGAATAGATACTTGTTTGTTTTTACTTAATTGTATATTTAACAATACCAAACAATTTTTTAACTGTAATTTTCATAGGAGTCCTGAAAATTTTTGCAAACAGGCGCCACTAAGTATCGGCGCGGCATTGCATATATAAAAGACTGCTTAGACAAAACAGACAAGATACTAAAGACTAAAAACATCAGTGGTCTTCAATGCGATGAATAAGCTAGGGACCAGCTTTCTGTACCAAGACCAGAAGTGGCATATGCGGGACAAGCAGGCCGCAACATTGCTATCCGGATAGGAGAACACAAGACGGACACGCAATAAAACTTGAGCAGACAGCAATTTTAACAAAATCTCGTAATTTCTGGATTGCATTTTGCAACATTTGGAGAAACCAAAACGTCGTACGTTGTACATTGCCAAAAAACAATTGAAAAAATTCTGATTTTGTTAAAAATTGGATTAGAAACCGTACTGCAGCTACTTTGTTTATACTTAAGAGATTAGCTACAGCCAGTTTGTTTCGGTAAACTATTAAAACGCATAGAAGCTTCGAGAGCATTCAAGACGATTCCAGGTAATTACCAAAATCTTCAAATACCGTAAGAATATCAAAAATATTCTAAACGAAATCGAGTTAGTTTTCGAATCGAGTCGGAATTGTTAAGAGGAATTTGTTGGTTTAAATAGTTAAAGTGTTTAACGCGAATGCTAAGTTAAATAAAAGTGCATGAAGTGAAAATAATTACCAGTGTAGATAAAACAAAAGTACGGACAGTAAACACCTATTATAGTGATAGTGATATCTAAATTACTCGTACGTTGTTTTTCTTAAATACCATTACATTTTATTAGTGTAATTTAAAAGTAGTTATATTTATCACAACTAATTTAAATCATGTAAATAAATGTAGTTTTAAATTTCGTTACATTAGTGTCACGTGCGGAATTGCGGTTTTAAAGGGTAAATGTGAGTAATTTAATTTTGCTCTCGTAATAGAAAAGAGTTTCGATATGATGTTTGTACTGCATAAGATTTATTCTCGTTTGACATCGTATTAGCGATGGGAGATGGAAGAGACGTCACGTTGATTGAAGATATCGAAACTTTTGCTAAGTTGATCTACCGTATTGGAAGGCCCACTTACTGAAATGACATAAATAATTTGAGGAAAACTCAGCGAATTTGGTTTTCTCGTTAGTGGTGTGAACCAAATGGGATTTACTTGTGATGACACCGTATGTGCGTGTTTGTTATGTTTTTGCGAGTTTTAGAAAATTCTGGGAGGGTGCTGCTGGCTAGTTGCATTCCTCGAAGGAGAACTAAACTAGGGTATTGTGTTTCCTACTTTATTTCTTCGCATCTACGTTCTCAGTCGCTTGCATGTATGACTGGACGTACATATCAGGTTGTTGTCACAATTAACTATAAAACTTTTTTGTGTGTAACATATTCTTAGATGGTGCGCTCATGTTCTCTAAATTATCGGAATTTGTATATTCGTGTTATAATTTACAAATGTGAATTTATGCGTTTCGGAATGTAAAAGTTAGGTCGACAAGTTTAATTTTTTATACGACGTGTTGCTCAAACAAAAGGGGCTTACTTTAACAACTATTGTCTTTGATATTGAATTGCGTTCTAGCGTTTGATCGCACCCATGTAAACGTATCTTCTTTTTTCTGTGATAAAATAAATATACTCGTGGTTACAACTTGAGTTTTGTCATTTTTTCTCTTAGAGTTTTGGATAAATTTAATGAAGAATCGGTTGTTAATAAAATTTCGAGTTAAAAATTAAAATAATAATAACAAAAATTGTCCGAAAATTCTTAGAAAATGGAAAAAAACACTAGAAAAATAGAACAGTTATTCAAAAATTTACAGAAAATTAAAGTAAAATTATTAGAAAATAACCAGAAAATAGAAAAAAAATTGTTAAAAAATTCTAAGAGTTTGAAAAAAGAAATACAAACGTACATTGAAAATCGTTATGTACCGGAGATCACTATTCAAATGACATTTTCTATAGACCAATTACACAGCATTTATCTCGATGGCAGAATAAATAGAAGAAATGTTTAGTTACTGGTTGACACGGTAGCGATAAAAATCATTATTAGTCCTGACGTGTTATTGGAATATGAAAATACATCACCAGTAACAGTACAACTTCGAATGGCAACGGGCAAAGAAACACGTATTCACGAACACATAAAAGTCACCGTTGGTTTGGGAAACAGAGTACTCTACCATCAAGTACTGGTAGCCGACATCACAGAAGAAGTTATTCTGGGAATTGACGTTATAAAAAAATATGGGTTCTATTTGGATACAAAGAACGACGTCGTCAAGATCGACGGTAAATAAATTCCTTTTTATTTGTCAGAGAAGGCACCCGTGCGAGTCTTACTGAGTAAAGACGTGTTTCTACCTGGATGGCACACGTAGATGAAAATTTTCGAGAAAGCTACATTTGCGCAATTAAACCAATGAAAGGCGAATTGGTTGACAGAATATTAGTACAAGTGAAAAACACGGTGTCAGTAAGTATTTGGAATGTCAATTAAGATCGAGTAACGTTAAAAAAGAAAGCCGTAGTAAGCCAACGTACGTCAGTATCTCAAATTGTGAGATGCGTAAATTCTAATAAAGCTAACGTAATAGCGAAGGCTTCCACGGCCGGAATTTATACTATGATAAGAATGTCTTCCGGGTTTGGACCGTGTCATTGCTGTTTGGTTTGGTCCTCACCTCAGATCAGGAATCGGTGCTCTCTAAGGGTTTGAATTTTGCGGTTGCTCCCAAACGTATTCCCAAAGAAGATATTTTATGTGCTGTTGAGTTTTCTATAAGACATCTTCCTCGCCACATCTCAGATCCCATTCGTATTAACACTGGCAAAATCCTTGAATCATCTAAAATTCCTAAACCCAACATTTCTATGTCGGAAGAGTCAGCTCTAAAAAGTCTTCGTAAGAACCCTGATATTATTGTTCTTCCAGCCAACAAAAGCAACGCTACTGTAGTTTTAAACCAAATTGATTATGTTGCAAAAATCCATTCTATTTTGTCAACCCCACCTCGAGGATTGAACGTGAGGTCAGCCAAATCATCAAATCTTCCAATCTACCTCCTAAAACTAAACGTCGACTTACCCCATCATATTCTAAACCACCTTGTCTATACGGACTCCCCAAAGTTCACAAACAAGGTATTCCTTTTCAACCTATCGTCAGTACTATCTAATCTTCTACCTACAAGCTAGTCAAGTTTTTGTCCAATATTCTTTGCGAGTTTACAGGTAAACCCTTTTCTCACATCCTCAACTCTCAGCATTTTACTCAACGTCTAAAAACTATAAAACTTGAACCCCAAGATCTTCTCGTGAGCTTTGATGTTACTTCACTTTTTACTAAAGTTCCTATTAAGGATTTGCTTATTATCATTAAACAGATTCTGTATCAACATGGCAAGGAGTTTGGTTCCTCTTATTGATAAGTGTCTATCCTCTACTTACTTCCAATTTGATAACAAGTTTTACGCACAGGTTTCTGGTGCTGCTATGGGTTCTCCTCTAACACCTGTTGTAGCCAACATTTTTATGGAAACCTTTGAAACGGTTGCTTTGGAATCATCAATATTAAAACCTAAAGTGTGGTTTACGTATGTTGACGACACGTTTATTGTTTGGCCTCATGGTTATCTCGAATTGTCTAAGTTTTTTGATCATCTTAACAATCAACACTTAGATATCAAATTTACTATGGAAAGTAATGGTTCTCTTCCATTTCTTGACGTTCTTGTGACTCGTAAGCCCGACGGACTTCTGAGCCATTCTATTTATCGCAAACCCACAATCGCAACGCAAACCTCCATTCTTTTTCAACAGGAAATTCCTAGAAAGCATAGAAATCATCAAACACCCCAATAACTTTAATTGCGATCACGCTTTCGAACTATCCCCTCTTTGGTTCCCGGTCATTAATCATTTATCGAAAACACGCCCCTTAGCAACCGTGACCTAATCAGAGTCGAGCTTAACCATCCGTGACGATCCTCCTTTATATACGGAGACTATTTCTTCCTAAGTCACTTCTACGGAGTTTAGAATCTGTAGTGATTTTTTGTTAGATTTTCGTTTGCTTTTTCAAGCTATCGTTTTTTTTTCTTACCTTTTCAGAGTTTGGATTATGGCTTGTTTCCCAAGTTGATAACTTTTGAGAAGTTCTTAGTTAGATTTCAGTTGCTTGTTTGAGTTTTGCGATTTATCTCACGCATTGATGAAGCCCCTTACGAAAGTGGGCGAAACGTTGGCAAATTCGGTTACAACAACAATGACACGGTCCAAACCCGGAAGACATTCTTATCATAGTATCTAATAAAGCTACGTCGCCGAGAAAGTGCCTACAACATCTATCAGACATTTTTACCTTCAAGTTAAGGCTTTTATTCAGCAATATTAAGATGTGTTTGCGCCGGAAAGTAGTTCTAAAGAAAGAACTGGCGTAGTAAAGCAAAGATTTAATACCGGAGACGCTCGGTCAATACAACAACATCCACGCCAATTTCCTTTGCCAAAAAAAGAATCCGAACAAATTACTACTTATATGAAGAAAGTGTGATTGAACCTTCAAATAATTCATGGGCGTCCCCAGTAGTACTAGTAAAGATGGACCAACGAGGTTTTGCCTGGACTATAAACAGCTTAACGATGTGACAAAAGAAACAATTACCGTTTACAGAGATTTGACAATACTTCTCCAGTGGTTTTCCGTGTTGAATTTGAAGAATGGTTACTGGCAGGTAAAATTGTAACTCAGACCTTGTAAAGATATCGTTTACGACTGGAACTGGTTTGTGGAGACCATTTTACGAAGACTGTCTTGAAAGACGTGCTTGGTTTATCTAGACGTCATGATTGTGGTTGGAATGTCGTTTGAAAAATATTTGAACAATCTGAAAGAAGTGTTCCAGCGACTACGTGGGCAATATCTAAAACTGAATCTGTATTAGGTTATTTGTGTAACGTAATATTTACGATATAACTACGACAGAAGATCGTAAGCGTATAACGCTTTTATTACCAATATAATTAGCCTTTTTGTACTCACACTAGACATTCTTGTAGGGCGTACATAAATCAAACAAAATCAATAATTATATTATATTCAAAATAACACAAAAACTATACACATATTTTTATATACTAATCAATTAACACAAAAATGCAAATCAATTATGACGTTCGTATTGACTTTGAGCGTGGACTTTTAATTTTATTCGTAGCTATGCACATGATGTATGTAAAAATAATCGCATTTTTTTAACGTTAATTTTATGTTGTCATTCTAAAGTTACTGCTAGAAAACATTAATTACGTTAAATTAACGTCATTAGTCATTTTTTTGCATAGGTATATTCATTTATTTTTGTTAAAAAGAAATACAGACAACAGAAGTTCCGAATTGTGTTATGATATCAAGCTCGCTCTTCTTTTAGACGCAAGTATTCAATAAACGTCGAATCCTGGAAGAATTTTCTAATCTGAAGGTCCACGAAAACCCTTTCGTTCATTTTAGCCTTTACTAAAACGGGGAAGTTTAGTTTTAAAAAATTGCATCACTTGTCTTATTGTCTACTGCTTTCACAAACTGTTTGATCAATGCTTTGATGAGCAGAAACGACAAGTAAATATTTTCCGTCGGAACGAAAAAACCGTGAGCGACATTTTCTTGTAAAGTAAAACTTTCTCGCAGAAGCCGATGTAATATTTTTCTCGCGCTAGGCTGCTTTATTCACATAGGGAAACAGCAGTATTTTTATTATCGTAATAATTGCTTCTATTAAAAATTCGGCTGATGTCTTCGTATGTTTCTCATTGACCAACAGCTTGACTTTTAAGCTTGTTTTTGATGAGTGTATAAATAGTTTACATTTGTCTCAATCATAGACATATCCAGTTCAGCATCAACGCATTTACATTCGGACTGAACACTTTGCCTTCGTTCTCCGTAGAGAGTTACTCTTCGGTAATTCTAAATCTCATCATTGAATTCCGACTGAGTAACGAGGTCGAGAGATAAGACGAATTAAATGAAGACATCATCGATAAACTATCATTTGTGGTTTAGAATGTGGCTCAAAAATCTTTCAAATCCGTTTCTGGTTCTAGAGTATAAGTTTTTGGGGGCATCGGAATTAGAAAGATTTGTTATAAGAAAATGCTCTTAGAACTGATGAAACGTTCGAGAAATTATTCTCAAGAGCCTTCTTGAAGTTTTTACCCATTTGCCAGAACGTTCACCGAAGGATGTGGAACATTCGCAAACGTTTCGCCAAAATGTATAAATGCGGTGCCAACAAATCATACGGCAGTTATTCTAGTAATGTGAAGACGGCAGTGTTAAGAAGATTATTCAAGTTTAAATAAATAAGTAATTAACGCGTGCGTTCGAGATAAATATACGGAATATAACCTTGTACGTGACTTTAAAGTAAACAATAAGTGTTAAACTAAAGTTATTCGCAGACTTTATCTTCATGTAAGTGATAGTGCTATATAAATTAGTGTAAGTGTTTTTATTAAATATCCTTAGATTTAATTAGTTCGGTTAGTTATAAACGTGTACATATTTTTAGTATAAATAAATTTGTTTTAATAATAAACGTTACAATACTAACTTGTATGCTTACTTCTACTAGAGAACCTCGACGCAGGAAGTTATACAAAAGTAACAATCTGTGAGATATGACATCGAGATTTCAACTAAACTATGAACACAACAAATTTCATTGATTTACGGGTGCTTTTAAGCCTTTTGGTCAAGCGGCTGTAATAAGTAGTGCAGTAAAACTATTGTTAAGAAGGAAGAGCTTAATTCTCACCTTGATCGTCAACTTGGCAATCACAGCAAAATTTATAAGCAGTCTTATGAAGCAGTCGTTGCGCTTTTAAAATCAATTCCTTGCAAATATAGCGGAAGCTACCGAGACGATATATTATAATGAGGCAGTATTTCAATGCTCGATATTAATCACAATTCATACTCACGTACTGTAATTCACTTGGAAAAAGTCATAGTTAAGAAATTTCTACCGATTTACACAATTTAAGCAACTTGGAACTCTATGATTGCGAGATGATAAGATTTACAGTGCAGAACTATAGCGACAAAAGCAATGCAAGTTTACTTGTCAAAATATGTAAATTTCTGCGCAGACCTATGTGCGCGAGGTATTGAGACCGCTTGCGTAGTTCACCGAATCTTCGAAACTTTCTTGTGAGAGCTTTGGAACCGCTTACCCGTTTTTAACCAAAAATGTTGCTGTAACGAATTTTTAAAACTAATTTATTTATACACAAAATATTTACACGATTATTACTACACGAACTAATTAAATCTAACGATATTTAGGAAAAGCACTTACACTAATTTATATAGTACAATCACTCGATAATGTCCGCGGATAACTTCTGTTTATCTAAAAACTAGCACTTGTTTACATTAAAAAATTTTAAAACGTACGTTTATAGTTAGTTATATTTATTGTGAACACACGCGTTAATCATTTATTTATTTAAACATTCTCTCAACACTGCCGACTTTGAATAACTAACCTATGCTCACTTTGAATCGTTTCTATATATTTCTGTTATCTTCCGAAAATTTTCTACATCTTTTGGGAAGTTGATAAGTTCGTGAACGTTCTTGAACTAGATAATAATTTTGCGAACGTTTTACTGCTCCCTTCTTAAGACTGTTTTGTCCCCAAACGGGAAATTGGATGCGACACTGGTAGAAGAGATCGTGGCGGTAGCGGTAGCTCTCCCCACTTCGGCAACTTCTTTAACTATAAAAGTTAGCAGTCAAAGGACTTTTCCTGACCCAATATTCTTGTTGGTTGGTAACTGCAGACCAACACTTGAACGCCTGTTTCTCGGAAGACGACCTCCAACATGTTTCGAACTGTTCCCCAATTCAGTTGATCTAAGCCACAGCCAAGCTTGGGTACTGCCAATTTCTTAATATTGTGGAACTCCATTTCTCTCTTGAGATTCCATAATGTTCGCCACAGATTTTTGTATAACGGTTTTGTACGTAAGTTATTCTTGGCGATCAGATAGAAAACGAAGCGTCTCTCACCACGTACTTTTAAAACATTTTCGACCGCCGGTTGCTGTCTTCGTAGTTTATCTAGCCTTCCAAACTTCTTTTTAAATACGACTGGAGCCCCTTTGGACATTTCCAGATCCTCGCTCACGTAATGAGCGTTGGCGTAATCTTTTCGTGTGTGGAACAGGTCTTGTTGTTCCTCTGTTGTAACTCCGAACCTAGCCTTTTCAGAAGCTCCGTATATGCTCATAAACTTATCTAAGTCTATCCCTTTGATTTGATTTCTACTTCTATTAGTTATTACTCTGGTTTGGACCTGAATTTGCGTAATGTGGCTATTGTCAGCAAACGAGCCTAGACGATCGATGTGGACCACTTTCAGCTTGCTTGTGGGTGGTTTTCGGATGAGATATATGACGTCATTAATACGCTAAACGACTTCATAAAAACCCTTCAGCAGCTTTGGCAACAAACCACGTCTTCTTTGGGGATTATACAACCATACCATGTCGCCAGGTTGAAACTCGCGATTTTGTGCCATACAGTCCATATAAATATTTATAGAAATCTTCTATGGACTTGACGACTGCTAACAGCTCCCTCCTCGTCACGCAATAATTTCTTTCTGGCCTAGACAAAACCTTGCTAAAATAGGCAATAAATTTTTCTTGTCCATTTTGGACCAGCGAAAAGACCGCGCCTACGGCCAGATTGCTTGCGTCGGTATCCAGAACAAATTTTTCATCTTCTCTTGGATAACTTTAAATCGACGGAGTGACTAGGGGCTGTTTTACTTGATGGAAAGCATGTTTGCAGTCTTTATTCCATCTAAATTCTATTCCTTTATTACGTTGGCTTTCTTGTAACAAAAGAATAAGCGACGGCTAACACAGTTGTTTCCGGAGAGAGAATCGCAGGCTTTGTGATGCAAAATTATAAATGAAATCTAAAAAAACGTCAAAGCGATGAAAAATTAAATTAGGGAGACATTGTTTAACTTTACCCGCAGCTGGAAAAGAACAAATAACACAACAGAAGTGATGACACAAAATATATATATATTTTATCACAGAAGTAGTTAAAGAGGACGAAGACAGTACATAAGTATAGTTATATAAACATTGCAAACACAGGTCAACTATAAGCCCTTGACTAAGCAACACGTCGCACATCAAAGTGTCCTAATCGGTCTAATTTTTACATTTAACGAGAAATGACTTTACTTTATTAAGTTAAATTACAAGAATACGAAAATCAAAAGAATAGAGAATCAAAGCGCACCAGTTAAGTATGTGACACACAAAAAAGAGTTTAACATTAATTGTGGTTACAACCTACATAGTATGTACGTGTGTCATTCCAATAATCGACATGACCAACAAAGTAATACTCGTATAAATAGAAAAAGCAATACTTACAGTTGTGTATTATGCAGTAGAGAATTAGCTAATTCCGTACCAGTATGACTTAAAACGCAATATGAAATTTGACACAAAAACGTACATAAAACTTGATTTAATTCATACAATATTTGAAGTAAATTAATGTACCAAGCTTTCCTCTAATTAACTTCGCACTTGTGTAAGTATTTCTTCTCATAAAATGGTGTTCAACGTATGGGCTTCAGCGACCTGACGTCATGAAAACTTTTCAAAAAACAGGTGTTTTATCAGCATCACCGATAAGGTCACCTGTGACTTCGATACAAAAAAAAATTATATAATCGCATACCCTAAATAAGCTTTGACTAAGACACAAAATTAGTTTGCATTACCACGTGGAATCGTGTGAAACAACTTAATCATGAAAGCCTGGTTGGACGCAGACCCGCCAAAACGATCTGTATTGCACAAGACGTTACTAGAAAATAAATCGTCTACGAAAAGTAGGCGTGTCGAGGACAAATTTTATACTCGATAAATTTTAACCTACCAACTTTTTAACATAACATCTTCTTTGGTCAATTTCGTCAAAGGTTTGGCAATACTAGCAAATCCGGGTACAAATCCTCTATAGTAGGTGCACAACTCAAGGAAACGTCGGACCTGATGTTTGTCGATTGGTGTTGGCCATGCTTGCACTGCTCGGATTTTGTCTGGGCCAGCCTTTACTCCATCTCTAGGTACGACGTAGCCAAGATATTACACTTTCTTTGGGCTCAGTTTGAGGTTAGCTTCACGTAGTCGCTGGAACACTTCTTTCAAGTTGTTCAAGTGTTCTTCAAACGGTCATCCAACCACGATCACGTCGTCTAAGTAAACGAAGCACTTTTTCCAAGACAGTCCGCGCAAGATAATCTCCATCAAACGCTCAAACGTTGCAGGAGCGTCACACAGACCCAAGAACGTCGCAGTGAACTGCCACAAACCAGCTCCAATCGTTTAACTTGTTTTTTCACGATTCTTGGGTTCCAATTCTACCTGCCAGTAACCACTCTTTAAATCTAACGTGAAGAACCATTGGGATCCTGACAAAGTGTCTAACGTATCGTCAATTCTCAATAAAGAGTAGCTGTCTTTTTTGGTCACGTCGTTTACTCGTCTGTAGTCTACGCAAAACCTCGTTGTTCCATACTTTTTTTTATGAGTATCACTGCAGACGTCCATGAGCTATTTGAAGGTTCAATCACGCCTTCTTTTTCCATATCTGTAATTATTTGTTAGGCTTCTTCTCTTTTTGCCAAAGAAAGTCGACGTGGATATTGTCGTATCCGCCGAACGTCCCCGGTATTAATTTTAAATTTCACCACGTTAATTCTTCGTTTGGAACCACTCTTTAGCGCGACCACATTTTAATACTGTTAGATCAACACTTTAACCTTAGCCAGCTGGACTTGGCTGAGGTTTTTGCATTTGAATTTGAGAATGTCCAATAGATGTTGTGGACACTTCTTCGGCGACGTAACTTCGTTTAGACTTCACGCATATCACAATTTGAGGTAATGGCATGCATTGGTCTACCACGGGCTTCTTTTTCAACGTTAATGGATCTAAGTGGATATTTAAGATCTTTACTGGCATCGTGTTTTTCACTCGTCAATTGCGCAAATGTAGCTTTCCTGGAGATTTTCATCCAGGCGTGCCATCACCACACTTTCAGTCAGGCAGAGTTACGTCTTCACTTAATAAAACTCGCACAGCTGCTTTCTCCCACGAATGAAAAAGAATTTGGTTATTATCGATCTTCAGGACATCGTTCTTTCAATCCAAATGGAACCCATACTTCTTTATAACGTCCATTCTCAAGATAACTTCTTCCGTGATATCAACTACCAATACTTGATGGTTGAGTACTCCACTTCCCAAACCAATGATTACTTTGACTTGTCCGTGAGTAGGTATTTATTGGCATGTTGCCGTTCGAAATCATACTGTTACTGGTGATGTCTTCTCATCTTCCCCGTAATATGTCGGAACGAATGATGGTCGTCATCACTCCGGTGTCCACCAGTAACTGAACACTTGTTCCATTGATCTTGCCATCGAGATAAATGCTATGCAATTGCACCATAGGCAATGCCGTTTGAATGCTAATGTCCGGGACATGACTAGATGAAGTTAACTTTTGTCTTTTTTGGTCAACTCCTCTTGTCTTTTTCTTGGGTTTAGTACGATGTCGTCGTATATGGCCAATTTCACCGCAGTTCAAAGTCGTCACTCTTCTTTCCGGAAGTATTTGTCGCGCTATCTCTTCGATGCTTTTTAGTGTTTACACGGGTATTTTTGCAACACAACGGAGTTTATGACCGTCTCGTTGCGATGCTTGTTTTGATGCTTTAAACTCCAAGGCATGCATTAAAGCATCATCCAACGTCTTCGGTCGAGTTAACCGGGGAGTCTGCTGCGTTTCGTTGTCGTCTACAAAGAATAGCCAACTGCTCCAAGAAGATACACAAGCCGTGTTAATATGGCGATCTCCAGTGTTGTAAATAGATAATTTTTAAATTATATAGATATAGATAAATTTTTTTTTTTCAAAAATTATCTAGTATTAGATAATAGATAAACTATTCAAACCTTATATAGATAACAGATAATAGATGAAATAATCTAGGTAGTAGTAACGATAGATAGAGTTCATTTGAAGAACTACTATGGAATGTGGGAAATTACTGAAGAAAACCCCATATTGTAACTAGAATTTTACGAGACACTGGATTTTTTATAAATATTATTTAAATAAATTAAATAAAAAATTATATATATACAGATACATATAATTTATATATTTTTTGATTAGATCTAGATACATATAAATAGATAAAACATATTAATCTAGATTAATTTATCTATATGAATTTATATAGATAATTTACAACACTGGCGATCTCAGCCTCAAACTCTTGAAGACTTTCGGCAGCTTTCTGTACTTGACTTTTAATTTGAGCTTGATACACTTGTTGAAAAATGAGCATCTAAATATCTCATTTCTAAACGTGAAATTAAGAGTTCGTAATTTTTTTTGTAGGTGGCCAAGAACAGCCTGCAAAATTATAAGCGCTTCTCTACGTAAGGACACTATTCAAGACGTCGCTTTCAATTTGTTGCTCCAACCATTACCTGTAATTGCAGCTTCAAAGTGCTTGTAGTAAATTGACCATGGAACTTTACCAACAAAATTTAGAGGTACAATCTTAAACTTGTGAGTGGTTTCTTCTCGATGGTCCATTAAATCTTCGCTTGTGAAACTTCCCTCGTTGTGACAATTCATTTGGTTCATTATTTCTTTAAGCAGTTGTATTCTTTTTCTTAATTTTCTCTCTAGTTTGTATTCTATGGTTCTTGAATTTTCTTCTAACTTCTGTTCTAATTTGTCTTCCACTTCTTCTATTTTGTCACTCACAAATTCACATATCTGTTCGGGTTTCCTCTTGAACAATTTTAATTTGGTTTTCTATGCTCGTTCTTATTTTTTCCTTTAAACTTTTATAATTTTCCAACAATTTTTCTTCTATTTTTTTTAGAATTTTCTTCCATTTTTGGTGAGTTTTTCTAAAACATTTTTTCCATTTTTCTAGAAATTTCAGACAGTTTTTCTTGCATATTTATATTCTTGGCCATTTTTTATAGATTCGAGAAATTCAAATAGTTTTGCATCCATTTTTGTTTGATAACGAGTTACCCCCATAAGTTGTAACACGGAATTTTAATAACGCCCAACAGTAGTTTAACGAAATGAAACAGCTAGAATTACACGGGAATGGCGAACTAAACAGTTGATTATTTACGCAATCAATGTTTTTATTATGGCAGCGATATTAAATTACTTAATTATATTTACTCTAAAATCGCGAATTCCGCACTGACACCAATGTAACGAATTTTAAAACTATAATTTATTTATACACAAAATATTTACACGAACTAATTAAATCTAACAATATTTAAGAAAACCACTTACACTAAGTTATATTACAATTACTCGAGAAATAATGTTCGCGGATAACTTTTGTTTATCTAAAAACTGACAATTGTTTACATTAAAGTCACGTACGTTTATAATTCCTTATGTTTATCTCGAACACACGCGTTAATTACTTATTTATTCAAACATTTTCTTAACAATGCCTCCTTTGAATAACTGACCACTTTGAATCGTATCTTTCAAGAATTTTCTACATCCTTTGGGAAACGTTCTAGAAGTTGATAATAAGTTCGTGAACGTTCTCGAACTTGACAATAGTTTCGCAACCGTTTCATTATTAGATTTTTTTATTATTTGTGAGTATTGGGAGCAGAGTGAAGAGAGCTAGAAGTTAGAATATGTAAAAAAATTACGAAGAAAAACTAAAAAATATATTGTTTTTACAGTTGAAAGAGGGAAATCTGCTCTTTTTCCCAAATCTACCACCTTGCTGAAAATATTCATGTTTTAAAATCTTAAATCTTTCTATTCCATTCCAAGAAATTCTCGATGTGATTTTACAATTTTAAGCACATATCCTGGCTGTGGTGTTTTTTATCGGTAAGTTAAGTAGTCTTCTATTACGGTGTTCGTATTTAACGTTCGTTACGTCCTAAGAAAAATTCATTTTAAAATATTGATGTAAAAATTAATGTTACAGATAAAGTGTTTAAGAAGGCTACAAAATTTAGCGACGCGACAGTCAATAACAACAACAATTGCGTATGAGCAAATACAAACATACAGACAGGTTCAAGTACGACTTAAAGAGACATTGAAATCTATCAGTGTTTATTTTATGATAAGTAGTCAAGTAGTCGCTGGAAAATCCAATTTTGCAAACATTGTTAGTATACATGAACTAAATAAAAATAAAATAAAAACGCAAAGAGGTTGATAATTCCAATAAATTTAATTACAGCACAAATTGAAGAGTCAAAAATCATCACCTTCATTATTATGAATACCGAAAATTATATGATATTCTTCAGAATAATCAATGGCAAGAAGATGCTTACACAAGTCAATACATTCATAGCTTCCGCTAATTTTTTTTTTTCAATTTGGCGCCGATCTCGCACATTTTACTTAATCGCGGACTTTAGTTTGTTTCTGCTATGGGTACAAATCTGTTTTCTTTACGAACTTTGAAGGGTTATTTTATAGACGATGGATCCTTGCAAAACGTCATTAATTTTAGGATTTTGTCTGTCAATCTGTAGATTGCAATCTATGAATCGCTGTATCCGCTTGTTGATACGTAGCCAATTATCGTAATGTAAGATGCTGGCAGGTGGAATGGAAAAATCAAAGTTTGTCATGGTTAAAAAAAAATTATGACGTCTAAATTGTTTTGGTCTTTCTGAAGCCAACAATTTTGAGTAGTGCGTGTCTTATAGCAATATTTATACAACAATCAAGTTTTGCTAGTTGTAGCTTGTAAGGTTTTTTCTTGTTTTTGTCGTTTACATAAATAACACTAAATGCAGAAATGACTCGATATCTTAATAATACAGCGACAGTCGTTTGTAGTGCCAAGTGGTTCTTTACGAGTCCTCTTCCATAGTCAACATTGACATATAAACCACTACTTTTCAAAAAACAGATAAACATTTTTATACCTTAATTATGATAACGATATCACCCGCCAAATAGTTCTGATAATGATTACATAAGTACTCGCTCGTGTATCGTATCACTACATAGTGCAAATGTTTATTTACAGTTTAATACCATGCCGGTGACCATGCGTTGGTGTCAGTTCGTAATTTTGTTTATTTCTTTTAGGGTACCGGTTACTTATTTCTATTAAAAAAAATTAATGTTAAATTTATGTTTAGGCAAAAGCTGTAGTAACCGAATACACTGCGGCCGTGATTGAATATTATCCAGATCAAAATAAACTATTAGAACCTGAAGAAAGATTAAGAAGAAACGTCGATGGATATTTAAAGATTTTCGACGAAATCCAAAGAGGGCAACTCGTATGTCAATCAAATTTGTTAGCGATTTATAGATTGAAATTTGTTTAGAAACCTGACATTGTAGTATTTCCCGAATCGACGTTAACAGCAAACGCCGTAATACGAAACCGAACTGAAGAGTTCCCGTACACTGTAGAAATTACTAATAGCACCGCTTCGCTGTGCACCGCAGAGAACAGTACATTTTTAACACGATTAGCTTGCGCTGCGCAACGAAGCAAAACTTATATGGTAATAAACTTGTCCGAACGAGCACGTTGCCAATCACCGTCGAAATGCTCCGAAGACGGTTGGGACTTTTACAACTCGAACATTGCGTTAGACAGAAACGGATCGGTCATCTCCAAGTGAGTCTTTAAAAACCATAGATGATTAATAAACTGATTTGTTTCAGATACCGAAAGTACAACTTATTCGGAGAATATTTAATGAACCAAACTCAGACGGCGGACATATCTATTTTCGATACAGACTTTGGCGCTACATTCGCTATGTTCACTTGTTTTGATATATTATTTAAAGAACCAACACTGAATTTAATTTATAAGCATCGGGTTAATAATATAATTTTCCCGAGTATGTGGTTTTCAGAGTTGCCGTTTTTAACCGCTGTACAAACACAACAGCAATGGGCATACGCTGTTAACGCAACGGTTTTAGCAGCAGGTGCTAATAATCCCAAAGTAGGAAGCGGTGGTACGGGCATTTATCAAGGAACAAAAGGTCCTTTAGTATTCGACATAGAATATGCACAATCCAAAGCATTTGTGGCCACGTTGTCGCACCAACAATCTTCAGTACGCAGAGAGACCACTAATGATATCGATAAGAAAGCTAAACAAATGGACGGGTTTTATTTGAAAACCGACAATTTAAAACGTAATTTTGTAGGAAAAAACAAGTTTTTGTTGTTATAGTTTAGTTTTAGCTTATACCTCAAGAACCGTGCAATTTGGAGAAAAAGAAATAAACGAGAATGTTTGTCACGAAGATTTTTGCTGCAATTTTAAAATGTTATTGGATTGGAATAAGGCAACGACGGATCATTACTACGTTTATCATTTAACAGCTTACAAGGGCGTACGATCATTTTCGGGCGTCTACGATGGAGGCGTCGACATTTGTGGTGTGGTGGCATGTAGAACTCAAAATTTGAGTTCTTGCGGTAAAAGGTAACGTTTTCAAATAATTTATCACAAAAATATCAAATTATAACTAAAACGTACTATAATAATTTAGACCCTGTAACCATACTGACGTAAATGTAACGTTATTCATTTGTTATGCTTAACATCTTTTTATATGGACGTAATAGTTTCAAAAAGTTCTCATTACATTATAACACTATTATATCTCAAGCAACCATAAATGAAGTTAAATAAACCTAACTGTTATTCCTTCACAACAACGTCGCTAAATTTCTGCCATCTTATTGACCAATTATAGTTTTTTTGCACAGTTGCAAAAACTACGCCGTTGGGTGTTGTGTGTGTGTGTGTATCGTTTTATAATTTCTGTTTTCTTTTGTATTTAATTTGTATAAACCCTATCGGTATTTGTTTATATTAAAAACACATACACTTACAACGCCGTATTTATTTTTCACATGCACGTGCACTTTATTTATTTATCTTAGTACACACTTTAATCACTTATTTATTTAAACCGACAAAGTCTTTTTAACTCTTATTTTGACTCAATTCTAAAACTGAATCCGACCTTGCTTCGAATACTTTTATATTCTTCCGTTATCGGAATCCAGAATATTCCATTGTTTTCTATGAGCGTTTCAAAGTTTCCAAACATTTCGGAAACGCTTCACAGCGCCCTTCTTAAGACTGTTCTGTTCCAGAACAGGAAACTGGATGTAGGACCGGTAAAAAGTTTCGTGGCCATAGCGGCAGTTCCCTCCATTCCGGCAACTTCTTTGAGCATAAAAGCAGTAGTCAGTCAGTTTTTTGACCCAATGTTTTACATGGATGATAACCGCAGACCAACACTTGAACGTCTGTTATCCTCTAAAGACGATACCCAACATATTTCTAACTGTCCTCCAAACCAATTCATCTAAGACACGCTTGGGTACTGCCAATTTCTTAATGTTGTGAACCTCAATTTCTCTCATGAGATTCTATAATGCTTGCCACATGTTTTTGTATGACGACTTTGCACGTGAGTACTTCTTGGTGACCAAATAGAAAACAAAGCGTCAGTCATGACGTAGTTTTAAGACTTTACCGACCACCGATTGCTGTTTTTGTAGTTCATCTAACCGTCCGAACTTCTTCTTGAATACGACTACAACCTCTCTGAACATTTCAAGATCTTCGCTCACGCAAGGTGCGATGACGCAATCCTTTTGTGTTTATAACAGATCTTTTGCTCCTCGATTTTTTATGTTAAAAGATTTATTCTCGGAACGCCCACTTTAAAAAAAAACGATGATTCTTCCGGTAAGGTTGGAATAACGCAGACATCATCTAGCGTTGTGTACGCCCAACAAGGTTTTCATTGTTAATTATTCACGCGCATTTATGCAAATATTGAATTAAATATTGCTGCAATTTAAGTGAAAGTCTTTATTTGGGCGGGTTTCCGTACCTTCACACGTGTTCTTTGTCTGTGGGCATAATAAACGGATGTTGTAATTGGGAAAATTTTCATGATAACGTCACGTTACTGTAAGCAACGCTATTTACACGTTCAAAGGGTTAGATGCAATTGTTACCGTATTGGAGAAAACGCCGAAATTACGAAATTAATTTGAAGGAAACTCGGCGCATTCATTTGTTTTTCAATAACCGTATGAACAACATCAACCTTACTTGTGATAACACCGTATGTACGTCTTTGTTAGATTTCAATTAATATTTAGAAAAGCTGAGAAGGTGCTGCTAGCTAGCTGCATACTTTGAGGAAAACTAAATTGTAAGTACCGTCCTTTTTTATTCTTGGTATTTTGGTGGTCAGTCGATTGTAAGAACGACTGAACGTACATAGTAGGTTGTTAGCACATTTAATTATAAAATCGTTTTGTTGTGTGTCACATATTAATTTTACAATGCACTTTAATTCTTTAAATCTTCGAAATTTGTATCTTTGTATTTTAATTTATGAATGTAAATTCAGTTTTCTTCGGAATGTAAAAGTTAGGTCAACAAAATCACTTTGTTGTACAACGTGTTGCCCAGTCGAAGGCTCATTTCATATTTTGTCTGTGATACCGATCTACGTGCTAGTGTTTGATGAAATTATATAAATATATTTATGTATCCTCTTCTAACGTGAACTGCTGTCTGTGATAAAATAAATATACTCTGTGTTACAACTTCTGTCTTGTTATTTGTTTTATTACAGCTTCGGGTAGATTTAAACTGTGTCTCCCACCCTAATCTTACATCGTTTTGGAACCCTTTTATTTTATAATTTAACACCACGAAACTTACGAGTCAATCACCGGAACTTAGTATTTCCACAACCCCCGTACATGCTCATAAACTTATCGAAGTCCACTCCTTCCACTGATTCCTAGTTCTGCTCATTATTACTCCAATTCCGATCTGGTCTTGAGTAATGTTGTAATCGCCAGCAAACGGGGCTAGGCGATCACTTTTGGCTTGCCTCTGCGTGGTTTTCGAATACGATACATGACGTCATTAACAGACTGCACAACTTCATAAGAGCCCTCCCATTGCCTCGCAACCTTTGGCGACAAACCACGTCTCCTGTGGAGATTATACATCATGTTGCCCGGTTAGAACTCACCGTTTTGTGCCTTGACGTCATATGTGATCTTCATTCTGTCGCAGCAAGGAAACGTTTTTTTTCATGTTTTAAAAACGTTACAAAGTTTTAAAGCAGTTGAAATAAAAAATGTTTTTTAGAAAAATGTGTTTATGTTTTAAAAATATTTCATCTGTTTATTGATACTACAATATTTTAAACATATTCCAGTGTCATTTATCACTCTGTAGATGCAAGCTCAAATGTCTTGCGAAACGTCAGTTTGTTCGGATTCGCGAACGACAATAGGGCAAAGGGCAAGTTCTACTTCTTCTTTTGGCTCTCAAGAAGAGACTAAGCCCAAACCTAAAAAGTCTGGGTGTTTAACTGCGACGCGGTCTAAGCCGAAAGTCGCTTATAACATAAACATGTACTTCGCCTAGCCTCTTCATCAATTTGCTGACGTAGTCTGCGACTGTAACTACTTCTTGGTTGGGTATGACGTAAGCTTCCGTCCATTTCGTGAAATAACCCATTGCTACCAGGATGTATTTGTATCCCAAATCAGATTCTGGGAATGGCCCTGCGATGTTAATCTCTTTAATGGGCTTCCCGCGTTATACTATTTCATTGATGCAGTGTGCTTTCTTGCTGGACCAATTCCTGATACCGCATACCGTGCACTTACGGCACCATTCCATGACGTCCTCTTTGCAGTTCATCCAGTAAAACCTTTCTCGAACTTTCCCTAATGTCTTCTTCACGCCAAAGTGTCCTTCTGATGTACCATCGTGCAAATGCTGCAACACCTCTAACACTCAGCTCTTCGGTACTACCAACTGCAGTCTGTTTTTCGTGCCCTCGACACTAAGAAGATCGTCTTCCAGTCTCACTTCTTTCCAGGTTGGTCGTCGACCGTTTGCTTTCCAGTTCGGGAGTACTCTCGTCGTTTTCTCGTTCGTGACGCAACTGCTCAGGTTCCCACTAGTATCAACCATTGCAGTTTTCCCGGGACATTCAATATTTTCTTCAAGTCGCAAACAATGGCGCCTGTCTGACATGGTCTTCTAAATAAAGCATTAAGGTTCTGATGACTACTTCCGGCACGGTGTTCTGTGTCGTAGTTATACTCTTAAAGTCTCTCGATCCATTTTGCCATTTGTCCTTCCGGATTACTAAACTGCAATAACCATTTCAAGCTAACAGCTCTCGCTCTAGTCATGCAGTAATTCATTTCTGACCTAGACAAAACTTTAATAAAATACGCGACTTTTTCTTGTCTACCTAGCACTTGTAAAAGGACTGCACTTATGGCCAGATTACTTGCATTGGTATCCAAAACAAATTTTCCGCCTTCTCTTGACTTAATTAAAATTGGTGAAGTGAGTTGTTTTAGGTGATCGAAAGCGTTTTCATAGTTTTCATTCTATTTAAATTTTGCTTTTTCTTCGGTCAGTTTTGTCAAAGATTTGGTGATATTGGCAAAACCGGATGCAAATCGTCTCTAACAGATACACAACCCAAAAAAACTTCAGGCCTGATGTTTGTCAATTGGTCTTGGCCATGTTTGCACTGTTCGAACCTTGTCTGGGTCAGCCGATATTCCATCTCTAGATACAACGAAGGCAAGTTATTGCACTTCTCTTTTAAATACGTGACACTTCTTTTAGGTTGATCAAATGTTCTTCAAACGACCTTCCAACCACAATCACATCGTCTAGATAAACCAAGTACGTCTTTCAAGACAGTTTTCGTAAAATGGTCTCTATCAAATGCTCGAACGTTGCAGAAGCGTTATACAAACCGAAGGGCTCACAGTGAACTGCCACAAATCAGTTCCAATTGTAAAAGCTTGTCTTTTTACGATCCTTAGGTGCCAATTCTACCTGCCAATAGTCACTCTTTAAATTCAATGTGGAAAACCACTGACATCCTGACAGGTTGTCTATCGTATCGTCAATTTCCGGTAAAGTCTTAAGTATACGTAAAATCTTTTTGATCCATCTTTCTTCTTTACCAGCACCACTCACTAGAGACGCCGATGAACTATTTGAAGGTTCAATCACACCTTCTCTCTTTTTGCCAAGGGAAGTCGTCGTGGAGGTTGTGGTATCGGCCGAGCGTCTCCCGTATTAATTTTGTGCTTTACCACGTCGGTGGATCAACGCCTTAACTTTAGCCAGCTGGTCTTGTTTTGGCACATAGAGGTAAGAAATGTTTAATAGATGCTGTAGGCACTTTCTCGGTGACGTAAATTTATTAGTTTTTCAATCGTACTAATATTTTGACAACTTGGTCTTTTTTCAACATAACTGGACCTGAATTGACATTCAAAATCCTTACTGGCACCGTGAAATTTCCATCTAGGCGTGGCATCACCACACTTTCATTACTTCCAGACAAAGTCACTTCTTCACCCAATAAAACCCGCATGGCTGCCTTCTCTGACGAATAAAAAAGAATTTCTTTACCGTCGATCTTCAGAACATCGTTCTTTATGTCCAAATTGAACTTCTTTCGTAATATCAGCTACCAGTACTTAATGGTCGAGTACTCCATTTCCTAAACCAATGGTCACTTTTACTTGTCCGTGAATAGGCATTTCTTTGCCCGTCCCCGTTCGAAGTCGTACTGTTACTGGCGATGTCTTCTCATTTTCCAATAACACGTCAGAACGAATGATGGCCTTCGTCGCTCCCATGTCAACCAGTAACTGAACACTTCTTCCATTGATCTTGCCATCAACATAAATACTGTGCAATTGCTCCATAAGCGACGCTATTTGAATGGTAATTGTGCTTGACTAGATGAAGTTAAATTGCTCCAAGCTTTTGGCTCCTTTTTTGTGCTCTTCTTAGGTTTAGTACAGAGTTGTCGTACGTGACCTATTGCAGGTTGAAGTCGCGCTATTTCCTAGATGTTTTCTTGTGTTTGCGTGTACTAATTCTAAAGCGTTATCTAACGTCTTAGGTCGAGCTAACCGTAGAGTCAACTGCGTTTAGTTGTCTTGAAGTACGTCTACAAAAGCTTGTATGCTCTATTGTTCCAGAAAACTATCTGGCGCCGTAGGATACGCAAGCCGTGCCAGTCTAGCGACGTCAGCTCCAAACTCTTGAAGACTGTCTGCAGCTTTCTGAACGTGGTTTTTTATTTCGACTCGATATACTTGTTGCAAATGAGCTTCTCCATACCTCTTTTCTAAACGTCAAATTAACAATTCGTAGTTTCCTTGAAGGTAGTCAGCAACAGTCTGCAAAATTTCAAGCACTTCTCCGCGTAAGGTCACTATTAAGGACCTCGCTTTCTGCTTGTTGCTCCAACCATCAGCGTTGTGCATTATCTAGATGAAATTATATAGATAATTTATCTAGATAATTTTTCATCATCTTTTTCTTTATCTAGATAAAAGTATTGAATATTATCTAATTGATTATCTTAGATGATTTTTCCGTTATCTATCATGAAATTATCTAGACGATTTTTAAAAGTAACATAATTTTTGTAGTTTAGATTTAGGTTTTTGTAATTTATATGTTTGTAAAAATAATGTTGATAATGTCTGTGGTAATGCAGTACGGTCCAGATCGCTAAAACCTGATAAATAGTAGCCGTAGATGTTTTGCATTTTCGCAGCTCTTCTGCTGACAAAAACTAAACTCACATGACCTTGAGCGTAAATACATGCAATACGAGATATAAACGAAAACAAAACTCAAATTACTTTTTTAAACTGAACCCATTGCGATAAGTATTTTATCGTCTTCAGAAACAATAATAAGCTTTTTCATATACGAAATTAATAGCTACTTATCTTGTAGTATAGAAAATCTAATTAGTTGAAGTGCCTACACAGCAAAACTATGCTAAAGTAAGAAAATGTTTAATTCAAAAAGAGAAAATTCACAACTTTTTGAGCAGTTGAAAGTGGCAAAACTGTATACACGTGATTTATAGTTCTTTTTGAAGAGTATTTAAGTCATGGAGCTTTTCCTTACTCTTTAAATGGAATAAAAACGCTTCTGTCATTCTAAAAATCAATGTTGTAAATTATCTTATGGGTACAATTACTGACAACCTATCAAGTATAACTAACAAAACCGCAAAGCATTTTTTATTTTTATATTTTTTTACATTTGGATTTGTTGCACTTACAATTACAAAAACTACTGAGCAGAGCATAAACTGTTTAAAATATTGGAGCCCGTTAAAACCGAAATTTTTTTAGAAGAAAAAAACTGCTTGCGTTTTTTAAAAGACCTAAAAGCTAATTCTTTAAGTGCTCGCTGATGTAAGCTGCTCAAAATTTAAAATACAATAAATTTTCAAGGATTACTTGGTTTTTTTGTGAAAAAAATGCTTAAAGCATCGAGCTACAAATGATATCTTAAATTTAAAAACAAAAAGCGTTAATTCAGGAAGTTTGATTAACGGCTATGAGCGATAATTTTTATAATCTTTTAGCATTATAAGTTCAAACTGACGATATCAAAGCCAGATTTTTCCTAACCGCTACAAAGAAAAACTAATTAAGTTTACTAGACACTTCTCCAATTTTAAAAAAGTTATTGATTAAACACATCATTTTCGGCGCTAATTGAAAAACTTTAGTTCTGATAGTCTAATTTTTGCTTAGCAATGAAAATTTTGAAAGGATCATATTGTATCAAGATTTGTAAATAAAGAAATTTGTTTTATATTTTACAATAGTAGGTCATTACATCAATAAAGTTTCTGTCATGTTTTTACTCGATTTTTATTATTTTTTTCAATTCATTTTTTAGTTTTTTAATTAGTATATTTAATAAACAATAAATTAATTGGTATTTATTCTGTTATTAGATCATATTGTACATTTACGTATATGATGATAATTAACTGGTAACAATCGATTAAAATTATTATCTGTTTGTACCTATTTGATAGAATCATCTATCGTATTATTTAGATAAATTATAGATTATCTTATCTATTATCTAGATAAATTCTTCAACTTGTATCTAAATCGTTATCTAGATAAAAAAATTAGAAATTATCTATTATCTTATCTAGATAAAAATTAAATTATCTATGCACAACACTGGCTGTAGCTGCGACTTCAAACTGCTTGTAATATGTTAACCAAAGAACTTTTCCATCAAAATTTGGAAGTACAACTTCAAACCTTCTTTTCAATGTTTCATAGTAACTCTTCAGTAGCTTTAGTCCTTCGCCTAATTCGTTTTCAAATTTATCGCACATTTCTTCTCTTAAATTTAAAACACGTGCTGTCGTTTCTTCGTAATAAACAGCCTTAATTTGGTTTTGAACAGCAACCTGTAGTTATTCTTTGATAGTTTTCATCCTATTTCCAACACTTGCTTGTATTTTTTCTCTAAAGTTTCTAACATTTTATTCAACTTTTCTAGAATTTTCTTCAATTTTTCTAACAAGACTATCAAAATCAGAAAATACTTCTGGAACTTCAAACAAATACGAATACGTTCTCTTCCAAATTTTCGCGAAGTCGTTGTAACCCAATTTTAGTACCACTTATTTCTAAATCACGTTCTTCTAGTACTCCGTGACTTTTAAATCACAGTTTCTTTGTCGCCATTGTTCTTATACTTATTATTATTTTACTGTTATATATACTTCTAATTATACTCACTGATAAAAAAAATTTAATAAACGAAATTTATAAGCACACACGAACCGCGAGGTAATCAGTTCTTTGTTTTTTTTACACGATATCAACGGGTTTCAATTGCCGCACACCTATATCATCAGTGTAACAATTTTTTAAACTAATTTATTTGCAAACGAAGTATTTACACGATTAGAACTAAATTTGTTTAACCGACAAAGTCTGCTTCAGAGTCAATTCGAAAACTGAACCAGATCTTCCTTGGAATACTTTTATATTCTTCCGTTATCAGAATCCAGTATATTTCATTGTTTTCGATGACCGGTACGAAGTTTCCAAACACTTCAATGGTGTAAACATAAATCTAATAACCCTATATAATACCTAACGTAAAAGTGAAGTAATACAAACACGATCTATTACTAAAGCTAATCAGTTCGTTTCTAATCAATCAACAAGGAATTCAAATTGCAAAAACGTATTTGTTAACTAAAAAAAACATAGTTCAGTGTTCTTTTTTTTTTGTTTATATATTATCGGTCCAAAATATTTTTAGATAAATTGTTAGCTTATGAATAAAAAAAACACAAATATTATGTCACGGCTCAGCCAACCAAATCTTGTTTTTATTACATCATTTTTGCGTTATTAGAGTACCTTTGTAACGTACCCCACATGACCACGAGTACTTTCTCCGTAACGAATTTGAGTTTTATTTAGTAATTTGTTAAAACTTAATTGAAAACTTTATGTTTACACTATTTTTTGGTTGCTTTGGAGTTACCTATACAAATTAAATACAAAAAAAATACGAAAACAAAACGATAGTCCCCAAATAAATTTGGGCAATACGACAGAAATTTAACGACGTTACTTTCAAGACATAACAGTTACGTTTATTTTACGTCGTTAGTAATTCATGGTTACTGGAGAAGTTTTTAAAAATATCTTATCTTCACATCAAATAAATGATCATCTCTAATTTGAATCCGTTGCGTTTTAGTGAATCGGCCAAACAACCATAAATTACGTTAAATAAACATACGTTTTCGCTGAGAATGTCGCTAATATTTCCGCCATGTTTTTTTATACATTCGAAAAACGTGGACGCCATTTTGTGCTACTGCCATTTTATCATTTTTTTTTGTTTTGTATTTATTTTTTATAATCCCATACAACAGGAAAATAATGTAAACGTAAATATTTCAATTAAGTTTTAATACTTTTTTATATCATAGCCGTTATAACATCAAAAGTAATAACTGTAAATAGCTACAGCGTTGGAAAACGTAGCATCGTTTAAGTCATTTTTTAGATATATTTCATTCTGGTTAAATAATAGTGATTTGCTTATAGTATTTGTCTTAGTTTGAGTAGTTTTTTTAGACAGATTTTAGTCAGTTTGTATATCCGTTCATCTTCCAGTTATGATTTTATGGTTGTACAAAACAGTGACGAGACATTTTCAAGCACATTGATCAATCGCCACCTAGGTTTCTAAACTAGAACCAGATATATCGTTTTGAGCGTCATACCTTTGGTCATACCATGAAGTTGCTTCATACATATAGTAGTAATTATTTACCTTTGTAGATTTCCAAATTACGAAAACATATCCTGGCCATTAACATTCAAACACATTCAAATCAAAGCACAATTCGAAATTGATGATAAAAAGTTCCAATACCCAAACTCGCTTCGAAGCAACATAAAACCTCTACCCGTAGCTGACATCGAGTGGACTAGCACCACGTTAAACAACACAATCGAAAGAACATACACTCTCAAAGAACCACAAAACCGTCTAATGACTTTTGCAATATACGGTAGAGATTTCAGCAGAGATAAATACCCATCGAGAAGAAGAAACGCAATTTAAAATTGTTTAGTAATTTTTTTTGTACAAACAGTGTTTAATAAAGAATAAATGTCTAATTAATTAAAGCGTAAGTATTTCGGTAGCCTTATCTTCGAGTAACTTCGCCATACCATTAACTTGTTTGCACCAAACATCTAAACGATTCACCATGTGAGAAATTTGAGTGCGATCGAGCACACGTGGTTGCACCCAAGTCATGTTAACTGTTTCACCGACCTAAAACAAACGTTCCGATACATATATCAAAACCTTACACCTTACTTGATCAATCGCTCCTTTTACAAGACCTTGTGACAACGCCTTCATAATTAACAGTTCGATTTCATTAAGTGGCAATCGTGTCTCCCTGGCAATTTCGATAAAACTCAGTTGTCTGTTGTGAGATGGCCTTTTAAACGTCATCTCCATAAGACAAAGCAAAGAAATCTTCTGCCGTAGAAACAATTCCTGAGCTGCTAAATCTGCCACCGATGCCCACTTTGGTTTCATATTTTCAAACTTCGTGATATCGCCGCTGTTAAAAGCATGCAACAAATCAACGAGCCATGAATTTTCTGTTGATTTTAACGATTCTAACACCGGATGTGCAAGAAGTTCACCCAGATTGTAAACGCCTTCGCCTAATAGAGCCGCCAATGCTAGGAAAAACGCATGTTGATGCTTTACGTCTTCAGTTAAAGTTTCGACTTCTATACATCCTAAGTATCGCAGAGCAGTTCGGTAGTATTGTGCATGATCCCCTTGAGTTCTTAAATGAATTGTGATTATACTAACCAAATATATAACGCAACAATTACCTGTAATACTGTGATGCTAATAAATAAAAACGACCATGAACGGGCGTCACCCCATCGGCGTTATCTAAAGTTTCCTCAACTTCCAAAATAATTTTTTTAGTTGCATCTAAATCATTCAACTTTTCCAATAATATTTGCCCTTGCAACACCTAAACCAAATTAGTAAACTACTTGAAACAACGTTAAAAACCTTACCTTGCATAAATTCACCGCATCCGTATTTGCTTTAACTTTAGCCTCAATTTTTTGCAAGAAGGTAACGGCATCCTTCTTATTCAAAAATTGTTCGACAACAATAGCTATTATTTCGACCAACGATAAAGGATTAATCCTATAGGTTTGAAATGTTATCAAGGTTATGTTATGAAGCAATGACTTACTTATTTTCAAACGATGAAATAAAGCTGTTGTAGAGCTGTATTAAGTTGTCACCTTTTTGTAAAGAGGGATTTTTAACGAAAACTAATAATTTTAAGGTAAGTTGATGCCATAACCTAGTTAAATAAAAAAACATGATTTATATATGAAAGTATGTGGAAAAAAATGAATGCTTACTTTTTATTATGTAGTTCTTCGATTTCTGCCCAATCTGTAGCCAAATCTTTACCACTTTCTTTCTGTTTTTTTGTTAAATATTCACTAATATTTGGTTGTGCCGTTGTTGCGACCGCCATTTTTATTATAATTTACTTGTCATCAAAGATCTTGTCATTCATTATGGCGCTAGCAGTTTTTGAAGTTAAAGGATTGCTTACACCAATTACTATTTTATTATAGTTTGTGTAAATTATTGTAAAAAAATTTTTTACAGGCTTACTTTTTATAACTCACTATTCGAATCTACTATATTTCCACCTTTTTTATTTTTTTAGTTTCCTAAAACTACTTTTTTAGTTATACGTGGTTATATCTTTTTAATTATTATATAAAAATTATTATAAAATCATGTTGGCATCCCTGCGAAAAATTAAATTTTGACAACAAACGTCAAAACATTGATGTCTACAAAAATTACACAAACGTAGTGTTAAAAAACTGCAAGATGCCCGGCCCAAGCGAAACTCCTGCCTCGCAAAGGCTTACAAATGACGACTTCAGAAAACTGCTAATGACACCACGAGCAACGCCATCGAGCGCACCAGCAGTGGGTTCTATAAGAGAAGCAATGACCAACTCAACAACAATGGGTCCTCCAAAGGAGGATCCCAACGAGGCCCGTCGTAAAAAAAAGAGTTACTACGCCAAACTTAAAAAGCAGGAAGATAACAAATTAGCCGAACTTGCTGAAAAGTACCGTGATCGTGCCAGTGAAAGAAGAAATGGAGTGAATCCCGATTACCAAATAGTCGATCCTATGAATGCAGCACAAGCGTATAGAGCCGTGGCACCTGATTTGAAATCTGGGTTTGATGCAGCTGAACGTAGGAAGCAAATGATTCAGGAATCAAAGTATCTCGGTGGTGATATGGAACACACACATTTGGTCAAAGGTTTGGATTATGCTTTATTGCAAAAGGTGCGAGCTGAGATACAGCACAAAGAAACTGAGCAGGAGATAGAAATGGAACTGCTTGCCAGTAAACAAGCAGAGGAGTTGGAGAAGAAGGACGATGCCAATAAGAAAGAAGATGAGGAAATACAGTTTAAGACTAAAATTGGAAGATCCATACATCGCACTATTTGCACTCTGAAATCCAGACATATTGAACGTAACGAGTTATTTGCACATGGGCGAATGGCTTATGTAATTGATTTAGGTCAGTTTTTTTATTGTTGCAATTTTGGTAACTAAATTTTCGATTTTTTAGAGGATGAATCTGAATCGGACATACCAACAAACATAATCAGATCCAAAGCCGACGTTCCAACATCAGAGTTAACAGCAACACTAACAACCAATGATATAGTAATCAATAAGTTGACTCAAATTCTCAGCTATTTACGTCAAGGCAACCGTAAAAACAAAAAGAGCAAGCGTGGAATTGTCGATCGAAAAGACTACGAAGAATCAGAACAACAAGATGAACGCCGTGGCCACAAACGTCTGAACCAAGATGATTCGATCTATGGGGATATCGGTGATTACATGCCCTCGACACGCCGTTCCCATGACTCGAAAGATGGTCGTAAACGACAAGCATACTTCGATAAGCATGAAGAAGACATTAAAGATGTTGGTCCTAGTTTGAAGATCAACAAATCAGCTCAAATTCTTAATAAGCTCGCACAGGAACCTGAAGGTTATGCTGAATGTTACCCAGGTTTGGAGGAAATGAACGATGCAATCGATGATTCAGACGATGAAGTGGATTATTCGAAAATGGATTTGGGTAACAAGAAAGGACCAATCGGAAGGTGGGATTTCGATACTGCCGAAGAGTACTCTGAATATATGAACCAAAAGGAGGCATTGCCTAAAGCGGCATTCCAGTACGGTATTAAAATGACAGATGGCAGGCGCTCGCGTAAGCACAAAGAGAAGAACGAAAAGGCCCACTTGGATCGGGAGTGGCAAAAGATTCAGAATATTATTAGTAAACGTTAAGGACGATCTTAAGTTATGTACATAGTTGATTGAATCAAGTCAAATGCTCAGTGTATCACTGTATGTGTTTGTCAGTATCATAATAGTAGAAAAAAACTTTTAAATTAAATTAGAAGCAATAAACCATCTTCAGGAAATTGTCTAAATTTCTTTGCCATCTACTGATGAGTACTATTAAATAAAATTAAGCTGCTTGTATCTATACATATACATAGTGTGTCGAAATATATATTAAAACTTCATTGTTTTAAATTAATTTCCATGTTTTGATTATTTGATAAGCTTCTCAAACCTAACTTTTGAGAAGTTTTTAGATTTCGATTGCTTGTTTGAGTTTTGCGATTTATCTCAAGCCCTGATGAAGCCCCTTACGAAAGTAGGCGAAACGTTGGCAGCTTCGGTTGCAACTATGACACGGTCCAAACCCGGAAGACATTCTAATGTTAATATTTGATAAGCTGTTAAGTGTTTTGGTTTTCGTTTTGATTTCAATTTACAGTTTTCAAATCGGTTCTATTTAGTTTCTTTTAGCGTTGTTATCTGTTGTTATCTTCGTTTCGGTTGATGCGTGTTCGATTGATCAATTCCTTTTCATACTTCTTATAAACAGTCTGCTCATAATTCAATATAATTAACGAGTAGAATGGTACTATCACAGGTACTGTCAGGCGCTATATAGGAATAAACTGATCTCTAATAGATATCTAGTGATAAAAAAAAGAAAGTTAAATTGTATAGGTTGGCACTCATTAAATCACATTAAATTATGTTTACTGTAGTAAGTGAGGTTATGTTAATTTTTATATTATTCAAGTACATTTTCAGTTATTTATTATTCAACAAATTCTAATTTCAATTTACAGATTAATTTAGAAACACGCTCAATTTTTGAACGATCTAATGGCTAAAAAATACAAAAAGGGTTACATAAATTCCTTCTTAGTGAATTCTGCAGAAACTGAATACACAGTTGAAAAAATAATCGATAAACAAGTCAACCCTGTAACTGGAGTCACCGAATATTTACTCAAATGGAAAGGCTATTCGGATAAAGACAACACATGGGAACCGGAACATTACTTAGACTGTCCAAATCTTGTAGCTGAATTTGAAGCGAATAGGAAACGAAAAAACGAGTTCTATCATAGAAAGCGAAAGTATACAGGTTTGTGACACAAAATGGTTTCGTATTGTGTCTTTTATCACGTCTAGTTGTTACAGCGACAATCACCAGCGATGCCTACAAACACGATGGGAAAAAGAGAGTTATAGGGTTTGCAAGAGGCTTCCAACCAGAGCAGATTTTAGCAGCAACTAATAGTTCTGGTGAGATTGTTTTTAAAATGACTTAATAATCGGTTAAACTGTTTTAGGTCAACTTTTATTTTTAATGAAATGGGCTAACACAAATAAAGTAGATTTAGTGCCGGCAGTAGAAGCCAACATTCGATGTCCCCAAATAGTTATAGATTTTTACGAAAGGCATATCGTTTTACTAAACCCTGTCACTGCAAAAGAGGTAAATAAACCCAAAGTTTTATGTTATATAACTGTTGTTTTTTACAAGCCGACGAGTATCTTACGGGCAGAATCGTGAAAATTACTCAAGTACTAGTGATACTTCGATTTTACTTTAAATTAGCGTAATTACTTTTAGATTTTTGTAAATATTGTAAGGGAAGGTAATTGATAGTTTCCCATCATTATGTAAATACTGTAATAAAGGAATTAAGATAGATTTGTTAATACGTAATAAAAGAAACATTTTTAAATAATTTTAAATGTAGAAAAGCGGCGCGTAAATGCTACGTCGGTTGGTACGTTGTGTTGCATACTTTCGTGACGTCATCTTCCATATAAACAAAGCATGTGTTGTTGCTCAACGCCTGAGAAATATGTATGCTCAAACCAATAAATGGTGTTTTGTGCCGGGTTGCACCAGTACTTCTGTAAGTACCCCAGATAAAAAGTTTGTGTGTGTGCCGGATGATTACACTCGTAAGATGAAGTGGTTTACAGCTGCTAGGCGCGACATGCCACAATCAAAATCAAAGTTTTATTGTTGCGAAGATCATTTTAACGTAAGTGCTTATAACTATAAAAACTGGTTGTAAGTCGATTATATTTAGTTCGAAAAAGATGCTGAAAACTACATACGGGTTAAACTAATGGGTGGTTTTATTAGAATCAAACCAGATGTAGTTCCTCACATGTTTGAGTGCCAAAAAGGTAGGAAAATACCCACAAGTAAGAGGAAACGCTTAGCCGTTGAGTTACCGAGTAGTTTAGATGAACCAAGTACAAGCAGCTCAAGTATTGGACAAATTGTTTGGATTCCCGAGTCGAGTAACAACGTTGAAACTTTCGAAAACGAACAACTACCGCTCCAGACAATAATGGTAACTAATTTTATAATTAAGAATTACGTTTCGACTTACATAGTTTTAAAAATGAAAGAGAAGGGGTTTTGAATGCAATTCTCACTTCAAAAGTTTTTAAATAACCGCGATTCGTGTAGTGTAAGAAGCTTTTGAAATTTCTAAAAAATTAAGTTGGTGGGCGACGGACGGCCATTAATGTGTATTTACAGCGGCCATTTATATAGCAGATGGCGTCATACCGATTCGATTCCCGCTTAAAACAACCGTTTAGTTTTCCATAGGCGTAGTTAATGTAGTATCAAGGGTGTATGCAAACTTGTCTACATTTATAAAATAAATTATCATTTATACTGAAACTCAGCTAATTTATAAATAATACGGTACCAGTTAACAAATTATTTTTTTATATTGTTGATGCTTTGTACCGTTTGAATTTTAACTGTTACGCCGTAAGTTTAAGATATCTATTATAAGTCAGCTTAGCTTGTGTCTGTTGCTTGCTTATAATAATTTCTTTTGAGTTACGATCTACGATTTTTTACTAGCTTGACACCGCTTTTGCTATGATGTTATAGAGCTGTCGGCAAACACGGTATAATTTGAACCCAGACAAACTCTTGCTTTTTGATTTGGGTTTTTACAAAGAGCAAGAGCTTAGCGTAGTGTCATTGACTGGCTAGTGTTTTTGAATACCTTTTAGCAGACTCGTAGATATTTAGGGCTATCGTATCTACAAAACACTTACGCATCTTATTCTTATTACAATCACATACTGCTAGGGGGAGTCTTTTCTTGACTTAACGTCTGATCATTATATTTTCAAAGTGGTATACACATTCGAACAGATGCATACTGATAACTTTCGAAGTTTAATTGAAATCCGTCAAAAGAAAGTTTCTCAATTTGGCGACAATGTGTATCGTGTTTTTGCGGAACTGAAACATCTAAGCTATACGGATTCACTTACTCGAATCCATTACAAAGAAAGTATTTGTGGTTATGTGGGGTACGTTGCAAAGCTACTCTAATAACATAAATATGATGTAATAAAAACGCGATCTAGATAACTGGGTAGCTGTAACAGCCGCTTTTGGTCCGCCTCGTTTTGCAGTTCCAAGGTAAAATCAAAAATCACATTTGTTATTTTATGAAATCATCATCAAAAAGGATTTGGATCTAATGTACTCCGTAACCTTCTAAATGTTTTCTTTGAACTGTAAGATCTGATATTGGGCGCTTGTGTCTGCTCGCTGTTACTGATTTTTTTAAAAATTTGTATAAATTACGCTTATATATTACTTTTCGATGCATTCTATTCTTTTCTATGGAGGAAACATGACTATAAATTAAATATTATTTTTTGCTTTATTGAAAACCTTAGTTACGCCTCTGTATTTTTCTAAGATTCGTTTTCTTTCGTTCAGAGCAAAAAATGCTTTAAATGTCTAAATTTTTTTTATTTGGTTTGTTACTGTAATCACCTGAACGGACGTGCATTAAACCATTTTATTCGATTTAAAATACATTTGAAACTTTAAATTTACCGCCATTAATCGATAAGACGCGAGACCTTCGCTTTTTTTAAGTGTCCGCCATCTGCCTCGCCATATTAAAAACAACCGTGAGTTCGGTTCGGCAGTAGCGTTGTTAGGACTTAAAAATTTTTACCACAAAAAGTACGTACGTTTAATTATTTCTAACAAATAAAATAAACTCGTTCTCCAATTACCTATCAACGCAAACAATTAAAATCATCCCGCTTCCATTATTTTCCCGTAGTTGTTTGTGTGTGTTTATCAAGCGGTGTCTAGAAGACAATTCGCGCCCTTAACCTTATAGTTTTTTTCCTCCAATTTCACGTTTACTTATAATCACTGCATTTGGCTAGGCAGTGATGGCAAGCAAAGGCAGAAAGGGAGGTGCAACCCCGACGGGCGAAGAGGACGCTGAAGAATTCACAGTTGAGAAGATTTTAGACAAGCGTAAGAACCCAATTACAGGTGTCGTCGAATACTATCTAAAATGGAACGGTTATGACGATAAGGATAATACGTGGGAACCAGAAGAGAATCTAGATTGTCCTGGTCTTATTGCAGAGTTTGAAGCAAACAGAGCACGCAAAGAAGAAGAAACAGAAAACAAAAAACGAAAATCAACAAGTATGTATGCTTGCTTAAACTGGACTTAAGTATTAACCATTGTTGCAGGTACTCCGACGCCGTTAGATGCTAAAAAGAAAAAGGAAGAGAAAAAAATCCTCGGTTTTGATCGGGGATTAGAACCAGAAAAAATTATCGGCGCTACCGACAGTTCAGGTATGTATTTACTTTGTTCAACGTAAAATCTGATTATTTAATTTTTTTTAAGGGCAATTAATGTTTTTAATGAAATGGGCGGGTACGGACGAGGCAGATCTTGTTCCAGCTAAACAGGCCAATGTCAAATGCCCGCAAATTGTGATTAAGTTTTACGAGGAGCGCCTTACTTGGCATTCGCCAACTAACGACGAAGATAAAAATGATAAAGCTTAATTTTTCTTCTTTAGTATTTACTCAATAGGATAGGTCAAAATTGAGTTATTTTTTTTATTCTTAACATTAAGATCTGACCTGTAATGTAAAAAAAAAATGTAGCATAATTTAATATCAGTGTTCATTAACAGTTGCATACAACGTATGCAAAGGATTTTAAAATCTTTTTTTTTTTGAACAAATGTTGAGGGTGTCTTCTAGAAACGTCACATTTCGAAAATCATCTATTGATAATTGTGCAAGACAACTTTTCGTAATACAGTTAGAATTTTGCTATTTTTACATTTCGGTTTATTAAATGTTCCTTTTTAACTTTGGTTGTTATTTCTTTACCTGATTCTTTTCACCTTCACCATGATACACCAAATTAAAATGGGTAGGAATGGTCCTGCAAATGTAAATTTTGTACACTGAATGAATTGCTCAAAAAACTATTCTGTAGTAGAAAATAAATTTTTATTTTCTTGTGTCTGATAATCCTCGTTGCTATCAAACACGTGCTTCAGGAGAGTTAACATGCTGGAGTACCACAATTGGGTGCTTATAGTAACACTCAAATGAGTGGAAACAATACTTTATTATAGATAAGGCTTATGACCTTCAATTCTGCTGATGCATTAGAAGGAAAATCCCTCCGTCATTCTCCCTCACAAAGATTTTTGGTTGGTAAAAATAACGTAATTCAGGATCTAAAATTTTTGGTTGATAAAATAAGTCACTTTTCAGGTTCTAACATGAGTTTTAATAGTATTAATGTCTTTAAAAAAATCTTGCGTTTTTCTCCGAGCTCAGTAGTTATACCGTTATACAAGGTTTTCTTTGTACTGGCATCTACAATCAGTTTGAACAAGAAAATTTTTGGTTGGTAAAATTAGTGAGGAAGAAATGGACTTACTAACCAACCAAACTTGCTTGGTTCAAGTTCGTCACATAGAAGCATTTAGAAGATTGAACGATTTAGGATATAAATTTCGAGATGAAGCATCGTCTGTTTAGACGAGTTAGATGGGCTATGTTACAGGTTCGTGCTTAGAGAGCACGTAGTTTCGCGAGGCACCTACCTTTCGGCTTATCTTCGCTTCTTAGGCTAGAAACCAAGTAGGTGAAAAAAGAAAACGTTATTTGTAATGGACAGGATGAGGCCGGTTAGTCAAGTCAGCTACGGCTAAAAATGTTAGTAAAACTAAAAATAATCAAAATATAATACTCTAAAATAATAAGCCCCCTTGCAATCAAATAACTAAATAAGTACCCTACTTCGTCGTAGCTGACTGTATAAATAAATCAAAATGCCATGCAAAAATAAATTAAGTTAGACTGGTTTTACGTTTGACTTTGGTCTCTTCTAGCGAATACAATGAGTTCGTTAACGTCAGACACTAGTCTAAGGATGGACACGGCAAAATCGGGAAACAGATCCACTCTGGTTCTTAGGGTACTCCGGTCATCATCGAACTCCCGAAGCGAGAATCCTGTGACGGAGTATCAGGAACACCACACGACAGGCATCGCTCGTCATCTTAAACGCTGATACCTTTCAGATGACAACGGGACCCGGCGTGCGATGTAAGAATTTGGACGGCCGCTCGTCCCGGATCGTGAGACAATAGGCGTTACGCCTCTTATGGATACATCCCACAGCCGCTGCCATTCATCAAAGATCAGTCTTGAGATGACGCTTGACGGTCGAAAAGGAAGGTATATCTGCGGTCGAAACTTGCTGGTCGCTAATAACGTTATTGAACGCTCTGGAAATGTCTATAAAAATGCAGTCAATACTTGAAGACGTTCGTCTGTATTTTTGTCATTAATTTACGAATGGCGTCTGTCCATTTGCCAGCCGTATTGATTAGGATGGAATAGTCGTCGTGGAGGGATGCTGTCATGTACGGTACGAATTAGGGCTGCCCGACAAACACGAAGACGTCCCAAGGACGTCCCGGGGACATGATGTTGCGAATCACTGAATGTCCCAAAGTCATCTCATTTTGGTTTTGTGTACGTCCTAGGAACATTCATGGGACGTTCTTTTGTCATAAGTGTGTGGATCCCTACGATGTCTTTATAGGACATCTTAGCGCATCCGCAACGGGACGTCCGTTTTAGATGACAGTAGGAGGTAGTCATCTCTCCCCTTTTCTGCATATTGACTTGGAAAAATATTTATATATAGCATAGTTATATAGTATAATTACGAGAGCTCGAGCACAGATTGTACTCTGTGGCTCAGTTAAGTAAAAAACAAGAATTGAGAAAAGAAATAGCAACTAATATATATATGTCGATCGATACTTTCAATGCTACCGTGCGTTGGGCGAGATGCGTTTTCTGTTGTTTAATTTATACGCTTATGAGCAATGAGTTACTCGAGCTCACGTAATTACTACTATATATGTATGTATATTATATTTTGATCAAGAAAAGTACCATTTCCAGTTAAACTACATCTACTTTGTGGTTTTTTCTATTGTTTTTTTTTATTCAGTAAGGAGACTTAACGTACTCTCCTGCGACTTGACGTAATGAATAAAAATAACTTTATCAAACAAAATACAAATTATCATCATTACATAAAACTATATTTTTAAATAATAATCCTAATTATATACAATTAAAATAAATTTGGATTATTTCATCTTTTTATCTTCTCGATCCCGGCGTTCTTTGGCCCTGCTTAGCGAGTTTTTGATACTTTCTTCTCGATTTTTTTAAGTGGCGCCTGAAACAATCCAACTACATAAGAGATGGTAATCGTCATGTAGAGTCGATAAAAAAGTTAATACAAAAAACTCATTTTGGTATTTCGATGTAATTAGAATTTATATTTTTCTAAATTAAAGAATTGATACTTCTTTTGTAGAGTTATTGATTGATCTTTTTGACGATTCTATTATTGATTAAATAGTAAAAGATGATCGATTCTAACCTGCTAAAAATTGTTTAAATCGTTGTTTAAAAAAATTTTTGTAAACACGTCAGTTTTGCAAATTCATTAAGAATTTTTATACGTTTCGCATTTACATTTCATCAGAGGAATGTGGTAAAAACAAAATTATTTCTAGATGTATTTTTAACCACCTAACTAATTATTGTGGAAATAGTAAAACAATACGAGAAATACGCACACTAAACATAACTATGAATACCAAGAACGCGATAACGTTATAGTTTCTTAGTTAGATTAGCGATTTTGTGCCTTATCGATCATGTTGACATTTTTGGATGACTTATTGTGAATCGCGACGATAAAAGTCGTGAGATAATGTCACGCTTTTAAACCTTTAATACAAAGAAAACATTTTTTGAATAATTTTTTGAGTAAAAAAATTTTTGTTTGCATAAAATAAATATTTTCAATTCACCGCATAGGTATATGCGCACAAGATGGGATTTTAAGTCACCATTATTAATAATTGTGATCTTTTAATTTCGATAAACTTTTTATTAATTTTTAGTAATTCAAAATAAATAATAATTATAAATGATGATTTTTATACATTATAAATAAATAATACAAGGTACCAAAAACTTACCAAATAAATTTTTTATGCATTAAAACACCCAAAAAACGTTAGATAATAAAAAGTACAGATAAATAAAGTAGTCAGAACACCAACAAAACAGATACAGAGTGCAAACGGTGCAAACAGAGTGTACCACTTTGATATGCCAAAGGAGCGTACGGATGTTAAGTAGGCACCAGCGAACAAGAAGGAAAGTGGGCACGCGCACACAGTTTGTATTTGTTTTCTCGCATAGGACATCCCATCGTACGTTCTTCATTGACATCCTGAGGACGTCCTATAAAGACATCCTAGAGAGGTCCGTTTTAAAGCCCTGGGTAAAGGCATCATTTGGACATAAAACGAACGCCCCTGAGACGTCGTGTACTTACTGGGTGGCGATATTCCTCTTACCAGGCTTGGGAATCGTGATTAACCTACCAGTTTTCCAACTGTTTGGAAAATACCCGCACTAAACACAAGAATTAAATAGGCCAATGAACGTAGAAGAAAATCTTGTACGACTGTTCTTAGAACGTTACAGTGTAATCCGTCGGTCCGGGAGCTTTATTCTTGGGAATTCTGCTAGCCACCGACGCTATGTCCTTTTTTGTGACCACCCAGTCTGGTCGGGATTTAATATTTGCAAAAGATCGGGATCTAATTCGGGTTTGGTAAGGATCGTCGTTTGTCGGATTGTCGTCTGGGAAAAGAGAACTAACAATTGACTTAATTGTGTCTTGCTCTGTGAGAGTGTATCTGCTGTCACCGTCACGGACGTTAGGGCATGGTTGGATAACCAGGAACTTTTGTGAAGAAATTCTATAAACTAATCCCCACAGACTCGCTGCTAATTTTTTCTCAACAAACCTTTGCCATGAGCTAAATTTTGCATTCTTCACTGTCAGTTTGTACCGAATTTACCTATGGAGATTTCAGCTCTGCTGGGACTTTTTGTGTTTGCTTTCCTAAGCAACGTACGACTCGCTTAAACCTATTTAGTTTTGGATTCTACCACGGTACACCAGCTCTAGAATTCGAGCGAACTCGGTTTAACGTATTTCGGCTAGACTCTAAGATCAGCTTGGTCAGCTTATTAATGGAAACGTCTATAGAATTAAGATCATGACACTTAACTCCACGTGGAAGATAAGTATGTGTTTTATATCTAGGATACGCTTAGGGAGCGGAACCAGTTCAAGGTTTTTGACGGTTAAATCAAAACGTGTAAGTTGGTGGTCATCACCTCAGGGATTACTTCCCAGTTAGAAATTTTCCTGTTAGAAGTTGCGATGCTAGAGTGACATCAATGTTTAAAGAACTTTGGTGACTAGGTTGGTTGGGCTCATTTACAACACATAGGTCACGTTCACTCACGAGATTCTCTACGCTTCTGTCTCGTTCGTCAGAAGCAAGGAGTGCCAAAGCGGTGATTTAGAATTAAAGTCAACTGTTATAATAATTGGGACGTCTGCCTCTTAGTTCGTCCAAAACTCTGTCTAGATGTTGTAGATTAATGCGAATATCTTCGCTTGGTGGTCAATATACGCCAACGACGCCCAAAGAGATGTTTCCAACTGTACGGCAGTGCAGTCATTAGTTAGATGACTGAGGCTCCGACGGGCTATTGAAAACAATACCTCCTGTTGAAGGCAAGGCAGTCCCAGCGAGCCTATACCCTGAACCAGAACGATAAACATAGGGTTCTTGGGTCAGTAAAATGTCAATGTCGTTGTCGGAGGAGAAGCCCATGACTTCCAAGGTTGCAGCACGAGAACGCTGAAGATTTACTTGCGCAATCCTAAGAGTTAAAGGAGCGTCTTCACTGTCCATAATCGATGTTAGCAATCTTGGCGTCAAGCCTTTTTAAGTACACCGGGCAGTATTTGGAAGGGACTTTGTATTTTACCACCTCGCCTTTATGGCCATATCTGACCCTGTTTGCACATGCAGGGTCTCGTGCGGTGTTGGGGCAATCTTTAGTTTCGTGTTTTTCAGCACAAGTACCGCATTAAATTTTGCTTTTACATTCACCTGATTGGTGAGCAAATTTTTGGTATTTATAGCACCTTATGATGCGTACATGGTCACTGACCCTACATGAGTTCCATGCAACGTAAACACGACGACTGGCCATTAGGTATACTTCCTTACCTTCGGAGTTAGTTCAATCACCTGCATTTATCCAATTGCAATTTGATCTATCTCTGAGCCCAAATTTGAATAGCACCTTCAGATGTTCTCTGATCTGTTGCGTTATTTTATTAGTGGCGACATCGATGTTTTGCTCAAGGATCGCCTCCTTTACTTGCTCGGGAAAAAGGATGGTAGGAATGTCTGTGATAGAGATCCTAGGAAGGTTTTTGCCTGCCGGCTTAGTCGAGGATATCCGCTGGGATCTCCAAGCGAACGGAGTTTCGTCCCATTTTCGTCACTCGGTCTAGTCTTAGACCGAGCGTGGTAGGATTAAGAACTGTCATGAGCATTGTTTTGGCCTCGTCAGATGTCATCATGTTAGACTCGGGCTTGGAAACTATCACAACTGTAGATCTTGGGACTGGCGCTACGGATTTACCGGAAGGAATCTTTATTCTGTCTGCTACTCCGCTAGACCGAGCTACTTGAGCGTAAGAAACAGGACCGGTTGGGACATGTTAGATGGCTGGTGATAACAACTTCTCAGTCACCGTCTTCAAGACAGTTTGTCCGCTCTTAAAAACGCCAGAAATATCTGAATGTTGCTGCTACATTCTTTTGTCAAGAGTGAACTTACGGAAGATAGCTTGGATGCGGGACAGTACATCCATTAATTCAGTTCGTCTGGCAACTGATTCTTTGGAGGTAGAAAGCAGCTTAGACATAGTTAGGACCTCTGCTTCGAAGGATTTTTTGAGTGTGGACAGTTGGGAGTCATTGGATTCGTCGTCGGACTCGGCTTCGCAACGATGCTTGACACTGGCAGACTCAACATGGAAGAGGCCGAAGGGACGGGAGAAGGTGCGCGTGACAGCGAAATTTTTTAGGATTACGGCGAATAACTGTGTCGTCATAACCCTTTCGCCGTGCAACAGGATATTATTGCCGTATATGATTTATAACCAGAGCTTCGTTGCCCACTTTTAACCTCGTGGAGCTTTCCGTGTAGAGAAATTTACACGATAGAAAATCAAAGTATATATAGCAATTAACAATAAAGTCGCCTGGTCTTAATACCAGGAATCGCAGTTGCTCACAATTTAGAAAATTAGTTACCTAAGCTTTAGCTAAAGGTGAAAGATTTATTACCTAAATTAAGAGAAACCAGAGTGGTAAAATTAGTGACTTCATTCAGGTTCTAACATGAGTTTCAATAGTATCAATGTCGTTAAAAAAACCTTGCGGTTTTTTCTGAGCTCAGCAGTTATGCCGCTATACAAATTTTTCTTTGTACTGGCATTTATAATCAGTTTGAACAAGAACATTTTTGGATGATGAACATAGTGATTTGATTCAGGTTCTAACATGGGTTTTAATAGTATTTGTTATAGTGTCGTTAATAACTTAAAGAAGACCAAATATTTTTATTATAGTCACTAAAACTTAACATCAAACAAACCAGGTGCCACCGAGGATGGATACAGCAGACTGACTTTCTCAGCCCGGTTCCATACACGGTTGCTTTCAGAGTTGCATAAGTACCAGGAATACTAGTATGTAATTATAATATTGTTACGAATTTTATTATTACAACTAATTTATTTAAACAACTAAAAATATGTTTTACTTATACTAGCAATATGTACACTTGTAAATTAACCGAACTAATAAAATCTAATAATATTTAATAAAAACACTTACACTAATTAAGATAAGATAAAGTCCGCGGATATCTTCACACACTTGTTTACACTTTAATCACGTACGAGATTATTCTCCGGATATTTATGTACACACACGTGCTAACGACTTATTTATTTCAACTTGAGTAATCTTCTTGACACTGCTGTATTCGCATTATGGCAACAACTGACCTACGATTTGTTTCGTCGGTATATATACACATTTGACAATCCTTCTCGAGTGTTCCCTATCTTTCGGTATATCTTCTAGAAGATGGATAACAGCTTTTAGAAGGCTCTTGAATTTGCAAATAACTTCTCGAACGTTTCCCTGCACCCTTCTTAGGACTGTTCTGTCTCAGAACAGGAGACTGGATGCGACACCGGTAAAAAGGATCGTGGCGATAGCGGCAGCTTTCTCCATTTCGGCAATTTCCTTGACCATAAAAGTAACAGTCAATGGACTTTTCCTGACCCAATATTCTCCTTGGTTGGTAACTACAGACCAACACTTGGACGCCTGTTCCTCGGAAGACGACTTCTAACATGTTTCGAACCGTCCTCCAATTCAGTTAATCTAAGCCACAACCAAGCTTGGGTACTGCCAATTTCTTAACATGGTGGAACTCTATTTCTTTCCTGAGATTCCATAATGTTCGCCACAGATCTTTGTATAACGGCTTGACACGTGAGTATTTCTTGGTGACCAGATAGAAAACGAAGCGTCCGTCACCACGTAGTCCTAAAACTTTTTCGACTGCCGGTTGCTGTCTTCGTAATTCATCTAGCTGCCCAAACTTCTTTTTAAACACGATTGCAATCCCTCTGGACATTTCAAGATCCTCGCTCACGCAATGTGCGATAGCGTAATCTTTTTGTGTCTGGAACAGATCTTGTTGTTCCTCCGAACCTAGCTTTTCCAGAACCTCCGTATAAGTTTATAAACTTCTCGAACTCCATTTCTTCGATTGGATTCCTGGTTCTGCTACTTATTACTCTGGTTCGGACCTGAACTTGCGTATTGTGGTTATCGCCAGCAAACGGGGCTAGACGATCGACGTGAACCACTTTTGGCTTGCTTCTGGGCGGTTTTCGGATGCGATATATGACGTCGTTAATACGCTGCACGACTTCATAGGGGCCCTCCTATTGCCTTTGCAGCTTTGGCGACAAACCACGTCTCCTTTGAGGATTATACAACCAGACCATATCGCCAGGTTGAAATCCACCATTTTGCGCCTTGACGTTATATCTTGTTTTCATCCTGTCGCTGGCAATTTGTGTGTTTTTACGGACCTCTTCATGTACTTCGTCTAGCCTCTTGGCCAGCTTGCTGACGTAATCTTCTCCAGCAACTTCTTCTTCCGGTCTTCGTCCAAATTGAAGATCGCATGGTAATCGTATTTCACGACCGAGCATGACACAGGATGGTGTTTGGCCTGTGCTTTCGTGAACGGATGATCGGTATGCCATTAAGAAAAGGTGCAAGTACTGATCCCAGTCTCTTTGGTGTTCGGACAATACCTTGGCTAAGTACTTGCCCATTGTTCGATTCATCCGTTCAACCATGCCATCAGATTGAGGATGGAGAAGCGTTGTCCTAGTTTTCTTATTTCTCAACAGTCGGCAGACTTCTTGAAACAGCCCAGACTCAAAATTGCGGCCTTGATCGGAGTGTAATTCCAACGGAACTCCAAACCGGCAGAAAAACTCCTTTACCAACACGTCTGCGACTGTAGCTGCTTCCTGATGATTGGGTATGGCGTAAGCCTCCGTCCATTTCGTGAAATAATCCATCGCTACCAGGATGTATTTATTTCCCGAATCGGATTTTGGGAACGGCCCTGCGATGTCAATCGCTACTCTTTCCATAGGGCTTCCTACGTTGTTTTGTTTCATGGGTGCTTTGCGCTTTCTCGCTGGACTATTTCCTGATGCGCAGACCGCGCAATTACGGCATCATTTTATGACGTCCTCTTTGCAGTTCATCCAGTAGAATCGTTTTCGTACTTTACCCGGGGTCTTCTTAATGCCAAAGTGTCCTCCTGATGTCCCATCGTGGAGATGCTTCAACACTTCTGCCACCCGGCTCTTTGGCACTACCAACTGTAGTCTATTTCCCGTACCCTCAACACTTTCTAGGGATCGCTTAAGAAGACCGTCTTCTACTATCAAGGAGTCCCACTGCGCCCAGTACGCTTTGATGTTTCTGCCCAAAGCACTCACTTCTTCCCAGGTTGGTCGTCGGCCGCTTTCTTTCCAGTCCAGGAGTAGTCTTATTTTAGGATCGTCTTCTTGTTCGCGACGTAACTGCTCAGGTTCCCACTCATCATCAACCATAGCAGTTCTCCGGAGGCATTCGACTTTTTCTTCCAGTCGCGAACAATGGCTGCAGTCCGCCGGACATGGTCTTCTGGACAAGGCATCAGCGTTCCGATGATTGCTTCCGGCACGGTGTTCTGTGTCATAGTCATACTCTTGCAGTCTCTCGATCCATCTTGCCACTTGTCCTTTTGGGTTACGGAACTGCAGAAGCCATTTTAAAGCGGCGTGGTCTGTTCTCAGTAAAAATTTTCGTCCATACAAATACTTGTAGAAATGTTCGATGGACTTAACGACTGCTAACAGCTCCCTCCTAGTCACGCTATAATTCCTTTCTGGCCTAGACAAAACCTTGCTAAAATACGCGATAACTTTTTGTTGTCCATCTTGAACTTGCGAAAGGACCGCGCCTATGGCCAGATTGTTTGCGTCAGTATCCAAAACAAACTTTCCATCTTCTCTTGGATAACTCAAAATCGGCGAAGTGACTAGGGCCTGTTTTAGTTGATTAAAAGAATTTTCGCAGTCTTCATTCCATCTAAATTCTGCTTTTTCTTCGGTTAATTTTGTCAATGGTTTGGCAATATTGGCAAATCCGGGGACAAATCTTCTATAATAAGTGCACAATCCAAGAAAACTTCGGACCTGATGTCATGCTTGCACTGCTCGGATTTTGTCTGGATCAGCTCTTGCTCCATCTCTAGATACGACGTGGCCAACATATTGCACTTCCTTCTTAAATACGTGGCACTTTTTTGGGCTCAGTTTGAGGTTAGCCCCACGTAATCGCTGGAACACTTCCTTCAAGTTGTTCAAGTGTTCTTCAAACGACCTCCCAACCACGATCACGTCGTCCAGGTAAACCAAGCACGTCTTCCAAGACAATCCGCGCAAGATGGTCTTCATCAAACGCTCGAACGTTGCAGGAGCGTTACACAGGCCGAAGGGCATTACAGTGAACTGCCACAAACCAGTTCCGATCGTAAAAGCTGTTTTTTCACGATCCTTGGGTTCTAATTCTACCTGCCAGTATCCACTCTTTAAATGTAACGTAGAAAACCACTGAGATCTTGACAGGGTGTCTAGCGTATCGTCAATTCTGGGTAAATGGTAGCTGTTCCTTTTGGTCACGTCGTTTAGCTACCTGTAGTCTACGCATAACCTCGTTGATCCATCCTTCTTCTTTACGAGTACCACTGGGGATGTCCATGGGCTACTTGAAGGTTCAATCACGCCTTCTCTCTCCATATCCGTAATTATTTGTTCGGCTTCTTCTCTTTTTGCCAAAGAAAGTCTGCGTGGATGTTGTCGTATCGGCCGAGCGTCTCCGGTATTAATTTTATGTTTCACCACGTTAGTTCTTCCTTCGGAGCCACTCTCCAGCGCGAACACATCTTGGTACTCTTGGATCAACACTTTAACTTTAGCCAGCTAGTCTTGGCTGAGGTTTTGGCATTTGGTGGTAAGAATGTCCAATAGATGTTGTGGACACTTCTTCGGCGACGTATCTTCGTTCGACTTCACGCATCTCACAATTTGTGATACTGGCGTGCATTGGCCTACCACGGTCTTCTTTTTCAACGTTACAGGATCTGAGTTGATGTTTAAGATCCTTACTGGCATCGTGTTCTTTACTCGTACTAAAGTTCTGCCAACGAGTAGTCCCTTTTCAACTAAGCCGCCCTCCATTGGTTCAATCGCGCGTATGTAGCCTTCCCGGAGACTTCCATCCAGGCGTGCCATCACCACACTTTTAGTCCTTGCAGGCAGAGTCACGTCTTCACCCAATAAGACTCGCACGGCTGCCTTCTCTGACGAATGAAAAGGAATTTCTTCATTGTCGATCTTCAGGACATCGTTCTTCATATCCAAATGGAACCCATACTTCTTTATCACGTCCATTCCCAGTATAACTTCTTCCGTGATGTCGGCTACCAGTACTTGATGGTCGAGTACTCCATTTCCCAAAACAATGGTTACTTTGACTTGTCCGTGAGTAGGTATTTCGTCGCCCGTCGGTGTTCGAAGTCGTGTTGTTACTGGTGATGTCTTCTCGTTTTCCAATAACATGTCAGAACGAATGATGGTCTTCGTCGCCCCCGTGTCAACCAGTAACTGGACGCTTCTCCGATTGATCTTGCCATCGAGATAAATGCTATGCAATTTCTCTCTAGGCGATGCCATTTGGATGGTAACCTCCGGAGTCTGACTAAATGAGATTACTTTTTGTCTCTTTTGCTCGCCTCGTTCCAAATTTTCGAATGTTCTTCTTGTCCTCTTCTTAGGTTTAGTACGATGCCGTCGTACATGGCCTATTTCGTCGCAGTTCAAAGTTGTCACTCCTCTTTCCCGAAGTATTCGTCGCGCTATCTCCTCGATGCTTTTCAGTGTCTGCGCGGGTACTTCTGCAGCACAGCAGAGTCTATGACCATCTCGTTGCGATGCTTGTTTTGCTGCTTCAAACTCCAAAGCATGCACCAAAGCGTCATCCAAAGTCTTTGGTCGAGCTAACCGGAGGGTTTGCTGCGTTTCGTTGTCTCTGAGGCCGTCTACAAAAGTTTGAATAGTCAACTGCTCCAAGAAGGTATCTGGTGCTGTAGGATACGCAAGCCGTGTTAATCTAGCGATGTCAGCCTCAAACTCTTGAAGACTTTCGGCAGCTTTCTGAACCCGACTTTTAATTTGAGCTTGATAGACTTGTTGAAGATGGGCATCTCCATATCTCATTTCTAATCGGGATATTAAGAGTTCGTAATTTTCTTGCGCTTCTCCACGTAAAGACACTATTAAAGGCGTCGCTTTCTGCTTGTTGCTCCAACCATTAGCAGTAGCTGCGGCTTCAAACTGCTTGTAGTAGGTTGACCATGGAACTTTACCATCAAAATTCGGTGGTACAACTTTAAACTTGTGAGTGGTTTCTTCCCTATGGTCCATTACTAAATCTTCACTCGTGACGCTTCCTTCGTCGTGACAATTCATTCGATTTATTTTTTCTTCAAGCAGTTTCATTCTTTCTCTCAATTTTTTTTTCTAGCTTTTGTTCTAATTTGTCTTCTACTTCTTCTATTTTGTCATTCACAGATTCGCAAATTTCTTCTTTTAAATTTAACATATCTGCTTGGGTTTCTTCTTAAACAATTTTTATTTGATTTTCTATGCTCGTTTGTATTTCTTCTTTTAATCGTCTAGAATTTTCCATCAACTTTTCTTCTATTTTCTGGGTATTTTCAAATAATTTGTCTTCGATTTTCTGAGAATTTTCTTCCATTTTCTGCAAATTTTCGTGAATCTTTTCTTTCATTTTTCTATTAATCGATTCCTGACTATTTTTGATTGATTCAAGAAATTCAAATAGCTTTGCATCCATTTTAACTGCTTGCGAACGCGTCACCGGCGTAAATTTAAATATAACACGAATATAAAGTTTAAATACACTACTTTTTAAAATGCAGTTTTTATATAACACAAAATTTAATAACTATCTACTTATTAATATTAAACCACTAGTGTAGGAAATGAAAATAATATCGCGATCACGCACTTGTTAAAATAAAAGTTTAATAAACACTATTTTATACTTTATAAATAAAACACGCGTATCGCGAACTTAACAGTTATTTACGCAGTCAATGTTTTTATTACGGGAGCGATATTAGATTACTTAATGGTATTTACACTAAAAAATCGCAAACCCCACACCTGACACCAATGTTGCGAAACTATTTATTAAAAACTAATTTATTTAAACGACTAAAAATACGTTTACTTATACTAGAAATATGTACACTTTTAAATTAACCGAACTAATTAAATTTAAATATCTAAGGATAAAAACTTACAGTAATTTATATAAAACAATAATATGCTATCACTTACGCAAAGATAAGATAACGTCCGCGGATAGCTCCACACTTGTTTACACTAAAAATCACGTACACGATTATTCTCGGTATATTTATCTAGACACACGCGTGCTAACGACTTATTTATTTCCACTTTAATAATCTTCTTAACACTGCTGTATTCGCATTCCAGCCATAACTGACCTACGAATTGTTCCGTCGGTATATATACACATAAGGAAATCCTTCTGGAGTGTTCCTTATTTTTCGGTATATCTTCTAGAAGATGGATAACAGCTTCTAGAAGGCTCTTGCCTTTGCAAATAACTTCTCGAACGTTTCAATACTAATGCTTGTAGAAAAAAAAATGTCGAGGCTCTATACTCGAACTCTGAAGTTACGCTGCCATATAAAGGTTTTCTTTATAGTTATATGGGCATTTACAATCCGTTTGAATAGGAAGATTTTTGGTTGGTAAAATTATTGACCTGATTCAGGATCTCGGTGGCTATTGAAGATAACGATTTTTGTATAAAATTGATTTTATTAGTAATGATAGTTTTTATTAAATTAAATCACTCCGTTTTTAAAACTTTTATTTAATATTTTACATATCTGGTTTGAAAGACGGAAAATTTATAATTTTGTCGTTAAAAAATGTCCTTCTTTTTTGCAATATGTGGAATTACTGCTCATGTTGTCTTTTTTGGTGTAAGAACAATTCGCTATTGATAAACAAACGCGACCTTTTTGTTGTAGAAAAAAATGTAATTACAGAACCACATTCTTCAGACTAATTGACAGCTAAGTTAAACTCGAATTCCTGTTCAAATTATAAAATTGAAGCAATATGAGTAAATACGTAGCTCCGCCACCAGCAATTTGAAACAACAGCCTGGCGTCAATGTCGAAGAATCCAGCAGCTGTTGTTTTAGTATTAAAATGTAGCATTTGCATTGATAGAGAATTAATCTAAAATGCAGTATTTAAAATAGTTTCTTTTTTTAAATAGATTACTCACCTCGTTTTGTAAATCGGCATTGGCGCTGACTGTCTCAAACATACGCCTTTTTACCAGACTCTCCTGAAACACTTTTGTGTCATTATTTTACACCTACTAACTAATATTCTTACATGTTTGGTTACCAGCGTACAAACGAAGATTACAAGTATCATTTCAGAGCCTCCCCAAATTAAATATACAGACGTGTTTAAGATTTGCTCCCAGTTTGGCGAGTGCTTGCTTAATAACACTAAAAATTCGTTTATTTGGAATATGACCACAAAAAAGTTCATGCTTAGGCTGATCAAGATAGGTGCAGAATATACTTTGTTAACCATGCTTAATATTTCGCAAAGTTCTTGGTGGAGAATTTGTATTTTACGTACATCTTTTTTTGTAACAAACACTTCGTTGTCGAGGAACCACTCGTGTATTGCTTGGAATCGTAGTTTCAGCGACAACATCCACGCTAGAAAGACAATCACGGTGCATAATTTGTAAATATTGATCGCCCAATAAAGTATATCTGACACTAAAAAGAATTTAATTTTTTGGTGACTAATTACATCTTCGGTTGTAAAGTGAGCCAGAGTGTTAAAAATTAAATTAAACACAATCCAGATTCGGCTGGAACGATCGACTAGAGTGTTGTTGATGTTTGGATTAAATGTTTGTAGCAGCTTGTCTGCGGCTATGATATCGCGCCAGCTTTTTATTGCACAATTTTGACGCAACAACGACGAGATTAGCAATACTACAATAAAGACGTAGTCGCAATGTAAATCGTAAAGAGCGACAAACCAATAAAACTCGTCTTCGGATTTAAATGGCGCGATGACGTCGTTGAGCAAAATAAAAGTGACTGTAACGGCAACAACAAACACAGTAAACGTTAGTTTGTACCAACTCTGTATATTTATAACTTTTAATGTACGATTACCTACTGGTCCTTCTATCCGAAAATCGGCCAGTCCAATAAACAGATTCAGCTTGTGACACGTGGATAACGCCGTATAGAAATCGGAGCGAGTTTCATTTATCGACGACATTTTATTACTGTGGACTTAGTTAATTGAATTGTGTTTGTTTAATGTTTGGATCGATTGGTTTCTTAATTAATTAATTTACGAGTAAAAAATATTACTGCAAATGGAAAATGATTAAACAAGCAAAATTATTTATATACTAATACCAAGCTTAGGATAGGATAGGAGAACAATAGCAAAATACTATCGATAGTAGCAGAACCGAACGTGCCTTTACGTTGTTAAGAAATAAAGTTAAAATTAATTTTAAGCGTTCCTATTGCAACGAAGACCAATAAAAACTTACAATTAAGCCAGCGATACTTTATTTTTATCTACTAGAGAACGACAGGGCAGTACACGCCGTAATAGTTCAAACCATGGTTCTTCGAGCCGGATATACCGCTTCGTTGTGAAAAAGAACTGTATCAACGACAGCTGCCATATTTGTACGAAAAAAACACAGGTACATTTGTACTACTTTCAACTTGCATGACCGTCACATTTACTTTTCCTTTATTCCTTTACAGTACAGATTTTCTTAAAATAAATTTGCATGGGGGTTGGTACATTTTTTACTTGCATACTTTACGTAAATTATTAAAAATTAATTAGTCTGTATTTTCCAAAACGAAAATAATTGAATTTTTTACCAGATACATAAAGTTTTGGGTAATTTCTTACTTGACGCGGCATCGCTTTGTAGATCACAAGCGAGCGTAATTTCTTTTACAAGTCTGTGCGGTATCTTACGATTGTCATCAATCATACTGCAACAAATTTTATTAAAACTATTAACACTTATTGTTTACTTTAAAGTCACGTAGCTACAAGGTTATACTCCATATATTTATCTCGACCACACGCGTTGATTACTTATTTATTTAAATTTGAATAATCTTCTTAACACTGCCGTCTTCACATTACTGGAATACCTGCTCTATGATTTGTTTGCACCGCATTTATACATTTTGGCGAAACGTTCGCAAATGTTCCACATCCTTCGGTGAACGTTCTGGACAAATGGATAACAACTTCGAGAAGGCTCTTAAACTTGAGAATAATTTCTCGAACATTTCAATACAATAACGTTACTATAAAACAAAATGCTTTAGAAATAAATTCTTCTGAATTTCGATGTTATGATTTTAACACTCGATTTATAAAACTTTGTAGACAAGCGACTATTTTTCAAAATAAATCAATGCAATTGAATCAAACAAATGCAAATACAGAAAGTACTACATTTAATAATACGGCAAATGCTAAATTACCTAAAATTCAAATTCCTAATTTTGACGGAAATCTGTGTGATTTTGCAGCGTTTTATGAAACCTTTGTGTCGCTAGTGCACAATAATAACAATGTCCCTAACATCAACGCCAAAAGACTGGAAAATTATATAATTGGTTTTGATCTTTTGTGCGAACGATTTAATAACCCTAAAATTTTATTTCAAAAGCACGTCAAAAATATGTTCGATTTAAAACCGCTAGTAAAAGAAAATGCAACCGAGTTTCGATCATTATACGATGAACTAACAAAAAATGTTCGCGCTTTACAAAATCTTAATATCGATGTCGAGGGTTCACTGGTAGCATTGAATAATAAATGTAAGAAGAAATGCAACTTAAGGGGCAATATCGTATCGACTGCTTGGATCGAGATATAGAGGTCGCTACGTTCGTATTGGATCGAGATTTTTCAGTTCTTGCGTGTCTGTCGACTTGTAAACTTCGGAATTGAATTGAAAGTTTTTCTTGGGTTAACATTGCGATACGATTTTTGAAATTCTGGTAGTAGTAATGTTTGTTTGAACTTTTGTTTAGTTTAAGTGTAAATATATTATTGATTTATTTTTAAAATGGGAAAAGTTACAGATCACGGTTGTGTTTATATTAATTGTGAAAATAATAATACCGAAAACAAAGGTACTAGTTTTCTTAAGTTTTATATTAGTGATAAAGTGCGTGCTAAAGAATGTTAGAAAAACTGTGGAAATATAAACATTGCCACAATGGACTTGGAAGATTTAAAACAAAAGAAGATTTGTGAGAAGCATCTTCGTAGATAATGTATAACAACAAAAGGAAATTTTAAACACACTGCAGTTCTTGTTCTACACCTTCAATCAGGTAAATATTTTTAAATTTTTTTTTCTACCAAACGTTTAAAAATGGTTTAAATTAGCATCGGAGAATCTCCTTGTCCGGATTCTTCTTCTTCTTGTTGCACTTAATTGTACAATAACTTAAAATAATTACTGTAAATCAGTTGCTGAGATCGCTATTACTTTCCACGATCAATGATCGCAATCATGGTATTTAGAATTAATTAGTAATCGACTGTTGCTAAAAAGTCGCTCGTGTAAAGTTAGTCATAAATCTAGCCATAAACATTCGATTTTCGTTTTCCGGGATACAATAACGTTTGGAGTATTGAAAATCAACATATCTAAGTATTTTTTAATATTGTTTCTAAACAATAAATTAATTAAAATTTATTCATATTTAGATTAAAAAAATATATATATTTACAAAAATTCACAGAAAATAGATACTACTGTGATGTTTTTTTTCGACATGACGTGCTATTTGAATTCTGATGCAAACTTACGAACAAATAGTTTAAAGCATTAATAAACAACATATTAAAAAATAAATGTCGTTCTTTCGTAAATTAAATGTTTCTATTTGAAATTGACCCTGAAAAGATTGTTGAGTAATTAGTCATAACTCGTGTTGATATTTGTCTCAAACATAAGATTTATGAATTAAAAATAAATTTGCAATTCTTTTCAAATACGTATTGTCATTTGTAGTTAATGCTTATTGTTTTTAACTTCCTGTGTTTTTATGATTTACCTTGGTGTTTATATAAATCTAGGTTTTTCCCTAAATGCTGAATGTGTGACACAAATTTTACAAACGTTCTTTCCTAGAAGAGTTTTCTAATTCTCTTTGAAAAGAATGCATTGTTAAATTTCTGTAAACAAAAAAAATATAATTCAATGTTTAAATTCATGTTACTTTTCATTAAAAAATCTGTATGTGGTTTAAAATTCTTACGAGGAAAAGAGCAAAGGGGTTATTTACCTACAAAATTTTACGATTTTCCGTGAACTACCTGCATACTTAAAGTTTATTATACATTTATTAAAGTAAATATTATAGTGTTATATTAGTCTTATTTGTTTATGCGACAATTAAAAGTATTAATTTCTTTTCCACAACCGCAATTGTTATTTTATAAGCAATCAATGATTGCGATCGTTATTGTACAGACGCTCGATATCGCGATCATTATTTTGCATAATGATCGATTCATCGTAATTGCATAATCGCTCTGGCCATTGCTTTAAATGTTTTTTGTTGATGTTGGCATATGTCGAATAAAAATATCGTTTATGTAAATGTTAGGGCCGCATTTCTTTAGCACCTTGTCTAATAAATACTTAGTTTTTAATAAAATAAAAAAAATTATAAACAAAATTCTTTTATGTTTATTTTAGCATGCTGAAAGCACTTCAATACAAATCTAACAATACATAAAATATTTTTACAAAAATCGCAAAAATTTTGAAAATACTAATACTAATTGCATTTTCAAAACTTTATTTTTAAAATACTAACAACTTAATTTTTTTTTACTTTTTGGGCTTATTTAGTATAATTTTTTACAGAAGCTGTAATTGTTGATATGAACATCAACCTAAGATACTCAAATGTAGTAGTTTCTCAAACATATGGAAGAAAACGTCGATTGTTATTTATGGATGACGATCGTGAAGACGAATAAATTTATTCTTTCTACAGCTCCAGTTCACTAAACGAAGGTATAAGTAGACAAGCAATAATACGTAATTTTTTTAATATATGTTTTATAGTTGAAGATACGTCCTATAATATTTTGAAGATATCGGAACGACCACAGTGTGTTCTCAAATTCGTCAAGCCGTTAAGTTTTGACTAAACTACGCAACATAGTGATACAAATGGATTCTCCGTCAAAAATCCTTTTAAAGGATTAATTGGTCAATTATTCTTTGAGAAATTCTTCAATTACTACAGTTCATTTATATTAAAATATCAAATCATTTTTTGTTGAACTAGCAAACCAATTTCAATTACGATTTTAAACTTAAATTTTTTTATATTTGTTTCTAAATTGCACCATCTTCCTTTTTTAAAATAATTAACATTTAACATTTTGTAAAACTTACATTTTTTAATTATCTAGTTACAAATTTTTAGATTTGAGATTGTTCGAAAAAATGTAAGTTAAAAAACTTTTTGTAATCTTAACTTTTTATAAGTTTTATAATTTATTATTGGTGGACTGGTAATTTGAATAATTTTAAAAATTGACGAATAATAACAATAAATCCCCATAACAATTTTCTTTTAATTTAATTTCCATTGTTTCAGTTATTTCTATGTATTCGATTTATATTTTACAAAAATAAATAAATATTTGAATATACATATTTTTTTGTTTTCTTAAATATAAAGCATGATATTGTTTAAGTTTATTTGACATTGAGTTGTGTCATAACAATACAAGCTATTGTTTATGATATTAACCTGTTTTGAACAGGTAAACGGTAAAGTAAACACAAATATAACAAAAGGTTCTAACTGGTACTTCATAAGAAATAAGTAAGTTCGCAAAATAGAAACCACGATTTTGCAGATGGCAGCAGGTCTTAGCCTATTAGTTTATGAAAAGAGGGGGTACAGACGGGTAAAAAAAAAGAGAAACAAGAGAGATAAAACTACAGTACGATTTTTAACACACTAGTTGCGCCTCTTCTTAAATTATTACTCAATGCTGGTAGTTTTGTCACATTCTAATGGACGAATTTGATCCAAACACAAGACAAAAATTTGGCGAAGTTAAACCAAAGGCTATTCTTACATTTAAAGAAATGAACGCTTTTCTTAAACAACGTTGTTTGCTTCTTGAGGAAATTGAAATTAATCAATCTTTTGCTAGCCCAGGGTATAGTTTGAAAACATCTACTAACAATCAATGTGTTCAACGGTTTAAACCTCCTAAAGCAAGACAAACATTTGTCATGACAAGTAACAAAACTTCTTAATGTCCCTTGTGCGGTTCAAATCATTTTTTAAATCATTGTCAAAAATTGTATGTGATATGACAGTAAAATAACAAAATTGTTTACGTCATCACGACAATCTTCCGTGTCATTCAAAGGTAACGTGCGTCAAATGTCATAAAAAGCACAACAGCCTGCTTCATTTCAAAAAAGAAAAACCTCTTTCGACTGGTTCTTCCAAAAATGAAACTGGAGTGTTTGAAAATTCATTGACTTCTTCTGAAGGAACAAGTTCAATTTTTCCTAATCAAACGTCGCTCCCATGTGTTCAATTAAACGCTCAAGTATTACTAGCTACAGCTGTAGTAAGAGCCAAGGGTAAATATAAATGGTTCAACGCAATATGTGTTTTAGACTACGCGAGTCAACAATCTTTTATAACCGAATTTTTTGTTGATAAGCTTCAATTATCCAAGAAAACTTTTTATTCTACTGTTATGGGCATTAACTCAAGTGGTTCACAAGTAAACAGTATTGCTACTGTAGAAATCAGATCTTGTCATTCAAAATATAAGACTAATCTTCAATGTTTAATTATCCCTAAGATAACTGAAACTTTACCAAACGTTAGTTTTGAAAGAAGGTTAATAAATATTCCTTGAAACATCGTTTTGTCTTTAGGAAAAAAGAAACGAAAGTAACAAACACTCATCTTTCCTTATATGAACCTTCTCTAATATGTAGTGAATCAAATTTTGACAAATAAAAGAAGTAACTCCAAAAAATAAACTTTCATTATTGTCTCCATCAGAACGCTTTTGTGAAATGTATTTTAGTAAAACTGTCCGAACCGATGCTAGTGGCAGATTTGTTGTCTCAATTCCATTTAATTTTAAATTGTTTCAATTGGGAAACTCTAACCAAACAGCACTTAATAGATTTATATCTTCAGAAAGAAGATTACAAAAAGATCCTTGCTTGAGGCATGAATACTTTAATTTTATGCACGAATATCTACGTTTAGGACACATGTCTAAATTGTTCAGTTCAATTGACATTAGTTCGTTTTTCGTAAATTCTAGCATCACCACACTAAACACTGATGGTTGTACATCTCAAATACCTCTATATTATTTACCTCATCACGCGGTTGTAAAAACGTTTTTACTAACAACCAGGCGTGTCATTAAATGATACCCAAATTACAGGACCTGTATCTTTTACGTTTCTGTAGGCATCAAATTTCGCTTATTGGAGATATAGAAAAAGCCTGTAGACAAATTCTCATTGAACCTTTCTTACGAAAATTTCATTTAGTTCTTTGGCACGACAATCCTTCCGCTTCAATTGATACTTAATGGTTAAATACAGTTACTTATGGCACAGTTACTGCTAGTTATTTGACCACGAGCTTCTAATATACTAAAAACGTCGTTTTACATGGATGACCTTTTAAGAGGTGGCGATACCATGCAGGAAGTTATCCAAATTCGTTCTCAACTTCTTGAAGTTCTGGGCAAGGCAGGATTTCCGGTTAGAAAATTCTCATCAAACAATTCCGAATTACTTTAATCTTCTAGTCATTCAAATTCATTTTTTACTGTACCAGTGGGCGAACGCGAGAACTGCAAAACTCTAGGTCAGCCGTCTTCAACCAGCGGCCCGTGGGTCCGCTTTTCATTATTTTACAGCCCGCAACTATTACGAATAAACTACATAAAAAGTTTAAATTTTGCATCCGTTTGATATTCTATATTATTTATTTTACATAATTATTATAGGTACATTGCGTATTTTTTATGGATCTTATATTCTTTATTTTCTCGTTTATCCTTATGAATACACGTGTTTTATTTTCATTAATGTTAGTTTTATAAACACATTGCAATTGGAATATGTTTGTTTTCTGATCCGAGCACATCGTATACGATCATTTGGCGTTAGCGGTCAACATTACCTAATCAGTACTTTGTAGCGAATTAACTACCGAGATTATAAAACTATACTTTCATGGCTATAAATATGAGTCGAAAACAAAAAATTGCTGCGAGTTTTTCAAGAAAAGTGGACAAACTTGTATTTATTTGTAAATATTCAAGAAAAACCCGTGTGTTTGATTGCTGTTATGAAAAAATACAACATTACGAGACAAAGCACGCTGCCAAATTTGACGGAATTGAGGGTCAGATGCGGGTTGAGAAAGTAAAAACCTTGAAGAAACAACTAACTACAGTTGCAGCAGTATAGATTTCAGAGACCAAATATATATACTACTATAACTTGAGTTTAAGCTCTGTTTAAAGTTGACTCATATTTTGTTATTGCAAAAATAAAGTTCGTTGATAATTTTTTTTAGGTGAGCTATATTGTATCGGAAAAAATTGTTTCTAAGTCAAATCCTTTCATGGATGGCGAGGTCAGCAAAAGTGGTCCACGTCGATCGTCTAGCCCCGTTTGCTGGCGATAACCACAATACGCAAGTCCAGGTCCAAACCAGAGTTATAAGTAGCAGAACCAGGAATCCAATCGAATAATTGGAGTTTGAGAAGTTTATGAACTTATACGGAGGTTCTGGAAAAGCTAGGTTCGGAGTTACCACCGAGGAACAACAAGACCTGTTCCAGACACAAAAAGATTACGCCATCGCACATTGCGTGAGCGAGGATCTTGACATGTCCAGGGGGATTGCAATCGTGTTTATAAAGAAGTTTGGGCAGCTAGATGAATTACGAAGACAGCAACCGGCAGTCGGAAAAGTTTTAGGACTACGTGGTGACGGACGCTTCGTTTTCTATCTGGTCACCAAGAAATACTCACGTGTCAAGCCGTTATACAAAGATCTGTGGCGAACATTATGGAACCTCAAGAGAGAAATGGAGTTCCACCATGTTAAGAAATTGGCAGTACCCAAGCTTGGTTGTGGCTTAGATCAACTGAATTGAAGGACGGTTCGAAACATGTTAGAGGTCGTCTTCCGAGGAACAGACGTTCAAGTGTTGGTCTGTAGTTACCAATCAAGGAGAATATTGGGTCAGGAAAAGTCCATTGACTGTTACTTTTATGGTCAAGGAAGTTGACGAAATGGAGGAAGCTGCCGCTATCGCTACGATCCTTTTTACCGGTGTCGCATCCAGTCTCTTGTTCTGGGACAGAACAGTCCTAAGAAAGGGACAGTGAAACGTTCGAGAAGTTATCTGCAAATTCAAGAGCCTTCTGGAAGTTGTTATCCATCTTCTAGAAGATATACCGAAAGATAGGGAACACTCGAGAAGGATTTCCAAATGTGTAAGTTGAAATAAATAAGTCGTTAGCACGTGTGTGTACATAAATATACAGAGAATAATCTTGTACGTGATTTTAGTGTAAACAAGTTGTGCAGCTATCCGCGCGGACTTTATCTTATCTTAATTAGTGTAAGTGTTTTTATTAAATATTATTAGATTTCATTAGTTTGGTTAATTTACAAGTGTACATATTTCTATTATAAGTAAAACATATTTTTAGTCGTTTAAATAAATTAGTTTTAATAATATTATTATTATTATTTTAATAATTTGTAACAGTATTATACATCAACAAAATTATGTACCAAAAAACTAAAATTTGACCATGTTATGAAAGAAATTATAAAACTGGTAAATTTTATTAGGTTTCGAGAACTTAACCACCAAGAATTTCAAAAGTTCTTATCCGATATTGATGCAGAGTATGGGAATGTTGTTTACTTCTCAGACGTTCGTTGGTTTAGTAGAAGAAAAAGCGTTTCTGGCTAGCAAGCAAAAACCTACTGCCTTCTTCGATGATTAAGAATTGCTTAATGATATTGGTTTCCTAACTGATCTGATTATGCATTTGAATGAGCTGAATAAGCGGCTACAAGGCAAGGAAAACTTTATAAACAACTTGTATGACAATATAAAATCTTTTAAATCTAAACTCAATTTGTGGAAAATGCAGCTTCAGAAAAAAGATTTGACGCACTTTCCGAACTTGTCAACTTGTAATTGTAGTGAGGTAGACAAATATATATCCACAATTTATAGGAAGAATTTACTTCGAGATTTTAGGAGTTCAGAGAAAATGTAAATTTAATCAACTTATTCGCAATACCTTTCAGTGTATCTGTTAAAAATGTTCCAGGAAATTTGCAGATGGAGCTCTTAGATCTGCAGTGCAATAGTGAATTAAAACAAAAATACAACTTTTTAATTTTTACTCCAAATATATTGACAAAAATAAATTTCCAAATATTCGATTTCATGCTCAGAAAATGATGTCTCTGTTTGAAAGCACCTTGAAAATAGTCTTCGTATTGCTACATCAAAGATAAGACCAGTCATTGAAAAACTCGTAAAAATAAGCAATGCAAAAAATCTCATCAAAAAGCCTAACTTAAGCTTAACCTAAAGTCTTAAGCTACATTAAATTTTATATGACATATACATACCTACCTATATATCTGTATATTCTTCATTTTGCGACCCGTCGGTCGACAGAGACACACATATCTGTCCCTTGGTTAACAAAAGGTTGAAGACCGCTGCTCTATGTGTTGCTTGGAATTCTGTTTCCGATGATTTCCAGTATAAATATTGCCTAAAAGAATGTTCACAGAAATACACCAAACGAAACTTGCTTTCAGTGATAGCTCACATTTATGATCCTCTTAGTCTTTTGCAACCAATAATTGTGAAGAGCAAGCAAACCATCCACATGGTCTGGCAATTGAAATTAGGTTGGGACGATTTGATACCTGTCGATTTAAGTAACGAATGGTCAAAATTTCTTTCTTCACTTTGTATTTTAAATTGTTTTAAAATACCACGATGTATTAGTCTTCGCGATTCAATATCTATGGAGTTAATAGCGTTTTCAGTGCGTTACGGTGCATGCATATATCTCAGATGTACATACGTGCCCGGATAATACGTTTTTAATAGAACTAGTCTCCCAGTAATCACACGACGTCCCAGTGACGTTTTTATTATCAAATGATGTCTTGAAATCCCGGGATTTAAAACGGATCTCTTTAGGATGTCTTTATTAGGACATCCTCAGGATGTCAATGAAGAACGTACAATGTGCTATGCGAGAAAACAAATTTGAGCGTTTGTCAATTCATATTTTTAATCCAATTAAAAAAAATTGAAAAGAAGAATTTTCATGTTACTTAATGCGAATGTTTATAATTACTTATCAAATAAAATTAGAACAGGATTACACATTCATTATATATAAAGATAAATTAATCAATGATATAAATATAGGACAGTTAAATAAATATTATCCATCCATCAATTTCTGTTACTCTGGTTAATCTTTCTTTTGATATAACAAATATTTTAAAGATGTTGATGTGTGTGATTCACTTCAATCACACCGATAATCGGTTTTCGCACATCAACGAGACGAATGCAAACTTAGTGCGCGGGCCCACTTTCCTTCTTGTTCTCTGGTACTCAACACCCGTACTCTTCTTTGGTATATCAAAGTGGTACACTCTGTTTGCACAGTTTGCACTTTGTATTTGTTTTTGTTGGTGTTTTGACTACTTTATTTATCTGTTCTTTATTTTATAATGTAACGTTTTTTGGGTGTTTTAGTGTATAAAAAAATTTATTTGGTAAGTTTTTGGTACCTTGTATTTATTTATAATGTATAAAAATAATCATTTGTAATTATTATTTTGAATTACTAAAAATTACTAAAAAGTTTATTGAAACTAAAGGTCACAATTATTAATAATAGTGATTTAAGACCCCATCGCGCGCATACCTATGCGGTAAATTGAAAATAATTATTTTATGCAAAAAAATTGTGTCAAACGGCAGGAATCTTTCGGTAACACACGAGTCGACTTTACAGTATCAATCAACATGACCGATAAGGCACAAAATCGCTAATCTAACTAAGAAGCTATAACGTTATCGCTTTCTTGGTAACAGCGTCTTAGTTCATAGTTATGATTAGTGTGCGGATTTCTGGTATTTTATTACTGTTTCCACAATAATTAGTTAGGCAGTAAAAAATACGTTTAGGAATAAACAAAATAATTAATTTTGTTTTCACCACATTCCTCTAATAAAACGCAAATGCGAAACGTATAAAAATTTTTAATGAATTTGCAAAACTGACGTGTTCACAAAGAAAATTTTTAAAAACGATTTCAACAACAATTTTTGACTGGTTATAATCGATCATCTCTAATGATTGAATCAATAATAGAATCGTCAAAAAGATCAATCAATAATTCTACAAAATAACCAGAAGTATCAATTTATCAATTCTTTAATTTAGAAAAATGTATTTTTTTGTATTAACTTTTTTATCGACTCTACATGACGATTACCATTTCTTACGTAGTTGCATTGTTTCAGGCCCCACTTAAAAAACATCAGGAAGAAAGTATAAAAACCTGGCTAAAGAGGTCCAAAGAACGCCGGGATCTAGAAGATAAAAAAATGAAATAATGTCTAAATTTATTTTAATTGAATGTAATTAGGATTATTATTTAAAAATATTACACATATACAGTAGTAATTACGAGAGCTCGAGTAACTCATTGCTTAAAAGCTTAGGAGTTAAACAACAGAAAACGTATCACGCCCAACACGTTGCATTGAAAGTATCGATCGACATAGTTGCTATTTCTTTTCTCAATTCTTGTTTTTCGTTTAGCTTGGTTTAGCTGAGTCACACTCGAGCCACAGAGTACAATCTGTACTCGAGCTCTCGTAATTACTATATGCTATGTATAAATATTTTTCCAATTCAATATGTAGAAAATGGGTGGGATGACTACCTCCTACATATCCTACAGCCGTCTAAAAGGACGTCCCGTTGCGAATGCGCAATGATATTCTACAAGGACATCGTAGGGATGCACACAGTTGTGACAAAAAAACGTCTCATAAATGTCTCTAGGACACACAGGACCAGAATAGGATGACTTTGAGACATTCACTAATCCGCAACATGTCCCAGGGACGTCTTTGAGACATTTTTCTGTTGGTTGGGCTGTTCTAAGTCTAGAGTAGCATCTCTGCATGGAGTAACAATTCCACGTTTAGAGTTATGTGCGGCGGTTCTTTTAGCCGAGTTTATGAAAAAGGTGATCGATGTATTGTCTATCAACTTTAAACAAATTTTATGTTTTACTGACTCTACTATTGTGTTGCATTGGATTCGTGCCGTACCTAATAAATACAAAATTTTTGTTGTTAACAGAATAGTTGTGTTGCAAAAACTCTCTAATTCTAAAAACTGGTATTATATCGACACTGGGGACAACCCTGTCGATTTGGTTTCCAGAGGTAGTTTGCCTCAACCGTTATTAGAACATGAGCTTTGGTTTCATGGACCTAGTTTTCTTGCGAAACCCCAATCTTGTTGGTCTAAAGGAAAAAACCACTACGTAACTGTACCAGATGAATTAAAAGGTTTTTTTTCAAAATAAGGTTATTTACTTGTCAACATCATCTTTTTGTGAAATATTTTCGAAATTTTCAAACTTGACTCGTTTGCAGCGCATAGTCGCGTGGATATTAAGATTTATCTCAAATAGTGGCAAACACGATAATTCTATTCGTCTTATTGATACCCTCACAGTAAGTGAATTGCAAGAATCCCTGACTTTTCTTACAAAACTTTGTCAAGCAACTGCATTCTATAAAGAATTGCAGTTTTTGAAACAGGGAGAACAAATAAAGTCTTCAAATATAAAATGTCTAAACCCATTCTAAGACAAGCACGAAATTATTCGGGTAGGAGATCGACTTAGTAGATCAACATTTTCTTACGGCAAAAAATTTTGTATTTTACTTCCAAACGGACATGTCTTTATAAATTGGTTCTTAAACATTTTTATTAAAAAATGCTGCATTGTGGTCCGCAACAACTTCTCGCATGTACTAGAGAAGAATTCTGGTCAATTTCTGCCAGAAACATGTCTAAAGAAATTTACCATAAGTGTATCACGTGCTTTCGTGCAAAAGTCTCATGGTTTTAACCGTTTTATGTCTAATTTGCCATCAGAACGTCTTCAATGTTACAACTCTGTTTTTACTAAGGTTGGTGTAGATTACACCGGTCCTATTCTAATTAAACATCGTAAATTACGGGGATCCAAATTGGTAAATTTGTTTATTTGCGTGTATGGTCACAAAAGCCATTTACTTGGAATTTGTAACGAAACTCACAACCGACAGTTTTTTTTGTTTTTTGCCGTTTTATTGGATGTAGAGAAAAGCCATCATGTATGATACCAACTTTGTAGGTGCATCAAGACTATTACGTGAGCTTTATTCATTTTTAGAGTCGTCTGTCGTATAAGACGCTATTTCTAATTTTTTAACAAGTCAAGGCATTGTTTGAAAATTTATTGTTCCTAATTCTCCACATATGTGGGTGGAATCTGGGAAAATAGTGTTAAGAGCACAAAATTACATTTGCGTAAGGTTTTGGGAAATACACAGACTACTTATGAAGACTTTTAGACTATTCTTAGTGCTAGTAGAAGCTGTATTAAACTCCAGACCTTTAAGTCCTTTGTCCACCGATCCTTCAGACCTATCTCGTTTAACCTGCGGTCATTTTTTTATTGGTCGTCCGTTAGTTGCGCTCTCCGAGCCAAACACAGTACCTGTCGCGAAAATCGCCGTTATGAACGTTCACAAAAAATTGTGAAAGACTTTTAGAAACGGAGTATGTCGAAGTTGTTCCAGAACTTTAACGTAGAATAAAATGGTTTGTGCTGTTGCCTGAGCTATTAAAAGTTGGAGTTGTGGTAATCATTAAAGAAGATAACCTGCCACTCTTATAATGGTGCATGGGTCAAGTCGTCGAAGTTCATCGATCAGCAGATGGCATCACCCGCGCAGCAACTATACAATTACCCAACAATAATACAATTAAATGTGCAGTTCATAAACTTTGTGTTTTGCCAAGTGTTGACCCATTTTAAAAAAAAGAAGAAATCAAAGAATGGTTTGTTTGCAGTTCTGTTCATTTTTTAGCTCATTTATCATTACTTAAATTGTTTAAAACGTTTATGCGTGTACTATTAATCCTATAAGTTATACAATTTGTGCATTTAAAATCTATGATTTCAAGGCGGGCGATGTTTCGAATATTTTAAGTTACATATTCTTATTTGATGTGTTTCCGCATGACGCATGACTAGAGAGGGAGAAATTTTGTGATGTAAAATTTTCATTTTTAAAAGGAGAACCGAATGTGCCTTTACGTTGTTAAGAAATAAAGTTAAAATTAATTTTAAGCGTTCTTATTGCAACGAAAACCAATAAAATCTTACAATTAAGCCAGCGATACCTTATTTTTATCTACTAAAGAACGACAAGGCAGCAAATTAAAAGTTTTATAACATTTATGTTCTAATATTAGTACCAAAACTTTCCATAGTTTATTAAAAAAAATATTTGTTTCCAATTCCTTGTATTTAAATTTGAATCTTATATTTTTAGACTGTTGAGTCCGCCCCTGTATTATAAAGCGCGTAGTGCGCACGCGCAGAACTACTTGGGATTTTCATTTCCATTTTATAAACAATTTCATAATATTAACGATCATTTCCATTTTTTTTCCAAAACCGATTGCGCTTAAGACATTACAATGAAGCAAGCAGTGCTTGTTCCTCAAAGCAAGGATACGTCAATACCAAAAATTCAATTAACAAATGAAAAGGTGAGTGGCCCCACACATTGTTTCCATATAAACTACACATGTTCTTGCAGTTTCTCATCGGTCGTGGCTTGCAGAATAACCAGGTAATCGAGGATGTTAACATTTCGAGATCACACTGTATTTTTATACACAAGGACGGTTGTTGGTATCTCCTTGATAAGGTAACATAACTTAGTTTAATTTTTCGATACGCGCAAAATTGTCAGTACGTTTTATTATTAAAGAGCTCCAACGGTACTTGGCTAAACGGTAATTTGCTTGATAAAACTAAGGAGTATATGTTATTACATGGCGATGTAATTGCATTGGGCAACAATGTAAAATTTGAGTATCAAATTTGTTCAGATGATGACAGTAGAAACAGTCAAATTGCCGGTGAAAAAAACACTGAAGCCGCAGCAGTCAATGATAATTTAAAGACTGGAGTTTATGTAGGAAAATTAAACGGTAACGTTTTACCACAACTTGATTTAGAAAACACGACTAATCTCAGTAAAATGTCGGCAACAAATAAAGAAACTGACGAGAAATTGTCGACAGATATAAAACTAAGTGGGTTAACTTATGCCGAGGACGAGTTACAATGTAGTATTTGCACAGAGATGTTTATTAAAGCAGTGACGTTGTCTTGTTCTCACACATTTTGTAAATATTGTATTACACAATGGAGAAAAAATCAAACAATATGTCCAATCTGTCGTGCCGATATTAAAATGGAATTTTCGACGTTGGTTTTAGATAATTTCATAAGCAAAATTGTGGAAAAAGCTAGTGACGAGTTAAAAGAGCATAGGGATAATTTGATTAAGGAACGGGAAGTGGCTTCTACGGCCACGCCGGGTCCTTCGGGAAATCGGCGCAGGCGGCCAGCAACAGACCCGATTGAAATTAGTAGTTCGGAGAGTTCATCAGATCATGAAGACGATGATGATGATGATGAGGAACCCGATTACTTAGCTACTTTTGGGTTTTCGTACTCGGATAACGAGGATGATGATTACGACGAAGATGACGATTGGTCTTACAATTACGATTATAATGGTTTACCTGGGCATTATTATGGTGGTTACGGTAAATGCTATAGTTGTGGACAAAGGGGCCATTGGTCAAACGGATGTCCCACCAAAAGGAGACGGTAGAATTATGTATTTTGTATTTATGTACTTTTTGTATCTTTATTTATATTAATGGTTAATTAAATTTCTTATGTATTTCATTTTTTTTTGTTTTTTCTTTGACTATACTTCACTCAGCAAATAAACTCAGTGGCTCAGGACATGGGAGGAGTTTGCGTTTTACAAATCAATGGCAACTGTTGGCTTTATTTGTGTGAGGAGTTTCTATCGAATGTGTTTGCTGAATGAAATATAGCAGTGTTGTAGATTGCATTTACACATCTTTGTTTACTGCAAGTTATTGTTAAGAACCGGTACGAAACCAGACTAGGCTTTGTTTATTCGGGCTAATATAAATTATTTTTTATCTTTGTTGCGCATATTAACCAAAGACTTGTCTTTTCGTGTCGGATTAATGTGATCTTAATATTAATAGACTTATCTCGCCAATGTTTTTATAATATTGTCCAAATGCCAAGTGTTGCATGTACCGAGAGTACGCGCCAAGACTTCGCATTATCACACTGGGCGAATCAAAAAGAATTAACGCTAAAAGTTATATTACTCGGTTACATCCTTTTTGACGCACCCTATACATAAATGTCGACTGATTAAAAGAGATAGATGCGAGTTATGAAGATAACTCAAGCAATTTTTGTATAAGTGTATTTTCGACGATTATGAATGTGCTTTTGTAAATAATTTCCCAAAAGCAAAACCAGTATCAAAAAAAAAATGCGAAAATGCATGTGTCATTACAAAAAACTACCCCTCCACAGTTCTTAGATGTTTTAGGAATACATTAATTGCCGTTTTAAGCTGTTTCGATAGAAAATAAAAGTAAACATAATGGAAGGTCAAGCAGATGGCCGCAATTCTTTTTCCCTACATATCAATTCCACCATAGTTATTTACAAAATACTTTTATGAAAAACGCGTTTTTTCACGGTTTCTCACGGTGTTCTTTGTACCCGAAACGCTTAACTTTCAATGTACATCATCGGTGTTATTAAAAGGACCAGCAAATTCTTCGTTGATTTAAATCGTTTAAAAGACTCTGGTGGAAATTTGTGCGCACCTGTTACTTACCTGCATTCCAAAATGGCGTTGAAAAGGAATGCGAGTAAGTAACTGTTTAGATGACGGTATGTGTGTCTATAAGTGTGTGTACTTCTCTTAGTTCTTTAGAAAAAATTACTAAATGTTATATTTAAAAAAAAATGACTTGAACAAAATAAATAAATGTTACCTAAAAAAAGACTTTGTTTCGCGTATATCGTCAAAATGATTGTGTGCTACAAAAAAACTACCTTCTGAGGATGTGGTTTAAACTAAGTTACATTTTCAAGAATGTCGCAAAGGGATTTTACGGAAGTACGTAGAAAAAAATAAAAAGGAAATGCGCGTTTGTTTTGAATTAAGAAAAGTTAGTGACTTCAATGATCGATCAGAACACAAACCTATTTTCTAAACGTGCATTTTCTTTACCCGTGAGTGTAATCACGACGAATTTAATAGTTAATTTTGTACAGGTTGAACCTGAAGGAACCACTGAACTTCCAGCAGCTAACAGGGCCCTGTTTGTCGAAAAGGTGAGTCTAGATCGGTGTTGGTGTTCACCATGGAACTGGTTTTTATGCTTCAATTTGATGTTTTAGAAATTGGTAGTTTACTTTTCATGCATCATTAAATCTTGTAGAATGCTAGACTTCTTCTAGATACTTGTATCTGTGATTTCATCTAAAATTATTCTCACTTTTTTAGTGATGTTTCTCTTGAAATGTTTTGATGAGTTTTTGAGGATGTTAAAAAACTCTTTTTGGAATTAAACCGGCGCTTACACACAAAGACAAATGTTAATTGTATCAAATGACAAACTATCATTGTTATCTTTTTGTTTGTAATGTCAGATGTAAGTAATACAACCTACTGTTGTGATGTACGCAATTTACGCGCTCATGTACCACATGCTTTGGGAATTTTTTTTCTTAAAATCATGATACGTTGGCGACTAATCGTAATGGAGTCGTGGGATCTTCTTAGTGTAGAAATTTGCAACTTACAATAGACTATTGTATCACCGACTTGTGTAGTAACAGCTCATATATAGAAGAACACTGTTTCGTCCGGGCGAGACATCTGTTAAAGAGCACTCCGCTTCGCTCTTCTGCTAGATGTCAGGAAAAGTACTTAATCACATACCTTAATTATCAGGTCTTTTGATATTTTGTCTCTGATCGTAACTGTTTTGATGTGGTATCGATACTTCGAATCGCCTGGAAACTTTAGAAAAGATACATACTTCTATACAATAACGTTGTACGTTTTGAGCCGGTTTCGTCATGTTGGACCAAATTCAGAGTGTGTCCAAGTTTTGTGGTCGAAGATGCGTTCTCCCGAGTCTGATAAGTCTGCTCGATTGGCCCATTTGTAACAATGTTATAGCGTAGACTAACGTAACCAAACTTAAGTCTTATCGTTTGGTTTGGTGTATGAGCCGTTATATATTGATAACTAATGATTGTCGTGCCGAAAATGGCGCGATCTTACGTAAATTTTAATTCATTTAAAGGTACGCCAATCAAATGCCGCGTGTCAAAGCGGCGACTTTGCTACAGCGGTGGCACTCTACACCGACGCTCTCCAACTAGACCCGACAAACCACATCTTGTACTCCAACCGATCGGCAGCAAAATTAAAACAAGGTTTATTTGCTCAAGCTCTTCAAGATGCGGTTACTGCTCGAGATCTGTGCCCGACGTGGCCCAAAGCCTACTACAGGTAAAACTCACCGACTTAAATTGTCGATTTTACTGAATATTTTTTAGACAAGGAGTTGCTTTGCAATGCTTGGGTCGACACGGCGAAGCTCTCGCCGCCTTCAGTTCAGGATTGGCGCAAGACCCAACTTCGCAACAGCTTTTATCTGCGCTTATCGAGGCTTCTGTTAAATCTCCCCTTAGGCATAACTTAGAACCCATTTTTCACCAATTAGAAAATATGAAATTAGACCAAAGTCCTTTTGTACTTATTTCGGTGAGTATCTTTCCGACGAGGGACTTTTTATAGGTTTGGCTTTTTAGGTCGTCGGTCAAGAATTACTAGCGGCCGGTTTGTATCATTCAGCAGTCACTGTGCTCGAATCTGCTTTGCGCATTGGTTCGTGCTCGTTGAAGTTAAGAGGTTCAGTGTTTAGCGCGCTGAGTTCGGCGCATTGGGCTATGAACCAGTTGGATAAGGCTATAGGGTTTGTATGTGTGCATTTATCTTTGATGTTGCTGTAACGTATCTTTTCAGGTACATGCAGCAAGATTTAGCTATTGCGAAAAGTCTCGGAGATACGGCTGGTGAGTGTCGCGCACATGGTAATTTAGGATCGGCGTATTTTAGTCAAGGGTCTTACAAAGAAGCGTTGACTGCTCATAGGTACCAACTTGTGCTGGCGATGAAGTGCAAGGTGAGTGTAAATCCTTTCAGTTTTTTTAGCTGGTTCGTCTATGTTTTGCCGTTTGCTGCAGAGAATGTATATAAAGTAGTTTTCTTATACCGCTCTTTTGTAGGATACGCAAGCAGCCGCTGCCGCTCTAACATCGTTAGGTCACGTATACACCGCAATCGGGGATTATCCCAACGCGCTTGCTTCGCATAAGCAATGCGTGCAACTCGTTAAGCAAATGAGCGATAAGTTACAAGAAGCAAGGGAAATTGGTAACGTTGGTGCTGTTTATCTTGCCATGGGCGATTTTGATTCAGCCGTCGATTGTCATACACAACACTTGAGAATTGCTCGGAGATTAGGAAACCAGGTAATTTTGTTCATCAAATTTCGAGATTTTGTTACACGAATGTGTTTAAGGTCGAAGAAGCTCGGGCGTATAGTAATTTAGGATCGAGTCACCATTACCGTAGAAATTTTGCACAAGCAATTGTTTATCATGAGAAGGTGCTGCGTCTTGCTCAAAGCATCGGGGATAAGTAAGGCGTTAAGTAACCGCAAGGCGGCGATGCATTATTTATTTTAGGTCAGTGGAAGCTCGTGCGTATGCGGGCTTAGGTCACGCGGCGCGGTGTGCCGGGGATTACGAACAAGCCAAGCATTGGCACGAAAGACAATTAGACATGGCCTTGGCCACTAGGGATAAAGTTGCGGAAGGACGTGCGTGTTCGAACTTGGGCATTGTTTATCAGTTGTTGGGCGAACATGACGCCGCGTTGAAACTACATCAAGCACATCTTGCCATAGCACGTAACCTACAAGATCGTGCAGGAATGGGCCGAGCGTACGGAAACATAGGCAATGCTTATTCGGCCGCTGGATTCTATGAATCTGCAATAAAATATCATAAACAAGAACTTACGATAAGTAAAGAAGTACACGATCGAAGTGCCGAAGCTAGCACGCATGGGAATCTCGCTGTCGCGTACCAAGCTCTTGGTGCTCACGACATGGCCCTCATGCATTATCGCGCACATTTAGGTAAGTCAATTTTTTTCTTAACGTCATACTGATTACCGTGAATGTCTCACAGGTATTGCGCGGGAATTAAAAGACACGGCTGGTGAAGCGTGCGCTTTGCTTAACTTGGGAAATTGTTTGAGTTCCAGAACCGAGTTTTCAGAAGCAATTCCATATTATGAACAGTATTTAATGCTATCGCAAGAACTGGCCGACGTTGAAGGTGAAGCTAAGGCGTGTCATTTTTTAGGTAAGTGTTTAAACCTAGACGATTGATCGTTAATTGTGCTTCGTAGGGTACGCCCACTACTGCATTGGGAATTATCGAGAAGCTGTGCGGTACTACGATCAAGATTTAGCGTTGGCCAAAGACTTACAAGACAAAATGAATATGGGACGGGCATATTGTAATCTGGGGCTTGCACATTTAGCCTTAGGCCAAGTCGAGACGTCTCTTGAGTGTCAAAAATACTTTCTGGCCATCGCGCATATGATTAACAATAATTCGGGCAAATTTCGAGCGCTGGGCAACATCGGGGATGTGTTAATGAGGATGGGTGAAGTTGAAGAGTCGGTTAAGATGTACCAACGACAGTTATCTTTGGCTAGGGGTAGTCGGGATCGGGGAATGGAGGCGGCGGCTTGTGGCGCCCTTGGAATCGCGCACAGGCTTTTGCGTAGATTTGATAAGGCACTCGGGTACCACACGCAGGAGTTGACTTTACGACAGGAGATGTCTGATCTTTCGGGAGAGTGCAGGGCTCACGGTCATCTTGGAGCTGTGCACATGGCGTTGGGTAACTACACGCACGCGGTTAAATGCTATCAAGAGCAGCTCGAAAGGGCCCAGGAGCTTCAGGATTGTGGTGTTGAGGCGCAGGCCTATGGAAATCTTGGCATAGCGAGGTGAGTATTTTGTAAATTAAAAAAACTAAAACACGCTACTTTTGTTGCGGAACTATTATGTGGCTTAGTAACAACCTTTTTTTCTATATTAATATTTTTTAAAATTCAGATTAAACATGGCGCATTATGAAGACGCGATTGGGTACTTTGAACAGCAGTTGGCTACTTTAGAACGTTTAAGCACGCCCACTTCCCAACTCGATCGGGGACGTGCTTTTGGTAATTTAGGAGATTGCTATGACGCTTTAGGCGACCCAGACGAGGCGACTAAGTGCCACGAACAGTATCTGGCGGTTGGATTAAAGTTAAAAAGCATCCGAGATCAAGAGAGAGCGTATAGAGGTTTGGGACAATCGCAAAAGTCTTTAGGGAATTTACAACAAGCGTTAGTATGTTTGGAAAAGCGGTTGGTGGTCGCGCACGAATTGGGAAACGCCGAAGCTAAAGCTGCAGCTTACGGGGAACTCGGTCAACTTCACGCTTCGTTAGGAAATTTAGAACAAGCGATTTCATGTCTCGATCACCAAAAATCAATCGCGCACGATCTTAGTAAGTGTTGTAGTGTTCACAAAACGTGATCATTGTTTGTGTCTTACAGGTGATCGGATAATGGAAGCTGATGCTATAAGTGGTTTGGGTTTGGTGTACCTCCAGATGGGCGAGTTCTCGACGTCTTTGAAGTATCACCAAAACGATTTGGATATAGCCGAGGAGTTAGGAATAGCTTTGCTACAGAGTAGAGCTTTTGGAAATTTGGGTTCGGTACATGAGGCTTTGGGTAATTTGGAACAAGCGGTGTGTTACCAAGAACAGCATTTGTCCGTTGCGGCCAGCACTAATGATCAACTAGCTAAGACTCTAGCGTATAGTTCTTTGGGTCGTATTCATCAGTTATTGGGTAATCGACAACAAGCGATAGCGTATTTGACTCAGGGACTTTGCATCGCCGAAGCGTTGGGACGAAGAGACGAAGAGGCTAAAATTCGCAACAGGCTTGGTTTGGCGCTATGGGCGAATGGCGAATTAGATGGTGCTCAAAAACAACTGGAAGCGGCTACTCATCTTTTAGAGAGCATTAGGCGGGAAGCTAAAACTTCGCCTGATTACAAACTTTCTCTTTTCGAACTTCAGACCGGCAGTTACCAGATTTTACAAAAGGTTTTAGTAGGTAAGTTACGATTACTCAGTCATTCGGGTTGTTGATACGTGTCTTAGGATTAAACCGACAGGATGAAGCTTTGGTAGTTGCCGAAAGGGGACGTAACCGGGCTTTTATAGATTTGTTGTTGGAGAGACAAGGACTGAACGAAGTACGCACCAAAGGCAAGGGTTATAAATTCGACGATGCAACGCCAAATAATCTAGACCAAATTAATGAAATTGTGAACCGACAGAGGGCGTCTGTGCTCTATTATAGTATTGCGGCTGGTTGTTTATATGCGTGGCTCGTAGTTCCTACTAAGGGAATTGTTAAATTTCACTCGGCTTCTTTGAGTGATGGCTCTACAGAGTCTGATGTTAACGATGGTGGAGATCCTATACCAAATGGAAGTGGTGTGTTGGAGCGATTGGTGTCTTCAGTACGCGATAGTTTAGGCCTGGAGCTAACACCTTGCACGACGATTAACGAGGATCAGTATTCCGAAGATCCGTTATCAGAACGCACTGGTTAGTATTGTTCAAATCTCTTTTGTATAAAAACGCTTTAATTTTTTTAGGATTTTTGCGAATGGTTAATCGACAACACCTTTTAAACTCGAGCAATTATTCATTAAGTTCTTTATTTTCGTTGGGCAGTATTGGCGGCTCAGTGGCTTCGTTACAGGGTTCTACCCGTTCTAGTGCTAGTACGCAAGGTTCGACTCGCATCACTAACCGACAGTCGTGGAAAGGACCAGCTTGCTTACACGCATTATATCAACTTCTAATACAACCTTTTGAAGATTTTCTTCCACAAAAAGGGGCCAGTAATAAGGGATCGCGCCGCGAATTAATTTTGGTGTTGGAAGGCGATCTTTACTTAGTACCGTTTCCAGTGTTGCGGTCTTCGAACGAAAATGCTGAGTATTTGTGCGAAAGGTTCTCGTTACTAGTACTTCCGAACCTGTCATCTCTTCGCATGGGCCGGAGTCGGAAAGGCGAGAACGAACAAACGGTAAAAACTTTAGTTGTTGGAAATCCAAAGTTGCCACATAGTGTTATCGAGCATTGGGGTTGGAAGGATATTCCTCAAGCGGAACAAGAAGCGTCGATCGTAGCCGAGTTGTTGCAAACTCAAGCTATGGTTGGCAGTCAAGCCACGAAGGAGCATATTTTAGCGCAGATACAAGACGCCGAGTGTGTGCATTTTGCCACGCACGTGTCTTGGAAACTATCGTCGCTAGTTTTGAGTCCATCGGAGGTATTAGAACAGAGTCCGTCTAAACGATTGTATATGTCGGATAATGGCGACGAGGATGAAGGTAGTGAGGTGTCGTCTGAGTTACCACCGTTGTCGGAATTTTTGTTAAGTGCGGCTGATTTGTTTTCATTGCGGCTATCTGCAAAGCTAGTTGTTGTATGTGTTTGATGAGTAAAGTATGTTGTAAGTTAATGTGGGTTTTTTAGGTTAGTTCGTGGCACACTAGAGACCAACAAGGTTGGGCCACTTCGGATGGGTTAGTTGCGTTGGTACGAGCATTACTAGCGGCTGGCGTTCAAGCAGTGCTAGTTTCTCTCTGGCCGGTTCCGGACACTGCTACTAAAATATTATTACGCGCTTTTTACTCCGCTCTTTTACAAGGTACCCGAGCTGCTCGCGCACTAGCCGAAGCCATGCAAACTGTGCAACATACCAAGCACTTTGCGCATCCTGCTAACTGGGCTGGTTTTGTCTTAGTTGGAGTTAACGTTAGATTATCAAATAAAGTAAGTAATGACTTAGTTTGGTACTTGAGGGTTAGAATCTATTCTAGGTTGCTTTAATGGGACAAGCACTATGCGAGCTGCTACGCGTTCCTGATAAATGCAGAGACGCAATGCGCGTCACTTTACACTTGGTCGAAAAAAGTTTACAGCGTATTCACCGTGGACAGAAGAACGCCATGTATACGACACAAAAATCCATTGAAAACAAAGTGGGTACGGTAGTTGGGTGGAAAGAACTTCTGATGTCGGTTGGTTTTCGTTTTGAACCAGCGTCGAACGGCATCCCGAGTAGCGTCTTTTTCCCACAATCTGATCCTGATGAGCGTTTAACGCAGTGTTCGGCTAGTCTTCAAGCGCTTTTAGGTTTAACCAGTACCTCCTTGCACGCTTTATCGAAACTTACAGCCAACGCCGACGTAGCCGACGATATAATAGGCGTCATCCAGTCGGTCATGTCGCAATTCTCAGCTAAAAATTTAGAAAGTGAGAACATTGAGTTTTCGCTTAATGTTCGTTTATGGAGAGTACCTGGTTGCCACGAGCTTTTAGCGTCTTTAGGTTTTGATCTATGCGACGTCGGGCAAGATAAAGTCACCTTACGCACCGGGAAACAAGCTAATCGGCGCAATATTCAATTTACTCTTCAAGCATTACTGGCATTATTCGGTATGTAGGTTTTCACAATTGAAGCATTACTGAAAAACAATTTTTCAGATACACAGGAAGCTCCAAAAAGTCTAAGCATTGATTCATCTAGTAGTCTGGAGTCGTTGGCTTCGGTCGAAAACGATTTCTCACATTCGGACAATGAGTTAAATATGTGCGCTCAAAATCAACCGATACCGCGAGTTCCGCCTCCGTTCACGCGAACTGTTTTGCCGAGTAAACGTTTAGGAGGCGCGTTTACAAGTTATGTGCGACGACGCGGCGAACCCGACGGTCGAACTGCTAACCCAGCCGATGTGAAAATGACTTTGAGTCATAAAACGCGTAAAAGTAATACGCTTGCGCGTCCGGGTGGAGGTGAATCTGACGCGGCTTTTACACCAAGCCCGCCTGTGGTTTTGCAAACTGAGTCACAAAATGTAGCACTTTCGTTAGCGCACCAAACGAGGATACGCAATCTTTACTCACACGGCGATAAATTAGATCCTTTAAGACCAGATAGTTCGAGTTCCGCTAGTTCTGCCACTGACTGGGACAACGGACATGCCACCGTTCTTCGACGCCAAACTCAAGCTCAAATACCTCCAATTCCACCACCAAGGGCACAAGCATTAACCGAGCACTCCCTCTACAACAACCTAACCATGTTTGAGAACAGTTCAGATTCGGAACTTGAGAAAATGGAGGCTAAATTATTTAACACGACACAACGTAGCAAAATTGCTTATAAAACTTCAAGGAATACGATGTCGACTTTAGATCGCTTAAGTGTAAGGACTGAAGTAACTCCCATGCAGGCCGTCGTTCCACCGAACGCATCGAGGAAACTCGTAACTCTACCTAATGAAGAAACTATACCAACACACGAGCAATTATTGTATTTCTCACCGAATGACGATATTCCCGAAGGAGCGCCTAGTACTAAATCCGAAGTCGAGCAACAACCTGATCTGGCGAAGAATTCTCCCGAATCGAAATCGGGACCGTCGAGTTTACACGATACAATTTTGGCGACGCAACTAAGACACATCAATCGGGAATTGACGCCGACGATATCCGAAGTTTATCACGAAAGGAATTTGGGATTAGGGTTGGCACCGCCTTTGTCGAAACTATTACTGAACCAAAACTCAGCGGCACTACCGCAAACTGATAATACGGTTTTAGAAAAAATCACTTTGGGGATTTTGGAAGAGAACGAGTTGAGTAGTGAATTAGCTAAAAACGTTTGCCAACGGTGCAAGTTAGATTGTAGCGTGTGTTTGTGCAAAAGTAAAGCGAATAAACCATGGTTATCGGAAACTGCTAGCGCGTTACAACAAATACAAAGTTCCGATCTCACCACGGCTGACATCCTCGAACGGGAAGTTAAGAATAAAAAGGTTTTGAGGTAAGTTCTGTGGTGTTTAAAATCGTAGATTTTAAATGTGTGGTTTTAGAGAGCCTCGTGTAAAAGACGAAACGGAACCGAAACGACTATCGCCCTTTTCCGAAATGTCACGAAGGGACGAGGGCGACGGACGAAGCATAGCAGATTCAAATTGCTCGAGTTATAAAGCTGCTCAGTTTAGAAACTTCGGTAGCGACGCAACTAAAACCTTATCCTTGTTACAACCGACGCGGCGTGGGAAACAATCGTAAGGCTTTTTTAATTTTAGTGCAATAAAAATGTACTGTTAGTTATAAAATTTAGTACAACGTCCCAGCTTCACTTATTTATACAAATAGAATGTCAGTAATAAGTTGTAAACTAATTTCGAAGTACCAATAAATAGGTTTTTTAAGTCACGCCTTTTCAATAAGCCCCTCCCTGGATTACAATAATCACCGGCATGTACCTTAAGATTTATTGACTGTACAATTACAGGAATTTAAGGGTTGTTGTATACAAAAATTAAAGTATCCTAAATTTCCTAATTACAAAATATAACACGATTTTGCTTTCTATTTTCTGTATAAAAAAATATGTACAAAAGAAACGCTTAGCCATAACGTATGATTAAAAAAAGCTAAAATCTAAGCTGTATTAAAATAGAAAGCAAACGCTTCAATTACAATAATAGACTTTGCACGATTATTAACAGCATTTTTTTTTGCCTTGTTTGTTGCTTTTCCTTAAATTCACGACGTCGTTCTGTGTGACGTTTTGTCGTTCCTTCATCTCTAGCTTGGCGCGTAACACTAACCTAGTGACGCTAATAAACATTTCTTCAACGTTTATATTATCTTTGGCCGATGTTTCAAACAACTGTATACCCATCGTGTCTGCGAATCGTTTCGCATCCTCCGTTAAAACAACTTTCCGATCGGGACAATCGTTTTTATTACCGACTAATATTCGGTTAACGACGTCACAGTTTTGTTCAATCTCATGTAGCCACCGCTTAACATTGGCAAATGAATCACCATTGGTTACATCGTAAACCACGATAACACCATGTGTGCCTCGGTAATACCTACGATTAATACAAATAAGATGTAGATTTAAACGAGTACTGACGTACGTGCTAGTAATTGTCCGGAACCTTTCCTGACCGGCCGTATCCCATATTTGTAGTTTGATGCGTTGACCGTCGATTGATACCGTTCGTATTTTAAAATCGACACCTATCGTCGTTATATAGCTCCCCGAAAACGTATTGTCTGCGAATCGCAACAACAGGGAACTTTTACCGACTCCTTCAAATTTTAAGTTAGAAATAGTCTATTTTAACACCCACACTTACCGCTATCGCCAATGATAAGCAATTTAAATAGATGGTCATAATCCCGTGCCATTTTTTACCTAAATACGCCCCCCAAATTATTTATTAATCTATAAGTGAACATTAACAAATATTTATTATTTACACCAATATCATTTATTCCTGTTAATTTAACGTAATTTGTCGAATTAATTAATTACAAACAAAGCTAGAAATTCATTAAACTTCATTACAAGTGACGTGCATTTTTAACACTAAACAATTGGTACCAACTACGTTTCGATAAAAACCCTACCAGTTTAACCGCTTTTTTTAAATTCGATTTTGATCTAAACCAGAATGCATGAGATACATTCGCTGGCACCCACTATCTATTTGGCTCACAAAAGCCAGACTTTTATAATAGTGAGAAGTTTCGTAAATAGCTAGTGTCTCATAAACGGTATAATAATCCAGTTTTATTAATTTTTTTTTCTTAATGAAAGGTCTGCTAATAAGCAAAGTCAACAACTTAAACATTAGTCACTTTATAAAAAAATTAGGTTGCTAGACAGACTAAAAACTTTGTGCAAAAGTTTCAGCCTGATCTGTTGTTTTCTGCAATGGTTGTGATGTCTAAGCATACGGGTCTTTTGTAGCCTGTTTAACGTTGTTATTGATTCTCTTTATTAAAATTACGCCACCAATTAAGTTATACAAATTATTGACTTCCAGTTTAGTTTTAGCGTTGGTTTAACCCTCTACACTGTTGTTGTATAATAAGTTAATTTCGCTATCGATGGCAACTCCGCAACGATTACTTATTTTGTCTTAAACTACTATCAACTGGATTGTTTGCTGTACCAGTTGCAGTTTTCGAGCGTGTGTGAGAGCAACGCAGTTTTACATGGACGAGTAGTAGTCATAAGCTCAGCAACACATTGCAGTACTTGTACTTTGCTAGCTAGGCTTCTTCGGTACAACAACAATAATGCACAGTGATTCGGACTTATAGCTCGATACAAATTTAACGTAATGTTTCCAAGTCAGTTTTTGGTCTAGTCGGGCTAATTCTAAAGTACCTAAGTACTATATCTTGGCTTTCTAAAAAATGATCTATTCGAAAATGCTAAATTCTTCGATTGGTTTCTTGCAGCATTTTAAGAGTATTTTAAGATACGTGTTTACACTGACGCGTTATTTGATTACAAATTAAGTTTTCAACTTTCTTGTCTTTGTTAGTTTAGTCTAAGGATTGTCGCTTTAAGATTGTCGGTATGCATTCGCAAACTATGTCCGAGACAATCTAAATTATCGTAATTTGGATTAAACGGACGCTACATATAGATGGAGGAAGCTCTCAGTTTGTCGGTGCTGATTACAGACATACGTATATCTATGTCTGTGGTGCTCAGTGGTGCTGATGCACCTGAAACAACGACTAGCGGCTGACAGCATTTCACCATCAGACAACTTGTAAAAGTTTTTTGACAAACGCATACTACTTTCAAACGCAATGACGTTTCACAATGAAATCGAGGTTATTTTCGTACATGTTAAAAACACTATCTGTGATCGCACGCAAAAACTCTGATGTCCCACTAGTGAACGGGTTAAAACCTGTGCTGCTGGCTTCTGAAACGTACACAAACGAAACACCGGATGGCAGCAGCGCTCCACCCGTTTTAGTCATTCATGGTTTGTTCGGTACTAAAACAAATTGGACGTATATTGGACGCAAGTTGGCAAATAAAACCAAACCACAACGCAGTATAATAGTCACTGATGCAAGGAATCATGGAAGCAGTCCTCACAGCGACGAGCACAGCTACGCGCACATGTGTGCTGATTGGAACTACTTAATGAATTTGAACAACATTGAAAAAGTTGCTGTTATGGGACATTCTATGGGCGGACGTTGCGCCATGTACTTTAGTCTAACACAAGTAAGTACAAACGCTTTTAAAACTAAACTAAAAAACACTTATTCAGCCAGAACGAGTTGATAAAGTCATAATTTTGGACGTGTCTCCGGCTAACCACTCAAAAAAATCTGAATTTAGTCAGATCAAATTTTTGCTCGAAAAAATGAACGAAGTGAAAATGCCTAAAAATGTGTCAAAATCAGAAGCAAGAGAAGATATCGATCGGCAGTTAGCGGTTGACGTTCCACAACAAAAGCTTCGTCAGTTTTTATTAACTAACTTGGATGATCGAGACGACGGAAGGTAAGTAGTTCTCGAACAATCGCACGATTTTTATCAAAGATTTTATAGCTACTCCTGGCGTGTCAATTTGCCAGTTTTGATAAAAAACTTTTACCATAACATACGCACGTTTCCCAACGTGCAAGGAAAATTGTTCGATGGACCAGTGTTGTTTCTCTTAGGAGCAAAATCTGACTTTGTTCGGTAAGTCAAAAATCGTTAAATAAAATTACGATTTTTTGTTTTTAGCCCAAAAGATCACACGTTAATCAACAAGTTGTTTCCAAAAGTGCAAATAATCACGGTAGAAAAATCTGGACATTGGTTACACGCCGAGAAACCGAACAAAGTCATCAAACACTGCGTTGATTTTCTTAACGGTTAAACGCGTAGGTTATAAAATATATATGACGTAATTATAGTATTATTAATAAAACCCTATTTTCAATTTTCAAAAATTTAATGTAATTTAGTTTAAAAATTCGATCAGATTAATTACTGTTTTTAGTTTTTGGTATTGAGAACCAGTTTCAATTTCTTGTTCTTCTGTTCTTATGGTCGTTAGTTTTTACAATTACTTTTCTTTAAATCTTTCTTCGGGTTCCGGCGTGCATAAATGTTGTTCGGGAAGAGTCGTAACTATCGATTCATTGAATAATTCTTTGTTTTCGTTCGGATCTGATATATTAAGGCTATAACTGTCAATTAAAATGACGTTTTGAGATGAAAACGTGGTTATTTTTTGATAGGTTTAAATTTTTTGTGCGCAAAAACTCGTCGACAAGTGGTGCAGTCAAACTGGCATCGGAAACCTACGTAAACGCTCAAGCAGATGGGGACGTCACGCTTCCGGTGTTGATCATGCATGGATTGTTCGGGTCAAAAGCGGTTTGGGCACACATTGCTCGTTTTTTGGCTATGGAATCTAATCCACGCCGTAAAATAATTGCTTTAGATGCAAGAAATCACGGTGACAGTCCTCACACGAGCGAACACAGTTACGAGCACATGAGCAATGATTTACTTTACTTTATGCAGATGAATAAAATTGCTAAAGCTACCGTCTTAGGACATTCTATGGGCGGCCGTTGTGCCATGTACTTCAGCTTGACGCAGGTATGCATTATTCTGACGCATCAATATGTTACTGAACTAGTTTAGCCTGATAAAATCGAAAAGCTAATAGTCTGCGACATTTCTCCTATTAACAACAACGATTCACAATTTTCCACCATTAAATTCCAACTGGAAACAATGAACCAAGTAAAATTTCCAAAAGACGTTTCGCTTCACGAAGCAAAAAACGATGTCGATAAGCAATTATCGGTAAAAATTCCTAAACCGCTCAGTCGTCAATTTATATTGACCAACATAATACAGAACGAAGATGGAAGGTAAACAACATTGTCAGCAACAGCAAATATAAATTGCTCAAATTTCAGCTTTTCGTGGCGGTTCAACCTACCAGTTCTGGTACAAAATTTTCAACAGAACATAGACCAATTTCCAAACGTCGAAGGAAAAGTCTTTAATGGACCAGTTTTATTTCTTATCGGTGAAGAATCTAGTTTCGTTCCGTGAGCGATTAAAAACTTATTTTTAGCAGTTTTAATTTTGTTTTAAGGAATGAACATTATGCGTCTATTAAGAAATTCTTTCCACAAGCGAAGATGGTTACGATTCGAAACGCGGGGCACTGGTTGCAAATTGAAAATCCTAAAGAAGTTATCAGAGAGTGTCTTGTATTTTTTAAAAGTTAAATTGTAGGCTCAAGTGTTTTTTTGTACTATTTAACAAAGTCTAATACATAAAAGTAGATAAATATGTTTTTATATTCACAGAAGCGTATAAAGATTTGCACCAATCAAAAAGTGAAGATGGTTACGATTAGAAACGGAAAATATCGGTTGCATGTTGTGTTTTTAATTTTATACAATAATATACACTAAATAATGTTTAAAATCAATCGGCGTAGTCATTCGTTATAAAGACGCTAACGTTACTAGATGAGCGTATCTTGAAATTACTACTTACTTTGTATCTTATCAGAGTGAACTTCACAAAAAAAGTGATAACAGTATTTGCTAATTTTGTTTCAAACACAATGTTGTTTGTTCTTGTGACGCTTTTGTTTATTTCCAAAAGGTTTTATTTTTATTCGATTTATGTGAATTTTTTAATTTTTTGTTTTAGCAACGTTTTCGGTAGATCCTTACCGGATGATCTCCTAGTGGGCACCGCAACTTCGGCGTACCAGGTCGAAGGCGCTTGGAACCTAGATGGTACCTGTTTCCAAAGTCGTAAATTAGCTTTATCATTTTTTTGTAGGTAAAGGAGAAAATATTTGGGATCGATTCGTTCACACGCGTCCCGATAAAATCGTAGATAGAAGTACTGGTGACGTCGCGTGTGATTCTTACAACAAATATAAGAGCGACGTCGAACTAATGAAAAATGCGGGATTTCAGTTTTATCGCTTCTCTATTTCTTGGTCGCGTATACTTCCTCATGGCTACTCAAACGTCATAAACCCTAATGGAATTTATTACTATAACAATTTAATTAACGTTCTTTTGGAAAACGGGATCGTACCTGTGGTAACACTCTATCATTTTGATTTGCCGCAGGTGCTTCAGGATTTGGGTGGTTGGACCAACGCAAAAGTGGTTAAATGGTTTGAGGATTTTGCCGGTGTTGTTTTTGACCATTTCGCTGATCGTGTTAAAGTTTGGATTACTATTAACGAACCGAAACAGGTATGTAGTTACGGTTACGGCGTTGGTATGTTAGCACCAGGTATTGAGTCCAGCGGTTTAGGAGAATATATGTGCGCGCGTAATTTACTGTTAGCGCATGCATCTGCCTACCATTTGTATAAGAAACGATATGGTGACGGCCGTATTGGGCTAACACTTGAAGGTGTTTGGTACGAACCATCTTCGGAAGCAGACGTAGAAGCCACTGAAAGACAAAGACAGTTTGATGTGAGTACTCGATTTCGTATAAAAAAATTAAAAATCGTAATTTTTAGTTTGGTATTTACACGCATCCGATTTATTCTGGAGACTTTCCAGATGTGGTTAAAAGCGCGGTGGCTAATCGCAGCAAATACGAAGGTTTTTCCGAATCCAGGTTACCAGTTTTAACCGGCGAAGAAGTGAATTTTATAAAGAGTACTTCAGATTTTTTTGGATTAAATTACTACACATCTTTTTACGTTCGAGATAAAGTTCCCGATCCGATTGGTGCACCATCTAGCACAAAAGATGCCAACGTTGATTTGTACCAGGACCCGAGTTGGCCTAGTAGCTCCGTTGCGTCTTTTAAGGTAAAAACGCTTTGCTGTTTACACTATAACTTTGCTATAACTTGTGACTGTGTATAGTCCGTACCTTGGGGGTTGCGAAAGTTGCTCGGTTACATCAAACAACACTATGGCGATCCCGAAATAGTCATTGGAGAGAACGGCTTTCCGGATTTAGGAGAATTTAACGATTGTACTAAAATTCAGTTTTTTTTAGTAAGGATGGTTTATTATTTTATCGAAAGCCTAACTGGCTGTTTTAGGATCATTTAAGTGCAGTGTTAGACGCCATAGATACATACGGAGCTCGAGTTAAACTATACACGGCGTGGAGTTTAATAGATAATTTTGAATGGTCTCAAGGATACAGAGCCCGTTTTGGCTTTTACGCTGTTAATTTTACCAGTCCTGATTTAGCACGTTCACCTAAATTGTCAGCCAAATTTTTCCAGGACTTACTCAATTCCAGAGTTTTACCAAGTAAATTTGGACACTGTTAATAAATGTTTAAAAAATACAGTTAATTTTAAGTTAATGTTTTTGCATCAAGTATTATTTTTTTAATCTAATTTTTGTTTTGGTTTAGAACTAATCCTAAAACTAAGAACTACTAAAACAGTTGTTGTACTTACTGTTGCCTATCTTATGATTTTGAATTTGCGTTTAAATTGACTATTACTTTAAAAAAACATTAGATTTTGTATTAGTGCATAAATGATTACTGTCTTTATGTACATTAGACTTTAAAATAATAAAGAACTATAACATAACTGTTATGTTATTGAGACTTTGTTTCAGATCAAAAGCTCATCATTTGACATAGTTTTTAGTTCAATTAAAATTGTTACAATTTATAAATAACCAACGTCAGTGTTTGCGTCATATTAACCTTGAGTACGATAACGATTCAAACGAAAGTGTTAATGACAACGAAATGATGAAAACGTTGAGTGTAATTGTATTTCTATTCGTTGGGTTCGCTGTTACAGCGACTTTAGCGGAGAAATGCACGTGTAAATGTGTGAGTGATTGCAAAAGTGGACAAATTCATCCAGCGTAAGTTTTTTTATGTATTATAGATACATTTGTTCGTTCATCTAATCTGTTGCAGTGCTGATTGCGTTCGAGGATTTACTCCATGCTGTCGTGGTGACCCTGGTGACTGGTCCAACTGCAAATTTGTTTAACAGAAAATACTATATAATTATAGTATTTCATTCTTTTTGAATTACTTTGTATTTGTATAATTTTTTTAATACAATATGGGTATTTAAAGTGTCACAATTGTCGTTATCATATTGTAATCAATTACATTTCATTCTTTGCATAATACATGATATAATACCTAGCGCACCATACTAACCTTGACCAAGAGTATTGTTCTGTCAGGACTTTAAGAAAACGTGACGACCTTGCTTAGGGATCCAGCAAAAAGATAGAGAAAAGAAAAACGCGCGATCAGCATTATTATAAATATAGTGGGTAGTGTTGCTTTTAGTTGCTTTTAGTATGTTTTCAATTTCAATGTCTCAAGCAATTTCTGTGCAAGAGTCTCTACCACAGAAATTTGATTTTTCGGTACCACAAGCATGGCTCCAATGGCGAAAACACAAAGTTTAAAGTCAGACGACGAAAAAATAAATATTTTGATGTAGGTCTTTGGCGAGGAAGCCGAAGAAGTAATATGCTACAGTTTATGCCCGTTCCTGAAACCTACACAGCCACAATGCAATCCTTCAAAAACCACTTCATTCCACGTAGAAACTTAATTTTCGATCATTACAAATTTAATAGTCGTGTCCAGCAATCAGGTGAGCTTGTAGAGTTATTTATTATTTGCTTGCATTTTCTGGCAGAGCATTGGGTCTTTAAAAGACGAATTAATACGTGATCGTATAGTTGTGGGCATGTTAGATCGCAAAACCAGTGAAAGATTGCAATTGCAAGCGAATCTAACCCTTGGCGATTGTATTATTGCTGTAATAAGCAAACCGAAGAAGTGGAAGGTGAGATTAGATTATATAAATAAAAATTTAAGAAGGAAGGAGAAACGGGTTAATTAAGTACCAATTTGTAAATATTGAATATTAAATATACGAATAAATATACAAACAACGTCGAGAGATAAGTGATATCACCTCCGAAAGGTCGACTTTGGCGATAGCACTGCGCGCTACAAGACGATTAAATAACAAATAAATGTTTAAAAGGAAGCATAACCAGGAATGCACAAGAATTAATAATTAAAAGGTTAACCGCCACGTACAAATTGTGAACAGAGAAATAAATTACGGTAAAATTCAATTAAAGTGATTAATTAAAATTAAAGATGAGTGAGTTCGACAAAATTGAGGAAATGTTTCAAAGAATAGAGGAGAACATGAACCAAATGAATACAAAATTAGATACACTAGTATCAGAAATGAAACAAGTAAAAGAAGAAAACGTAAAATTAAAACCACAAATATTAGCGCAAGAAGGAAAAATAATTAATCTAGAAAGAGAAGTAAGAAAAAGGAATATTGTAATAAAAGGTGTAACAGATGAAGAAAACGAAAATGAAAATGAGTTAAGGGCCAAATTACAAACAATTATTCAAAAAATAGGTATGAACATAGACATAAAAGCCGATACTGACCAAGCCAGAAGAATTGGGGGCTACGGCAAGGACAAGAAAAGACCAATACACGTTAAATTAACTAAAGAAAGTACGAAACTAGCAATCCTTCAGATTGCGAAAAAACTTAAAGGATCTGACATATGGATCGACCAAGACTACACCAAGGAAACACAAGAAGAAAGAAGGAGATTAATACCACACCTGAAAGAAGCGCGAAAAAAAGGGTTTAAAGCGCAGTTAAAATTCAATATGCTAATTGTGAACGACCAAATATACAAAGTCGAAGATTTAAGAAAGAAAGAAAAATGGACAAAGGAAGATAGTTCAGAAGCAAATACACTAAAGAGAACAGTAACAGAAAGGTCCCCAGAGGGAAACACTTTGGATGAACAACTACAGAAAATATCCCGTACCGGGAGAAACAACTGGTAGAAAAAGATAGGATAGGAGAAAACGATGACAAAAAAGGCAATGAACAAGGAAATTCGCAAATGAGAATACATCAAAAACAAAAAACAAAAAAATAAGAAAGGAAATAAACAATACAACAAAGAAGAACCGAAGGAAATAAAACAAAAAGAGACGTGATAAAAATTGGCACCTGGAATGTGAAAAGCATCATAGGGAAAGAAGATGAAATAATCGAGGAGATGCAAATGCAAAACATCGACTATTTAGGTATAACGGAAACCAAAAGAAAAGGGAAAGGAGAAATGGAACTGAACGAAGGACACTGACTATATTGGTCAGGAGTAGAACAAGAAGAATAGGGAGCAAAAGGGGTAGGGTTAATAGTAAAAGCCGATAAAGTAAAAAATATCAGGGAAGAAAGGTATATCAATGAAAGGCTGTTGGCACTAGACATTAAAATAGACAATGAGGAAGGGTGGACGATAATAGTAGCGTATGCGCCCAATGATAATGAGAGGAAGGAAATGAAAGACCAGTTTTACGAACTGCTACAAATGGAAATTGATAGAGGAGAAAGAAATGTAATTATAATGGGAGATATGAATGGCAGAGTAGACAATAACAATGAAGGCATACAAAGGCACATGGGGCAGCAGGGCGAAAATACTAAAAATGGTAACGGTAGAAGGCTAATAGACCTATGTGTTGGAAATGACTTAGTGATCACCAACACGAAGTTGATGCACAAGGACATACACAAATACACCAGGGAAGTCCGCTCCAGGAACGAGAAGTCAATCATTGACTACTTTATTGTAAATACAGAAAATTGGAACAGAGTAAAGGATGTAAGGGTGAAATGAAACGCCGAAATAGGAAGTGACCATTTTCCTACTAAAAATGGAACTCTGGACAAACGCGAAAGATAAAGATGAGATAAAAAGGAAGATAATAGTAAAACAAAAAATTAAAAGTTGTAGGCTAAAGGAGAGTGAAATACAAAAAGTTTACCAAGAAAGTTTAGAGAAAAAAATTGCCCAAACTAAAAGAGAGGGCGAAGATATAGAAAGGAAATGAAGACACTTTAAAGACAACATTCTAGAAGCAGCAAGAACTAGCTGTGGAGTAAAGAAAATTGTAAACATATACAGGAAGGAAAGCAGATGGTGGAGATACAACAAAAAGCCAAAGAAAAGAAGGAAAAATGGAAAAAGTATATAATAACTGGATCGGAAGAAGACTATAGCACATACAAGAAAATACGAACCGAAGTAAAGAAAAGTATAAAAGAAGCGAAGGAAAAGACATGGGAAGAGTTCGGAAACAGGATGAGAGTAAATTATTTAGAGAACCAAAAACTTTTCTATAATACATTAAAGCAATTAAAACAAAAGAAACCACCCAAACTAAGAAACATAAAAGATAAAAACGGGAAAGTGATAACCGAAGAGAGGGAAATAATGCAAAGATGGAAGGAATACTTTGAAGAACTAACAGAAGCAAGAAATAATGACGTAGAACAAGAGATAAAGGAAATAAGAACAGGACATGGGGATACACAAAAGATACAAAGAATCACAAAAGAAGAAATCGTTGAAGCAATCAAGAAACTCAAACTAGGGAAAGCACCAGGAGAAGATGAAATCACAGGCGAAATGTTGAGATATATGGGACAGACAGCTGTAGAGGAATTCCGTGAGTTGCTAAACGAAATAATAGCACAAAAAATAATACCCACAGACTGGAATATAGGAATAATACTACCTCTACACAAAAAAAGAGACATAAAGGAATGCTCAAATTATAGGGGCATTACACTAAACGAGTATACCCGGCAAAGTATTAAGCAGCATTATCGAGAAGCGACTAAGAGAAGAAATCGAAAACTCGCTGGAAGAGTCACAACATGGGTTCCGTAGAGGGAGAAGCACACAGAACCTAATTTTTACAATCAGACAATTAGGGGAAAAAACGATAAAGAAAAAGAAGGAAATTCATATTTGCTTTATTGACCTGCAAAAAGCGTTCGACAGGGTAAGGAGAAAGGATGTGTGGAAAAGCCTAGAAAGAAGAGGAATAAGCAATGATATAGATGTGATCAAAGCACTATACAAAGACAATAGAAATAAAGTAAGGGCACATAACAACGAGTCAGAACAATTCGAAACAAAAATAGGACTGAAACAGGGATGCGTGCTGAGCCCACTCCTATTCTCAGTACTCATGGACGACATAGTGAAGATTTGTAAAAAGAAATGCTTATGGAAGTGGGAAGTTGGAGATTGAATAAAATAACAATACAGGAACTACTATTTGCGGATGATATGGTACTACTAGCAGAATCAGCGGAAAAACTCCAAGAAAACATTAATATCTACGATCGCGAGCTCAGCAAAATAAACATGGAGATAAATATAGAAAAAACCAAAACTATGATTATGGCGAAGACAGTCCTTCAACACAATATCAAGATAAAAGGACGAACACTAGAACAAGTAACAAACTTTAAATATCTAAGTACAATAATAGATAACAAAGGAGAAATAGATAACGAAATAATGGAAAGAATAGGCAAGGTGGGAAAAATATTCAACACACTTAAAAACACGTTCCTCAGGAAAAAAGAAATTCCAGAACAAATAAAATCAGAAGTATATAAAAAAGTAGTGCGACCATCGTTAATTTATGGCAGCGAATCATGGACGATAAACAGAAGAAACGAGAGCAAAATTAGAGCAATGGAGATGAGATATTTCAGGAAAATTAAAGGAATAACAAGATTGGACAGAGTGAGAAATGAAAATATAACGGAACAATTGAAAGTGAAACCTATATTGACACTGGTAGAAGAAAGGCAGTTAGGTTGGATGGGACATTTGCTTCGAATGGATGACAACAGGATAGCGAAGAGAGTATATGAAGCAAGAACAAAAGGGAAGAACGCAGTAGGCAGACCAAGAAGGAAATGGGAGAAACAAGTAAACGTAGCAGCGGAAAATAGAAACATACAATGGAGAGAAGTAAGGAACCTGACAAGAGACAGAAAGACTTGGAATAAATTAATTAAGAATTGCTAATCAAATGTAATAAGATTTATAAGTTACATATATAGTAAACAGGGGCATAATCCGACACCGAAAGGTACAAGGAAATTAGATTAAATAAAATTAAAAAAAAAAAAAAAAAAAAACAGCAAACCGAACTCCAAGGAAAACAAAGCCGAGAGTTGTGTGGAGGATCAGTCGCGACGGTCACAGGCGGCCAATCAACCCACAAGTCAAATTTCCATTTCAATAGAGTGCGAGAAAAAGACGCAAGAAGCCCAGTTCAGGCGGTACATAGGAGTACTTTTCGAGACGCCGTTACCACCCACACAGCACAAATATATCCTGTGAATGTACAAAGGATATATTAAAAGAAATGACCGACATACAATGGTCATACACAATCCATGTGGGGACATTAACTGCACAGCCCTGAGATAAACATAGTTCACTGATTTGGTTATACACAGGCAATCCACATGACAACGAGCGGATAATTTCAGACATGCAGTGGACATACACAATCCATGCGATGACGTTCTCTGTCCAGACATGGGATAAACGTAACTTACTGGTATGGTTATACACGGGCAATTCACAGGACGATGAATGGATACTTTCAGATATACACTGGACATACACAATCAATGCGATGACATTCTCCGTCCAGCCGTGGGCTCGCCTTTATTCATACTGGATTTCAAAGTAGGCATATATAATACAAATCAATTTTTAAAATTGTTTTAATAACAAAAAAAAATACATTTAATATAATATATTTTCCAGTCCAGTTATTGCTTATTGGAGGGCAGCATACACTGGAAAGATAGAAAAAACTTTAATTTTATTTGCTAATTGAATATATACTACAAAAGTATGAACCTTTCGTAATATTGTACACTAGGCAAAGCGGAGGGGTAAAATAATATGAATGGCTATACACAATTATCAAAGTATGAATCAGTTTAAACACATTGTGATCTGATCTACCTAATTGCATCTATTACCACATGCATATACATTTACATACCTTTTTCTTTTCAGTTTGAATGCACCTCTCTTTTGCCCTACGTAACCATTCCTTTATGAATCTTTCAACTTCGTCTTCAGTCGTATTATGTCTTTGAGTTGTTGCACAAGCTGCTGTAAAGAAGAATTTATACTAGTAACATTTCACATAATAAAAACAAACATGTACAAAAAATGAACTATGCATTAACCTACATTTTATTACTTGTGATATTGAAAGAGTTCCAAAAACACGTTTTCCCCTAGCACCATCCCAAGTATACATAGAACCAAGTTTAAACGTTAATAATCTTTCCAACATTCTACTTAATCATTTTCTTGGTATCTTCACCTCCTAACTTTTTCAAGTCAATAATCTGAAAGAAAAAAAATTACTTATTTTACACTATGCACAGTATTATTTTTTTTATCAACTGGTATATCATCACCTTCATCGACAATGTTAATCTGCTCAGTTTGTGTGGGTGGTTCAAATTCAGAATGTGTAAGTATATCTTTGACATCACTTACTTTATCTACCTCGTTTCTGTTACATTTAGAATATTGGTACAGTGATGATGTACTTGACACATTCAATTCGTCTAAGAGTACTAACGTATTATTGGTGATAGTAGATACTTTTTTATAAAAGTTTCTAGTTCTTTTATGAACAGACATACCACCGATTTATGTAAACTGAAAATAAATTAACACAGTGTTTGTAAACGTAAAACATTTATGAGAGACAACAGAAAGTAAATTATATACACATAAAAATTTCAAAGGGTGAGAGTTAACCGCCTAATAATAGTTAGTGTCGGTACGTTACCATTAAAAATCACAACTATCACCACAGAAGTACACATAGAGGTAAACACAGTTTCACGTATAGGTTTCATACGCAATACCCGCAATACACATGGATAATTTTAGGTTAAGACAAGAGCTTGAAAATGGCTGCATTCAGGTAGAAAATTATTTCCTTTAGTATCCAGGGATATAAAAAACATCCAGTGGATATTTAAAAAATTACGTCCTGATATATCAGATTTTAAGCTACCCCTGGATGTACCTTAAATAACATCCAGGTATATCATATAGCAGACATCCACTAAATATACAATAAATCGACATCCAAAACTAGACATTCTGTGATTGTCCAGTGGTTGTCCAATCCATTTTTTGTCAGTTGAGGATATACAGTGGATAACTATTATCCATGGTGTGCTGTGTGGGCAGATCTTGTTTTGTCAACTAAAAGGGGAGAGAGGTTCAATATAAAACGACTGCTTCCAGAAAATGTCAATTTTGTGGGTTAGCGGACCATCCCAGAGAGAAGTGTCTTGCCAATCAATCGACGTGTTGTTCTTGTAATAAGCAAGGACATTGGGCCACTGTATATCGAAGCAAAAAGGTTAGATCCATCCAATGTGAGCCTATACATAATGATTGTAATAGTAACACTGGACTAAGTTGTACAAATTGTTCTCATAATGATAGTAATAGTTCAATATTACTGATATTACTATTACTGAACAGAGTAGTGATAGGCCCTTCAGGCAAGAAATTAAATATTTTAGGTATCTTGCATGGTACATTAAGTAACTCTAAAAACAAATGTTTTACGAACATTTATGTCATTGAAGAATTATGTAAACCAATTTTAGGTCGCTCCGCAATAATAGATTTAAACATCTTACAATTTGGTGATGGGTTTCTTCCAAAAGTCGGTTGCCTTAAATTGGAAGAAATTGAGCAAACATTTCATCAGCTGGGTACTTTTAAAACTGAATTTAAAATTGGGATTGATGAAAATGTTCATCCATTTATACAATCAGTGTTGTGCCCGTTCCTTTACTTAAACCTTTAAAAGATGAACTTGAACGCTTACAGAAGGTAAACATTATAGAACCCGTTAAATATCATACTCCATGGTTCAGTCCCATTGTTGTAGTTCGAAAAAATAACAATAGAATTCGTCTTTATATTGACTACACCAAATTAAATAAAGCCGTGATGCACACGTATGTTCCTATAGCTAAAGTCGAAATAGTTCACGTTCAGGGATCTAAGTATTTTAGTCGTATAGATACAACCTCTAGGTTCTGTCAAATTAAATTAGCCAAAGAATGTCAGGATTTAACGTGTTTCATAACACCACCCAGCAAACATGTCCACGTCTTAATGACGTCATATTATGGTGATTTTTTGGAATCTAACGTCACTGCCTCAAAAATGACGTATATCTGACTTTCATTTAACGACGTCAATATGACTATTATTTGATCACGTCATATTTACGTTATTTTATGGTGATTACCACTTAATTAAATCGTGCTTTTGCTTGTAATACCTATATGGTTGTTTTTTTGTTTAATTTGACGTTGTAGCTTGTATATGATATCTTTTGTCTGTCCCTGTTGTTATAAATATTTAATTGTCTTTGATTTAAATTCCACAATTGTAAAATATGCCATATCCATTACTACAATATTTATTCATTAGTAATTGTATTGTCAAACTATATGAATAGTTTACAACAAATATAATTATGAAATTAAACTGGCGGCAAAGAGTTCAAATATGATCCGTTTTTTTGAATGCGCAAAAATATTATACGCATACGTGCTCACATGTTTCTCTATGGTTCACATATTACACCATTTTACTTTTGAGATTATTTGTGCATTGGTGTTGTCCAGTTATTGTTCTAAAGCGAAAAGGTAAATAATTTTTATTTTAAACATACCTACAGTCTATACATATTTGTCATTCATTCATCTCTATCAGTGGTAGAAAGGCACTACTTTTTTGGAGGTTAATTTTTACGAACTAGGTATACATAATTTTCATAATCAATATAAACAAATTATCACCAACGGTCGGTTGTTTTCAGTATATTCATACAGTGAATGCGATTGTTATTGTAAACATGTCAGTGGATTTGTGATTCAGATTATGCAAATAATATTTTTATTGTAGGTAATATGTTTCGTAAAAGAAGTTTTTTTTTTATAATTATCCAATTAATTCTTCTGAGCTTGGTATTTTACTTATATCTAAATTATCAAATGACTTACAAATATGGCCTTTAAGTGAAGTGGTTGCCAAATGCATTTGTATGCCATCCATTCTTGGCAAAGAAAAACCTAATATGTGGTTGTCGGTTCCTATACTACATACAGTATAGCTTCTATTACATGTATTTTAATACTGTGTATTTTTATATTAAAATATATTTTTTTTGTATAGTTATGTGTTTTATTAGTCATATTTTTTGTTAAATATGTCGTCAAAATCACGTCGTTCATGTCGTCAAATTAACGTACAAACATGACGTACATCTGACTACTAAAGATGATGTCAGTGGGCTGTGACATATCCACGTCATTAATCACGTCAAAAAAACGTTAGCCTATGACGTAACTACGTCATTTAAAATGACTATAAATACACGTGATAATGGCGTCACCGTGTTTGCTGGGGCATTTGGCTGTTTCAAATTTAAAAAGTATACCTGTGCATCGAGTATTTTTCTATGTTATAGATGATATTCTTATCCATGCACTGACAATTGAACAACACGATCAAATATTGAATGAAGTTTTAACACAGTTTATAAAGAGGGTACAACTTTAAATAAAGAAAAATGTCTTTTCGGTGTACGGTACGTCATTAGCATTTTTAGGTCACTCCATATCAGTTAATGGGATTTCTGTAGAGCCCGAGCGAATAAGCGCTGTTGTCAAATTTTCTGAACCAACTGATAAAATCGAACTTCTACGTTTTTTGGGCATGGTTAATTTTTCATGTCGGTTTATTCCCAACAGATCTGATGTCTTAGAACCACTGACTTCTCTATTAAAGATAAATGTTTCTTTTTCTTGGAATCATGCTCAAAAACGAGCCTTTGAAAAAATAAAAAAATTCTTGCAGGAGAGTCCGTGTCTTCAATATTTCGATCCGAGCCAGAAAATCATAATTTCTGCTAATGCCTCTTCCTTTGGCATTGGATTATGTCTTATTCAAGAAGATGAAAATGGGAATAAAAAAGTCTTATCTTTATGCATCTAGATTATTATCAAAAACCGAGCAACGTTACGCCCAAATTGAGCGGGAAGCTAGCTTTAGCTTTGACCTGGTCATGTGACAAACTTTCCGAATATGTTTACGGGTTGAAAGTCCTCATTGAAACGGATCACAAACCACTAGTTCAAGTTTTACAATCAAATAATATTGATGAATTAACTCCGCGTCTTCAGAGGTTTAGGTTAAGACTAAGATTCATTATGTTCCAGACAAATATTTAGTAATTGCGGACGCATTGTCGAGAAAATTTGAAAAAACCGATACCTTTGTAAATTTAATAACTACAAATTTTGAAATAAATCTACTTTTTAGAAGAAATTAAATCCGAGCAAAATAACGACCTCGTTTGTATAAAGCTCAGACAGTATATTAATTTAGGTTGGCCTCAGAAAGATAGAATAGATTCAGAAGTTTCTACTTATTTCCAATATAGACATGAAATTTCGGAATGCGACGGTAATTTTTTGCGTGGTTCACGCATAATTATTCCTCAATCTCTCCAAACAAAAACTTTAGGTTTCATTCATCAAGAACACCAAGGCACAGTAAAGTGTAGAGCTAGAGCTATGTCTTCTGTTTGGTGGCCAGGATTGTCGACTAAAATAGAAAATCTAGTTCATAATTGTCCACTTTGCATTGAGTTCAGAGTTAATATAAAAGAGCCTTTCCGGATCGCGCATGGCAAAAAATTGCACTTGACTTGTTTAAAAATGATAGAACGTGGTACCTAATTATAACTGATTATTTTTCTCGATTCTTCTAAATTTTTAAGCTTCAATTAATGACCGAAAATGTCATCATCACCAAATTGTAAGAATTGTTTTCTAGGTACGGTCTACCAGAAATAATTATATCAGATAATGGACCCCAATTCCAATCTGAATTCAAAAAATTTAATTTTGTGCATATAACAAGCAGTCCTAAATATCCTGTGTTATGGATGCATTGAAGCTGCAGTCAAAACTGCTAAAAATCTTATTAATAAAGGTGATGATTTATTCTTATCTTTGTTGGCGTACCGTACCACCCTTTTGGAAAATGGGTTTACCCCAGCCGAATTATTATTTAACAGAAAAATTTGTTCTCCTCTTCCAATTTTACCGAGGTTTCTTAATCAAACGGTCGATACAAACTTAGTTTTCCAGCGGGAGGGAAGGTACAGGGATAGCATGAAGCAAAATTATAATAGGCGTCATCGCACCAAAGAGCTTTCAGAGTTAAAAGTCAATGATAGTGTATGGGTGATCTCATTTGATCTCAAAACATATGGAAAAGTTTTTCGAAAGCTTAAGAAACCAAAGTCCTATCTTGTCGAAACTCATACTGGCAAATTTCGAAGGAATACATGGTTTTTAATTCCAGCAAAACATCACAACTTTGTTTCTAATGAAATTGTTCCTCAATTTAATGATGAATCTTACGTGGTCATTTGCTAATACAGTCGATACTACTAACACTAGATTAGACATCAATTGTATCAATCAAAATGTAGAATTTCAACCTGATGTACAATTAGATAACAGTTATGGTGAAAGTGTTACAGAAACTGAAGTTATATCCGGAATGGTTAGGAGTGATGCCGATAATGACGAATGTGTTAGAAATACTAGACCATCAGTGCGTAAAACCCTCGTATTTAAAATACTTATGTCACTTAATTACTCAACTTTTCTTTCTGATTATAAAAGAGGGGGATGTTCTGTTAGGACTTTAAGCAAACGTGACAACCTTGCATATGGATTCTGCGAAAAGATAGAGATAAGAAAAGCGCGCGATCAGCATTATTATAAATATGATAAATATAATCGGTGTGTTATTACTTTCATTACTTTTAGTTGCCTTCATTTTGGCTTTCATGTTGCTTTTAGCAAAGTATACAGTGAAATAGTATGTTCACTCTCCGTCGGTACCTTTGATGTTTATGGTCAAAAATAAACTCGCGCAGGTCGCTACCGTCAGATATGGCTGCCTTTCGTGCGTATTCGAATTGACGATCGTATATAATCGTAAAGAGGGATTATTTTGAATTCAAATTTGTTTTATTAAACTCCATATACTGAGTCTGAGTTTGCATGTAATTTATGGTCTAGGTTCAAATTCAAGATTGTCAAAAATTTTATAGCTAACAATCACATATAGATTCTTAAGAAATCGATCTTGAGCATTACCGAGACAGAAACAGGTCTAATGCAATTCTTATTGTGTAATGAAAGTTACAGTTCCTTAGTGGAAGATATAGAGATTGGTTTGTTGGAAAGAAAGAAGTAATTACATTCAGGATTTAAACAGCTTTTGTTATAGTATTTTCAAGCTTCACATTATCTTTTTACTTTTACATAAGTAATTATTTTGGTACGTTTTATTGAAGTAGCTTTTTAGAAATGAACAATTTATTTCATTATACAAAATATAGAGTACATCTACAGGAAATTATTAAAATTAATATCACAAAAATGGTCACACATTTCGTGTGAAACATACACCTACGTACATGATAACTCAATGAAAAATTGCAGTTATTGAAATTGGTAATTACGTTCTCATAAGAAATTACTAACAATACATTAGATAAACAAGCTTGATCATGAATACATCCACTTGTAATTCAACAATAATTATACATGCAGTTCTTAACAATTTTTATAGCACATTTTAAAAAAAACCTGTATGCTTTGGAACTTAATAATAAAACAAACTGCTTCATTTCACTACTATATCTTAGTCCATATTTCTACTTTCTCTTACTTTCTAATTGAAATTTAATAAAATGAAAAATAGTTGGTATAAATGTTTCCTTATAAAATTTTATAAATTCGTCATCTGTTATTATCCTTCTGCTTGAATGGAATACTTTAGAAAATGAGAGGCTTTTACATCTTCGTTTCAACTCACTTATTTGTTTTTTCAAGACCATTATTTCTGTTAAAATTAATTGCAATTAATAGCTATAAATTTTACATAAAGCATTTAATTATTTACCTAACTTATCACTGCAGCTTGGAATCAGTTTCTGCCAATTTTTTTTCATCCAAATCAATATTTATTGAGGCTAAAACGTAAATATTATGTATTTAAATATAGACTTTATTAAATAAAACTTGCCAAAAGTTATTGGTTGGAACGATGTAGACATTAACTGTTTCCTTCCAGACGGTTCATTTTCAGGTATATTTTCTTTATTCGGCTCGTTTAATGCTAAACACATGCACCATAAGTATAATCATGGTTTTGTAATTTAAATAAATCTTACCATTATGCCCACAATCTACAAAAATTGTTTCGCTCAGCATCTCGCAACAGTGGCCTTCTGCCACTTGTAAACATACAATCTTTAAAGTGAATACTACGAATTTTAACATACACTTGTACACAGCACAATAGTTTCGCATTTTTATGAAATGCCCAAGCGTAACTTTTTACCAAACAATTTTAATATTCTTTGTTTTGGTTTTCATTATTCACCAGCTGATGTCGCCATATTGGATTCTAGCGACTTAGCATTGGAGGGGGAGCGACAAAAAAAACCGGAGAGTGAACATACTATTTCACTGTATACAGAGAGAAGATATACTTAGAGAGGCATCTACTGTATAAAAAATTGGAATAGAAATCTTCGCGACCTCTAGTGGTTGTGGGGAACATAAATAGCGGGAGCGGGACGTTTAAATTTGATATATTATAATTTATTACTATGGTATACGAAAATAAAAAACTGAAGTACTAACATTTTTTATATTTGCGGTTTCTTTTACATTTTGTGTCATATATTTTGAATGCTTGCTGCTTAATAGGATCTACTATTTTATTATTTTTCAGTATTTTTAAACTATTTTCATATCGAGAGTCTAAACCCTTTAAAATCCTATTAACCTGTTTGCACCAAAAAATTAAATATTTAACTAATAGTTTACAAACTAATCTTCCCATTTGTGGATGCAACTTACAATTTAATACAGAAAAATTTAAATTGGCAATTAACATGTTAATGAGTTTCATTGAAATTTGATTTTTATGACAATTCCGTGGTAAAATATAAAACAACCTACTTAAACTTTGTGAACATATAAAATATAAATAACTGCCAGGTTTATGTAAAACCGAAGAAGTGTACTCGCAACTTTCAATTAAGTCTTGAGGCACATCACCGTCCGAATATTTTAACAGCTTCGTACAGAGTGCGCATTTATTTGTTTGTTGCAAAACCTTTTTTGCAATAAAGCCTGCAAAATAAGCAATTGTCGAATTTGCAATGCGACTTTTTAGCACTAAATACAATTGAAGGTGCGTCAGGTAGAGTTTCATTACAAAGGGGGCGAACGCCTGCAATATATTCCCCTGTAATGAACATTCTTAAATCATCAAGTGCACCCTCAGTCATATCTTTTTCACAATTTGCACCAGGTGCATGTGCTGATAAAAAATTACTAATAACTAATAACTTAAAAGACGTGATAAAATGCGCCACGTCTGGAGAATTGTACCTTCTTCCATGTGTCCTTATACTTGCAAAAAAATTTTCTAAGCAATCCTGATTTAATGCCCTTGGAAGAAGATACGAAACTCTGTCTGAGTCGATGAGGTGTTTTTTCAAAAATAAAAGTCCCTTAATAGTAGCAATTAAATTAACAAGTGAAGGCACTTTTTATACATGTTATTTTTTTTTATCCCAAAAACGAACAGACTGCAATGTTGATAGGGTAGATTTCAAAATTTTTCATGTTCTGAATTTTTCTGTATTCCACATTTTAACGGTTTGCTTTTTGTAGGCAACTTGATGTTTCCGTTAAGACTGTCAAATAGCGAATCCATAAAAAGAAGAAAATCCCCTGTTTGCTCAGCTTCTCTTGATAACTTGTAGTCTGATTTAATATCTAAAAATAAAACATTTTGTTATTCCAAGTTTGTAATCAGTATTCTGTATACCAACAATTTGACTATTGAATAAAGAAAATTTAATGGTTATAGCTTTATGTTTCAATTAATAAATAAATACAAAAATCTGATAACTATAATTAATTGACAATTTTTGTCTGTTAAAGACGTGAATTTGTTGTGATTTTTTAAGAGGTTGCTAACATCGTTAGCAATACGCTGCCTAAATGAGAGTAGTTTAAATATCTCGTTGTAGTTACGTAGTAAACGATTTTTGCAAAAGTAGTTAGTTTTGAAATATTATAATATAAATAATAATTATAACTTAGAAATTATAAAATTAATCGAGTTGTTTAATAAAACAGCAAAAAACATACAGTACACGAGTTAAATCATCATTAGCACTTTCCATAAAAAAAAACAAAAAACTTTTAAGTACACAGCTGAATTTTCGTCTTTAAAAAAATTACTTACCCCAACGAGATATGCATTTCATCAACGAACCAACTTTATAACTGAATACTAGAGCCATTAGAGATACTTTCATTTTGTTCATTTTTTTCCCAAAAACATGTTTGTCCGTCAGTTTGCATGCCAAACGCGTCTCTTCCATTGTATCGAGACGGTAAAAGTCTTGAATATGACTCCATTTAGCCAACTTGACTTGTCCATTTTGTGTAAACAATACACGTTTTTCATTAAAAATTATTTCTAATGCCCTTAAAAAGATGAGGCACATCGTATAATGGAATTATCTCCTGATCTTTAACAAAAATCTATAACAATCACTACTTTTGGTTGGTAGACCTTTCTCCTTCGAGTCTTTTATTAATGAATTAATGACAGCTCGATTGTTGGTACCTTGGTCGCATATTGTAGCGACAACTTCTAGGCCCGCTTTTTGACATTCATTTAATATTTTTACCAACATCTGCTTTAATTGTATACTTTTTATAGGCCCATTACTAAATGTGAATGCTAATGGTTGCTTCCATTGACGAAAAATGCCTTTTGCCATGAAAACATTCACATGATTAGCAATATAAGGAGTTCTATAATCACTCTCTACATGCTCTAGACCGTCCACAGAATCTTCTTGTCGATTGTATGATAGCAGCGGTTCAAGCATCATTTCATCAAAAATAACCGCACACAGCTTATCATGAGGGTTTTTAAGTTTTTCTGTTGCTATCTTTAAACTTTCAAATATTTTTTTGTTAATGCCAGGACGGAAAGGAATTGTTTGTAATAATTTGCTTAAAGTTCTAAATGACGGCAAACAAAATATTTTTGATAGTAAACGGTAACCTTTACGACTACTCTTTAAAAGGGTTAACGCTAAAATTTTTTCGTTTAAGGTGTAACGTCGTGCTTTTGGTTGTTGACCCTGTGTTCTTAACTGCTGCGTAATAAATGTAAAGGTTGCTTCATTTACTTTTTCCATGAGACTATTAAAATTAGGTGTTAAGTTTCTTTAAAGCAAGTTTGGTTGCATACTCAAAGTTAAGTTACTGCTAAAATGTTCGCTTCGTTTTTTAATGTATATCCGAAGTAAACCGAATCAGTGGTTCGTTTGTAGTGTTAAAAAGTAGTAATGATTTAGATTTCATTCAAGCAAGTATTGTAACATCCTATGAAACAATATAACCAGAAAATATATGTTAATGGATTTATATCTTTTATTGAAGTTTAATTATTACTCAAACATTGGTCCTTCGAGCAAAATCCAATTAATACGGTCAAAATCAGCGAAAATATTACAATTCAAAATTGAACCACGTGCATCGCCATATTATTTTTAACAAGTGAAACCGACTATTGACGCCATATTTACGCTAGGGGTGAGTTCCTTATTCCATTCTTTATATTTCCTTAATATAGGATATCTGTGTGGTATTGTACTAGACTTATTTATTTATAAAAATGACCGACGAATCGCAATTAAAATTATTAAAATCAAAACGGGGTAGTTTAAAATCCCAACTTACATGTTTTGAAAAGGCGCTCACAAAAATTGATATTAGTAACGTCACCAATGAATCCATTATCAATTTACAACAAAGATTGAAAAGAATTGAACCAATTATTGATACCTTTAATGAAATTGAATCCGAGATAGAGTGCTTATCACTAAACGATTTAGATTGTGAACCGGATATCGCGCAACGTGAAACATTTGAAAATTATTATTATGCATTAATTTCAAAAGCGCAAGCAATATTAACCGTTGCTGATACACGGTCACAATCAAGTATACAAGATGAATCTCATGTTTCCCAAAGACCCAAATGTGCTATTAAATTGCCGGCTATTCAGTTACCAATATTCGACGGCACATTTACTGCCTGGCGTAACTTCTATGATTCCTTTAATTCATTAATACACACCAATGTAGAATTGTCTAATGTACAGAAAATTACATATCTAAAATCATCCTTAAAGGGTGAACCAAACGGGTTAATTGCAACTTTAGAGTCTACTAATTCAAATTACGAAATTGCATGGAATCTTTTGAAAAAAAGATACGATAATAAACGACGAATTGTGAACAATCATGTACAGAGTATTTTGAACATGCCTGCAGTTTCACGGGAATCTGCTGGTCATTTGCGAGAAGTAATAAATTCGGTTCAAACACATGTCAATTGTTTGCGATCCTTAAATCAAAACGTAGATCAATGGGATGCCTTGTTGGTACCAATTTTATTAGGTAAAGTAGATTGCCAAACCATTAAAGAGTGGGAGACAAAATTAAATAACGAAACAAATAATGACGATGTTCCCAAATTTACAGATTTTTTAGAGTTTTTAATAAACAAGCAAAACATTTTAGAAACATTGAATCGAAAAACTGATCATGTACGCAATGTTAGTAATCAGCCTTCAAATTCGCGCGTAAATACTACACGGACTTTCGCTGCGCTAGGTAATTCGAACGTAAATTGTTTAGTCTGTAAAGGGCAGCACTTAATTATTAATTGTGAATCGTTTTTACAAATGAACGTAAATGAAAGAAACAAAAAAATTCGCGAATTGAAAATATGTATAAATTGCTTCCGCCAGGGACATTTTTCACAAGTTTGTAAATCTCCATTGTCGTGTAAAAGATGTCGTAGACGTCATCATACGTTATTACATTCTGACATAATTCAAACAAATACTTCAACTAATAATAATACTAATACAAATTTAAACGCGATTACAACTGTAGACCAATCTCAATTAGCAGTTACGTTATCAACATTCTTTGAAAATAAACACTGTAATATGCAAACGTTGTTATCAACAGCAGTTGTGCAGATTAAGGATTGCTACAACAATGTTTACAATGCCAGGGTACTTCTTGATAGTGCTTCTCAATCCAATTTTATTACAAATGCCTTGTCTAATAAACTAAATCTTAAAAGGAATGCTATTCATTTAAACGTAGTTGGAATAGGTAAAGGTTCACTTAATATAAATCACAGCGTAGATATTAACATTAAGTCTTGCAATACAAACTTCGAGGCTTCACTTCAATGTTTAATAGTCGAAGAAATTGCTTCTTCATTGCCAAATAATTCATTTAATGCAAACATGATAAAGATACCGTCACATATTACATTAGCTGATGAACGTTTCAATGAATCACGTGAAGTAGAGTTGTTGTTCGGCGCGGGAATTTTTTGGCCTTTAATTACTGTGGGCAAAATACAACTACAAGGTTTAACTTTTCAAAATACCCAACTTGGATGGATTGTGGCTGGAAACTTAATGCATGAAATGTACTTGAAAAATCAATTACAGTTATCTTATGTTACACTTAACGAAATAAATCATAACTTACAAAAATTTTGGGAGATAGACGAGTCTGAATTTAAAGAACCTTTATTAAGCGATAGTGAACGCTACTGTGAGAGACATTTTAGTGAAAGTACGAAACGTGACAGTAATGGAAGGTTTATAGTTCAAATTCCTTTTAATTCTAACCTAAACAAAATAGGCGATTCAACAGAGGTAGCCAAATCACGATTTTATGCATTAGAAAAGCGATTACAAAACAATACAGCCTTAAAGCAACAATATGTTCAATTCATGAACGAATATATTAATTTAGGGCATATGACGAAAATTGAAAACTGCGACGAACCAGGTTTTTATATTCCACATCATTGTGTTATTAAAGAGTCAAGTGAAACAACAAGACTTCGCGTAGTTTTCGATGGCTCATGTAAACCAGAAAGTGGGTTGTCATTAAACGAAACACAACTTGCGGGCCCACAGTTACAAAATGAAATATTTTCAATTATGTTACGATTTCGACTACATACCTACGTATTGACCGGAGATATTGCAAAAATGTACCGTCAAATTTGGGTACATCCAAACCAAAGGAAATATCAAAGAATTTTTTGGCGCCAGCAACCCCAAGATAGCTTGCAGTCCTATCAATTGAATACCGTAACGTACGGTACGACTTCTGCTCCGTACTTAGCAATTAGGTGCTTGATTCAAACCGCCATTGACAATGAGGATAAATATCCATTGGAAGCTCGGATTATAAAAGAAGATTTTTACGTAGATGATATGATCACTGGAGCAGAAAGTATAGAGTCCTTAATGCAGATTAAGAAAAACATTCAATTCATTTTAAACTCATCAGGTTTTTCTTTACGTAAATTTAAAAGTAACGTCAAATTGTTATCAGAAGGAGATGAAACAAAGTCATTGCAAATTGGCGAACAACACTGCAAAATGTTAGGAGTGTCATGGAACCCGAACAAGGATCATCTAAACTATTCATTTAACCTTACAACACGAGAGCGTCAAATTACTAAGCGATCAATTTTAGCCATAACTGCACAGATATATGATCCTCTTGGATTATTGGCTCCTATTGTAGTAAAAGCAAAATTAATAATTCAAAGACTATGGCAACTTAAAATAACATGGGATGAACCATTACCAGTAGAATTATGTACGCATTGGAAGCAATTCAAAGATAAACTATTCCTTGTGAATGAAATTATTGTTCCTCGGAAGGTTCTTCTTAGTAATTACAAACGTATAGAGATGCACGCTTTCTCAGATGCATCAGAAAAGGCCTACGGTACATGCATTTATTTAAAAACAGTAAATGATCAAAATGACGTATTGGTGTTACTATTAGCCGCGAAATCGCGCGTAGCTCCACTGAAAACTATTAGCTTACCACGTCTGGAACTATGTGCAGCAGTTTTGTCGGTACAATTAGTAGCAAAATTAAAAAAGGTATTAAGGTTGGAATTTCAAAGAGAATATTATTGGTGCGATTCACAAATTACATTATCTTGGCTCAGGGCTGATTCCAGTAGGTGGAAAACGTTTGTGGCCAATAGAGTTACAGAAATTCAAAAACTTAGTAACGCAAGTGATTGGCATCATGTCACATCGAGAGATAATTCCGCTGATCTTATATCTCGTGGAGTATCGCCGGAACATTTAATGCACAATAAATTGTGGTGGAATGGGCCAAGTTGGCTGAACCAAAAAGAATACGAATTCAATACTATACATCTACCACCAGAAAAATTACCGGAATTCCGATCAAATAAAGTCCTTAAATCGTTTCAAGTTCTGAGTAACTTAACTAAATTTTCTATAGAAACTTATTCATCTCTATCCAAATTAAAACGTGTTATTGCTTACTGTTTGCGCTTTAAGGCAAATTGTAACAATCCAAAATCCAAAACAATTGGTCAACTAACAACAACAGAACTGGACAATGCATTAACAACATTAATTAAATTAGTTCAAAAAGAAACGTTTGAAAAGGAAATTAATACTTTAAAGTCAAGAAAATCTTTAGAGAAAAAAAGCGCAATATTAAGTTTAACCCCATTTTTAGATTCAAAAATGATTATTCGCGTAGGTGGACGGCTAGCACTATCTAAATTTGATTATGATAAAAAACACCCAATCCTTTTACCCAAGAACCATCATTTTACAACATTGTTATTCCAACATTATCACCAAAGTTTATTTCATGCTGGTCCAAGTTTTCTATTGGCTAGCATAAGAGAATTTTTTTGGCCAATATCAGGTAGGGTAATAGCAAAAAAAACCGTTAAGATGTGCGTTAGATGTCGCAGATTTAATGCACAATCTGCCAGCCAAATAATGGGAAACCTACCTATAGAAAGAACATCAGCAATGTACCCGTTTCATTCAGTAGGAATTGATTATGCAGGTCCATACACAATTAAAAATATAGCTGGTCGAGGAAATGTTCAGATAAAATGTTATGTTTGTTTATTTATTTGTCTGACCACCAAGGCTATCCATTTAGAATTGGTCACAAGTCTAAACACGAAATCGTTTCTTTTAACACTCAAGAGATTTATTGCAAGGCGTGGAAAGCCACAAAAATTGTTTAGCGACAATGGAAAAACTTTCATTGGTGCAAAAAATGAGTTAAAGGAATTAGGGATTTTTTTGTTGACTCAGTCAGAATCGATTCACAATATTAATGCTTCTGAGGGGATATCGTGGAGTTTTATTCCTCCGAGAGCTCCTAATTTCGGGGGTCTTTGGGAGGCAGGGGTAAAAAGAGTAAAATATCATCTTAAACGAATTTTAAAAAACACACCCCTTACTTATGAAGAGTTTAGTACAATATTAATACAGATTGAATCCCTCATAAATTCTCGTCCTTTGACCCCATTGAGCACTGATCCAAATGACCTAGAAGTACTCACTCCTGCACACTTTCTCATTGGTCGTACTTTTGTGGCCATGCCGGATCCAACCTTTGAAGATCATCCAAGGAGTAGAGTAAATCGCTATCAACTGTTGCAACAATTACATTCACATTTCTGGAGAAAATGGTCTCTAGAATATATTCATCAGCTTCAACAGAAAACGAAATGGAAAATTGGTGTTCAAACCATTAAACCTGGCATGATGGTACTAGTGAAGGAAGACAATCTACCTCCATCGCAATGGCTGTTGGGTCGTATCACCCAAGTTCACCCTGGCTCCGATGGAATTACACGAGTAGTGACAGTGAGGTGTAAATCTGGTGAGTTGAAACGTGCAGTGAGACACATATGTATCCTTCCAACGGAAGACGATTGTTATACCTAATCACATACTGTATTGATTATATTCTTACGAAGACTATATATTTTATTAATCTTAATGTATAAGACTGTTTATTGTTTACCAAAAAAAAATTATTCGTTTATATGTACCTTTGTATATGTATACATTTTTATTTTTATTTTTATTAACATGTTAGAAACTCGCTAGATTAGTATTATGTTGTTGAAAGTCTTTCGAGCTTTCAAGGCGGCCAATATGTTAAGTTTCTTTAAAGCAAGTTTGGTTGCATACTCAAAGTTAAGTTACTGCTAAAATGTTCGCTTCGTTTTTTAATGTATATCCGAAGTAAACCGAATCAGTGGTTCGTTTGTAGTGTTAAAAAGTAGTAATGATTTAGATTTCATTCAAGCAAGTATTGTAACATCCTATGAAACAATATAACCAGAAAATATATGTTAATGGATTTATATCTTTTATTGAAGTTTAATTATTACTCAAACATTAGGACATTTTGCCAATCTTTCGGCGTTTTTCAGCCGTTGTCGTATGTTTTGCATGTTGTATTGCAGTTTAGCAGTTTTGCGATAGCATTCAACAACCTGCCTGTATAATTTTTGACAACGTGGAGTCAAACTCTTTTGCCGAGTGACTTGGATGGTTTTCAGTGTACGTTTTTTTGCAGAACGGAGAAAAGGCATACCTGCAAAACTAACATTTTCAATAATACTTTAAATTTAAATTAAAAATACTTTACCAGAAGTAGACGGCGCGCTTTCTTCACAAAATGGCACTTTCGATTGAGTTGCTTCAGACTCATGATGAGTTTCACAAGCGGTAGAAATAACTGCAGTCGATATAGTATTTGCAGGTTTTGCATGTACCACCAAAGATTCAGATTCCAAAACTACTTCCACTTCCTCTTGTACTGGTGACGTACCTATTTACATACACAGTTATTTAATTATTATTGTTTCTAACAAGAGCATTATATGCAGATGCTTGAACATTAGGTAGCCAGATGAAAAGAGAAACATAAAAAAATGTCCATGATGCATGCAAACAGTGACTATATACCAGTCAATTATAAAATAACCGCCCTTTTATTATACGAAATAGTTTCAGCAAAATATGACTTCAAAATTTCTAATATGACACAAAAGACATTGAATAAATAGTAATTTAAAATAAAATCGCAAGTTATTATTACCTTTGAAAACTGTAGGAATTGCATCATGTCTTAGTCCTCTTTTTGTGCCAGGAACCAAATATTTCTCAGCAAAGTGTTTTTCACAGACAAAATGGTTGTTATAGAGCTCTTTTGCTGCAATTGTATTTAAATCTGGGTTGTTAATCATTTGCAACCATTTTTGCCTCATCTTTGCATCTTTAGGAAAGCGATGCCTTTTGCTCCATTTGTCATGACATCCAAAAACGCAACATTTATTTTTGTAAATCCTCTTCGGCATTGGATCCATCTTAGAATAAAGTTGTAAAATATTACTAAATTGAAGTCATAAAACGTTTTACTTCTCTACCAAGAATGGCACATAGAAACCAATAGAGACAAATACAACATTAAATAGGTTTCAATGGGAATCAATAGTAAAAGATCGAGTTAATAGAAAAGTTAAGTTTTTTTAAAGATAAGTGTGACAGGTTTAATTATAATCAATTAATTTTACAGGTGCATCTTGGTAATAGAGTTTTGCTGCCCATCAAATGTTTTGACAAAAAAAGTATTATTTTAATTTAAATAATTCGCATATGCGCTGTTTGCTGAACACGCATTAATAAATTATTTTGTTTATTTAGTTTAAATTTCACTTACGCGCATATTTATTTACTGTTCTAGTGATTTAGTTATACCATTGATTAGTTATACATTTCTTCAGTCAACGGTTATACCAATATTGCAGTTTAAAAAAACCGCGTAGTAATTCCATTCCTATGTTGTCTAAAACATAAATTTTGTTTACGTGACTTTTTTTCGATGGACTATTTTTGCAGTCTTCCAGTTAAATACATCAACAATGACAAAAACAAAGATTGAACTTTACATGAACTTCACCAAACTTCACTTATTGTTCACTACATCGCATAGAACACAAATAATTGCAGCCATTGCAAATTGCAAGCATTGCAAATTGCAATGCACTGATATATACCATATATACGAAATCAGCATAATTACTATTTACGTGATAAGCACGTAGACACGTATACATCTATCTACAGTAAAGTATAATGCTTTATTTCGGAATTACGATGTTTTTTATTAAACAACTTCAAATAAGATGCGTTAAAAATTAAAACTGGGTTGCATCCTGTATGCTATGGTTTCGTAATTCGAAATAAAGCAGTTATCGTGGTTTAATAAAAGCTAATAGATATAAATCAAAATTAATAAGCAACATTAGTCGAGAAGTACTATATTACAGTAGTTCATATAGTTCCTGAAAATTTACATTTAGATGATTTGCTTAGAAATTAGTTAGAATATCTGTTTTTACAATAGTTTGTGTAAGATTACTAGTAATTTGCTAATAGGTAATTTTTTTAACGTTACCAAGATTATTTAGTATTTCCTAAATTTGAATCTATGTCACAAGTTTCGATGATTCGAATTATTGTTGAATGTAAATTTTTACGTAATAGAACGGTTATACCAATTTTCAAAATTTTTTCAACTAATTTTTTAAGTGAAAAAACTTTTCAGTTTTTTAAATGCCTATTTATAAACGTCAGAGACAAATATGTATGTAGAATTATTTTGTTAAAGTATAGTTAAAAATATTCTTAAACAATTTTCCGTGTACAACTTTCCATTCTGGATAATCCGGCATGGAAAATTGTATTACATAACAAATCAGAGATAACAAATGCAACCTGTGGAATCCTGAATTCTACGAAATATATTCTTGTCAGTACTGATAAAACGTCTCTGGCCTTCAATAGTATAAAAAGAGAGTGGGGCATCAAAACAAAAGAAAAATGAAAATCATTACAAAATACATGCATAATACTGTACAGTTGTGATGCAACTAACATTACATCAAATACTAAAATTGACATTTGTGCGCCATCTATATAATTATATCGAAGTTATTTTTTATTCATAATGATTACATAGTGGCCTCTAACAATTGTGGGGAAAAGTTAAAACGTTATTCCTTTTCTCTCAATTGAAGTTACTCGTCTACAAATACTTTGTTTATGACTGTATACTTTGCTTTTAGTATGTAATGTAACGTTTGCTTGTTGTTTTCCAGATAGAGGGGAATCTCCTGTATATAAACTTGGAACACAGTTTATGGCGCCCTACAACGGTTGTGGGGAAAACAAATAGCGCGAATTTTAAACTTAATGTGTGGGTGTGGATAGCACCCATTGTTATTAAAATTATTTATTTTGAATGTTTTCTTGTTTTTGAAAGAATAGTTATGAAAATTGTCACTTTTTTATAATTATGCATTAAAAAAAGCGACTTATTTTATATAACATTTTTTATTTGCACAAATACTATATAAATAACTTCCAGTTTCATTCGAATCAACACCGTGTGAATATTGTAACAACTTTTCTTTAAAACGAATATGAAAACCTTCAGTTTTTAAATAGTAATAAACGTTAGAATCAAACACGTGTAAAAATAACTTGCATTATTTAGTCGATTTTATTCGAGAAATGCAATTCAGCGTTTTTAGCCTTCAAGGTCCGAAAAAGGGAAATAAAATTTGCTGTGTTTGTATTTTTTACCGATAATTACTACATAGTGGCCTCTAACGGTTGTGGGGAAAAGTTAAAACGTTATTCCTTTTCTCTCAATTGAAGTTACTCGTCTACAAATACTTAGTTTATGGTTGTTTTCTATGACACCATCCTTGGTGGTATTCTTATTATTTAATAATAAACTATAATAATCGAATTTAGTGTTTAAATCTGTAATATAAAAGAACCCAACCCAATATAACAGTTATTGATGATATATGCAGCAATATGAAGTCAAGTTGAAAATCGTACCCTATCAGCAAGATACTTTTTAAATGTTTTAGAAATAAAAAATAAATTTTTAAAAATAGGTTTGGGAAATTTTTCAACAATTTAAATTGTAGTATAGAACAAAATAGTATTTTAGGATGTTCTTATAAAGTTTTCTCCGCGATTATATATATTTTTTAATGTTTTATTTAATCAATTAATTATACATGGACGTGTACGATTCTTTTTATTTTTCTATTCTTTTGATAACATTTATTTTAAATTTTTTATAGATATAGCAGACTGTCTAAAATGGACAAATACGTTTATTTGTCATTAATTTATTAATTGTTAACTATTTTAATTCGCTTATTAGTATTCTTTACTTTAATTTAAATATTTTATATTTAGTTTTTAGTTTATGCTGATTGATGATGCTAATTTTTATTAACAAAACATGTTCATTGTTAAATAAAAATATTAAAAAAATATATATAATCGTGGAGAGGACTTTAATAAGAACATTCTAAAATATTATTTTAATTATTCAATATTGTAGTAGAACAACTGATTATTGTATAAATAATTTTATAATTAGAAAAGGATTCTTTATTCTTTGGCTGTAAATTCGATGTAATCGACATTCGACGAACGTTGGTTATCAGTCCATAACTAACCTCAAAAAATCGCTATAATAAATGTTATCACCGCAGAATTGCATGGAATTGTAGTAAAAACTTTGGTAAAAACGTTTGTATGACTAAGAAGAGAACTCTTTAAACTAATTCTTTCAGGGTTTTTTGAAAATGCCTTGGGAAATCAATAATAAAAAGTTACCGAACAGCAAAACTCCTTTAAAACGTAAATTTCCCGGACCTGCTGGTTTATTTACCCTAAACGTCGAGCCACAAATTCAAACCGAACATAAATTAAATGTAAGTATAATAAACGTATATACGGTATGTGTTGAATCGTACGTTTATAGGGTGTACCATGCTCCCAAAACACATTTGCAGAGTTTTCAAACGGACCTTGGGAGCAAATGCGTAATGATTTTAAAATTCTAAATGAACGTGACGTGTATCTACCTGATAGGTACAATATCACCTGGTTAAAATCGATGGCGCAAGACAATAAATTAATCGATCAAAAAGTGCCATTCATTGCAGGTATTATTGTAAAAGTTAACACGAGTATGAAAACTTCAATTGTTACTATAAATCTCAAAGATGTTACAGGTATAACCGTTTGTTGTTGATTAAACAGTACTAAAAGTTTGTTTTAAGGACAAATTAACGGGATGATTATTAATGAGTTATTCAAAGATTATCACAAAGTTTTGACAGTTGGCTCAGTGGTCGTTTTACGATGGGTTACTGTACTAACAATGAGGAATACTAATTATCTAATGATAACAGCAAATAATTTAGTGAGGATTTATAACTGCAGTGGTGTTGTTACATTGAGACATTGTACTGTCGACGATTTTATGCATGTTGATGATGTTAGGGAGTCGACAGATATAATTGTGGATGCTGCTGTAAAACGGAAGAAGAATGACGTTGATACATCGTTGTCGCTCGAGGACGAAGAGATTCTACATACGATTTTTGGTGGAGTCGATGCCGATTTATTCGAAGATTTTTAATTTGTAGATTTTTACACTAGGTTTTTTTTTGGAATCGTCAATTAAGTTGGGTTTTAAAGGCTATCGGTTTTGGCAATTTAATCTTTTTTGTATACATGTCATGAATTTTATTAAGAATGTGATTGACTGAGAAACTGCACTAACGAAGAATGGAGTAACTAAAAAACTGTAGGCATTTACTTTGTTGCTAACTTGTTGCCAAATTTTTGGCGACGCCATTGCTTTGCTTTATGTGCCCTAGAATCTTTTGAAATTCTATTTAAATTAGTAAATAATAAAACAGACGCTAACGGATCGTTGCGCCCTAGGATTTCTGATAGTTTTTTAAATCAAAACTTAAATTAATTAAAAATGAAAGAAACTAGGGGAAAATATACAGAACTTCTTTTGGCGAGCGAGCGGATTTGATTAAGAGACGCTTACTTTTTGGTTTGCAGTAAGGGATTCAGCAGAAAACAGAGAAATAAATCTTTTTTTTTTTTACTTGTCAAAGTTAAATATAACGTTATCGGAAGGTACAAATCAATTTTGACGAAATCCGTTTTGCCAGGCTTGAGGATTGTGATCAAAACAATATTCTATATTCATACATAGTAACTTGCTGCTACATTTTACAATTTTGCTTTAATTTATCTAACTTAGGATTTGTTTTGCGTTAGAATCTCATCTTTGATGCGACTTCTAACTTTTTACAGATTCAAAATGTAAAAAACAGCCGTTGTAATACTGAAGCTGTAAGCATTCACTTTTGCGCTGCAATAATTGCCCACCATTTCGCCGATGAGTGCGTTAAAATAAAAACGTTGGCACCAAATAACTGTATTGTAATTGTTATTCAAACGGTGCTACAAATGTAGCAGTTTGTAGTCATTTACAGACTAGTCTCTTATAATTCTAAGTCGTAATAAGTCAATTGGAAAGCCACGGCTGTATAATGATGCTGAACGTACTGTCGGCCAGTTTCAGTTTATTATGCACAGTGGTTTTCAAAAATCTAGCATGACGTACCGCGCAGTTACGTACTACAACCACTAACATGAATTTAAATTAATTTTAATATGTTCAAACTCTTGTAAATTAATGAGCGTCCATTTTTATGGGAGATGACGTCATATCAACACTAACATTGTAATTTGAGTCTTCAATCAGTAAAGACATTCTGCCTTAGTTGTTTATTTTGAGAATATCCAAAACACCTTTATTACACATTAAATCTCTACTTAATCAACACACAAAAAGGGTCGTTTAATTTTAAAATATTTTAATAATTTTTAAGACTTTACACTTAACTACTATTAATAAACTATAAGACCTACATAAATAATGAAAACAAATACTTTAAAGATTACAAAGTACATACAGATGTTTTCATTGTATACAAAAAAAAAAAGAAAATACAACCCAGAAGAAATCAGCAATATATTTTTTATGTTTAACTCTGTAATCAAAATTATTTCGGCGCAAGCAGTTTAAGTTATTAACCGAATATAATTTATATATAGTTACATAATACACTTAATCATTAAATTTCACCGTCGCCGTAAACGTTTTCGTCGGAATATGCTATGTACAAAAACGAATCTTCTTCGTGATGTTCCTGGAACAAATTAAATTGATAAATGGGATAAATTGTGTGTACGATACATACCTGGTAGAGTGCAGCCATCGTTGCTGACGTTGGTGGAATGACATTATTGACAAAAAAGAATAAGGCGTCTTCAGGTCGTAGATGAATTCGCTTGCGGATTAAGAAATAAAACTGACCAACTGTCAAGTCTGACGGAACTAAATATTTCTTCTTGTCTAAATCGCCAATTCGAGCTTTTGGTGCCTTTTCTACGATGACCTTTAAATTGAAACAGTTATTGTTAATGTACATATTAAAAACAACAATGAAAGGTGGTACTTACAGGTACCCGATCAGGGTACTTCCGTCTAATTTTTTCGCCTTCGGCTTTTCTCTTTTCAAAAGGATGTTCCTCCTTGTATTGGAACTTCATTTTATTATCGAATTAATCACCAAAATTTTGTTGTTTTACTAACGTAAAGCAAACTCGTATTTGCGTTTTTGTTCTTTATGCAATTGACACAAAACAATCGATGAATAACAACACACTACGCTAATTTTGCAGCGTCCGAATTATAATAACAACAAACTATTTAATAGAAAAACAACTACAAGACGTTGAAAATGATCGGCAATAAACTAAACGCGTAGTTTTTTTGATTTTACCAATATGCGCTCGTTTAATAAACGACGTATTTGTATTATTAATAACTCGTTTGACTCATACAGCTAGTCACGTGCATCTGACGTTTGTGCACTTACAGAGTGTTGCACAATCTTGCCTTATTTACGGAATTCGAGGACCCTCACTCGGTATAAGCTAATTTAAAAATTTCTCACCTTGACGCGAAAGGAAACAAACACCGTACGTTGACGCACCTTATCGTTCTCAAAACTGTAATTGCGCTTTGGCAACACAACGTTATCGCTATTTATCTAAACCTGTTTTTGTTGTACAACCGTACGTCTTTGTTCTACAAGGTGATGATAAAATTTGTTTATAAACATTACTGATAAAACGTTGTCTTTTTTTTGGGTCGCTTTGTTTTTGTATAACCTAAATTAACGATCAAATTACGAGCAGCATTCTTTAATTTTATTTATTTATATTACATCTATTTTATCAACATTTAATAATATGTATTCTACGAGGTGCGCATCTTTAGTTCTGGTATTTAAATCGGTGTCATTGTCCCAGATTCTTTGTCCACATCGTTCTTGTTAAAAAACTGATCTTGAAAATCTTATGATGAAGCGTGACGTTAAATTCTGTAGGTACTCTTGGACTTCGAAGACTTTTATTTATGTTGACTGGTGTGTCTCTAAAACGAATCTTAAAACAGAAGCTTTCAGTCTTTAGAAACGAGATTATCCAAAGATCAAAGTTGAAATGTATTTGGTTGTACGCCCCACACAAAAACATATTCACTGAATATTCTCTGAACATTAAATGTCCCACTGGCGCATATTCATTAAATATTACAAATGAATATTCTGTGAATATACGAATGGCATTCATGTGTATATAATATTCAAATTTTGAATAAATATACTTAAAATACTTAATAAATATTATACATATATTTGCAGGATGTGTTGTATTTATTATACACTTGATTGATACGTACCTATTTCAAATTATATAGTTACGGTAATATACATTTTTTTAATGTAATTTCCTAAACTTAATTTAGACAAAATAATTTTTAACATAGTACACTACATCTGATTGGATTGCTTTTTCAATGATGATGCTTTATAACGTACTCCTAACTGTTAACAAGAAAGTTAATTATTTAAGTATGTAAATCTGTTACAGAACCTACAAAATACTAATTTTCTTAAATATAAGAATTCAAAATCGGTTTTTCGTTTTACACCTTACCACAACTACAAAAATAAACCATTTTAAGAATTCTGCACATAGTTTTCGTTGTCTCCTATGTTGATCTCAAATTGTAATCATAACCTCCGAGCTAAAACTTTCTAATTAGATATCGGGTATTTTTACATTTCAATTTTACTCAGCGCTATAATGCTTTAACTAATGACCCGATTCTGCAATCCACATCATCTTGGTTCACATTAATAAAAATAATTATTTAAAAAGTCGATCGGCAGCCATTGCATCGCACATTTTCACATTTTAATAACAAACAATATGACGAAATTTACCGGGGTATATAAATAAGAGTATATGAAACTGCATTACAGACTAACGATTTTAAAAAAATTAATATAATTATCTTAATGTATGAACTAGCATTTACGGTTTTCTCTAGTTTTAGTATTACAAATATGATTTTTATTAACTAACCTGCTAACAGTTATGTAAATACAGATAATAATTTAGAGAAATATTCACAATAAATTTGCTAAACTAAAGTATATTAATCAAATATCTTGAGTTTAGACATGTTAATATAAAAAAGTTAAAAATAACAAAAACGTTTGGAAAGTACATGCACACATATTATGTATTCGATATTATTAGCACAATCCATAAATATATCTGTAACGTTTTGTGAATATTTGAAGAATATACAATTGGAAATATTCGCTAAATATGCATTAAATATTTTGAATATTGTGAATGTATTTTGAATATACTATGAATATTCACTGTTGTGTGGTACTATACATAAGCAGCGTTACCATATTACATTTAATTTTGGTCAGACAATTCTCCACTTCGGTTTTAAATTGAAGTTCAGTGTTTGTTTCTTTCCTTAATCTTAGCAATATGGTCAGTCTTTCAGAATATCACATAGGTGCCGAGTTCGTAGGTTCTAGCTACTTCTTAAACCTATAATTTTTTCTTTTTGGGTTCTAGCACCCACAATAATTTTTCAATGCTTCTAGAAATCGTGCAGACATAATATAATAAGAATAAAATATCTGGTGCAGTGACTAGTGCGCAAACCCAATTTCCTCCGTTGGCACGTAGACTGTAGAGCCACTTTGTGCAATTAGTTCTTGAGACTAGTGTTTAACTCCAAACAAGATGTCAACTCGCTTCGAACATTGCTCGAAAAATAATTACAATTGAGAGAAGTTTTCTGAGGCGACTCTACAGATATTTTCTAAATTTCAAAATGAATAAGAAAACAAAAGTTATAATATTTGTTTTTCCACTACTAGTTGTATACGCTTGCATTATTACGTATAATAGAAGGCCGTGAAGTTGTACTTTTTTAAGCGCAGGTAAATAATATTTCATTATTAACTAGTAGTTAATAATGAACATATTTACATTTTCTGATAATACTACAACAGTTTCAAAGAAAAAAAGTTTACCAAACTGCCTACTAAGAGCAAGAGATTTTATTTAATGCTAATTTAAGTTTTTAAATCGTTTAATTAATAAATTAATTTGATTTTAAAAAGTAAGTTATTTGAAGTTCGCGCTTAATTAAATGTAAATATTATTGAATTAAATATGTTTTAGATATAATCAATGCTTAAAATAATAATGTTTTTAAACAATTCAAACAACTTTAGCAATAAAAACTTACGTTATCTGTTTATTTTTGTGTTTTAAATCACAATTAAGAATTACGTCAAAATTAATTCTATTAAACTAATGACAACTGTCAGAATTACTGACTTGATTTTTAATTTAAAATTAATATCTTAAATTTTAAATTTGATTTAGTAACAGGTAGAAAGGTTTTAATAATTCTAGTAGTGGAAAAAATTGTATATATAACACGGTTGAGAAGTTCATTATAACCTGCGCGATTTATATCCCTCGACGCTTCGCGTCTCGCGATATAATCTATCGCTTAGGTTATAATGATGCACTTCTCAACCTTGATATATAATATACTATTTTTTTGCCCAACTAGATAAACAACCAGATGTTTTTCTATGACTTCTATTTTGATAAACTTTTAAAGTCTTGTAGGTTTTGTGTAAAAACTGGTCAAATTAAAAAAAAGATTAAATTGAGACAAAAGTAACTCGTCTCTCAAACTAGACCTACCAAAACTTCCTCCTCAGCGGCGTGTTTTGCGGGGGCTAGATAGTGGTTTAAAAAGCTACATGTTTGACAATGTTATAGATTATTGTAAATAACAGTGATTTTACAGTGTTGTGTCTTGTTTAACTTTTGGAACTAATCTGGAACAGAGGGTACATCGGAACAAATACTAAGTACAGTAAAAGAAAAGGTGTAAAGCAAGAAGACAACAAGGAAACGAAAAAGGATACCGAGTACGGATGCAGCACAACAAAAAGATAAGAATGTAGGAAAAGAGTCAGTGGGAAAGTCAGTTGGCATTCAAATTATATTATGCAACGTTGCTTCAGTGAGGAATAAGAGAAAACAGTTCTAAAAGTATGACTAAAGAAGTATGACTCGAAAAGAGTCAATGGAACAGATGGGAACATGAATTTGTGTGGGTAGTCTATCATTCTGAAAGGAGTAGGAAAAAGGGAAGAGCAAAAGGGGGAATCGTTACAGGAATATAAAAACGAGGGAAAAAAGACGGACGCCTAACAGACCAAAGAAATTATACAATGGCAGAAAAAAGACTTTAAAATAGTAACGGTGTATAGCCAAAATACGGAAAACACTAAAAGAAATCTTGAAGAGCTAATAAAGGAAACTGATATAGGCAAGAAAAGAAAAAGGAAAGCCGGTAGTATAGAAAAAAAAAGATCTTAGTACAAGATAATAAATAAAGAACTACTAGAAATGTGTCGAGAGAGATGGTGGGATATTTTAGATAGAAACAAAGAAAGGATGGAATCAGCAAAAGAGAATCGGTAATACATTACACTCTCACAAACTGGCAGGGATGGGAAAATATTGAAAACTTCAAAACAAGAGAAACTAAATCGTACAAGAAGTAAATAGATGAATGAAGCAACGAAAAAGAAGACGTAAAGAGTGTAAAGAGTGGAATTACGGGAGATAACAAATGGTGAAATGAGAGAATGTAACGAAACTGAAAAACGTATACGAAGAACATTGAGAAAATAAAGAAACGGAAAAACAGAAAAGGAGCTATGCAAGGACACTTTACAAGGAAGAAAAGAATAGAAGAGGACAGTTGAAAAAAAATTACAAAAAAAGTGACATTTGGAAGTGCCCAAATAAAGAAAGAAAAAAAAATAAAAATCTACTAATAAAAGAATAAAGAAAACATTTTATGAAGCTGTTAATTAAAAATCAAGTTAGTGATTCTGACAGTTCTCATTAGTTTAATAGAATCAATTTTGACGTATTTTTTAACTGTGATTTAAAATACAAAAATAAACAGATAAGGTAAGTTTTTATTGCTAAAGAAGTTTAAATTGTTTAAAAACATAGCTAATTTAAGCATTGTTTATATCCAAAATATATTTAATTCAATAATATTCACATTTAATAAAGCGCGAACTTCAAATAACTTTACTTTTAAAGTCAAATTAATTTATTAATTAAACAATTTAAAAACTTAAATTAGCATTAAATAAAATCTCTTGCTCTTGGTAGACAGTTTTGTAAACTGTTTTTCTTTGAAACTGTTATAGTATCAGAAAATGTAAATATCTTATATTAACCAATGGTTAATAATGAAATATTATTTACCTGCGCTAAAAAAAGGGTAATTTCACAACTTACTATTATACGTAATAATTAAAGCCTATACAACTAGTAGTGGAAAAAGTATATAAAAGATAAATTGCAATGTGATGGAAAAAATATATCAGTGGAGAAAGAGTTCATTGTATTTGGGATATAGGATAAGGCAGAATAATGGGAACGGAAGATGAGAGAGATAGGTTAGCAAAAACCAACAATATAAGAAGTTTTAACATTACATTTATCATTTATCTATTTTTTCATCTACATGTTCAAATTATTCGAATCTAGGGACTTTCGGTTATCAACAGTTGGTGCTTTTACATATTAAAAATTGGTTGGTACTAAAATTAAAATACAATACAGAAACACGTCTTGACTCTTGACACTCTTGACAATATAACCTCAACTATTGCAGCAATGGTCAAACAAAAAACTAAAAAGTCTGAAAAAACTAAAGTGAAACTTAAAACGACGTTAAAAAGCAAAACGAAATTTTTACCAAAAGGCGGCAATGTAACGAATACCAACTTCAAAATCAGACCGATTGTACTTCAGGAACAGCTTCGACTCAAAGACAGCTCTGAGACATTATCGAAGAGGAAACTAACGTGTCAGGTTGTTATTACATAAACTTGATCTAAATTGTAATGATACCAATTACAGGAAGTACTTGTACGTTTAAATCATCATAATGCTAATGTACGCCATAGTGGATGCATCGATCTTTTGGAAGTTCTGAATGCTGCTCCGCAGGATACCATTGAACTGCAACTTCATAATTTATTGCTCGGCAGCACCAAATTGGTGTTAGACAGTGATAGCAAAGTCCGTCGACAAGCCATTAAGTTGGTTTTTGAATTGCTGGCCAAAGTAGGTAATGCAGTTATTATACCAATGTTTTAATGGAAAAGTATTTTAGGTATCGAACGTTAAGTTGGTACCTTTTTATGAAATTCTAGTATCGTACACATCATGTGCAATGACGCATTTAGATGTTAACATACAAGAAGACTCGCTTTTAATAATAGATGCTTTTTTAAATTATACACCTGGTTTAATTACTAAATATCATTCAAGGTTGTTTCCTAATTTTTTAACTTTAATTTCGAAATTACGTAACAATTCTACTGCACAAACTTTAACTACTGACTTACGGTTATCGGTAACTGCTCTTAAGTGGCGCATGAGGGTTTTGTATCGGCTTCAGGCTATACTTCGGGCAATTATTAAGGAGAACACGGAGAAGAAGGTACTCGTTAAAACATTTTTGGCTATGGATGGTTGTAACAATATCCCGTTGCTTAAAGGTGTGGAAAGCTATCCCATAGATTTTTTTAAAAATGAGAAAATTGTGTTGTGTAACGATTTATCCGAGCATGTCGATATATTGCTTCCTTTATTGTATGAAACTTGGGCTGAAGTTGTACCTGTACAAAATAAATTTGACAAGAATAGTATGATTGATTATGACGTTGCTGTGATACTTAGCTGCTCGCTTGGAATTTTCCGTTTATTATGGGAGTATGCGACTAAAAACAATAATCAACAGGTACTCAACTCATTTTTAAAGATTTCTAAGTAATTATTGATTTTTATAGAAGCAACAGTTTTTATCGAAAAAAAATCAGAAGTTTTTTAATAGTGTTTTAAAGTTTTTTCCGTACCAGCAAAAGCCAGGTTCGGGTTTGGAGACGTTTTTGGATGTGAAGATTGAGCCGAAGCTTATTAATGAAAATTTATTGGTTTGTTTTATGTTTTGTAAGTTATATAAAGATATGGCTCGGAATGAGGTTTTTCGGAACAAGACGGAAGCTATCATACAGTATATTACAAGTACGTGTACCGTTTGTGTGAGAACTGTTACAACAATTACTTGTGTTACAGTGTGTCTTGTTAATAGAAATTACGTCAAAGTTGGGGAGGCATCTATATTGTTGTCGATGCTTCGAATGATGTTTTTCGATTGTAGATCAGTTTGGAGTCAATCTCAGTTGGATTTTAAGGATCTTCTGAATCGATTAGTTCACTTTTATCGGTATAATCAGTTAAGCGATGAAGTTACCATAGAGCTGTTTAAGTTGTTGTCCGATATAACACAGTTACCAGAATTAAGAAGGTAAGTTTACCGACAGTTGGGGATTGTTCTTAAGTCGGTTTTAGTATCGATAGTTATAAAAAATGGTTGCGTGACGTGCCTCAGTTGCTGTGTCAACCACGAATATCGATGGAAGTGCTCAATTGTATTTCGTGGTTGTCCAGACAATGCAGTAATGAATTTATGGAAAGTTTGAGAGTGAATTTGGAAGCTATTATGGGTTGGTGTTTGTTTTTTTTTAAGATGTAATTTTAACGGTTGTTTTGGCAGATAATCTCTTTAAGATCCAGGTGGTTGGTACCGATGTCTATTCGTCGACTTTGAAGATTGTTCATATAATTGGCGTTTTGGATTGTTTCAGTCAACACGACTTATATTATTTGAATCATTTTATACAACATTGCAATAATGACGATGTTAAAGTTTGTCTTGACAAAATTATTAAAGCAAATCAAAGTTGTTAAACTTTTTTCGATGTTTTTTTTTTAAACTTTTTGATGTCAAATTATTTAGCAGTCGATATAAAGAGTTTGTAAGTTTTAATTTTAAAGACTAAAAAAGAATATTATTACGGATTCAAAACTGAGGTACAGTATAGGTAGGCCTGTTTAATGCGTTAAGCACCTGAGCAATAAATGTGTTCGCACATTTTCAAGTTGCCATTATTTACTATAAACAAAGTCTTTAATTAGGAGACGGCTTCTATTTATTTTTAAATCTTGAAACATGATATGTAGGTATTGCCAGATTGAGTTGTTAGGCTTACTAAGGTTGTTCGTGGAACCATATGTAGGACTATGAAGCATATCAGATTTATACTGGTACACTATTCTCGTTCAGAGCTACTGTTCTATATACAGTATCGTCGAATGTGCATCATTAATTAATTTCCAAACAATCCTAAAAAAACCCTAAAATAAAAAATTCGATTACCATAGATGTGGGGCTTAACGGTATCCTCAGAACTATGGACAATTTACACAATTAATTAACTACTTGAATTGATTTACTTTTTTGAGAACTATACATTATATTCTTCAGACACACAGTTTTTATTTATGCTGTTACATACTAAGGTTAAAGCGTTACAATACCAATACGATCTTTCTTTTTGATGGGGTGTTAATATGGTCTGTGCCCAGTTTTTTTTTGGTATTGCTCCCCGGGCAGGGCTTGGTTCTTCCTCATCTGTGGATCTTACGGATTTTTCTTTTTATCTTCTGTAATGTTTTCAATGCCCTACTCTTCTCCATTTATTAGTAGTTTATTCTTCTTAATTACTGTTCTTAGCCCTTTCTTTCTAGCCTCCTTCATGTGAAAGATTTAGTTGTTTCTTCTCCTCTCTTGTCTAGGTCATCACTCATTCCTATTTGTGTTCCTGCCAATTTCTTTGTGTTCCTCATGATTTCCCATTTTTTAGTATTGTTGTAATCCCTATCTTTACTGTCTGTTTTTATTTTTTGTTCTCTCCCCAGTCTGTTAATAAAGTCTATTTCATTTTGCTCCCAGTTGAATCTTCATTTTCTTCTTTATTATTTCTAGGACCGTCTCTTTCAAGGTGTCTTATGTCTTCCTCTGCTCTTTTAGGTATTCCGAAGATTATTAAATTTTTTTTCCTTAGCTCATTTTCTAATTTCTCAATCTTCGCTGCCTGGTAATTTACAGTCTCTTCTAATTTCTTCATTTTCTCTAATTGCCGATTCATGTTTACATTTGTCTCATCAACTTTTCCTTCTACCTGTAGTAATTTTTTCATGATATCGTTTAATGTTATTTCTTTGTTTTCAGTCATGTCGATTTCTACCCGTTGCGTTCTCTATTTCGTAATTTGTAGTTTTGTCTGTCTTATTGGCGCTGGCGGATCGCGTTGTACGTGTTTGTTACGCACCTGCTGTTCATCGCCTTGATGTTCTTTTGTTTGTTTTAGAGTAACTATATGTTGTGCCCGACAGTTTTGAAACGATTTGTATACCAGATGATAGTTTGCTGCTTTCTCGGTTGTTGTTTATCTACTTTCTTTTAAAAGGTTTGTGAAATTGAGAGACGGTTGACCCGGTTTTTTTCGATTTCTTGCTTAGCATGTAGTATTTGTTTATCTGATTAGAAAGCTCGGTAGAAGATCCATCTGTTACTGTGGGAACTATTACCCTAGAATATATTCAAAGAATTATTTCCGGTTTTAGTCTTCATGATTTACCGATAACACTTTGCCATGCCTAAAATGCTCAAGTATAGTTTTGTTAATTGTTTTCTTTAAGTGCGAGTTAAAGGTTAATTTACTGTCTAAAGTGAATTCCAAATATTTATACTTTTATGGAGCGCCGTTTTAGTTTTTAACATGTATCAACGTAGGGCAAACATAATAATCTATTTAATATACTTTGGTCTTATTTAATGACGAATGCTATAAGTTTTAAATTATGGTACATTATTCGTAACATTATGATATTTATAACTATTTCATTATTAATAAAGGATAATTATAATTAAAAAATAAGTTAGTAATGATTTTGATTTGTATTTTCATGAATGATAAGAAAAGTACATATTAATATCATTCATGATATTATTAATGTATGATATTTTAAATGGCCGAATTACTTATATCATTCATGATATTTATTACTATTATTATTTTTTTCAGTTTACATTTGACAACACTGTGCATAGTGTTTTGATGATCAGCTGTATAGACCCCATTAGTGTGACGTCAAAATTGTCTGGGAAATTTAAAATTTTGGACAACTCACATTTTGACGTCGAGAAATTGACCCTTAACGCCACGTTGTTAAGGTTTATAATAAAAAGGTTTAAGTTTGCTTCATATTTGTGGAGTTATTATAACGAAATGAGTGGCGAGGGGTCTTGAAATGTTAACCACGAAGCTTCTATTTGTGTGTTAAAAAGAAATTTCAATGTAAAAAGACACACAATTCTTTTAATTTCGTATTTACGATAAGGATGCAAACCACAAAAATTCAACTTAGTTACGCCATACGTCGCTAATGTACTAAAAACTACTACTATTAATCTAATCAATTAGTATAAAACAATTAACAATGAAACGAATACTAATAAAAGGTAAAGGCTTAGGAAATACGATAATGAACACAGGCAACACAGGAACGAGAGCAAGTTGAGAATTAAGTAATATTGGAGGTTATGTAGTCCAGAAAGCACTGCAAATACAAAATCATAACAAAGCGACGTATGGCGTAACTAAGTTGAATTTTTGTGGTTTGCATCCTTATCGTAAATACGAAATTAAAAGAATTGTGTGTCTTTTTACATTGAAATTTCTTTCTAACACACAAATAGAAGCTTCGTGGTTAACATTTCAAGACACCTCGCCACTCATTTCGTTATAATAACTAATAACAAATATGAAGCAAACTTAAACCTTTTTATTATAAACCTTAACAACGTGGCGTTAAGGGTCAATTTCTCGACGTCAAAATGTGAGTTGTCCAAAATTTTAAATTTCCCAGACAATTTTGACGTCATCACTGATAAGGTCTTTATTGGTCTTTACCTAAAACGTTGCACGGTGTTGTCAGTTGTACGTTTCTTTGATATTGATAATAATAATAATAAATATCATGAATGTTAAAAGTAATTCAGTAAGTAAAAATGACTTATATTTAACTTTGACAAACACCAACAGTACTTTTAATTCCATCTTAGATCCTAAAATTATTTAATAATATGATTCATGTTAGAATTTACTTCACCAATCAAAATTTCGTGCATTTTTTATATCATTCATGTTATAAGTAATTCATTATTTTATATACAAAAGTACATTCAAATAACATGAAAGTTCTCATTAAATGATCCTTTTCAAAGACATCCCTTTATATGTCCTAGTCTTATTTTTAACATAAATATACCAACGATAAACTTGAATGATCCTTAAAATTAATGTTAATTTAAATACTCCATTTAAACAAAACATTAACGTTATTGAAAGCCATTTTAATATTATAATATCGAATTATTTATAACGTGAATGATATAAAAAATTAATAGAATTATAAATGCCCAAGTAATTTCTAACATGAATCATGTCAATAAACAATTTAATGATCTAAAAAGAAGTTAAAAGTTGTATTAATGTTTGTCAAAGTTAAATGTAAGTCACCTTTACTTACTGAATTATCTTTAACATTCATGATATTTATTATTATTATTATCAATATCAAAGAAACGTACAAGTGACAACACCGTACAATGTTTTAGGTAAATTTTGTGCACAATACATCAGCTGATCATCAAAACACTATGCACAGTGTTGTCAAATGTAAACTGAAAAAAATAATAATAGTAATAAATATCATGAATGATATAAGTAATTCGGCCATTTAAAATATCATACATTAATAATATCATGAATGATATTAATATGTACTTTTTCTTATCATTCATGAAAATACAAATTAAAATCATTGCTAACTTATTTTTTAATTATAATTATGCTTTATTAATAATGAAATAGTTATAAATATCATAATGTTACGAATAATGTACCATAATTTAAAACTTATAGCATTCGTCATTAAATAAGACCAAAATATATTAAATAGATTATTATGTTTGCCCTACGTTGATACATGTTAAAAACTAAAACGGCGCTCCATATACTTTAGTAGAACAAATCCGCTTTTTAAATGTTACAAATTTGTTTTTCCAAAAACAGTGAACGTTTTAAATTTTGGCTTAAAAATGTTTTATAATCACTATAAGAACGTGAAATGTCCGCGTACAATAAAACAAATTGGATTTATTTAATAAATGTCTTAACGATTCGTTGCGAGAGTGTCAAGTTGGTGTTGAATCAAAAACAACTTCGGAAAGTAAAATAAAATGATAGTTTTTTTGAAATAAATAAATACCGTTGAACATTAATGGTTTATTAGTTTTTAATTAAAGCGGCGGTGGTTGTTTGACAAGTTTTTAGAAGTGGCAGCTACTGGATTTGAACCATGAACCCTTGGCGCAATGGAAGACTTTTGGACACTACACCACGGCGGATTGCTTGTAAATTGGTTAGTTAAAGTATCACATACTTTTTTATACAAAACAAATATTACATTTTTTTAACTTGTAGAACAAAATTATAGAAAACTTGTAAAGTTGTCTATAAATTTTACGACAAAGATTTTAAACGGAATGACAATGCACAAATAATTTTTCTCAGCTGTTTACGACAGATTTGTAGGTTAGAATGTTTAAACAGTGTTTAAAATAAAGTTTTGTTAGGAGTATAAAATATTATTTATTTGTCCTAGTTTTTCGATAAACAAAATCTGCTATGTATGCATACATGTAACTGAAAATCAACAATGTTTTTTTAAAGCAAATGAGGTAAATTTATAAGTATGTAAGATTTATGCGTACATAAAAAGTATTCTTATTAGGAAAAGAAACTCATCAGAAAATATTGAAGCCTTTAAAGATCAAATGGAGTAGTTTGACAAATTGGATTTACGTATCTTAAAAACGACCATTTATTTCATTAAACGTGTATCGTACTAAAGAAGATATTTAACCTCAGACGAAAGCTATTAACAGCAAGGATTTTAGTTTAAAATAATTAATTACAAAAGTGTACTAGATAACTCAAGAAAATTCTTTTGTCAAATTGGGTCTAGTTATAAAAAGTTATAATGAAAGGAAATTGTTGTTTTTAAAAGTTAACTCAAAAAAACGTTTTTGACAAATTGCATAATTTACGTTTCATAAAATTCAAAACTTAAATATTATTAGAGTGTTATTTATTTCACGTTCTAATAAAATTAAATCAATTTCTTTCATATCATAAATGTTTTTGCAACAAGTTATGAAAATAAGTTTGTGTTCTAAGGTTTCTACACTGACAATACGTTTTTGATTTGTTTTGAGTGGTTTTATTCTACTAGGGTAATCTTATTGCTCAGTTAAAGTTCTTTCCCACACAAATAAAGTTTCTTTTAAATTCTGAAGTTTCCTTCTCCTTGTATAGATTACTATTGTTGTCTTGGCAAGGTTCACTGTTAGCCCCTCTGCCGTACACCAGTTTTCCACTATTTTTAGGGTTTTTTGGGTAAGGTTTAAAACAACTCTTTCCGACCTTTCTACATATCAATATAGTGATATAATCTGCATATCCTTCCGTCGGTATTATTTTCTGGATAAGTATCCGTAAAAGATTGTCTACTTGTAAGCGTCACAATAAAGGCGATAGCACCTCTCCTTGCGGAAATTCTTTAACAGCAACTACCATTCTAGTGACATTTCTCAGAGAGCTTGAAATTTCTCTGCCAGCTATCGTAGAGCTGATCCATTTTTCTACGGACCGAGAAACTCCAAGACTTTTGACAGCCTTCCTAATAGAGTCAAAAGAGGTGTTTTTAAATGCTCCCTCTACATCTAAGAAAGCTTCCAGTGCAATTTCTTGGTTGCTAAATGAAATTTTATAGGTAGATAATGATAGCGACCAGTATCTACTGATAACAAAAAAAATAAAGTAGACGGAAAGCAAGCAAACAAAATTAAAAACAGGAAAAAGATCGAATTTGAAACCGTAAACCTAAAACTTTAAAAAGCAAGTACCAGGTACGAACAGATAGCAACAAATACAATAAAAGATAATAAAAAAATACAACAAAGTAATACAGAACAAAGATAGAATATACTCGAAGAAATGTTGAAAATGACAAAAGACGTCGAATATGCAAAATAACAAGTTTAAAAAAATTAACTTTGATGGACAAAAGAAATACCGTTAATGCGAGTTACTTTGACTCTAAGGGTCTACTTTTGGCCCAAACTGAGAAAAAATACAATGTTCTTTGCTAACCTTTAGGAACGGGGTTTTTAATTAATTTCGACAGTTTCCGCTATAGGGGGCAGCACCAAGGTCGCAGTGATGTATGCCAAGCAGTTCGATAACTCAACAAGAAGCAGTACTAGTGGGTTTGTTTTCTTTGTGCTAACACGTGTCTTTTAAACTTCTTAAACGTTTACTTGTGGAAACAGTTATTCATCTGCTAAGAGTTTGGTAACTACCTATCTATAAACATTATTTAATACTTTGTGCAGTAGTATAGTTGTACTTCAAGTTTTTATTTAAAAATTTTACAATAACAACAGCTGTCCTAACCTTCAAAATTATAACCAGCTTTTTTCTGGGCCAAAGTAGGTCGCAGACAGACAGATGCCGTATAACTACAATTGTCAGCCAGGGAGCTGAAGTTACGCTGACTACAGTAACGAGCACCTTCTAAAATTTCTTTTTAGATACAAAATTTTCACCATGAAACATAAAATAGTTTTTGGGTAAATGATTTATAAAATATATACACTATTTACTCAAAAACTATTTTACCTTTTAAGATGTTTGGAGGCTGTTAAATCTGATGAAATGAAGCAGCGGATCGGTTTAAAATACCGCAAAGCGCAAAGCACTATCAAAAACAAACTGAATTTTTTTCCCCACAACTTTAAAACGTTTACTTGCTACAAATACGTCTGTTAATTTGGAACTCGTAAGAGATACGTTCATCCACCATTTGCAACTAAAAAAACAAAAAGAAAAGCGAAAAAGAAAAGGGGAAAAAGGAGAAAAAACAAGAAAAACAAATGATAAAACTTGAAAAAAATTGTCGGAGGGATTTGCAAAAGAAAATAAAAGCTAAAACTTTCAAGAGAAAAAACAAGAAAAAACTAGGAACTCTCGTCAACTGATGAAGAGAGTGATTACAGCATCATTTCATCAGGTCACAATGACATAGTTTTTACTATGGAAGACAAAGAGGAACTGGAAGCTGTTAAAGGTCCCAAAGAAGTCGACACAGATGCATCTACTTTTTACAATGCCAATAATTCCCTAGAAGAAAACTTCAAGACCAGCCTCCAAGTGGGTTTTTTGTTGTTGTTGTAGAATGGAATTCGCTCAAGTTTTCAAGGATCTGTGTTGATGTGACAGAAGAAGGAGCTGTTGTTGAGTGCATGGAACGCACCAGTAACTTTTGGAAGTGGGCGACAATAAAGGACTCTTGGTTCTACAAAGGTCTTCTATTAATAAAATTATTCAACTCCCAAAACCTATGAAAAGAGGACTGTTCTCCATTGCCAATTTGTGAGACAATAACTAAGTCTCACGCATATTTTTACAAAATTTTAATTTATATGTGTAAAACAAATAATATGTATAACATAACGCAAACTTCAAATAACTAATGTGCATTTTTCTTTCAAATAATAGCTTTTCTTATGAACCCAAGTGTTTCTTTGACTCTATTTAGTTATTCAATTATTTTGAATAGATAAAACTATCTTGGGCCAAAGTAACCTAAACGCAAGGGTAATATTGACCCACATAAAGAAAAATTGAAAATGGTAATACCACTTTGAAAAAAAAATATATAATTTTTCAAAAATTAAGTTAAGAGTCGTCTATATGTCTAAAATAGTTATCATAACTTAGAAATCAGAAAAGTAAAAAAAAAAAGATTAAATAAGTACAAAATGTGAGCAAAGTAGTACGCATTCACGGCGCAGGAAGAAATTAAATAAAAAAATTAAATGTTCGGGACTTAAAAAAAATTTCGAATGCTTCCGGAGAACTGCTATGGTTGATGACGAGTGAGAACCTGAACAGTGGCGTCGCAAACAAGAAAACGATCCCGATATAGCACTACTCCTGAACTGGAAAGAAAACGGCCAACAACCAACCTAGGAAGAAGTGAGTGCTTTGGGCAAAAACACTGGGCGCAGTAGGACTCTTTGATAATAGAAGGGGGCACGGAGAACAGACCACAGTTGGTAGTGCCAAAGAGCTGGGTGTCACAAGTGTTGAAGCATTTCCACGACGCTACATTATCAGGGCGTAAAGAAGACATTGGGGAAAGTTTGAGAAAGATTATACTAGGTGAATTGCAAAGAGGACGTCAGGAAATAGTCCAACGAAAAAACACAAAGCACCGATAAAGCAGTATAACGTGGGAAGCCCTTTAAAAAAAGTAGCGATTGACATCGCAGGGCCGTTCACAGAATCTAATTCGGGAAACAAATACATTCTGGTGGCGATCGACAAAATGGACGCTTACGCCATACCGAATCAAGAAGCAGCTACAGTCACAGACGTATTAATGAAAAAGTTTTTCTGTCGGTTTGGAGTTCCGTTGGAATTACACTCCGACCACAGCCGCAACTTTAAGTCTGGGATGTTTCAAAAAGTTTGCCGACTCTTGGGAATTAAGAAAATTAAGACGACGCCTCTCCATCCTCAATCTGATGGCATGGTTAAGCGGACGAATCGACCAATGGGAAAATATTTAGTCGAAGTTGTTCCTGAGCACTAAAGAGACTAGGATCAGTACTTTCACCTTTTCTTAATGGCATACCGATCATCCGTTCACGAAAGCACAGATCAAACACCATCCTGTGTCATGCTCGGTCGCGAAATACGGCTGCCATGCGACCTACAATTTGGACGAAGACCGAAAGATACAGTTGCTAAAGAAGACTGCGTCAGCAAGCTGATCAAGAGGCTAGACGAAGTACATGAGGCAGTTCGTAAAAACACACAAATTGCTAGCGGCAGAATGAAGACCAGATATGACGTCAAGGCGCAAAATGGTAGGTTTCAACTTGGCGACATGGTGTGGTTGTATAATCTCCAAAGGAGATATAGTTTGTAACCGAAGCTGCCGAGGCAAATGGAAGGGTCTTTATGAAGTTGTGCAGCGTATTCTATAACTTTATGAGCTTATACGGAGGTTCTGGAAGGGCTGGGTTCGGAGTTACAACCGAGAAACAAGACCTGTTCCAAACACGAAAAGATTACGCCATCGCACATTGCGTGAGCGAGGATTTTCACATTTCACATTCTATTTTTAAAAAAATTGAACGGTTAAAAGAACTACGAAGACAACAACCGCCGGCGGTCGGAAAAGTTTTAAAACTACATGGTGAACGAAGTTCTATCTGGTCACCAAGAAGTACTCACGTACAAAATCCTTCTACGAAAATCTGTGACAAGCATTATAGAATTTCAAGAAAGAAATACGGTTCCACAATATTAAGAAATTGACAGTACCCAAGCTTAGTTGTGGCTTAGACCAACTGAATTGGAGGACAGTTCGAAATATGTTAGAGGTCGTCTTCCGAGAAACAGGCGTTCAAGTGTTGGTCTGCAGTTACCAACCAAGTCGAATATCGGTTCAGAAAAAGTCCATTGATTGACTGTTATGCTCAAAGACATTTAATAAAAATTTATCCTGACAAAAAAGGTAAGGATTAAACGTTCTTTCAATCAAAAAAATATGTGAAAACACAGACATTGCATAAACTCACAGGGACAACATCTAAGAGAGATGACGATGGACTGTGTGCTTCTTGTATTTTTTTAACAATTCCGAAGTCTCCTGAACAAAAATAACATCACACCATAAGAAAGTTAGGATCCAAGAGCCGGCATCGCATGCACTTGCAGAACTGTTTACATAGAGGGAACAAGAAGACACATCAGTACAAGAATAGAGGAGCAGTTTGAAACATAATCACGAAAAGAGCGGTCACCGTACACTCTATTGAACCGGAAAAAACAAATATCTTATTAAAGGAAAGAGGATTCTGGTCCAGACTTTATAGGGACGCAATAGACACCCAGAAGAAACCCAACAATTTGAATAGAGATAGAAGTGTGGAACTACCTAAAAAATGGAAACGCATACCTAGTTTGAGAAAACCACCGACTATAACGATACGAAACAAACCAACAAAACGACACCAAATCAACAACAAAACATCAAGGACAATCGGCTGACGACCATATAAACCCCGACTAGATGATTTAATCTCCAGTTTGTGACCTGCGTTTATAATTCAGCCATTATCTTTTTATGTTAGACCCCGTAAATCGATTCTGCTGTCTGAGTTTTCGTTTTTTTTGTTGTTTGGTTTTGTTTTCATCGTTTGATACGGTATTAGCATCAAGAACGTTTTGCTCGTTATTTGTGTGATTTAAGTTTATTGGTATTTTCTTTTAAATGCATAAAGATCCGTGGTTTTGAGTTTGATTTAGTATTATACTTGTTTATCTCAGTAAAATAACAGTTCTATATAATTTACGACTTCCTTTTTGAATGTAAGTTGATCCATTTTTCTCGTTAATTACACTTTGTTTAGGCTAAGTTCTTTTTGATTAAGCGCTATCATGAGCCACCTGCAGAAAAGCAAGCTCAACATTTTGGTGAGAAATATTTTCGTCAAGATCTACGTGCCAAGATGCACGCGACTAATTATAATTTTCATCTTTGTTCTTTTCGTTTGTTTAATGTTCTTTCTTCTACCGCGATTTTACTGCGCACCTTCAATTAGTTAAGTAGGGATACGTTTTGTTTTGGAGGATGAGGACACTCGTTCGTTGGTCGCAATAAGAGATACCGGTTACCGTGAGATGTAGTGGAGTGAGTAGGGTAATTTACCCTCTGACGTTATGTAGAACCGCGGAAGTTAATTAGAAATCGTGAAAATTAAGTGTAGTGGTGAAGAATGTTAACTTTCTTCAAATTTCGTATTGTACGGCTTGTATAAAAATTCATGGTTTCTAAAACATAAACTGTCACGTTTGTGGGATTTAATGTTGATGTGGTATCGGTATGTGGAAAAATCCTAATTTCGCCGTTGTGCGGTTACAAAATTAGATTGTGAGATAAGTCTTCCGTGGGTGTTCTATTATTTGGGGATCCCATCGAGCCCCTTTCCAACTAAGGTACTCCTGGTGTGGCCGAAGTCAATCTAAGGTAATAGCTTCTGGATCGCTGTGCCGACAGTCCGTCTAAAGGTATTTATCGATTTTGGTTATTATCGTGAAGTGAATCGCGATTAAAATGCAGTAAAAGCTTTGAATTTGAGCTAATTGAAATTACGACTAACGTTAAATTTAATTATTTCAATGAACACTTAAAGTGTTTGCGCGAAATTAAAATAAATTAACTTTGTTTTGGTGCGTTTGAAAAGTAAATCGTATTCCGAATATATGATAATGTAACGACTTATAAACTATATTTTGTTTAGTTCGAATTAAAGTTCGGACATATATTTTATAACCTGTATTGTTCTTAGTTATTTGAATTGTTTAATTTCATATGCGGACAAGGCCTTGAAATTTATTTGCGTTATGTTTTATTTGAAAACGTCGAGTTAACGCTATTGTAGTAGCATTTTCTTTTTATAAATTTTAATTTAATGTTTTGTGTGTAGATTGTTCATTCTTGTTTTGCTTAAGATTATTTCATTTCTTTTATTAAAAATTTGTTTACTATTCATTATTGTTATTGTTTTTTTTTGTTTTTGTTTTAAATATTCATTCAATAAATGTTAACTTGTTAAATGTAAAGAGCTTTTATTCATTTAGCGCCGCATACGTAAATTTTTGTTTTTAAGTGTATTTCAGAATAGTTACAACTCAAGGTAAGTTCTGGGGTTGTAACCAACCAGATGAGCTTTCGGATAATCAGGGGTTCGGAAGCTACTCTTATAAATCCTTGATTGGCGCCCTTACCGATTTTTGACTATTTTACCGTTCTAGTTCAATTTTACGTCGATCGCGTTTCCAATTTTTCACGGAATTTTAAATTACAACCCACCCCCTTCTCCATTGAGCTAGTGGCACACCCCGTTTATGTTACTACATTTCAGGCAGTAATTTTGTGTTAACTTTGGCATGTAACAAGTTTCAAACCGGAAAATTTCAAACCATTGAAAAAAGCCACGGAAGCTTATAAACAAACACTAAAACTCTTATCTTTCACTCATTTTCTTTTTGGACGTTCCCAACATGTACCTATATGTCATCCTTCTTTATTTTTTATCTTTATACTTTGACACTTATTTCAAGTTTTTTCTGCTTTCAGTCATATTCTGCCTGTACACTGTAATTTTCTTTTGTTTATGTGTATACGTCCATTTTCATAGATTTTCGTTTCTTTTTGTGCATTTTTTAAATGAAGTTAAGAGAAGCTTCTGGCTTTAAAATAAAAAATACTAAAAGAAAATTAGTCGTAAGATTCGATATTTTTGCTATAAACGGTTTATTCAAAATAAAGTATAAACATAACACTTTTTATTGTCGAGGCGCATTTAATTTAAACCACCGTACCTATGAATATAAGATCTTTTATAAACTTCGAGCCGGCCAATAAATTATATTTAACTATGAAATACTTTTTTGGTTTAGGCGGTGATGTGCCTTTTGATTTTTCTTTTTTTTTTCCTTTTAAAAGCGGATCCACCGGTTCACCAAACACTATCTTAAGAATGACTTTACTTAACGGGTTAACTTGCAAATTACCAGTTTCGCTTGCACCCAATAACCGGAAGCATGACGGATCTATGATCTTTTTACACGTGCTTATTACGTTAAGTTCTTCGTCATTAAGCGTATCGGAAAATTTTTGGAGTTTGATTGGTTTCGCTTTGGGGTCTTTTATAACTATAATGGCACCTTCTATTTCACAAACTTTGACAAAGTCAATCGAGAGTGGAGCTGTCGAACAGTTATTCACCTGTAGATAATTTATTAAAAAGTATCAAGTACACTGATTAAATACCTCTAAAGCGCAATCGGCAGAACCGCCAATACGGGTTTCCAAACGACACACGAGAAAATCAGGAGTGATCGTAAAATTAGGTTGTACACCTTTGGCGCTCACCATTAAAGGGTAAATCGTAGAACCAGCTCTAACCTCAAAATATTCCACTACCTATAATTAGACGTCAGTGTCAGTCGCAAAAAATGGATAAAGCGCCGTTTGGTGTGCAAAGTAAGCGATTTCAAAATATTGGGTATCACCCGTGTTTGGACCCATTCGCGAGAGGGAACCCGCTTGGACCTGGCGATTACAATCCAAAAACTTACGACTGTCCGTACAAAAAATATATAGTTGGAGGATCATGGTACTTTATTTTACACTAAAATTACGCTTAGTACGGTTGACTTTTTACAGTTGGAAGCGAAAGGTGGATATCGAGGAGTTTTCTAAAAATTTAGGTTTTCGAAACGCCATCATTTTAGAACAAAGAAAGTATTGGAAATCAAAAGGTGGACCTGGGGTTTATGATATTGTGAGTACTGGACAGAAAAGTTCGTCATGCATGTACAACGTAAGCTTCGGCACGGATAAAAGGTTTCGCGTCTCGAATACTAGCGATTATCCAGCTCCGAGTACTTACGCAACTGGGATAAGAAACTATATAGATAAAAGCCGTTGCAAGCAGTTTACGCCGTTACCGACGTTCGAATGGGATGGTTTTGTTGATCGGTTTAAAAGCACGGAAAAGCCGTGGTCAAAGCCACCTAATTTATACAATCCAAAGGATTTCGGTTCATTTACCGCGTTGCTAGAAAAGGTGGTGTCTAAAAGAGGACCGTATGATCTATTTACCGGTCCGAGAGACGAAACCACTATTAAGAACCATTTCGTGCCGGCAAAGTTTAAAAGAATGGATAATTTTTTTAACAAAGTCTCTGATTTAGACCTTATGTTGCGTCACTTTAAAAATAAGAATAAGGGTAGGTTTTTCCAAGAGCAACGGTTTGGTCTTGCTACGCAACGACACATGATTGATGATCCGACGCAGGTGAAGAAAAACCCCAACGATCCTAGCCCAACGACGTACAATATTGAAGGACCGTGAGTATGTACAAGTTTAAGTAAGCTCCAGTTAATGATGCGTTCTAGGGTGAAGCCAATCAAAGTTAATAAGTACGCGTTCAACCAGTCGGTGGTTTATCCTCGCCCACCGACCATCTGGACAATTTCTCCTGGTGTTGGACGGTATAATCCTAAAACTTCAGTTTGCTCACGAAGTAAAAGACAATCTTGGGTTTTTAAATCAACGATTGGTAGACCTGAGTATAAAGGCCCATCGTACAATTCATTTTAACGTACATGCTTTGGCTTGTCTGGATTGCACGTCACAGGCAAGTGCAAAACATGATAAGGCGCCAATTCCAAATCGACCAAGTAAGGTACCGTAAAAAAACCAGTTGGAGATAGTAAACTAACAACCGGGTGTATAGGTACTTCTAAAACACATTAAAAATTATAAATCTTTTTTTAATAGTCTATTTTACCTGAAATGTTTTCAATTTCAATAACAGTTCTCTTGCTCTGTCCAATAGGCACTAAACCAAAAGCTATGTGCTGGGACTTTAGGTTGTGGATGAAGTTAGGTCTTGTCACTTTGCATAAAGTTTTGAAATAAAGTTTGTGCTGCCTGCAACTATAGCGTTATTTATATAGCGTTTAAAGTTGTACCTTACAGATTCATGTAGTTTATAGTGCAACAAAAGTTTGCTTTTAAAAAGTACGGTTTCAAACACTTCGACAGTTCAATTTCAGTACGGTACAAGTCGGAACGGGTCAGCACTATATCTTTGTCGGTGATTTGGGTAGGTGTAACGGGTTGATTTTTTTTATTTGTTGGAATCGGTTGAGCCATAGTCGTTAACAAAAGTTCTTCTCGTTTTAGTTTCATAGCAGTTTTAACAACCTCCTTTTTTGGAATTACTGGTCTGGCGATTAAGTTTAATCTAATTTCCTATAAAACACTAATGAAATTCTTTAAATCGTAAGCGAAAACGTACTTCTCCGCTTTTTAAGTTACCACAAGTTGGTTCCACGCTGATTTGATCACAATCGCCGACAACTTCAAACCGTACCTTGTAATCTAAATGAGCCTTGCATTTACCGTACTTTTTCCCATAATAACACACGCATTTGGCGTCTTCGACGTAAGTACGTGCTCGCAGATGAATCGACATAACTGAATAAGACCCGCACGGTGTGTCGGGGAACTCCACGTATTGGTACGATAAATAGCACAAAGGGTCTAGAATAGTTGCCTTGACCGACAACTTATTACTATTAATTACAAACTCTTCTTCTTCTTCTTCTTCACCACTGACAATTTCTAAAGACGGACACAAAATTTCTGAAACCACAGTATCGCTAGCTTCTTCGACGCTAGCATCAATGTAGCTTAAACAAAAGAAATTTTCATTGCGCAACAAATCTATCAACACTCGCACGTCTTTCATTAACGACCGTTGTGGTTTTTCGTTTAACGCCAGTTCCATCCGCTCCAACAAGTTCGCAATCATTGCATAAGTAAACTTAACTTCGTCTATTCCACCTAAATTTTTTAAGGTCTCAACTACGATGCTATACGACATTGAAGTATCGGCGTACTCGCATTCTAAATTGTAGTTAGGAATGTCTTTTGGTTCGGGGTTAAACGATAAAGTTAGTGTTTTAGTTTCATGAGGCATAATTTCGCCGAAGCCAAAATTGGGCATCACTTGTAAGTACGACGGTAAGTTGATGAAGCCAAAGATTTGAAAAACGTTTGAGTTATTCGTTAGTTTAAGAGTTGTGTAGACCGTTTCGGCCGTTGTGCATTGTCCCAAATCAATGATGCATTCATTGCTCTCGTCAACGTCACAAAATTTGTTGTAATACGTGTGCATATCGCAAGACGACAACGCTAAACCATTCGGTTCGCTGATAACAGCCACAACTACTACTTTGCGAGGAGGTATCGTAGAGTGTTTTTTTGATATGGAAATATACACCGGAAATTCAAGTATGTTGGTGTCTTCGTCGTAATACTTAGAACACCGCGTGATTCCACTTCTGTAAAAAGCGATGGGTTACTCCCTAGCATTTAGCAGTTTAACTTACCTCGGAATAAACTTAAGTTGGTACGTGTTGGTGGCACCACCTTGAATCATGACTTGATGCGCATCGCTCCACAAGTAGTGTTTTAAGCTTGACGGGAATTTGATGCTTACACAATAAGGGAGGTTTGAGGTGTTAATGATTTTAAACGGCAAGTGATAAACCGAGTTAAAGACGCACACGTTAAAGTCGATAGTGAGCGGCTCAACCTCGATAAAATGACCCGTGATTTCAGCAGTTATAGAAACTTCCTATAGTATAAAAAGTGAAAGACTTTTAAGTTAAGAGTGTATTTAAACAACTGTGTTATAATAAACGATTTATAGCCGTTGTTGCGGCTATTACTATAAGAAAAGCTGCATTGTAATGACCCGTGTTGCAAAAATCTTTAATACACGAAGTGCATTCGTCGCTGAAATTCTTCACGTACTGACAATAATTTTTGAATTTGCATCCACGAATCACGCGCATTGTCATATTCGCTGTGTATTCTTCTACCGATAAAACTAAAACTGAAACGTTACGGTAGAATTAACTTGAAGCGTGTTTTACCAATTGCAGGTGTTTTATGTATAACGCAGACGTCGCCCGGTTGCTTACATTGACCAGTCGCTATGTTTTTCATCGGTTTGGCGCAATTCGGGTTCGTCACTTCCGTGCATTCGTAACAGCGCAAACACGTACCTTTTTAAAACAAGAATTCTAAAAGCGCGTAGGATGGAAAATAAACGTACCTTGTTGTAGATAAGCGCAAAACAACGCGACTAGAAAAATTTTCGACATAGTTTTCGACACGATCAAATCCGCACTGCCGTGTGTTTATTTTGGACGACGCAATGACAAAAATAATACGCGGAAGATTCGGCGCTTTCAAAATTGGATTAGTGGAACGACGGAGACACGCGCGCGTGTGGGAAAAATTATGGCCGTGTACGATTTTGGATATTGGGCGGTGATGACGACATATCTTATAATATTTTAATTTATTACGATTCGAAGAAAAAGTAACGTAAAGCGTGGTTTGAAATTTTGCGTTACCATTTAGTTACTTTTCATTTTCATAAGTTGGTTGTTTTTAAGTCGTTAAACTTTAAACGTTGTCGAAAATGCAACCCACGATACTGGTACACGCATCGTGTGTTGCCTAACTTCATTTTTTTTAAATATTACGAAAGTACTTACGTAAGTACCAACGCATTTGATTTTTTCGGTTTCTTCAAACGTCGTTATGCAATAGTTTTCGTAGTAGCTGCCCACGTGATCGACGTCACGAAAATAAACTTTCACCGTTTTTTTGCTGTTTGCGGGAATCGACAAGTATTGATTGCCAAAAGAGAACTTGCCAGCACTATACGTGCAAGAATTAAGTATACTTTGAACGTTAACTAATTCGCATTCTGAAGAATCGTTTAAAGTTTCGCTTGATTCAGTACTTTCTTCTTCGTATAGTTCATCAAAATAATTAATTTTTGTAACAGCAATCAAACATTCTTTAGTATCAAAATTGTAAATCTAAAACTAGCGTTGAAGAGTTAGAATTGACTAACTGGGAGTTACCGTTAAAGTTTTGTAGATGGGGTTATTCTTTGCTTCCCATATTGGCATTGATTCGAAATGAAGCGTTTTTGGTTTTATGCTGATGGTTGAACATAACGGCAAGCATGTGATGTGGCAAGCAAACTGCAAGAAAGTTTTTGCGTCTGGTGTGTAAGTTATGAAAATACCGCGACCTTTAGCAACACTATAGATTTCTCCCGGCGAAAATGTTATGCATATGTCAAAGTGCATGCCTGGTAGCAACGCATGAACACCCACTTTTTCCGCCTGTAATGCACAACAATAATTCATCGTTTCGTCTTCAACTTATTGATTACTTTAAACATATCCATAATTGCGTCATCTACTTTAAATATGTTAAACATACATCTTTTAGGAACGGTTCCGCCATTGTAAACGCGTATTTTCTTAGTGTACGTTTTGCCACTTGTATAACTCTACAATAACTTGTGTGTAATAAGAACAGTATCAGAAAACAAAAACCTGAAACGTAATGCTATTTGGACTGGTCCTGAAGAATGGGTCTTTGTCGTACTCTTTTCCTTTTAGAAGCTGCTCGGCAAGCTTGTAACTTGCTCGTTTTTTGTACAAACCGAGCATTTTTGAGAGATCATCAAGTAGTTCATCGGTTTTTGGTGCTTCGCCAGCTTCATATCTTTTTCTTGTATTGACAACGGGAATATAAGGTAGAATTAGTTCATCTTCTCGAAGTTTGGGACTATTAGCAGGCACTACAGCTGTCGGTACTGCAACTGTCGGTACTACAACTGCAGTTACCGGTGACTGCGCAGGCGTAACCTTTTTAGAATCTGGTGGGGAATGAAACTCTTCTTCTGCTTCCTCCTGTTTGGGAACCTAAAAAAACTTTTTAATAAATGTCCTTACTTACTAGCATAAATCACTTACGTCAATAACAAGAGTTTCCTTTTCTTGCTCCGCAATCTCCGAGACACATTTACATACTTTAACCTTTTTGGGTGTTTTTGTTTTCGCTGTTTTCAACTCGTGTAGAATTTTTCTCACTATGGCAATGGTACGCTGTTTGCGTTTTCTTTCATTGAAACGTTTAAGCTTTTTGTAAGCTATTACTTTGGTAACGCAAGACGAAGCAATGTTAATAAATTTTGTGTTTACGTCAAACATGTCGGCTAAGTCATCAAGCGCGCGTTCTCGTCTTGTCTTTATTACTAAATCTCGCTCTTTTTTGTGACACCAGTACGCTTGCCTAGCTTCGGCAATCTTCTCCCTGACTGTCACAATACCTTTCTCTTGTATTCGTCTAATTCCTCGAACATTTATATTCTTGAGATACCTTTCATAACGTTTCTGTATTATATATAACTCTCTTCTTTTCTTTACTAAAGCCGAACGAGTCATCACAACTTCCGGTTGAATCCAACATTCTTTACATCGGCAATAAAAACGTTTGCGCGTCTCAATCACCGGCACTACGTTTCTCAAACGGATATGAGTAAACTCTTCTGAATTTAAAAAATCATCGATAAAGTCCAACAACTCCCTCTGCCGACGCTCATCATCATTTTCTTCTTCTTCTTCAATACTTTCCTCTTCCATTTTGTATTAACGTGTACAAATAAAATGTCGGATTTGACAACTACCGCCTGGGTTAAAAATAAAACAAAAAAGGATAAATACGTTTAATTGTTAAAATATGTCAAGCATTTTCTTTAATCATTTTTTCGCTTTGCTCGTCGATGGTCGTCAATTCGATTCGGCTTAGTTTTGGGTTTTTAACAATCGGCTTGCGCTGTTGAGCATTTTTCTTTTCCATTTTTCTTTCGGATCTAATCGAAAGGTACGTGGTGTGTTTAGTGAAGTATTTTTCAATCTCGGACAGTTTCATTTTGTGCGTTTCGGGTAGAAAAATGTAGCTGTAGATCAAGCCGCCCAAAGAAACAACGGCGAAGAAAAATTGAATACCGGACGAGCCACCAAGTAACTTATCGAGATTAAAGTAACTTTGTATAGCGATGAACATAATTAGGTTTGCAAAACTATAAACGATGCTGTGAGCTACTCCTCGAATAGCTATAGGGAATAATTCTGCGATTATGGTCCATGGGATTGAGAGTAATCCAACCATTGAGGTCATTACGTATATAACTAACATTAATACTGGTACCCATGTAAAGTTTGTTGTGCCTGTAAGTAAAAGCTGATAGGTTAAGTTACATAAGAGTTGGAGTTTACCTTCTTGGATCCATTTAGTAAATAGACCTGAAATTGCCATACAAGCGGCCATACCTAATGCACTAGTCGTTAATAAGGTTCTTCGAGGAAAACGCTTCATTAACCAGGTGTTGATCATTGACATTCCAAATCGTACAGCACCGAGAAAAATCGATGCTAGGAATGGGTTAATATCAGTACCTACTTCCTGTAACCACAGTGATGCAAATTTTTATCGTTAGAAATTAAAGCTCACCTTGAAGAAACTGACAGCATAAAACAACATAATATAAGTGCCTGAGAATTGTTGGAATATAAATAATCCAAAAAGAATTAGTAACGGTTTATAAACAGTCGGTTCCAAAAACATTTTTATTTTGTCTACTAACGAACTGTTGGAGAGACGCGCCCTGGTTTCCAGTTTTAGTATATGCTCCTTTTGTAAAGAGACTAATTGCATGTCGGAGTAGGTCTCGGCTTTTCCTAGAGGTTGTGGCTGGTACTTATTAATCCAGTCCAAGCTTTTTTTGGCTTGTTTGATGCGGTCTTTAGAAATTAACCACGGAGGGCTTTCGGGGATTAAAAATACGACTACAGCTGGTATTAAAGAGTACCCAACGCATATCCAAGCAATTGTGCGCCAGTCGATGAACCAGCCTTTTAAATATGCTAAGACCATACCTAAAGAACAATAAGCTGGGGCTATTGATATCAAAGAACCTCGCATATCCGGTCTGGCTATTTCAGTTACGTATACCATCACCGGGCTGGCACCCCAAGCTGTAACACGAAGTGTTAACAACGCGTCAGTGTAGAGTCTAATTCATACTTGATGCAATTCCAGTTAAAATTCGGCCGATAATCATCATAGGCATGTTATAAGCGGTTGCTATTAGTATCCACCCTAACACGCTTGGTATTGTTGCTAGTATGATTAAGTTCAAGCGCCCAATAGCGTCCATCATAAAACCACCAGCGATTGACCCGAATGGCGCTACGATGACTAAGACACTAGCTGCAATGTCCATTGAAAATAAAGGCTAAAGCTAATAGTGATCATATTATCGTACCAATCCAGGAACAATCAGATTCGGTAACCCGAAATTCATCAGTGCCATTAGTCGCATTAGTTTTATTCTGAGCATCTAAAAGTTGCGGGATTAAAATAGCGGAGTATGCTAAAGACACCCCATACACAATGTTAAAAGTTGCAGCTAAGATAGCTGCTAAAATCTGAAAAAAGCTAAGTTATGGTCCTTCAAGCCGACCGTTGTACGAACCTGTGGGAGTAAAGTCTTAAACTTTTTGCCTTCGTAATGACTAAGCGATTGTCTGCTGATAATAATTTCTTTGAACTTGTCCTCTTGCTTACGCTGCTCAATAATCGCCTTTTCATTTTCTTGGATGCTACAAGGACAAATCGTTTAGATTTAAATGATTATCACATCTCGACATAAATTCCGTTGTTATCACTTATCGTTTATCAATTTCCAGGTGTCGTAATACACAAAACACGTGTTTTTAAACGAAGTAAACGTTTATAAACAGTGTGCGTTGGAAAACTTTTGTTTCTAAATGGAAAATAACTGATACTCACTTTAATGTATGGCAGCTGGCACTAGAAAAAAAAATTAAAATTAAGACAGAGATAGAGATGAAAAAAATTACGTACCTCAGCACATCCATGTCGTCAAAATCAGGGTACTTAGTCTGAAAAGATAAAACGCGTCTCAATAACAACAATAAAACGCCTATAGGGAAGGGGATGTCCTCTTAAAAATTAGGTCACGACGCCTCAAAAATCTTTGACACAGTCACGTTGGACCTTCTACCGTATTATTCAAAAAAAATTTAATCGAAAAAACCGAAATGTGCAAAATCCATGGCCAACTTGTATGTGAAAAACAATTAGTCGTCAGTCGAATATTAATCAATTAAGAATATTAACGTGTCGTCACCGATCAATCGTTTAACGCTCGAGGGCCAGCAAAAATTTGGAAAATAATAGACGCGTCGTTTTATTAAAAACTTCAATTAGCGAGATTACAAAGGTACGTAACTCAAGGTTTTTTCGATAACATTAAAATGAGACCAATAATCGCGAAAATGTCGGAAAAAACAAGGCCTACTTACATTTACAACGTTTACGGAATTGAGTTTTCACAGCACACTTCGATCGAAACAAACTTACATAATGGCAACCTGCCACTGAGAACATTAGCCTACAAGTTGCATAAAAAAGTGTATATTACGTCGATCGCGACTAAAACCGCTGTTTGATATCACCTTATCAAAGTGGGAGGTCTGTAATTAGCTTCTTCCATAAACAAAAACGAATCGCATTATTACTCATCTTTAATTATCATTTATGATTCAACACTTTTCGTTTGAATGTTTTGCCGAAGAGAATCGAGGAAAGTAGTTTTGGTTTCGTTGCACTCGTTATGCAGAAATTGACAAAAAGAGGTGAACGACCCAATCGGAAGCGACTGCATCTTGCCAAAACCAAATGGGTCAAGTGCGCCTCGGGGTTAAAGAGAAAGTCGCTCTACGTTACTACTAGCGAACGACCTAGAGAAAGTGCCAAAAACTTGTTAGTAAACAAAGCTGGCGTAGATTTTTTTGACAATTAGCAACACATACAACAAAAAAGTTGCGCTTTCGTCAGCACTTAGACCTTTGTTAATTAAACGAAAATGATTACAATTTTTATTAGAAAACGCTACAGAAATAGATCTTAAGGTCAATATTAAGTTGTGCCAAAAATACTGCGTAAGCCATGACTGTAAAAACAAACGCACAACAATACACAAACAAAGCAATATCAATTTAAACTCATTAATTAGTTGAATTAAAAAGGCACACTTGGTCGGTTAAGCAACTGGCTTTGGTTAATTAAACTTACCGCCATGCTTAAGCGATCCTCTTCATCAGCATCCCTAAAAAACTAAATTGGCTTTGATTACAAAATTCTACTAAAAAATTCAAGAATTGGCAGTGTTTATACTATATACCTCAAGAGTAAAATTTTATTTTTTGAAAACGGCGTTCAAACAAGGCGTTAATAACGTAGTGTAGATAAAACACATTTGAACTGAAAATGCGACGTCGCGTCGTAGATGTCGCTGCGGATAATTAAAAAATCAAGGTATGTGACACAGCTTGCAGACACGCGTTTAACTTTACTTAAGTAAATCACTTTTAAAATTTTCGTGTTTATTGTACAAACTTTCAGTGTTTTTTCAATGTTTTGATGCAAAGAACTGCAAAATTGCAAGATAAAACTATTGAAACAATAGTCTCAAAAACCGAAGATAACGAATAGAATGCGACGTATTTTAGATAATTTGATAATACTGAAAAAAACATTTATGGAGTGATTGAAAGATTCATGGTCAAGTTCGTCGTATTTACTAATGTATTAAACATTTTTGTAAAAATTACTTGGTATTGACGGTGTTTAAAAAAAAAAGATTCCGATTCTTTAAGGTTCAAAAGACATGTAACGCAAGTATAATTACGTTGATGTAATGTACGTTGCTTATTGCATTAACGGCTTTTTAATAAGAAAGTTTATCTTCATTTGTTGTACAGATTTTAATGTATTGTAACCATTGCCTATTTTTCCACCACATGAAATGAAATTTATATCACGAGTTACGAATAGTAAAAGTATCCAACTCAACTTGCGCTTGACGAGAGTGGCCGTGGGTAAAAAACATTAAGGTGTTTACTTGCTTGTTAAATAATTTATCAATTTTTAGATTAGAAAAATAAACAAAGCGCTTCAGAATAAAGTCTCTACTGACTATGGTTCAAATCGTATGATAAGTATAGCTAACTATTTAGTCAATTTGAGAAAAATAGAAACCGGAGTACAAAAACAATCTGTCTTGTAACCATGGGTTCTCTGAAACGTTAATGCATCGCGTCGACTGGAAAATAAATCAACAGCACGAAAATGCTAACGATATTTTTTTCACACAAAATTGTTAGTTAAGACCTTTATTAACTTAATAAGTAAAAACATTTTTTCAGGAAAACACATTGCCATTGATATTTGCGTATGGTATGTACTGTGTATGTACACTGAACATATTTTTAAGAACATGTACGTATGGCGTACGTACAGGGTGTTCTAAATTGGATGTTTTGATAGGGAAACTCGGTAACTATAATAGCTACGAGAAAATGGACCGCGTATCCTCGATTTCTTTTTTGGAAAAAAACTTGATGTTGAACACCAAATTGAACGATTATTTCTTGTTTTCGAGGTATACGCGAGTTTGCTTTTGTCAATTTTCGGCACATGGCGACATTTCGGTTATTTACTAAGTAATTTAGTATTTAGTAGAGTAAAACCGTTTATGTGACCTTAAGACACTTTTTTGAGTAGAATGCAATGGCGTTGTATCATTTTGAATATTATATTTTAATATGGCATATGTATAGTTGATTTCTTTAAATGCAAATCATAGTAGGCTATTAGACAGTTCAAATTGTTTGTTTTTTTTGTTTCAATGATATATGACATGTGGGATCTATGATTTCATATTTTACTCATTTCATAAAAAAACTGATATTTTTTAACAAACACGTATTCCGTTGTAGTTTTCTCATAGTACGCTTCTATCAGTAAAAATGTGAACAAATGAAATCATTTAGTATTGAAAGTTAGCTGGTATAAAATGCTATGCTTTTTTAACATTATGAAAAAATACAATATGATAGAATGCTTTAATCAAAGTGATAGAAAGAAAACAGCCTCATAAATCCATTTTTATGAGATTGAAACAAAATCTGAAGAATCATGGATCATTTAACAAACCAAGTACAAGAAATTACAATTAATATAATAAATTATAAGATTTAATGCCTAATTAATAATTAAGCATTCAAAGTAAATTTTTAAAATTTTGTCCATTCCTAGCAACACATAAATTACACAACACTAACTGCGAATTCAGACAGTCAACAAAATTTTCTCTTAGTTCGTTTATGTTATTAAAAGTTCTTTTGTATAGGTAAAGTGTGTTTAATGTGTCCCCAAAAAAAGAAGTCGAGTGGTGGTAAATCAGGGGACCGTGATGGCCACCTTACTGGTTCATTATTGCCTATACAATTATTTTTAAAATGTGTATTTAACAGCTCTAAAATTATTGCTCTGTTATGGGATCGTACACCATTTTGTTAAAAGAATAAATTTCTTCTCTCATCTAATGGCATGTCATCCAAAAATTCTTTAACGCCATGTTTGTTCAGAATTTTATTTTAATTAGGGCACACTACACGCTGAAACTAAATCTTCCCTGCTGACAGACAACGATAGTGTCCGTTATGCCCATTAAAAATTCCTGCACTACTAATATAGGCTTCATCGGATCAAATTATGTTTCGATAAAACAATGGATTTTGCCAAATATTTTGTAGGTACCAATTACAAAATTGCAATCTACGCTCAGGATCAGTAGGTTGCAAATATTCTTGTTTTCTAATTACAAATGGCCGAAATTTGTTTTTTTCAATATATTGGAAGCTCGACTTTTTGAAATTCTAACTTCTGCTTCAATTTGGCGAAAGGACATTGAGGATTTGATACAGCTCGTACTACATTGATAGAAGCTTCTTATAAATCTTGAATAATGTAATTTCTTGTTCTTGTTTTGTCAAATGATCCATGAATTCTCAAATTTTGTTTTAATCTCATAAAAATGGATTTATGAGGTTATCTATTTTCTGGGTAGCGATCGAAATATAATTCGGCTGCAGCGTCCGAATGGTTATCACATTGATTAAAGCATTCTATCATATCGTATTTTTTCATAACTTGAAAAACAATTGCGCTTTATACGAACTAATTTTCAATACTAAACGATTGCTTTTGTTCACATTTTCAATGAGGGAAGCCTTCTATGAGAAAACTACAACGGAATACGTGTTTGTTAAAAAACCTCGATTTTTTAATAAAATGAGTAAAATATAAAATCATAGACCCTACATGTTACATATATCACTGAAAAGAGCAAAACAAACAATACTGTCTAATAGCTTACTATGATTTGCATTTAAAAAAACATAACTATATGCCATAACTTGAAATATAATGAAGTTATTCAAAATTAAGGGGTCAAGGGGCAATGAGCTATCTCCCTAGGGGGTACTGAGCCTCAGGCGCATAGCTGAGGTAACCCCTGGTTCCCATATGACGCTTGCCGTAAGATCATCCGTGCGCAGTGAAGAGCTGCATCTTGCTCGAGGTGACCCTGCTTTTATCAAACACGGCGGATGTAGACTGGGAAATCAATAAACATCCCCCAATCTACGGTGGTTTAGCATACGCCAAGAATGCATGGCTTGGGTTTAAAAAGTCTCTAGTATGCGATCTCTCAGTAAAACACTCTGCTGGATGGACAGTTCTATCCTCAATTACTCGTGAGAACATTATGAACCTTTCTAAAACAAACAAAAATAAAAACAAAATGGAGGAGGAAAACCCCTCAAACCCAAAACCCAAACCTAAAGCACGAGAGACTAGCAAAAGCAGATCCTTAAAACCAGAAGGTAGGGTAGAGAAACTGGACAAAGAGACCGTCCGCCTAAATGTAGGTCAAAATAAGATAAGGTTGTGTGGCGCAGTTATCAAAAGATACAAGTACTAGTTGAATGCAGGATACTCCAAAACCGAAGCCAGGAAACTTGCTTTCCTGAAGAAGCAAGAATTCATCGTTCCTAAGCTAGGAGACAGCGATACCCAAGCTTCGGTGCAAAAAAAACCAAGGTTCTAGAACGAAAGTCCAAGAGTTGTAAAGAAACAAAAGCAAAAAACGGTGGCTCCCACTCGACAAAAAAAAACCGGATGCTAAAAGATAGAAGGACGTCTCATATAAAGGTGCCTTAGTAGGTATCAAAATGGCGGTAATGTCCAGGAGATTTTCAACAAAACTCGTCACCACTGCCCAGATTAACCAAATCTGCTCGGCCATCGGAAACACAGTGGAGGTAAAGTACAATGAAACCGTTAAACCTAAGTTTCTCACATCTGTGTATAAAGCGGGCTTGTAAGGACAACGCCACAGTTGAATGGCTCAAGACTAATAAATGATTGAGAAGTGTCTAGGAAAGCGTACCCTTCCGATCACTGTTTGATTATGTTCAAGATGGGGGCCTGTTGCATGTCCAACCAAACATACAAGGTTCCTAGCAAGGCCAATTGGGAAGGATACAGAAGATCCTACATGATGGCATGAAAGAAATACCAAACAAAATAAGATCAATAAACGTCTTGGATTAAACAGTTAACCTTACAACGGAAGCTATAACGAGAGCCTTTAAGGTAAACAGTTTTCTCAAAACTAAAAAGACTAAAAGCAATGTACCTTGGTGGAACATTGAGCTAAGCAAATTGCGTAGCAAAGCCAGAAAGGAGTTTAACAAATCAAAGTTCTGAGTTCAATGTGACGCTTTGTAAACCAAAGAGAAGTTCTTGGAGAACTTTTTGTGAGAACCTTGATGAAGCAACTGTCGCAAGCAAAGTGCAAAAGGCTTTATTAAGAAGCAATCAAGGTAACATAGATGTACTCAAACGTGAAGATGGCACCTTAACGTCGATATTTCAAGAAACTGTAGAGGTTTTGATTAAAAAACATTTTCCAGGGTGTATAGCAGCTGCAGAAACAAGGGTGTACAATAGACCCATAAGTAGTAGAACTCTACTCAAACGGGAACGTCCTCTTGTCAATAAAATTGCATTGCTTGAAAGGATTAAGTGGGCCATAGGTACCTTCAAACTTTTCGAAGCTCTTGGCCCCGATGGAGTATTTCCGGCACTCATTCAACGAATTCAACGACTTGTTAGAGACATTGATCAAAATATTCAGATCCAGTTTTTTATATGGCTATATTTCTTAAAGTCGTATTCCTACATAAAGGCGGTGTAAAACCCCTAGATGATCCAAAGTCATATCGTCCAATAAGTCTCTCATCGTTTATGCTCAAAACAATGGAGAAGCTGGTGGACCTATATATTAGAATGGGGATTTTAACAGTCAAACCACTTCATAAATACCAATTTTTGTATCAGAAAGGCAAATCAACGATATCAGCGTTACACCAAATTGTAAAAACCATAGAGAAAGCACATAATTCAAAGGAAATAGCCTTTGACAACGCCGCCTATGGTTGAATGACACAGTCACTCATAGAGAGAAGGATAAATTATTTTATAATTCAATGGATAAATAGCATGTTGATGGTTAGACAGGTAATGACCAGCATTCGTAACGCTACCTATAAGGTAGGCACTACAAGAGGCTGCCTATAGAGATAATCATATCCCCACTGCTGTGATCGTTGGTAGTGGATGAACTACTAAACGACCTGAGTAGAGAGGAGTATAATGTTTTAGGCTATGCTGACGGCATAACCATAACAGTGAAAGGCAAGCATGACTCCATCGTAGGGGAAAGAATCTAAAATTCCATCAACCTAACACATAACTGGTGCTTAAAAGAAGGCATAAACATAAACCTAAATTAAACCACCATTTTACTAAACGAAGAAATTTAAATATTCCCAGTATTCAGTTAAATCTCCAAGGAGGTTAAATACCTGGGGGCGACACTGGACCAAAAACTAACGTGAAAAAATCATCTGTTCAAAACGACCACAAGACTATAAAAACGTTATGGTCTTGCCGCCAAATGGTTAGCAAAACGTGGGGTTTGAACTTCAACATAACCAATTGGATCTACAAGCAGGTCGTTAGACCTGGAGTTGTCTACGCGTTTGCCGTTTGATAGAGAAAAGTAGACCAAAGTACCGCGCAACCGAAGCTGGCAAAGGTGCGAAGGCTAGCATGTCAAACCACCATAGGCGCCATGAAATCAGCACCCACCGCTGCAATGGAGATCCTTCTTAGCTTGGATCCCTTACCTGTGGCAATTAAGGAGGAAACTATGAAACTACATGAGGTACACCATTTGAAAGAAGACAACCTCAAAGTTTATCTGGAAATTCTTAAAACTACTCCTCTACTGGACATGGCCGCAGTGAGTGACGAGATCAACTCAAAAATGACCTTTGATCACAAATACACAGTCAGGTTCCCTACTAGGAAAGACTAGATGGGAGGCACGGAGTCTTTCCAAAAATGGTTCGCAGATGGATCCAAAATAGAAAACGGTTGTGTGGGGGCAGAAGTGGTGGAACCTAAGCTCAAAAGACACGTATCCCTCAGCGCTGAAGCCACCATTTTCCAAGCAGAAGCACACGCCATCCATATAGTGACGGAATATCTGATTACCAAAAACTGATGCAAACAAAATATTTGCATCATGTCGGATACCCAAGCGACATTAAAAGCACTACAAAGAAACATTGTAAGATCACGCATGCTTCACGAGTGCCGCCAATCTCTAAACCAGCTGGCAGACAAGAATAAAGTTGAACTATTTTGGGTGTCAGGGCATGAGAGAATAGGAGGCAATGTGGTGAAAGCAGATCAGCAAGCAAAATTAGTTGCAATACAACCCTTTATAAGGCCATTTCCCATGTATGGCTTTAGCCAAAGGGACAATCAGGAGGTTATCACCAACTGGGCCAACAAAGAAATCAACAGAACCTGGAACAAAATGCCGGGTCTAATACATTCAAAGAAGTTCCTTAGCTCTAATAAAAAGAGAGCGAAGGAAGTTATAAAGTTAAGAATAAGAGGATTAAAACTCTTCTGTGGACACATCCACTGCAGATACCACTTGAGTAAGATGAAACTGGTGGGTGATGACACATAACACATGCAGGTACTGTGGTGAAGACCACATTATTATGAGTTGTTCAGCTTTGTGTCTAAAGAGACAAAAATATTTAGATTTCATCTTCATCTCGGAAGAAAAATTGCTAAACCTTTCGACCAGGGGCCTGATCGAATTCGTCAAAGACATAGATCTCTCCTGACTCCAACGAGAGGAGAGCACAAAAGATTTAATCTGGTCGCACTGCAGGAAGCTATCATAACACTAACCCTACTTATAATAATAATATTCAAAAGTATACAATGCCATTGCATTCTACTCAAAAAAATGTTTTAAGGTCAACTGAACCGTTTTTCTCTACTTTGAAAAATAACTGAAATATTGCCATATGTCAAAAATTGAGGAAAAAAAAGTTTCGCGTGTTGCGTATACCTCGAAAACAAAAAGCAATCGCTCAATTTGGTTTTTACCATAGAGTTTTTCTCAAAAAAAGAGATCCAGGATGCGCGGTCCATTTTTTCGTATGTATTATAGTTACCAAGTTTCCCTATCAAAACATCAAATTTAGGACATCCTGTACTCATATGAGCAGTGTGCGCTCATTGTACGTATATAGTACATTTAATTCGCACGGTTTTGTTCGCATTGTACGGAACTGTATTGTGAACAAATGCATGTACAATGTAAAAGTGTGATATATGAGTCTTAGAATGCGTCATTATTTATATTAAAAGAAAATAACAATTGGCTTTATAGAACTGGGAAAGAATTTCGTTTTATGATCGTGCTTTCCTCAACGGGCAAGTTGCTGTGGCTTATAATTTTTTTTGTCAAATCCAAAACATAATCAGCTTTCATATAACCTCCTAAACTTTGTTTCCGCAGTTAATTCTGTGATTGCATGCAGTATAGTAGACAATTAACGAATTTTTGGCAATAGCACAACAAACGTGTTTTCAGCGTACACCAAGAACATGTTTGAGTAAATGATTCAACTTTTTCTAGTCAGAAGTTCAAATGCAGCCCGCAAGACATAGATGACAAAGTACCTCAAATATTTTTTTCTTTATTCGATGTGCCAAAAAATCACTTACAACCTTCAAACTTACACTGACGACATTTTTTGATGATAAATTTTCATAAATAATGCAACACCAAGAAGACGTTAGAATTTTAGCATCAAACTTGGCAGAAATTTTTAACTAGTCAAATATGGTAATTGATGAAAATTTCAAAGAAATTAAACAAAAGATAAAAGCGTTTTTTATAAATAATGTGTTAGACCACCCCTATTAGTTTATTAGTTCGATTTCTTCTTGAGGTATTACATCTCAAGCAACCTGTAATTTATGCTGGAAAGCTTGTAGTGTCTGTAGAGAATTGCCTAATTGCTTGATCATGTTCCACACATGTTTCATTGACGAAAAGTTGAAAGATCTGGGTGGCCACGCCAAGATATTGACGTTAGTCGCTTTAAAGCGCTTCGTAGAATGTCTTGCAGTTTGAGGACGAGCATTATCATCCAATTGAAAAATGGGATCCTCTAACTTCTAGGTTCTATCACTTCATCAACATATCGGTGGGGATTCATATTGCCTCGGATCAGTACCAAGATGTGGTCGGTAGAACTGCAAGCCAAAAGCTCTAATACGACGGTAAACTGCATGAAGGACTACAGAACGATATTCGTTTCGAAACCATTGATCGGTTATTGATCTTGTACTTAGGAATCTTAATGTCATTAATCAAAAATGGCGACCCTGGACCACATCTGTTTGTCTTAGCCGTCCACTTTTTCGTCTATGACGTTTTTCACGTTCTTTGGACCATGCGGTATTGGTTACGTTTAGCAATTTCTCTAAATAAAAAACCACTTTCACGTAAGCCAATAATTCGACCTTTGTCCAATTCACTCAGTCGTTGATAAGTTTTACGTTGGTGCACTCTAGGCATAATTTCAGCCTCAAAACGCAAAGAAGAACACAAAAACAAAAAAACTGCAACCAAAAACAATACCGAAATCGACTAATCTCTCAAGAAATATACCCGATAACTTTGATTGTAACAACAAGTAAAACGTTAAATTTTTCATGGCTACTCGATTATTTAGTATAAAATTTTAATCAAGTACCACCTTTGACTAGTTAAACATTTCTTCCAAGTTTGATCTAAAAATTTTAACGTCTTTTTGGTATTGTATTTTTTATGTCACAGAGTATATTTAGTATGTCTTAGATCCTTTAGAAGACTAATATGCCTGCAGGAGGATCAATGTTTATCCAACTAAAGTCGTAGTGGCATTTGATATATGTCGCATTGTTAAACGTTCGAGGTTTCTTCGATCAGATAAGCGCATCAATATTGTGACGACATTTGACATTTGATAATTAGTCAAATTTTTTTAAATTCTAAAGCAAAGTTAACTTCAATGAACTCGTGTTTCCTCGACTAATCGTACTAACGCAAAAATTTTTTTTTAGAAAACTTTTTTTTGAACGTCAGTACAACGTTTTCCGATTCGACATTAAAATAATACAAAAGTTAACTATCAATAGGCTTTATTAAAAAAATTGTACACTGACTAGAGAATTAAAATCAACAGATTAGTGTTAGACTGCATCGCCGTTTTAATATGATAATGATAAAGAAACTGTTATTGTTGAGCGTCGTTGCGGAAGGCGACGGAACGTCGCGAAAGTTTATGCAGCGTCGAGATCCGGCAAAGACGTAAAGTGGTGAGTGAATAATAATAGAGAATCCGCAGTTTTTAAGAGTATATTAAAATGAGAAAGAACAAACAATAAACGTATAGACAACTAACACTACAATAACAATATATACAAATGATACAAAAGCGGAATACGCGTGACGACAAATGGTTATGCATAGCGCGCTGTGGGGCAAAGGTGCAATCCAGATACCAAACCTCAGATTCAACTGCCCGTTAAGGAATAGCTGTATTAACCCAGTATTGATTTCCAAAGTGGTATAGTTTGCGGCTGTCGGCTTGCTTCTTTTAAAGTGTTGGAAATACCCTCAGACGGTCTAGAGTGGTAGGATAACTTCGTGCGTGAAGCGGAATGTTGCAGTTGGGGTGGTGAAAACGTCTGTAGCAGAGGGAACAGTTTCAAATAACAGGACCACCGTGGTGTACTCGGTAAGTGCTTGGTCACTAGGTCGACGAACAAGAGTTAAAATTCCGGTAACGTTTAAATATTTAAAACATTTGGGTAGGCTTTTCTTTTCTAGGTCTGCCAAACTTGCAAAGTGTAGGAAAAGGCGGGGAAATTGGAACCACGGGGTAATAAGAACCACTGAACTATCAACGAAACTACCGCTGTTGCAACTGCAAGCATGTGCGCGTATACTTTCCACAAAAATGCCTTAAGCAACATATTTACCCCGGCCGTCAGTCTTTCCTTGTTTGTCAGTGAGTGTGTTTTTACTACATTCGTTATAAGAAGTAAGTCTATATATTTTTCGCACGTGGGCTTTACTTCTTTTTCTGTTATTATTATGCATGTAGGTTGTAACATCGTAGTTTTACATCAAAATACTAAACTACGCTTTCTCAAAAAAATTTTTTTTAAATAAATGTCTACAGGACGAGATAATGAAAGCCAATGCAATCGGGACTATTGTAACTTGGCTCTCATAACGCCGATACCAAATTGAAAAGGTTTATATTTTTTTCCTTTAAGAATGTTACGCAACCGAAAAGAGTAAATGAATGGTGAACCAATTACGTGAAGCCTTAAATACGATTAAAGGCGGTACATCCATCTATCGAGTGGCTGTTTTATGGAGCATCTTGTACAGCACCATCAAAAAAGAAACAAATACTTTAAACAAGATGTCAGTATTAGACTTAAGTCTGTTACTCTGGGTAGAAAGCTCACGTTCTCGATTAGGCGAGAAAACGACCTGGCAAATCATCTAGTTGCTATGGGTAACATATTCTGTGGGCTCCCTAATTCAGCCGATTGCATACAAATGTGATGCCACGCTTATTCTGAAGCACAATTTTGATACAAATTCCAAAATGTCAAAACCTGACTGGCTTGAGTGTTTTCTTGTAAGTAATTGCAAATTAGGGGCTACTAGGATTAATGGGATTGAGGGGTTTAATAATGAGGAAGTTGACATTTTTTATTATAATTATAGATAAACCAGAGGTGTCCACTGTACAAGAGCCCCGAAAAATTCTTGTTTCCAAAGGACAGAAAAAATTGGGACAGTAACCTCTTGGGAACGAGGAAAGATAGTTACTGTAATATGTGCTACAGGTTCCTACATTCCTCTTCTATTTGTCTTCGCTCGAGAAGCACATTCTTTTTTGCTAGTAAAAGGTAGGTTTCTTGGAGCTTTATATGACCATTCTAAGAACCGGTGGAGCAATAAAATCATATGCTCCGAATGACACAAACATTTTTCTAAGCTTCATAAACCATATAAACAAAATCCCTTTTTACTGATATATTAGACAACCATACCGGTCATGCAACGCTGAAGTTTTTCATTTCTGCAAGCCTACTCAAAAGTTGCATCTATAGAATTGCTACTGTAGACATTTCTCCTTTCAATTCGTCAAGATTCACATCTGATGATTTTGTAATTTCAAGAGACGTAATGAGACGCAAATTCCTCAAAATGCCGCTTAATATATGTACTGACTCTTAAGAATAAAACAATGGAAATTTCATCTACAAGCTTAGAAAATCAAACAATAAAACCCAACATTCAGTTCCCCTTCATTGTCTTAGGTAATCACGAAACAGAATCCAATCTTAAACTGCCAACTACTACTACCCGAAATGTAATTGAACCGCAGGAACCTTTGAAATCTATAGCAAAAAATTTGATTAGGTACATGCTTTCCAGTCCCTGTCCATAAATCAAGGTTTAGTCAAGTGGTAGACAAAAACGACATTTGCAAGTATTAACGAGTTTATCAATAAAGGAGTTTTACGAGGACAAGAAAAAGAAGAAAGAAGAGAGAAAAGCAAAGAACTATGAAAAAGGAAAGCAATTAGTAAAGAAAGAAATAAGGAAAAAAAAGTAAATAAACAAAAATAACGTACAGTCAAACAAGGCAAAGGTTGAGGAAAAAAATAAAAAACGCTTATTTGACCACCCACACAACTATCCTTTCACGATAATGAAAGTGATGATTTAAAAAATCAAGATTAAAACAAATATATTATTTGCTTAGACGCTGGAAAACACAACGGAATCTGGTTTTGCTGTGGAACTTGTGGAAACTGGGCGCATGCCGAATGTGTGGAGTGTGAATTTGCAAAGAATTTTAATTTCGACTTTTGTGTTGGTAGGCACTAGTAACCTTTAGTTCTATTTTAATAGAATACGTAATGGATAAGCGCTCTTTATAAAGGGTTTTCAAAAGTCTTCTGGTATGTCCTATATATATTTGGTTACAATCCTTACAACTAATTTTATATATTCCCGATTTATCGCACATATCTATCGGATCTTTTGGGTCACCTAAACGGTTTTTTATGTTGAAAAATATAAGAGATTAGATAAATCCAGTGTTGCCCTACATATGTTCGAAAATAATCATAAAATAGAAGAAATCAAATGAATGAAGAAAATAAACAATAGAAAAAAAAGATTCATAAGAAAGTTTGGAAATCAGTCATAATTAACAAAGCACAACATAAATGGTATAAATTAGCTTTTGGAACGCCGGTGCTGCACTTGAACTGGTGATAGTGAAATAAAATGTTTCTTTCAGCATAATTTTTTTTCAAAATAAAGCTTATAATCGTATGATCAAACATTCACAGTACAATAGTAAAATGCAAGCTTTCACGACCGTTGCTAAATGAAGAACTCTTTTTCGGGTGTTGCCGCGTCACAAAACTTTTACTTAACGTGTCGCTGATCATGCTGTCAGCTTCTTCAAAAGATTTCTTGCGTTCTTCGTTATATTATCGTCTTTCGGTTCCGCTTTGCTGATCTGTGTCCGTTCTGGTCTGTTCAGTTGCGTTCATAGACGTCTGATGAATTTTTGCATGTTCTTTACTAATCGTAGATTTTCATGTGTTGTTTAATCTGTATCCTGCTGCAGATTTGTTCTTTAAGCCTGCACTGAATGCTCCTTCCTGTTTGACTGATGTAACTCTTGCCGTACATACACTCTAATTAGTATATACCGTTGGTGTGTAGTCTTGGAAGTTGATCTTTGTTAGGTGGTATGAGCTGATCTATTTTCTTCACAACGTGTAGTGATGTTCTTTTTTCCTAGAACACGCTTTAGTCTGTCAGTGACTCCGACAACGTAGAGTAAGTAGGCATATGTTTCTGACGGTGTCTCCACAGCCACCTCAGCTTGCTTCTCTTTCTTCTTCTGCGGTCTTATTAATTTTTTATTGTAGCCATTCTACAAAGTTAACGCGACAGTAATAATGGATAAGGACATCTACATCAAGAAAATGGAGACCCAGACTATTACACAAAACTAAACAAGGACCCTACTGCAAAAATTGAACGACGCGTAAGAAAGGCGATCAAAGACTCATCTATACCAACGGAAGAACAGAAAAGACTGTTACTATACACGACTGTATGGGTTACCAAAAATTCATGAAACCGGAAACCCTCTAAGACCTATCGGCAGTACCTGTGGATCGCCGACTTACGAGTTAGCAAAATACTTAGCTAGAAGACTACAGCAGCACACTGGACAGACAACCAGCTAGGTTAAGAATTCCGAATATTTCGTCGAGGACTTGAGTTTACTACCAGTCACATACTAGTTAGTTTCGTCAAATAATAATATTAAATCTTTACTTGTTAATACTAAAGATAAAATTAATATTTTAGACAAATCCGGTGTTTATAAATTAAAATGTGGTGATTGCAACGCATTTTATATAGGACAAACAGGTCGAAAGTTTTCTATTAGAATTGCTGAACATCTATCTTGTATTAAAAATAATTTCATTTAAATCATCATTTGCTAATCATATACTAAATTCTCAGCATTCATTCAATTCTAAAAAAGATTTTGAAATTTTACACATTTGTAATAAAGGTTTAAGACTTAATTTTTTAGAAATAAAAGAAATTATTAAAAATTACAATTCCAATCGTGAATCATCCCTTAACGAAGTTGTTAACTTTAATAATAATTTACTTTTTCTAAATTAGTTTTTGTTTGATTATGTCTATTATTATATTATTTTGTTGTATCCTAGGATTTTCTATTATTAAGATAATTATGTGTTGTTCAAATTTTGAAATTTGTCAAACTTCAAATATTTAACCATTTTTAATTTGATTAATATATGTTGGTAAGTTTATTTATTTTTATAACTTTTTGATTTTTTAATTTATTTTTCAGATTTCTATAATTATTATTTTTTAAAGTTTATGTAATATTTGAAGTTTGATTTTTCAATTCTAATGTAAGTTTATATTTAATTAAGATTCGATTTTATATTTTTTATTTAATAGTATACGCCTGAAGATGAAAATTTGTCAAAACATGTAGCGTTTATTAAAATATAAAAATAAAAATTAAAATTAAGTAATGGGAAGGTTTTGAGAATCTATAAAAAATAAAAATAAAATAATATAGTAGAATCACTTTTCACCAATGTACCAGTGGAAGAAAGATTAGAGATCATTAGACAACAACTAGTGCCACAAGGTTTATAAGAAGATTTGATCGACTTGGGCCTGACCCTGTTTAACGTCAACCTACTTCCTGTGGAATGGTGAGTTTTATGAACAAAAGAACGGCGCAAGTATGAGATCACCACTGTTACCAGTAAAAGCCAACATCTTCATGGAAGTTTTTGAACAAGAGACTATCAACTCAAGCGACATTAAAGCGAAATGCTGGTACAGATACGTAGACGACACTTTCGTCGTATGACCTCACAAACGGAAAGAATTACAAAGTTTTCTTCAACACATTAAAGGACACCACAACAGTATCAAATTCACCATGGAGATCGAAATGAACAAAACGCTGCCCTTTCTACACGTTCTGGTAACACGCACGGACAACAACAGGCTAAGTCATAACGTATACCGTAATAAAACACATACAGACCAGTATCTACACGCATCCTCTCATCACCATCTACATCAGAAGAGATCCCTCATCAACCCACTTTTAAGAAGAGCAGAGAAAATTAGTGATGAAGAACACAAACCGGAGAAAATCAAACACATCAAGGACGCTCTTATAAAAATGGCTACAACAAAAAATTAATAAGACCACAGAAGAAGAAGGAAAAGCAAGCTGAGGTACGAAAGAAGAAGATCATTACACGTTATAACACAATGAAGAAAATAGATCAACTCATACCCCCTAACAAAGATCAACTTCCGAGACTATACACCAAGAGTATTTGCAAATTAGAGTGTATGTGCGGCAACAGTTACATCGGCCAAACAGGAAGGAGCATTCAGTGCAGGGTTAAATAACATCAACGATACGTTTAACTTCAACTGTGAGGATGGATACAGATTAAGCAACACTTGGAGATCTACGCTGCGTGAAGAACATGCAAGAAGTCACCAGACGTCTATGAACGCAACTCATCACACCAGAACGGACAAGGATCAGCAAAGCGGAGCCGAAAGACGGTATATAATGAGGAACGCAAGACGATAACATCAGTCTTTCGAAATCTTCTTAAGAAGCTGACAGCATGATCAGCGAAACGTTAAGTAAAAGTTTTGTGACGCGGCAACACCCGAAAAACTGCTATATTCAGAGTACACTTGCATATATCTTCTGCAGCTTGGCATAAAATGTAAAAGTATCTTCATTGCGTTGCCAAACCGAAATGTTTATTCATTTTTTCAAGATGATAGGTGATGCCATGTTTTGAAAAGAAAACGCAATATAATAGATTGATAATGAAAACAGTTTATCGATACTTTGACAACGAATGTTTCTACCGACGACTCACCATAACTTATAATTTGTATAATATGTATAAGTACACATTACTAAGAAAATCCTCGATCAGATAACAGAGGATATCTCAGCAAGTCATTCATTCATATTTACAAACACTAAAGGTTTCGTTTACATTATAGACACAAACATATTCTACAAATCACTTTTCTTATAGTTACAACTTAAGCTAATGATTAAAAATTTAACAATTAAAATCACTTACAGTTTTAAACATTAAAACTAAACTAATTTACGTTATATCTGTTTGAGTATCAGTTTTTACTGCCATGTAAATAGTGTGCTTCCAAAAATGATTTTCAATGTCGATTAGTTTTTGTTTATGAGTTTCAGGTAGAAACACGTAAATTACAATCATGACAGCTAACGACATAATTCCATAAAAGTATTGTAAGTTTGCTGAACCGCCAAGAAGATGGTACAGTGGGAAATAACATTGCAACGCCGTGAATGTGAATAAATTCACAATCGTTATGATTAAGCTATAGGCAATTCCTCGTATTTTAAGAGGAAATAATTCACCGGCGATCATAAAAGGCATTGACGAAATGCCCATCGATGAAAAGGCGATGTAAAGCAATATACAAACTAAAGGAATCCAGTTGTGCTTTGACGTACCTAAAAAAACAACAGATTTAAGTACCTAACACTTATAAACAATTACCTTGTTGAATCCAATACGTGTTTAAACCAGAAAAGCTTATGCTCAACGCCATGCCTGTAGCACTGGTCATCAACAACGTACGTCTGTTAAACTTCTTCATCAAAACAGTTGCAACAAACGACATTACAACTTTCATTCCAGAAATGTAAATTGACGCCAAATACGGATCAATCTCAGTACCAATTTCTCGGAAAAAAATCACGCAATTAAAAATAATTACAAAAGCGCCGGAAAACTGTTGAAAAAAGAAAATTAAGGCGAGAATCAAAAATGGTTTGTAAAACGTTGGCAAAAGAAACATTTGCAAAAGCTCTTTCCAATTAAATTTTTCTTTTACTATTTTTTGAACTTGCTCGTTTTGTATGACAATTAGATCTTGTTCTACCTAAAAGCAGTTTCATGGTAATTGAATTTTGGCAAAAACGACGCTTACTGATTTGGTGGAGTCACTGCTGTATCTGTGAAACCAGCTTAAAGATTTCTTTGCTTGGTTTATTTTTTGTTTAGACACCAACCAAGCTGGGCTTTCTGGTATGAAAAATATAATAACGATGGGTATTATCAGATAAGCGTTGGTGAGCCAAGCTATTGTTCTCCAGTGTAAGGCCCAGCCTTTTAAATAAATCAGCACCATGCCTAAAACTGTACGTGTCATTACCACGTGACGCGAAAGACATACAATCACCTATAGACATAAAGACTTGCATGAAAGTTAAAAAAGAACCTCGTACGTCTGGTCTACTAATTTCACTAATATAGACAGCAGTGGGATTTCCAATAAACACTATAATAAAACAGTGCGTTTTAATAACAACTTTATTACTATACTTACTAAAAGTAATTCCTATTATAATCCGGCCCCAAATAATCATTGACATATTTGAAGCGGTAGCAATTAAGACTAAACCGATTATTCCTGTTACACCAGAGAGCATAATTGTCTTAAGTCTTCCTATGTAATCTATCAACACTCCAGCAAGTATAGACGCAGCTAAACCCGAAAAAACTGGCGCGCTAGCTACAAAGTCGAGGTTAAAATCTCTCAAAAAGCAGAGCTTTACATACCGATCCAAGCACTGTCAGATTCTGTGATTGGTATAGCATTGGCACCAGCAACATTTTGCTCTTGCATCATCTGCGGAACTATAATACCAGAATACGCAATAATTTGACCTATGACTAAGTGTAACGAAGTAACGACTATTGATGCCAAAGCCTAAACAAATGAATGTAACCAAATACAACAAAAATCAAATTACCTGAGGAAGAACACTAAGCCACTTTTTCAGACCGACGTCTAATTTCAAACACGTTCGACTTTCTTCCATTGTTTTGTCTTTTGATTTAGCTCTTCACTATACTATAACAAGAAGCGATTAAAAATTACCGTTTGTTTACGATTTAGCCAATTATTCTTAAAGCAGAACTGGCAGTACTTAATTAATATGCTGTTCCGCATAATTACTTTATAAATCAAAACTGATACTTCAGACGTTGTTATTGAAAATCATTTACCAATTATTCAGTCAAAGCCCTCTTGATAGATTAGATATCTTATAATATTTTAAAACAAATTTGCGTCAATTGCTTTAGCCATCTTAAAGATAAACAAAGTAAACTGTAAATACGATTGATTAGATAACGTTTTTGGTAATAAATAGTTGGTATGAAGAACTAAAAGCTTTTGTTATTCTCGAACTTTTTGTGGTTAAAATTTTGAACTATAAACCAACACAGAAGAAATAATATACAAAGTAATATACTAGACCGGAATATACAAACAATGGAAGAACAACTGTTACGATTATTAAAAATTACTTATTCATATAGCACTATCACTTACACGAAACATAAAGTCCGTGGATAACTTCTATTTATTTAAACACTAACGCTTGTTAACATTAAAGTCTTGTAGAAGGTTATATTCCAAAGATTTCTCGCCACACGTGTTAATCACTTATTTATTTAGACTTGAATAATCTTCTTAACACCGCCGTCTTCGAATGACTGGAATAACTGACCTATGATTTGTTTGTACCGCATTTATACATTTTGGCAATTTTTCGCGATTGTCTGTCGGTGAACGTTCTAGAAAATGGATAACTTTGTGAATTCTCTCGAACTTGGGAATAATTTCTCGAACGTTTCAGAACTTTAAAAATCTAGTAAAATCAATTGATGCAAGCATAAAAAAAGCACAAAAAAAGCTTTGCAACGTTTTCGAAGCAGTGATACGAAAACAAATAAAAAACAAAAAAAATTACAAAAGAAGTACCTACAAATAAAAATAGCAAAGACAATGAGAAGAAACGACGAAGTAGGTCACACAGAAGATACCGAAAATAACAATCCAGAAAATAAAGAAAGCATACAAAAATTAACAGAGCGACAGAACACAACAAACAGTAAAACTAATAGCATCCGAAAAACTTACCATGTATAAAGACGTGCTAGACAAACTATTAAAAGAAGAAAAAAGGTAAGCAGTGATAGAGGAACTTGGTAAAAATACCTACACACTATTATGTATGTTAAACGCAATGGATAAGTTCTATAAAAAGATAATAAACAAAAGAATGGTAAAAGAATTGATTAGAACAGATTGAATTGCACCAAACCAGTGCACTAAACCAACACAGATGCAAAAAGCAAAAATTAATTAAAACAGTAATCCAAAAAATTAACAAAAAAAACTACGTCATATTAATCACAGAAGTTGCAGGATACGTGCTCAAAGAAATAAAATGAGAAGGGTTAACTATAGAAAACAAGAGAATTATGAAACATTTACTTTAATTATTTACTTTGTTATAATTTACTCATAATGCCTAAGATACGAGATACATATACATAACAACTGGGCGTTACGAAGTTAATGTTTTCTCATTACGCTTTTTTGTTACGTACTCAAAAATGATATTTGTTTTTCTATGTTTGTTTAGATTTAGATGGTAACAAGTTTTCTATTTTTTTGTGCAATCATTTGAGCAATTTTTACACATTCATTGTGATTGTAAAATCAATTTGACAAGTAAATAATTAAACGTCAAACTATTTATTGCTCTAAACTCCAAATAATAATTAATAGTATATCTAATACTTGTGTAATAGAAAAACTAAAGTAATTGTTAATTTTTAGTTTCTATTCTATATAAAGTAAAAAATAAAATCTTGTATGCATCACTGACGTTACTAGATAATTACGCTCATTGAGGAACATACATTCCTCGAACCAAAGATTTTCGGGTTGCATCACGTTGCTCTCCTAGCGTAATAATTGGCGGTATAAACCGGTATTTGTTTACATTCACGTTTATACGCTGCTATATTTTTTTTGTCACTGACACGGGCACTTTATCTATTTATCTTTGCACACACCTTAATCAGTTATTTGTTTAATCAGACAGTTTTCTTAACTTAACTTCCGTCTTCAAAAAACTGATCTCATTTTCTCTTATGTACTTTTTTTGTTATCTGTGTTCGAGAATTTTCTACATCCTTTGATAAACGTTCTCGTAGTCGACAATAACTTCGAGAACTGAACTAAGTTTTTGGTTTCAACTTAACATTCTTCATACTTTTAGTTTCAAAATACGCCATACATTGGCTGTAACTGGAGAGAGCGGTAAACTTATGGCCGCTCTTTCTACTTGTTTAAATAAGTTGTCGTTATAACTAAAACAAGTATTTTTAAGATAGAGTTTGATGAGTAGAACCTATTTCTCAGAAATTCTCTCCTTGAGCAAAAACAACACTTTGTCGACCAAGACTTTAGTAAAAAGAGACCACGTCAAAACTGACTAGAATATTTTCTTTTCTTATACGCAAGTTCTGAGTGTTCTCTATCAAGTCTGTAGAATCTTTAGCGTGATTTTTTGTATTTCTTGTTAACGGCAAAAAATTTGTAGCTAAATAACATGCTAACGGTCGAAGGAAAACTCCTTCTTTGTGTATCTTGGGAATACCGTAGATTTGTGACATAACACTATCTACTAAAGAAATTATAGATATAGTTCGAAATATGATAACTACAATCACTTTTATTTATTTTAACGGCACGCGCGTGAAAACACTGAGTGTTTACTTATTTATTTAACACTGACACTATATTTTTAAGACTAACTTCGATTTATTTTTATACTTTCGTTTTTTGTTTGACTAAAATGTTCTGTTAGTTTCTCAAATCACTTCTAATATTCTCCAAGTTTTAAAAAGGTTTAATAAAGAATAATGTAAAAAAATGCGATATGTTTTGACAAATATTAATGCATTACTCTATTTTAAACCACTTTTAAAGCGTTTAAATGTTTAAGTGACTTGCTTTTATGAACAATATTTTAATTTATTTTTGAATTTTCTAAGACATGGTAATAAATGAATATCAGTATTGTTGTGATGTATAACAGTAATTTGGGATAGGGTAATAAATTTATATTGAACTGGTGCTCATTGCAGTTTTGGTACTTATTAACTGTCCCATTAAAAAAAGAAATTAATTAATGTTAAGTTTAGCAATGCGGTATTTAGATATCATTTTTCTAAGCAAAGTTACGTAAAGGTAAGAGCCAAAACTGATATACAAAACAATTACTCAGCATTTTGACAACGGTGATAAATTGATGGTATTGGTACTGAATTGGTAATAAAAAAATATCAAAATGTCTAATTATGATTTTTGGAATAGGTCGAATTTGCTAATGCAGCTTCTACAAAGTCACGATAACTTACATAGAAAATTAAGTCTCGTTAGTAATAAGAAATACGCAACTATAAATAAAACTATCCAAAAAAAAAAACAAAAAAAATTAGCAAGAATTATATTATATTATATTATATTTACATATGACAGAGAAAACAGGAGAAGAAAATAGTGACAGTTTAGAAGTTTAAAAATCAGTAGTTAGATACGCCGTAAAAAACGCCAAATCGCAAGGAGCTAAAAATCTACCTAAGAAACTACCTAATTAAAATATTAGATGATAAAAATATACAAAATATACAATGAAAGCAAAATCAGAAAGGTGAATGGCTGAAATCAGCGTTCATACTCATTAAAAAAAAGATTAATGCTTTTAAAGAAGCTTGATAAGTCATATATTGAAGATTCTTTTGAGAATTATCCAAAAATCGTATATACAAGAAACGAGAAGAACGACTAGATCACAGTTCGTTTAGAATCTAAAATAGAACAGACACGAGAGCGTTATTTGTAATAAATGTCATCTACAAACATGCTGAAAATACGACAAGACAGTATACTATGTATGTTACATAAGTTTTAACAAGGTTTTTCATCTACCACAACACAATAAACTTCTTAATGCATCAAAAAACATTTTATTTTGAACTCCAAAATGGCAAATATTTACTGTTGCAGAATGCCATGCATAGATAAATTGATGAAAGAGAAGGCGTCGGTAAAAAAAAAAGTTTTGGCTAAATGTAAAAGACTAAATCAAGTTAACTGTTATATTCCACCTAGCAAAAGTTAAAAATGTGTTTAAAAAAGTATTCGTCAACCTTCGATAGAAGACGGCACTAAAAGAAGAAGAAGAAAAAGAAGAAGACAATAAAAAAGGAAGAAACAAAAAAATTCTTCTTTTTTGTTTTTTTCTCACTTTCTGAGGGGTACGACTGAAGTTGAAGTTTGTTTAGGTGTTACATAGAACGGGCAAAGAGATAACATGTGGTACGTTTCTATGGCGTTTTCTGGTCTGTTGGAATCCTAAATTTCGTATGTGGTTGCATATGTGGTCTGTAGGACGCAGTATGGTTTCTTCTTTTTCTGGTGTCAATTTAGCATAATTTCCTTTGGCGCTCTGTTAATGGGGTTTGTTTACCCATACAATGTCTCTTGGGTGGTGTTTTTTCTGTTCCACTCGTCGGCTTACTTTTTGCTCTGTTCTTGTGTCTTTTTTTGCAAGTGCTTATCGTTTTGGAGTGTATCTATTAACCGCAGCTAGAATGATGTGGTTTTCCCGATAAACTGGTCAGATATTATCATAACTCTTTGATTGCGTGTAAAATCGTTAGAGATTCTTCTCTGGTCATGGAATACATTAATTATTTCCTAAATGATAAAGTTTTAGGAAATTATCTGAAACACGTCGATTTCGTTTGTTTGAACGTCACTTGTTTTCGCCATTGACACTTTATGTTCGTGTTTTGTTTTCGAACTATAATTGATTTTTTTAAAATGGCAACCAAATTTTTTTTACAGATTTTGATAGAGATTAATGAGGTTAGGAAACCAACAAACTATAAAGATATTCGCACGCGGTGCAACACATACACTCCATTTAAATTCGAAATGTTTCTGTGCAACACTGATAATCTAGAAACCCTCTCTTATGTTTTAATGATATGCCCAGTGTACCGTCAGATATGGGATAAATATTTAAATGAGACGGAACAAAATTGCGACATAGACATTTTATTACAAAATTATAACAGAGACAACATTATAAAATGCTGTAATTTCTTAGAAGAATGTTTAAGTTTAAGAACATTTATAATAGAAGAATAATTATATACATATGTATTCTTTTTGTATTTGTTAGAAGAATCATTATCTGTTGTTATTATTAGAATTACCTATTAAATTAAATTAAATATAGTTAATGTTAAACTAGACTCCTTGTTTATATACGTATGCTGTATCAGAAAACAATAAATAATGAATTTGAATTTGAATTTGAGTTTGAGTTTGAGTTTGAGTTTGAGTATGAGTTTGAGTTTGAGTTTGAATTTGGATTTGGAGTTGGATTTGAATTTGAATTTGAATTTGAATTTGAATTTGAATTTGAATTTGAGTTTGAGTTTGAGTTTGAGTTTGAATTTGAATTTGAATTTGAATTTGAATTTGAATTTGAATTTGAATTAGAATTAGAATTAGAATTAGAATTAGAATTTGAATTTGAATTTGAATTTGAATTTGAATTTGAATTTGAATTTGAATTTGAATTTGAATTTGAATTTGAATTTGAATTTGAATTTGAATTTGAATTTGAATTTGAATTTGAATTTGAATTTGAATTTGAATTTGAATTTGAATTTGAATTTGAATTTGAATTTGAATTTGAATTTGAATTTGAATTTGAATTTGAATTTGAATTTGAATTTGAATTTGAATTTGAATTTGAATTTGAATTTGATAGAGTTCATTTTTCTGAGTACGAAAATGTTAAAAAAAGGTGACCTTAAAGCTAAAAGTTTCCAAGATATTCGGTTTCAAAGTTTCAAACATGTAAGTCAAAGTTATGAGATTAAGACCAATTATCAAGAAAGCACTAGAAAAATTAAACGATTTTGACAGTTGTTAAAATTTTGCACTGGTTACTCAAAAGTTTATGTTGTATTTTGCTGATTAATCATTGTTTAATACTATTTCAAATTCATTTTTCTTTCCTCAACCATTTGAAAATAGTTTCCCGTTTAAGTGAAAGGAAAAAATTGAAATTTTGATGATCGGTTAGGAAGACAGAGTTTGCACATAAGTTGTAGTTTGCCGTTTGAGAGATTTGTTGCTACAACAAAAAAGATTAAAGATAAATTGCAAAGGTTTAAAATAAAAGAAAAAATGATGCCACAGCACTGTTTCAAGTGCTAAGAGTACGGCACAGAAGTGCCTGAGATGCGAGGAGGATGGACACAAAACAAAAAACTGTAAAGTAAGATTAATTGTTATACGCGTAGTGTAGATGAATAGAGTGGACAGTATTAAAAGTGTGAGAAGTTGAAGAGCTGAAAAGGATGGAAAGCGTAAATGGAAGGAAAATGAAAAATAAGAATTAACTTCTTACAAGAAACATTGATAGAAGGACTGCAGCGCAGAAGCTTCTGAGATTACTGCGTTGCAATCTAGAGCCAAAGTAATGATTATTGCGGAACCTAACCGGCGACCAACCCTTGCGGCCAAAAGGGCTTGGTTTTAAGGTAATGTCAAAATTAAAATAGAAAGATGCAGTAGCAATATAAAAGAAATAAAATCAAAAAAAGATAAGGTCTGATAATAGTGAAGCTAGAAGGTATTATATTTTTGGAGTATGTCTGTCTCAATGTATAGAGGAACTACTTCTTGGAACTTATCAACGAGAGAAAAAGCAAAGATAAAGGCAGGAAGGAGACGGTCATATTGCCAGGAGACGTAAACTTTTAGCACGTTACGTGGAGATTAACCTTTACAAATTGCCAGGGTAGGGCCGGATTTAAAGGTCTGGAGGCCTCGGGGCAACAAAGGAGTGGAAGCCTCTTAGCCCCAAATTATTTTCCAAATAAAATGAATTTTACTGATTGCCTGATTGGAGTAAACAAATCTAGATCGACGATTTTTGTTAATATTTCATGTAATCAAGTTTGTACAACAAAGTACCGTAGGTAAAGGTAAAACGCGAAATAAAATATGAAAGGAAAAGTTGTTTACTGGTGTTTACTAGCCTGAATTTGAAAATTTTACAAAGTCTCTATTGTGGGGGCCCCTCTTTTGTGGAGGCCCTGGGGCTGTAGCCCCGCTTGCCCTCCCCTAAATCCGGCCCTGTGCCAGGATGAAGTCGTCGCGGATTGGCAGCGACCCTCGGATTTGCAGTGGCGCCGGAGACGTGCACCTACTTTCGTAAAAGGAAACCAACAATCAGCAATTAACGTTACTATGGTAAGTAAAAGATGGATTATTGAAGTGATTAAATGGGAGGTGATGCAAGAAAAAACGTACACCCAAGTACTTACGTGGGGAATAGAATAAGGATAAAAAAGAGACGGCAAATGTAGGAATAAAAGTAGCAGGACATAGAGAACGAATAAAAAAGTTTTAAAAAAGCTGTAAGTATTAAGATAAAATGTGAGGAAGGATGACACTAGAAGTGTCTATTAACAGAATTTGTAAAGGATGTATGAGGAAAAAGATACATGATCGTGACAAAGAAGTTTGGTATAAAAGTAAAAGTAAGTATGGAGGTAGAAAAAAGTGTGTTTGGCGAGAGAACTGTTTCTAAGACACAGTAAGATCGAGTGAAAGAAGGTGCCGACTAACAATGTACCGGTGGCAACAAAAGAAATTTTGGAAAATGCCGTGATGCGCATGAAGAGTGGGAAAGCGGGGCCCGATAGTATAACGACAGAAACTCTACGCAAGGCCTGTCGAGTAATTGGGAACGACATGCTGTCATGCGTCAACAAATGTCTTGGAAAATGTATCTTTTCAAAATAATGAAAGACCTGTAGTTTGGCGCTGGTCCTTAGGCTTACTAAACCTAACGGAGAACCAGAAAGGTTTAGACCGATATACCTCCTTTTGGTTTTATAAAAATTGTTAAAAGTAATCGTAAGAGAAAGAATCAAAGAGTAGAGGGAGACCGGAATTAAACCAAAACCAATTCAATTTTAGAAAAGACAAGTCCACGCTGAACGCAATTGAGGAAGTTTTAGAAATCGTAGTACTTTAGTAAGAGAGGTAAGCCACCAGAACAAAGAATGCTGTATCTTGGTGACGCTCAACGTTTAGAACGCGTTTAACAGCGTACCATAATCGGGAATCGTCAGGGCTATGGAAGACAAAAGTGCACCGGCGTACTTGCTAAGCATAGTAAAAGATTCACTCAGGGAGAAGTGGCTATACGACGGAACGGGTAACAAAGTAGAACTTGTAATGGGAGTACATAAATACAAAAATTATTGTAATTGGAACAGAAAGTGGTATATAAGAGTATTCAAGGTCGCTGATTATGAATTTTATATTATTTAAAAATTCAAAATGGCGGACTCAAAATGGTACACTGAAAAAAATAAATTTGATTAGAATAACAAATTGTTTACATGGGTTTTCATGTTTACTGATAATGAATTTGATCATATTTTTAAGACGATAATATAAACACATTGTGTATGTGTATGATGTGTATGTTTCATTTCTTCTTAAAAAGTTACATGTTATAAACATAATAATTCGCTATAGTCAATGGAGCTGACGTCCGAATCAGAAGACTACGAACCGCCGGGTACATACGCACTTAATAATTGTATAGCCTCGTATGAAAAACTTTCGCTTTTTTTCGGGGGTGTCGTTTGCAAACTCGAGATAACTGGATCGGAAGACACAAGCAGCCACTGAAACACGTCTGTTATAGTGCTCTCCCTGGAGTTTTTTCGCGAGTAATTTTCCCAGTATTTCTTCACATGTTTGTTTTGCGATTCTTGTGCTTCCTCGGACAGTTGACCTATCGGCAATGATGTCCATTCAATGATAAGAAGACCATAAACTAAAACTTTGTGAATAAAGTTTGGCATGCAGTATCACGGAAAACGTTGTACTAACTTCTTCGTAGCTTCAAAGCAATATTTTTTGAAGATTTCTAAATTGACAGAGACAAAACTCAGACGAGTTAGCAAAAAAAACCTGTAACCTGCGTTTGGAATTTTACCAGTGAATCCTTTATGTAAGACCCCGTAATTAGATTCAGCTGGCTGAATTTTCTGTTTTCTGTTTTTTTTCGATTGATTAGTTCGATGTTAGCATCAAGAACGTTTTGCTCGTTATTTTATTACGTGTGATTTAAGTTTATTGGTATTTCAAGTTATTTTACAATTATTACTGGTATTTTTTTTTGAATGCATTAAGTTCCGTGGTTTTGATTTTGATTTAGTGTTTTACTTGTTTATCTCAGTAAAATAACAATGCTAGATAATTTACGACTTCCTTTTGGAATGTAAGTTGATCCATTTTTCTTGGTATCTATACTTTGTTAATGTTGGGTTCTTTTACGAGCGCGATTGCGAACCACCTGCCAATTTCGCGAAGTAAGCATTTTTCTGTGGGAAAATTTTCGTTCTTTCAATGGTCTACGTGACAGAATTCACGTGGCCAATTATAGTTTTCATCTTTGTTAATTTAGTTCGTTTAGTGTTCTATCTTTTACAAAGATTTTACGGCGCAAGTTCATTGAATTAAGTGGGAATGCGAGGTGTTAAAAGAGGTAAAATTTTGTTTTTGGGGATGATTATTGTTTCGGAGGCAATTAAGAAATACCGGGTACCGTGATGTAGTTGAGTGGTTAGCGTACTTTTACCCTATCGTTATGTAATACCGCGGAAGTTAGTTGGAACCGTGAAAATTAAGTGTAGTGGTGGAAAAGTTTGATTTTCCAAATTTCGTAATTTACGGTTTAAGTAGACTTCATGGTTTCCAAAAATAAAAACTCACGTTCGAGTTGGATTTAATTTCGATGTTTTGTGTGAAAAATCCTGTCTTCGCTTTTGGTGCGGATTTAAATTAAATAGAGAAATAAATCTTCCGACGGTATTCTATTGTTTGGGGGTTTCACCGAGCTTGCATTCGACTACTGAACACCTGGACCGACCGGAGTTCAATCTAAATACGTAGCTTCTGGAAACGCTGTGCCGACAGTTCATCTGAGTAAAGGTAATTATCGAATGTATTATTACCGTGAAGTGAACCGCGATCGATATGATTTAAAAGCTTTGATTTGAGCCGATTGAATTACGGTTAAGTTTAATTATTTCAAGAAACACTTGTTGGTGTTTGCGTGAAGTTCGATTTAATTAATTAAGTTTGTTTGGTGTGTATGTAAAAGTAAATCTTATTCATGCATAAAAGATAATGTAACGAAATGTAACGATATATAAACTATAATTTGTTTGAACGTTTAGTTCGAAGCAAAGTTTCGGACTTATATTTTATGACTTTTGTATTTTATTATTTTTGTTTGTTGTATGCGGACAAGGCCTTGAATTTTATTATTGCTGTGTATTATTGAAAAACGAGTTAATGCTTTTATTATTATTTTTTTTTATATATATTAATTTTGTATTCAGATTGTTCATTTTTTTTTGTGTTGCTTATTTTTATTTCATTGATTATTTTCTTTTAATCGAATTTGTTTGATATTCATTATTTATTTTTTTTTATTATTCAGTCAATAAATGTTAAATTGTTAAACTGTAAAGAGCTTTTATTCATTCAGCTGCCGCGTACGTAATTTTTGTTTTAAGTGTATTTCAGAATAGTTACAACTCGAGGTAAGTTCCGGGGTTGTAACCAACCAGATGAGCTTTCGGGATATCAGGGGTCCGGAAGCTACGATCATCGTGACCTTGATTGGCGCCCTAATCGATTTTTGAGTCTTTTACCGTTTTATTTCGATTTTATGTCAATCTCGTTTCCAAGTTATCACGGAATTTTAAAATATAACCCACCCCGACTCCACTGAGCAACCGGCACAACATCGTTTATGTTACCTCATTTCAGGCAGTGAAATTGTTTTAACTTTGGCATGTAACATAAATATTTGGCGCCCAACGTGGGGCGCCAAATATTTATGTTACCTCATTTCAGGCAGTGACTTTGTTTTAACTTTGGCATGTAACAAACCATCGACCTGGCAATAACGGAAAGCTACGCTTCCCTCTAGACGAGTATACACAGACTGAAAAATGTACACAACATTGTAAGAGATAGAAATCGTATTTGTAAACAAACGGTACGCACATCCTTGGGTACGCACTACTTGTCAAACGACCATTTTGTTTGTTTACTTTTACATATTCCTATTACCACCTAAAGATACATTTTATTTATATTCCATGTTTACGTTTGATTCAATTAATTTTAATATTTACGTACTTCAAATAATGCTGCTAGAACCGATTCTAAAATTAAGTATGTCAACATAAATTGACAAGTAGTGCGTACAGTAAACACAAGCAAATGTACCTCCTTTTCTACATGTTTGAGACAGACAAACACATTGCGAAATTATTCAGAGTATTCAGACTATTCATCCAGAGGAAAGCGTAGCTTTCCGATGTTGTCAGGTCGACGAAAAAAACGCTTAGCAGTGTTGCCATCGTTACTGTTACCGGAACCTCCTCCCCCTTCCAAGTTCCACTTTTGGAGTATCAACACTGAGCCCAATTCGCAATTTGAAACTCTTCTGAATGTTCTGTTTTTGCAGTTGCACCTTTTCTTCGTCTTCTAACGATCGCGCTTGCTATTTCTTCGTGTCTAGTTTATATCTCAAATGTAAGAAATACTCTATTAAGTGGATCTAAGCGTGTAACGTCGCTAAACCGTACCGCAAATTTAATTCGTTTACTAGTAATAAACAAACTGCGTCAGATCGTTGAAAGTCTTAGACGTAGCTAAGCGTAAATAACATCGCATGTTGGATTTCGTCATTGTTAATGTATTTCTGACTTTACCGTCAATTATCGTATAAATAAGCTTAAAATTAACAGTAAATTCTTTTCTGTCGATAATTGTCACATATGGGAAAAGTTTAGTTATCTTCTACATAGCTATCTTCGTTCAAAGTTGAAGTAACGTTTTCGTCTATGTATTGCAATTTAGTTGGAGAGCAAAATATTGGAAAAGACGGTTTTGGATTTTGCCAAAACAATACATTTTTATCGTCACTGTTGGTTTTAATGGCACAAGTAGTGAGGTTAATAAAACACTCGCGTCTGACGCATCCTCGTCTTCAAACTTATGTTTGTATTACTTTTGTCCAGACGAACCGTCAAATCCATGATACAAAAGATAAACTTTAACGTTTAATGAGTTGATATGTTTTTAAGTTATTTTTCCTTCTACTAAATCGGAAAAAGCAAGATTGGCGAAAATTACTTTACACTGAGGTGTGTGATGTGATAGAGATGAAGTAGTTATATCCTTAACAATAGAGGCAACAACGGCGACTCCAGATGAAAGAAGACTTATAATCGTTGCAAAAGCTTTCAGTAATTCGCCTGACCTCTGCTATTTTACTCAATCCTGTAATAAAACTTTTTGAAACCTCCGCTAGGGCAACCTCTGGATGTCGAATTTGTAGAAGGTTCATCATTTTATGCCTTACGTGCTTCCAAATCTTCCCCGGGGCTGCAGTACCTCAAAGTAAATCAATGACAATCTTTATTATATTTTTTAAAGTGTTGTTGCGATAACATATTTCAATTTTAAAATCCAATTTAATTTATTATTATTACCTGCAGTTGTAATGTTTTCTTGAGCCACCCTTTATTTTTTTCCTCAAAGCGTGAGACCATTCGGTTGCAATCGAAGCACTTAGTTTTAAGGTTTGGAAAAGGTTTTTCAGTGCCTTCTTGTCAATTGCATGACACCGAAATGGTCTTCCTATTTTATGAGCAATGAAAACTTTTACTTGGTGCACTTTTTCGCCATATTCAGAAATGAGTTGCTTTCTGACGGCATCAAAAATTTCCCGCCGGTTACAACTAACACTTTCTTGTTATAAAATAATAAAATATTTATTATAAATGTGTAAATAAAGTAATAATACAAATGTTGAATCAACGTCGAGCCAAACATAGATCATTTCAATTTCTAATCGAGTTAAATAATAACAATACTGTTTTTCTTTAAATTAAAACCAAAAACGGAAATCGATGTAAAAATTTAAGGGGCAATTTCGGACTAGAACTTTTTTGAGAAAAATAATCTACATACTTCATATTTTGTTGCCAAATAACGGAAACTATCAAATTCCATCAAATTCTCAACCATTTTGTTCAAACAAATAAAATTACCAATGCAATATTTAACTTCAATGTTTACACCCCTTAAAAATTAAAATTACGATTGATAACTATGGATAGTGATTTGATTGATAGTTATGGATAGTGTTTGCTTACCACTTGCTAACCTACCACGTTGGTTTCACAAAAAACACGTTTCACCTTTAGTAATAAACATTTAATGAGCACGTGCGCGTGACACGGGTGCTCATATGTCAGAGTTTATCTGCGATTATATCGTAATCCGGACGGTATAACCGACTGCCGGTTTGCGCCAAGATACACTAGAGCCACCTCTATGTTATTATCGAGTATTACATTCAAAATATCGAAGTTGACTTTTTTGATTTTTGTCCGCGTTTTCCGGATATCGGGTTACTATGGCAGTGTCACGCTGTTGGGATACGCAGACGACTTAGCGGTGGTAGTCAAATGTAAAAGCGCAAAACTGGTAAGAAGGAAAGCAGAATTGATTGCCCTGGTCAAACACAAACGAATGAAGAATGTTTCAATAAGAGTGGAAAGTCTAAGCTTCAAAGCTGAGAAGCTCTGGGACACTTGAGCGTGTAGATCGGAGAAAACGGTAGAGTGACTAAGCACGTAAGATGTGTATACGAGGAAGCTAAAAAATATGTGAAGAGTTTGGTTGGACTCATGCCCAGCGTGGAAAGAGAAAGCTTTGAGCGGAAAAGAATATATGTAGAAATAGTACGCTTTGTTCTCCTGGATGGGGCCTTTATTTAAGGACCTAGATTGGGGGCGAAGCACCACTTCAATAGGACGGTGTCGACAAAACAAAAGCTATCTTGGTGGTGGTTGGGATATCATCCATTAAGGAAAGTATAAGAAAGAAGGTGAAGAATTTTGGACATCATCTATCTTTGGACACGATGATGGAGAAGTGGCAGCAACGATGGAATAGGACTAGCGTTAGCAAGTGGACACACTGGCTAATTAGCACAGTAAATGAGTTAGTGAAATAAGGGGCAACTAGGTTAAATGACTATGTGGTTAAACTTCTGATGGGCTACGGGATTCTTGGTTCTATCCTAAAAAGACAGAAAAGAAGCATCCTAGAGTGCCCAAGATGGAAAAGTGAGGGTGAATTATTTTGGAAAGTTAGTCAAAAATTACCAGTTATTTACATCAATAGCATATGTTATACATATTTTAATTTAAAAATTATACAATTTCTCTATCATGTACGTTTACTTTGTAATACAATGCGTTCCTTATCCGGAGAGTTTAGTAAATCTTCTGTAATTTATTTCTATTGTAATACTTTATAGTTTATAGACGTCGATTTTCAAATAAATTTAGTTTTTGTTATTTTATATGTGTTCTACTTGTATTTTTCAGTTGTGTAGAGGTGTGAAAAAGCATTCTGGCATACGTTTTAATAGTTTATATTTTGCACATTGAAAGTACGCTGATTTGCACTCATTACTTTATCCACGTCATTCTACAATATCAGAGCTGCCACTGCCTTAACTTTATTTTGGGTTAAAGTCGATGGTAATTAAAGCACTTTAGCCATGTGCACGTTACAGGTTGGAAATAACAATTTTGTAAGCTTAAATATAAAAAATTTGAATCTAATTTTTTTTTAATTACAATTACTATTCTTATTGATATGTGTTTTTAAAAATTAAATATTTTTTTACGTTTTAGTAACTAAAAAATAATAAACAAAATCAATAGTGAGTTTTTTAAAGAATTTAGAGATTATTCAAGCAGATAAATGAATCTTTCTAGTCATTATTGCATACTAGTTTCTGATTTATTTAAAGTTTTAGTAGTTTTTCACTAGTTTAATAACCATAAAGAAATCTAGTATTTTCTAATTTGATCTATTTGAAAGTTTTAATAATTTCACCCTGAAATATTTTGTATACATGTACCTTGACCAACAACTATATCCAATATAATAATATACCTACCTGTATGCATTATTGTAGTTAATTATATGAAACATATTTACCAATTAGATAATTTATATCGTATCAGTCAGTTTAAAGTTTAAAATTATATAGAGGGTTAAAGTAAATGCTTATTAACGGTCAAATAACATTTGATAAACAGTACCCAAACTTAATAGTACTTATTTTTTGTTCTTCCAGAAAAAAAGAAATTAGTATTTGGTTTTTTGATTATTCTAATTGTGATTAAAAATGGAAGAAACTGAAACATGTTTGAGACTAAAAGAAGATGTCGACGTTAAAAAGTTGATAAATGTTTTTCCTCAGGTATCTAGATTTGTGCCATGATTATTAATTAAGTTGTTTTATTTAGGCTCTAGCAGCAACAGTTGTTTCTTCGTTAAATTTATTTACTGGACAGGTAATGGCACATTCTGGAATTATAATCCCGCAGATGCTGAATGAACAAAATACCACCAGTGTTAATGTCATATCGGTTACAGAATCTGACAGTGCTTGGATTGGTATAGTTAACTTTGCAGAAGATGGTGATTAATTCTAATTTGGTTACTTTGCAGCAAGCGCGCCGTTTTTCTCCGGTTTAGTTACATTTTTACTCTGTGGAATATTGATAGATAGTTTTGGGAGACTTAGAACTATAATTATTTCTAGCGTATTTGGCGTACTTGGTCTATGTTTAATTGCAGCCTCAACAAATATGTCTATGATTATTTGGGGACGAATCATTGTTGGAATCAGTTTAAGTACGATCAGTTATAAATTTGTTACATTTAAAAAAAACTTCTCCTACAGTGTTACTCGGAAATTCTTCCGTAATTTACGTAAGTGAGATTAGTAGACCAGATATAAGAGGCTCTTTTTTATTCCTATTGGAAGTTTTCTCGTCTGTAGGTACGGTATTAACCTATCTGAAAGGTTGGATTATGCATTGGAGAACAGTGGTTTGGATCACCAATGTTTATCTTATAATACCCATCGTCGTTATATTTTTTTACCAGAAAGCCCAGCGTGGTTGGTATCAAAAAAGAAAATAAATCAAAGTAAAAAATATTTGATTTGGTTTCACAAATATAATAGCACCAGTGCCGAATTAGTAAGTCTTCTTTTGTTTGTCTTAATCAACGTAATACTATTTTTAGGTGAAACAAGAATTGATTACCATACAAAGAGAGCAACTACAAAACCAGTTAGAAGAAACGCTTGATTGGAAACTGAAATTGAAAACATTTCTTTTACCCATTTTTTATAAACCTTTTTTGATTCTTGTTGTAATATTTTTTTTCCAAGATTTTACGGGCGTTCATGTAATTATGCTTAATGGTGTAATATTTTTTGAAGATATTAGCACGAAGATAGACCCGTACTTAGCTTCGATCTACGTTTTTAGTCTGAAAGTTGTGGTATCTATTGCTGCAACTATTATGATGAACAAATTTAACAGGCGCACTTTGTTGCTGGTGAGTGTCGGTGGCATGGCGGTGTGCATAAGCTTATCTGGTTTAAACACTTACTGGATTCGACAAGGTAATTTGATAATAAACGTTAAACTTTATTGTTTGTTTGTTTTTTTAGGTGCCTCAGACCACACGTGGGCTCCAGTTTGTTTTTTGTTTTTGTATATCGCTTTCTCGTCGATTGGAATAGCGTCGATACCTTTCATACTAGCAGGCGAGTTGTTTCCGATTCAGATACGCGGAACGGCTTACAGCTTAATATTAGCAGTATCACAATTGTTTACTTTTGCAATGCTACAATGGTACTTTCCACTATACCACTATGTTGGTGGTTCCGCAAACGTACAATATTTTTTTGCAATCATGTGCTTGTTTGCGATGGTTTTTATTTATTTGTTTCTGCCGGAAACTCATAATTACAAACTAACCGATATTGAAAACTATTTTTGGAAACACACTATATATATTCGATCGAGTGGAATTTAAAACGAGAACTTTTGTTTCGTAAGCCATCTCGATGTGATATATAAATTGATATATGATGTAGAATATTGTATTCCTTTAATGTTAATATTAAAATCAAGATTAAAAGTGTGTTAGAATAAATATATTTATTTTATTTATAGTACCACTCACACCCATCTCACTGAGCAAAGCCGAGCAATCACCTTTATGTTACATTTTCTAAGCAATTTTACGATAACATCCTTTAATACGTAACATAAATATTTAGCGCCCAACGTGGGGCTCTTTAAGTTATTGTTTGCGTATTTGTTTTCCAATTTTTAAAAGTTTTTAGCGATTTATAATTTTGTTTTAAAATAAGTTATAAATTAAATGTCGATCGTTTCAAACTCCCGAGGAACCAATTAGTATCTTTGTTGCTATTATACGCTACATGTTTTTGCGTCTCAATGAATCTCTTCCTGAAGAAAAACAATTGAAAATACTAGTTAAAAATATTTCTCCCGTATATCAAACTAAGTTTAATTTGGCGCAAGTTTGGTTGAGGAATTGATTAAGTTTGATCGTTTTATTAAAGTTCGCATGCAAGCTATTAAAGCTTACACCCCCTCATTTCGTCAAAAACAGAACATAGAACCTGATCTTGTTTATGTCACTTTGCAAACTAAGAATACCTAGTGGATTCTTTAGTGTAGAGCTGTTTTGTTAAGTCAACCCCAAGATCTTCAAAAAGATTTGAATCATCTAATTAAAGTGTGTTAGTCGTCAATAATTACAATAGAATAAGTATTACGTCTGCTAAGGCAAGAGTAATAACGGAATCTATGTTTCAATCAGTGTCTATCGCTTATCTATCATATGCTAAAGGTACCAGGGACCGTGTAAGAAAAATGTTGTCTAAACACAACATTGTTACTCGGTTTTCTACTGTTCTTAAATCCGGTAAACGACGTTATTCCTTTTTCATTCTGACTGCATTTGTAGCATTGCTTGCTATTGTGATCGTGCATATATAAGAGAAACGGGTAGAAGCGTGGAAATTCGTATTAAAAAGCATCAAAGGTGTAATTGTTTTAAACAATCTTTGAAGTCAGTCGTGGCAAAATACGTGCTAGAAACGGATTATCACATTATGTTTGAAAACACTAAAATCTTGGCAAATGTTTATAATTACTATCAGCGAAAAATTAAGGAGTTAATTTAAATAATTAAAAATTCTTTTAATCTTAGCCGAGATTCTAGTTTTGCTTTGCCGGAGATTTAGATAGCAGGTCTATAAAAGTTTATTCCGGGTTCTAAAGATGTCCACGCGACGTGTGACGAAAGCTCAGCTTGCATTCAACGCATGCAACGACAACACGGGAATTATCCAGAATGGAAAATTGTATTAATAATAACAATCTTTGCATTATTTCGAAAATTAGCTCATACTCTGTCTACAGCTTCCTCTAGTATGACATACGTTTTCCATAAAAACTCCGAACACTAACTGATGGGCAATCGATTCTAAAAACAAAACAAACATGAATGCAGATTACAATATGCAATGGTTACGCTATGTGTGCCCAGTTTCTTTCTCATATGAGCACACTTCAGTTTATAACATAACAGACTGAAAATAAACAATTATATCTTACTGAATTACATACCCAAATAACACAAAAATACTTATACTATAAATTCTTATAAGAAAATTAGGTTACAAAGAAATTTCCACTTGATTACGCTTTTATAATAAACGGAAACTATTATGATTTTATTTAGCTATAAATGCAGTCTATTCGAAAAGCTGGTCTACGTTTTGTTCTTGAAATTAAACTATCAGCAGTTGCATCAACATAAAATACTCAAATAGGTACACACGGATCAAATGACCATCGACACAGCAGCATATATTACAACTCCAAATGCATCTTACAGTTTTTTTATTGTGAGCAATACTCGATCTTATCAATACGCTTTGTTTTTTTTTTATTTGTAAGAACTAATCAAATAGCGTTGAAACGAGACAAATAAAAGTTTAGAGACAGGTAATTTAAGATTTGTTGTTTCATCTATAAGATGTTTTTACGACGACAGCAGAGGCATAGTGTAACGGAAATATTATACTACTCCGTTGGAAAAACGTTTGCAAAAATCAATAGCATCACAATGTTTTTATATAATCTTTTAGTGTTGAAAACACTTATAGAGAGCTTGATTCGAAGGCTCGTGTAACGAAACGATGAAACGCTCAGATAAAACAAATCTAGAACTTGCGGCCCAATTTCACTTCATTTTTTGTATATTTCGGATGCAGTGTTTATTATTATTAAACAACATATTCTTTATGATTTGCTTTATGTTTTAAAAATATAATAAGTCTTAATTTCACTCAGCAGTGATGAAAAATGATTATAGTCATTGCAGAATTATACTCGCGCGAACTTCCGCCTTGTACACTGCGAAAACGGTACAATATAGATGAAAATTGCACATAAACAATTTATTGAGGACAAAATTTACTACAAAAAAGTCCGCGGTAGTGTTTAAGAGTTACAGAATTTTAATATAATTTTTGTGCAACTTTGCACACGTGTATCTTCTAAACTATTGAAGGTAATGGTACCCTTCCGCCGACTTTTTTATAATAAATTTTGTCCTCTATAAAAATGTTTATGTGCAACTTTCCTCTAACTTGTACCGTTTTAGGGTAATAGCTTATTGGTTATTTTAAGTTATCAAGCATATCATTTCAATATAAAAATTGTGGCGGTTTTGATGCAGGCATGATTTACAAGAAAAACAACTCTTACGACACCGACAAAGCTACACTTAGTCGAAAAAAAGCCGCGGTGGTCACCAAATGCAACTCGACCAAAACACAGATGTTAAACCGATAATTTATGTTCAAATTTTAAAATGCATAAACGAAATAATTTAATAAATCTGATTTATAATGTTTTATAATAAAAACTATTAGTAATTACTGGTTTAAGTTATAAACGATTTCACTGTAAAGTTATCAACATAGAACGAAAATAAAATTTGAATGTTGAAATTGTATCAACAGTCAAGCATTTGTAAATATTATTAGCGTTATAAATCAGTTAAGACTAGAGAGAGGATTCATGTTATAGTAAAGTTCATTTTTTTAATGTTTTTTTTATAGTCAGTACCGCATTTGTTTAATATTAATAGGAGAAAAAATTATAGAATCGGTAAATTTTTAAATTGTTGTTGAGTTGTTAGTACTTAGCTTCATCTGATAGATGGTGCTCTACGCCACATTTCATTGCAAATAGAAGAAAAAAATGTCTGGGCCAGAGAAAGAATACTCAAACTCGCAACACAACTTTGCGTCAATAATGTTATCACAACGATTAACTGCATCACAATAAACATCAAAGAAACAGAGTAAAGAAAAACAGTTATCACAGCAAAATTCAAAAGTAAATATCAAGTCGTCGGTACACATCTAGTTATCAATACGTAAAAAGGGGATTTATTGTTATTGGTCAATTTTTAAATTATTCAAATTACCAGTCCATCAATAATTAATTCGTTAACTTTCAGAATGTATTATTTACATATATTTTGAGCTATAACATAATGAAGCTCATCTTCAGAAAAGTACAAGAAATATTTACAACTTATAAAAAGTTAAGATTACAAAAAATTTTTTTGAAAAATGTCAAATATGAAAATTTGTAACTAATGGATAATTAAAAAATCTAAGTTTTACATAAAGTTAAATGTAAATTATTCGAAAAAGGAAAATGGTGCAATTTAGAAATAAGATAATTTAAGTTTAAAAATCATAATTGAAATTGCTTTGATCGTTCAACAAAAAATTTTTATTTGATATTTTCATATAAATCAACTCTAGTAATTCAAGAATTTGTTTGTTATTGATGTTATTAAAAGGATGAAACAATTTGTAAAAAAAAAGAGTATGACGATTATCCCAAACATGTGCAAATGTCGATTTTACTGAATTTGGATTAAAAAATAGTTCAAAATAATATAATAGTATACATTCTTATTTTTGAAAATTGTAATAAACCTTGTTCATTATATTACGTAGGTAATATTGTGGTAGTTTTCAACACCTTCTTTTTATACTCTAAACCTTAAAATAGAAACATTATAATGCTAACCAATTTACCCACAAAACCATAAGTTCCATGTAGGTTCGATAAGCATTCCCAAATATTCATTTCTAAAGCATTCCAATAGTAGTTTGTGTATGGACTTCTAATAACACACTTAATTTAAAACGTATTCTATAAGAATGCCTATATAAGAAGAATAAAGTACTCTAAAAGATTCTTTTAAAAACACTTTTATAGGAATACTATATTTAATTTAAGAAAGAAGTGCTTATAGCAGCCTTAAAATGGCAGTTGATTGGAATTACTAAAGTATTAGAAATGTAGCATTCTAATGGCGTTCCCATATTGATTCTATAACAATGCATATAGAAGGAGAATAAAGTACCCTAAAAGATTCCTTTAAAATCACTCCTATAGGCCTTCTATATTGATATAAAAAATAAAGTGTTTATAGCAGCCTTGACAATGTATTAAAATTCAAGTATTACGACTAACATGATAACATTCTTTTAGTGTTTTAGTACCTCTAAAATCGGTTTAATCGTTCTTTATTTGAGATAAAGAAATATAATTTTTAATATCAGAAAAAACCGTTTGTACAAGTTGCTAAATTGTAATACCTAAACAAAAATAACTTTCTGTAGAGATTAAACGCCCACATCTAAATTTTGTTGATAAAGATATGTACGCAATAAAAAACCTATGCATTCGCGTTTGATACTGTAAATGTAAATAAGATTGTTGATTTCTGAGAATTGTGACGAGATATGTACCGTCTACCGAGTTTGATTCGGGCTTAGTCTATATTTGTAAATGTGTTCTTTTTTTGTGCTGAATTAAAGAAGAAAAAGCTATTAGAAGTTCTGCTGATTTAAGTAAAAGTAAGTACAAAAAGAAACAATTGACAACATATCTATTTTTGTACGATCAGCTTATCCACGTTTTAGCGCTTTATTGTTATTGTTTATTTTTTACTTGGCATCCAGTTATTTTTTTAGAACAGGGGTGGCCAACCTGCGGACTTAAACTTAAAAAGCATTGTAATAAAAAATTTATTTTATTCATAAAAAGAAACACATTTTTGTTATGAATCTAGTGAAAATGCATGCGACTGATAATAGATAATAAAAATAATTAATCGCATAATTTTGTTATAGAGTTAACCCAAAGTTGATTCAAAGGAGTTCGTATAGATGTTATTAATGAGAAGGTGTTCCAATGGCTACGTCATGGCAAAGCGAGATTAAAAATGAAATAATTAGGATGATGCAGCAAACTACAAATTCGCAAACCATTGATTAAAAATTATTATAGTTTAGACAAAGATACTGTACAAATTTCTTAATAAAAATGACTTAAAACTAATCATTTCATGCTTTTTGTGTTTCTTATGGTATGCTATTAAAACCCTGTAAAAGCATGCAAATCAATTACCTTTTAGTCGTTAACTTTGTCATGCTATTCTACAACATAGGAAAGTACTACATTGGCACTATTTTAAAGCATTCTAATGGAACGTGAAAACTTCTACCTTTGGCCTGCTTTTGTACAACGTCTAATAGAACTCTATAAGCGCTAACTGTACAGCATTCTACTGGAGTGTCAAAACCTATCTCTAAACATAAACCATTCTACTGCTACAGGAAGGCTTTCAGTAATATCAATACTGCCTCTATGCTTCTAAAAGCATTATTATGGAACCTATTTGGTTTTGTGGGTAGAGTTTATTTAAAAAATAGAAACAATGAAAAAAATAAACAACATAACAGTTCAAATTTGAAGTAGTAAATCTTATACTACTCATCAAGGTCTAACTTACGTAATAGGTTAAAACGTAGATAGGTAAGTTTTGCGTCAATTTTATTAAAAATCATTAAGATAAAACAAAGTGGTTTTTAATTAGATCCAATTCTATAATTTTTTTTCATTTGCGAGCGGTCAATTTAAAAGTATAAGTGTTGCGCCGATACTTAATGGCGCCTGTGTGAAAAAAGTTTCATTGCGCCCATGACAATTATAGTTAAAACAATTGTTTGGTATTGTTAAATAAAAAGTTAAGCAAAAACAAATACATATCTATTCAAATGACAATAATACAAAAAATACAAAAATAGAAAAATATACAAATCAAATACACTATACAAGGTATGTTAATACACATGTAAATGCAATAGTACAACTCTTAAAAATAACAAAAAAATACCAACATGTAATTAAAACAAATTCTCTACCTAACAAATAAAAATAAATAATAAATTCTATCTGCTAGAACTGTCAGGCAGATCTACTTAATATTACAAAGCAAAATAAAACCTATTTTCACAAATTAAAAAATCCGCAATTCACAAATATCCACTTTTTGAGCCTCATGTCGGCAATTTTTTTATGATATGGTGAATATCTATTTCTTCTAATATAGACGATTCTATTGAGATGATAGGTAAATTTCATAACCGTTCTTGACTCATGGTCGACGTTAAACAATTTTTTAATAGCTTTTATTAGCTCAAAGATGATAATCTACAAGTAACACTATTGGAATCTTCTTTCAAGGAGGGACATAAAAAAAACTGCTCAGTTTTTCTTTGAGGCGACGTTTCGTGCACTAAATGTGTACTTCATCAGGCCATTGCAATTTATTAACGTAAGTACAACAACTATCTAATCTAATAAGTCAGTAGTAACTAAATTACAGTTGTAAACAGAAAAAAGAGTAAACGTAAGAACTTACGTAGAACATTTGAGCACTTACTCCGAAGTTTGACAACCATAAAACAGGTTCTAAACTTAATTGACAAAAATGTGATTATTAATAGTCAATGATTAAAAACAATAAATAAGTATAAATAATAAATGACATGGGGGCAAACACTATGATATGTATAATCAAACACTTATTTCAAGGAAACCTGTTATCAAAATAGACTAATTGAAAATAACCGCGAAACACACTTAATAATTTTTCGTAATTTTAGAAATTAAATTATTATAAATACTACTTAAATTATTAGTGTCCGTATTAAAATTAATATTATTTTTGTATACGTTGATACAGATCATTTCAGAGACTAATCTTTTATTGTAATTATTTTCCACATCTAAAATACTAGGGTTGTTAAAATCGAAATTATGTCCTGTGTCGATGTGATGTACAGATAACGCTGTTTCTCCTTTTTTAGTTTTACAGTCGTATTTATGGTTGTTAATACAATTTTTAACTTTTTGTTTTGTTTGTCCAATGTAGCAACTTTGACAATCCATACATTCTAATTTATATACTATATTGTGTTTATCAGTTATGTCAATTTTATCTTTCGTTTTGCTGTAGAACATGTTGTAAATAGTATTAGTGTTATACATTATTATTTTAATGTTATTTGTTTTTAAGATCAGAATTAATCTTTTTGTTAGGTTTGGAACATTTATGATTTTTGTGTACATAATATTATTAGTGTTAGAGTTAGCAAAAGTACACAAAAATCATTAAAATTAAAAAAAATTAAAATTTACTATAAAAAAGTCTCCAGAAGAGTACAATTAGCTTCAACAGTTTAGAAGATACAAGTGTGCAAAGCTGCACGAAAATGTCTCACATTAAATTAAAATTCTGTAATTCTTAAACTATTAGACATAATTATACACTCCCGCGGACTTTTTTGTAGTAAATTTTGTGCTCAATAAATTGTTTATGTGCAATTTTCATATATATTTTACAATTTTTGCAGCGTACAATGCGGAAGCTGCCGCAGATCTAATTCTACAATTACCTACTATAATTATTTTTTAGCACTGATGAGTGAAATTAAGACTTATTTTATTTTTAAAACAAATCATAAAGAATATCTTGTTTAATAATTATAAACGCTACATACAAAAAAAAAACAACATAAAACAAAGTGAAATTGGGCACCACCGCAAGTTCCAGCTTTGTTTCATCTGAGCGTTGTAGCGTTAAAATATTCAAACTTCAAATTTTCAAATTTTGCCGCTTTCTTTTGAATAATATATCAATAAAACTTGTTCAGATAAGTTACATCGACGTGGAAGGTTGTCGGATATATTTTGAGAGAATCAATTTGGGTTCTGACAAAGTAACTTGTCTTTTTCTATAACGATCAGAATTAATAATTTAAACTGATAATTACTGTAATCAGTATAAAAATTGAAGTTAATTATCTTCTACTGTCTCACCTTTTCAATGAAAAGGTTTTTTCTTGGAAGAAATACATTTTCGATCCTAAAAAGCAGTTTTTTACCGATCTGCCAGGATCCCGATGTGGATTCGATTTCCGCTTCAATAGCAGACTTTGCCCGCATTTACCTATCCAATGACAACCGGCAAGATAAGTAATTTTTATTTCAAATATTTACTATAATTAAAAATTAAGCTTGTACATAAAATTTAAACTAAATCTTTGTTCGCAATTCATGTAAAGAAAAATGGCCATTTTTTTAAGACTTAATCATTCATCGCGAAGTATGTAATAAAAACAATTAAGTTAAATTTGATTATAGCATAATTATTTAATAAACATGAGTTTTGGTAAATTTAACTTTTATTCAACTTAAGTAAGTTATAAGTACCCTCCCTTGAATATGCTTTACACCGAACGTCTTTAATCAGACCTGAGTCCGATTGTTTTAAATTGGCAGATGCAATTAAGTATTTTACATTAATGGCGCCCGAGCAGGGACCTTTTGTTTTTAGCAAACAATTTTCAAAATTGTGAAATTTTTCAAATATTTTACTGTAGTATTTAAATTTTATTGTGAAGGTCAATTTTCTATTAGGTTTGTTCCGTTACCAGTCTTATCAAACATTCGATTTCTATATGACTGTTAGTGTTAACACTGACCTTTCTTATCTGAACAATGCCCTTTAATCAATAACTGTTAATAATCGCTTACAAATGTCCGGTTACTTTGATTGAATAATTTTAAGTTACTGTTCTAATTAATCGCATGCACCATTCTTTAAAATGTTTTATAGAAAAGAATTCGTTGATTTTAAATTTCTTTCGGTTTCTGAAATTGATTATGAATTGCGTATACGAGGACAAAAAACAAGAAAAGGCGTAATTGAAAAACGTAAAATTTTGTCGCGTTTATTCGAAACCACCGATATCACTAATCTTGTAGATAACGAGTTTGTTTTAGCAGATGAAACAAAATTAATTTCCAAAACAATTAATGTACTAAAAGATCAGGTTAAAGCATTTGAAGGTCCTACTACAGATAACATGTACAAAAGCATTCAAACGCGTTTAATTTATTTAATAAACCGCATTAACAGATTTATAATTCCAGAAGATAATTCGGAGCAGTACGTAGATTTTAAAACTGAGCCATTAGCTGATTGTTTGTGTATTGAATCAGACTTAATTAGTCAAAGTAATTCCTTAGATATTAAATATAATGCAGGTTTAGAATCTCCTGATTTAAATAGTAGTCAAGTTCAATTTAAACACTCAGATATTAAGCTTTATAAATGGAACGTCACTTTTGATGGTCAAACAACTTCTGTAACTTCTTTTTTGCAAAGAATCGACGAACTAGCTTTCGCTAGAAACGTTTCTAAAGATATTTTATTTAAAGGGGCTGTAGATTTATTTACCGACAAAGCAATTCATTGGTACCGAAATATAAGAAATAACGTAAATAACTGGGATGAATTAGTTAACGCATTAAAACAAGATTTTCTGCCAATTAATTATGACGAGAAATTATGGCACCAAATAAAAAACAGAAAACAAGGTAGGGGTGAAAATATAACGGTCTTTATCTCAATTATGCTCTCTTTATTTGAAAAACTTTCGCACCCTCCGAATGAAAACACAAAATTATTTTACATAAAACAAAACATGTTGCCTTATTATGTAAAACAAATTGCCGTTATAGATATTAAAGATTTGGCGCACTTAAGTGAATTATGCAAAAAAATTGACGACGCGTTCTACGCTTCTCGGTGTCAAAGTTCAAACTTTCAACAAAAAGATCCAGAACCAGAATTTTCGTATACAAATTATAATCTAAATAAAGTAAAGAATGCATTTAAATATAATAATAAAACTTGTGTATTATCTTCCTCCAGTAATACAAATTCATTTTCAAACGCAACTAAAGCAGACCTTAAAGAAACTAACTCAAAAACAGTAACATGTTACAACTGTCACGAATTAAATCACAAATACAGTGAATGTTTAAAACCTAGAGAAAAGTTATTTTGTTATCGTTGTGGTAAACCAGATTTTACGACTCGTACTTGTCCATCTTGTTCAAAAAACTTTTAATCACGTCCTTTGATGTAGGCCAACAAAGGCTCCGTAAAATTAAGGCCGATTTAGATTCTAAATTAACACCACGTCCTTTAATCAAAAATTTTAAAAATCGTCTTACTCTTACTAATTATAAAGATTGGGAACTATACCTACGTTTTGTGAAAAATTTTTATAAAAATTATAATAATATTAATTGTAACAGTTCGGTTAAAACAACTACAAACTTTTTAGTCCCGATAGCGATAATAGACCTTACATAAAAATAAATGTCTTTGGAAAAACTATTAATTGTTTATTAGATGCAGGTTCAAATAGTTCTATAGCGGGAAACGAAGGGTATAAGTTCTTAAGAAAGCGTAAATTAAATTTTTTAAAGTAAGTGACAAATTTATAGTAACAGCAGATGGCAGCAAAGTGCCGATATCTTTCTATACATATTTACCTATCGAAATCGGAAATATTTTTAAGGTTTTAAAAGTTTTATGCGTTCCTTCGTTGCCTCATTATATCATTCTTGGCTCAGATTTTTGTCATTTATTTTCAATATCCATTATTTTTTCGGAAAATACTTGGAAATACTTTAGTAAAGAAATAGAAATCAATTTGGTAGAAAATTCAGCTGTAAGACGACAAGACAATAATGTTAAGTCTAATTTAACTAAAGAAGAGAAAAAATTAGCTAGAATAACAATAAATGAATTTACGGAAATTTCGGGTAAAGATAGGTTAGGACTAACTAATAAATACACACATAAAATAGTAACGAACGGCCCTCCATTTAAATGTAAACAGTATCCCATGTCGCCTTATCTTCTCGAACATTTATATCAGGAATTAGATGAAATGTTAAGATTGAAAGTGATAGAACCGTGTAGTAGCCCTTATTGCAGTCCCGTGATGTTGGTTAAGAAAACTAACGGTACCTACAGATTTGTGTTTGACGGTCGTAAGCTTAACGAGATTAGTATTTTTGATACGTATCCTTTACCAAACGTAGATCGAATTTTAAATACTCTTAAAACGGCAAAATATATGTCCTCTCTTGATTTAAAAAGTGCATTTTGGCAAATAGGATTAGACGAAGAATCCAAATTAAAAACTGCATTTGCTGTTCCTGGTCGTGGACTATTCTGCTTCAAAGTGCTACCGTTTGGTCTTTGTAATTCTGCACAAGTATTTCAACGCGTCATAGATTCAATTTTTGGTCCAAAGTACGAACCGCATTTATTTGTATACCTAGATGATATCATTCTAGTAACTGATAATTTTGAATCACACATAAGATTGCTTACCGAAGTGAAAAATAAACTCAAAGAAGCTAATTTAACTATTAATTTGGAAAAATGCCAGTTTTTTAGAAAAAGTTTAAATTACCTAGGTTTTGTAATTAACTCAGATGGAATACATACAGATCCTGCAAAAATTACAACTATGTTAGAGTATGTACCTCCACGTACTTATACCGAATTAAAAAGATTTGTGGGCTTAGTCTCTTATTATCGAAGATTTGTACCTAAATTTTCAGAAAAATTATCTCCTTTAACCGATTTACTCAAAGGTAAAAAGAAAGGCCAACCTATAAAAATGAATGATGCATCTCATGAAGCATTTGAAAACCTAAAAAAATGTTTAGTGTCTGCTCCTATATTGACTACTCCAAATTTTAAATTACCTTTTATAATTCAAACAGATGCTTCTAATAACGCAGTCGCGGCGTGTCTATTGCAAATTCAGAAAGGTATACAAAAAATTATTTGTTATGCTTCTCGTAGTCTTACAGATCGCGAACGTAAAAATTACACAGTAACAGAAAAAGAACTTTGTGCTATCATTTTTGCATTTGATAAATTTAGATGTTATATAGAAGCATGTCCCCATAAGATTACGGTGATTACTGATCATAAAGCGTTAGTGTGGCTTAATAAATTAAAAGACCCTATTGGCAGATTGTGTCGTTGGAGTATACGTCTGCGTCAATATAATTTTGATGTTATGCATCGACCTGGAAAATTATTGATTTTACCTGATGCAATTAGTAGAGCCGTGCCGGATAGTAATTTTGATTTAAATACGTCACAAGAAAAAGAATCAGATACAGATTGCTTGCCTTCTGTTAATTTTAATTGTTTTCTTGAGAGTAACGATGATGCACAAATGCTATCTACTGAAATCATATCTAATGAATCAAATGTACCTAGTGCTAGTATACTCTCCAATATTCTCAACGAGCAAGATAAAGTAGTCTCAAATTCCGTTGACAATGATAACTCAAATGAAATTCTTAACATTAATCCAACTGAAGTAGACAAATGGTATTGTGATCTAAGAGAAAAGATTAATAACACTCCAGATAAGTACCCTTCTTTTGTTATAAAAATAATTTTATTTATAAATACGTATCTTCCAAAATATTTTAACGTCTAACTCTTCTGATTGGAAAAACTATTCGTTCCTTTTCCTCAACGTAAAAAAAATCATCGACATAAGTCATTCTATTCCCACATCCGGACATTTAGGCTTTTATAAAACGTAAAACAAAATTTCTGAAGATTATTATTGGCCTGAAATGCGTTGACATCTTAAACTTTGTAAAGAACTATGTTATTTCAAAAAACGTCTAATACCGGTAGATATGGTTTAATGGGATCCCCAAAAATGGTTAATTTTCCATTTCAATGTGTTTGTATAGATTTAATGGGACCGTATGTAAGATCAAGTTCTAATAATTGTTACGTAATAGTTGCTTCAGATTATTTCACAAAATATACCGTTATGAAACCTATCAGAGAAGCAAATTCTCGTTCTTTAATTAAGTTCATCGAAGACGAAATCTTTTAACGTATGGTACCCTTCTACAATTATTTGTGACAATGCCTCCATCTTTACAAGTAAAGAATTTAAATCGCTTGCGGATGATTATAAAGTTAATATATTTTATTCTAGTAGATACACACCACAATTTAATCAAGTCGAAAGACAGATCAAAACAATTGGTACTTGTATTCGAAGTTTTATTAAAGACAAAAATCAAAAAACTTGGGATAAAGAATTAAAAAAAATTGCTTTCGCATTAAATAATAGTGTGCACCACATAACTATAACTTTACGCCAGCGTATTTAATTTTTGGTAGACGCATACCTATATCTGGCGATTACTATAATCGTTTGTATTTAGACAAACTAGGAACAGAAAAATACGATTTACAAAATTATGGCGAGGAGCTACAAAAATTAAGTAGAATTTATCCCTTAATACAAAAAAAATTATTGCAAGCTCATGAACGCTATAGTAGAACGTACAACTTAAGAAAACGTGATGTTGAATTTGAAACAGGAAACTTAGTATGGAAACGTAATCGAGTGTTATCTAGTGCAGCAAATAATTATTCAGCTAAGTTAGGACCCAAATATGTTCTTTGTAAAATCAAAAAAAAATTGTCAAAGCTTGTTTATACTTTAGAAGAGGTTAATAATAAAACTGTAGGTAACTACCACATCAAAGATCTTAAACCCTATTATGGTTAATTGATATTTACGTTCTTGTAACATTAAATTATTTGTTATTATATCTACCCTGAATTACTTTTATTTACCAGTTTTAAGTATATCTTATTGATTTACTCATTTTTGTAGTATCTAGTATTTAGTTATTTTAGCAATAAATTATGGACACACCTGATAATGACTTACCCTGATCTTGACTTAACCAATTATAGTACTTATCGATTTTGACCCTCTCAGAAGGCGTTAGGCTTACGAAAATAGCTAAATCTTTATTGCTAAAACAATCGTTTTTTATTGCTTATTTTATTGTAGACTTAGTTAAATACATAAAGTTAATAGAATACAATTGTATATAATTTTTTGTCCTGTGTATTTAAGCATCTAATTAAGAGAGAAAGTCTGTTCCATGATCAAGAACAGAAAATAATTAAGTTTATATGTTTTGTTATGAGAACTTATAAAAAAAATTAAGAAAAAATGCTTTTTATTAATTTTTTTTTTGACATAGAGGAGATTTGTAGCGTTAAAATATTCAAACTTCAAATTTTCAAATTTTGCCGCTTTCTTTTGAATAATATATCAATAAAACTTGTTCAGATAAGTTACATCGACGTGGAAGGTTGTCGGATATATTTTGAGAGAATCAATTTGGGTTCTGACAAAGTAACTTGTCTTTTTCTATAACGATCAGAATTAATAATTTAAATTGATAATTACTGTAATCAGTATAAAAATTGAAGTTAATTATCTTCTACTGTCTCACCTTTTCAATGAAAAGGTTTTTTCTTGGGAGAAATACATTTTCGATCCTAAAAAGCAGTTTTCTACCGATCTGCCAGGATCCCGATGTGGATTCGATTTCCGCTTCAATAGCAGACTTTGCCCGCATTTACCTATCCAATGACAACCGGCAAGATAAGTAATTTTTATTTCAAATATTTACTATAATTAAAAATTAAGCTTGTACATAAAATTTAAACTAAATCTTTGTTCGCAATTCATGTAAAGAAAAATGGCCATTTTTTTAAGACTTAATCATTCATCGCGAAGTATGTAATAAAAACAATTAAGTTAAATTTGATTATAGCATAATTATTTAATAAACATGAGTTTTGGTAAATTTAACTTTTATTCAACTTAAGTAAGTTATAAGTACCCTCCCTTGAATGTGCTTTACACCGAACGTCTTTAATCAGACCTGAGTCCGATTGTTTTAAATTGGCAGATGCAATTAAGCATTTTACAGCGTTTCAACGTTTCGTTACATGAACCTTCAAATCAAGCATCTTATAAGTGTTTTCAACACTAAAAATATATTTAGAACCTATTTGAAAAAAAGGATTGGTCTTGAAGAATCAGAAAAAATAAATAACCTGCTATTGCATTTGAGTACTAATTCTTAAATATTAATTGTCCGTTAATAAGTGACTTAACTGACTTTTTTACGATAGAAATTGGCAAATTAGTAAATGTTTTATGTACTTAATTAACATAATCTATACAAGTAAGTGTATCGTTACATTAGATATAGTCGGTAGTCAAGGTGCGCTTATTAATATTAAATAAGGTAAGCAGTACAGTACATTAAATTGGGTATTAGGTATGTACTAAATTTGCAACTATTACAGCCATTCATTGTTATAAACATGCAAAGAACAACATGTTACATACAATAAAAACTATGGTATTTTGTAAAACGAGTGTAAAAATAATTGTAACACGTTTTCTGGCTATTTTCTCTATTTAGCTTTAATTTACATTAACTATTCGTTGATAAAAATTGTAATATCTATATGTATAGCAGCAATTTTTAATATATTCTAGTTGGTAACAGTGATCAGCATCTACCTACTTTCTAATTTCAAATTTAAAAATATTTGGCATTTGTATTATTATTCTAATAATTTTAACATTTTTTTTGAAAAAACACTTGTAGAAAATAACCATTGGATATGCAAAATAGAGAAACTTGTTGTTGTCGCAAAACCATACAAAAAAACTGTTGCAGCTTTGATTCATTATGCCTTTTTTTATATGATAACTTCGAACACATGTGAAATTATCTCAACCCCAAAAGTTAAATTATTTGCACATAATTCCACAAGTAAAACTCAGTTCTTTATCTTTCTCAAACATTTTTTTTCTAGCTTGATCAATAATGGCTTTGGTTAATATGATCACTTTCCAAATCTTCTGGAACGTAGCATTTTCACAAGATGTTTTTATAGGAAATTGCTGGTTTACTCTTTTCTGGGTTATTGTTATACCGCTAAGTGGTGGGATAAATACACAAGAAATAATGTTAACTTTAGTTACAGTACCAAGTTTTTCATATTTTTTTTTTCTAAATTTTGTTTTTCCTTGTTTAATTTTTTACTTCTTTCGTTTTTTATTTTCTTTTTTAAGAAGTTAATTTTGCTTTTCAGGTTTTTCCTATCAAATTTTTTCACCTTGTTGATATTACGTAAGGCATGTTGTTGAAGTGTCTTTTACTTCTTTTCTTTCTGGTGTTTATGGGTAAAAATGATGTTTCTGAAACGTAGTTAATTCATTTAAATTTAATGATATAATAATAATGAGATCTTATAGTATACATAATTTCAGAAACTGTTGTAATTTTGTTGGTTAGTTCAAAAAACGGTTTTGTTTAAAAAAATTGATGCCTATCAATAACAAAACTGACTGAAAACTCAATGTTCTATTTTGTAGTTTAAATTGGGATAAAACACATTTCCCATGTACTCATCGAATACTTCCCGTTTTATCTATCTAATTTTACTTATATTAACGCTCCAGTCTGCAGGTAAGAGTATACAAGTTTATTTATTATTATTAAAACATTTCCGTTTTTGATGCTTTAGCTTGACCGGAATCAATTCCATATACGTTTCTCATTACCTTTAAACAACCATTTTGAATCATCGAATATTTTATCGTAATTTTTTATTACAAGATAAACGTCATTCAACCAACGTCTGATATAGTTTTCATTGACGTTGAAGAAAGAAGATCTTGCGGTCTCTGGTTACGGCATTGCGAGAGTAGTGTAACGTCCCAGAAATACATTGTATCATTATTATTGTACACAGTTGATTCACTTATATATCGTACTAGAGTCTTTTCTTTTTCTGAAGACAATATTGAAGAAGGACAATGTGCGGATTTTACGAATTTGGCAGACAATTACAATTCTTCGACAGAAACCAAACTACTGCTAAGCACGTCACTCGGACAGCGTATAAAAAAATTTGCCGGTTCAGTTGCCAACAGAGTTAGATGGCAAGATTGCAGACGAAATAGTGCAAATAACTATAATGACAAAAAAGTACGTGATAAAGAGTGCATAATGCAAAGGAGGAATACCCTAGTATCTGTCGAAAAGAAGATGGGAGAGCGGATTTTTTTTGTTGGTCAACCTTCTACCGCTATACTACTAACGGTAGCAACCAAGACGGGATGGCAAAACAAGCAACTAAAACAACAACTAAATAAAACAATTTTTATAAAAATATCAAAAGTGGGGGAAACAACTTGCAAAGCATTTCAAATATGTATAGAAGGAGAGAGATCGACATATATTGAAAACGACAACAAAAAAACTAATACTCACCCTAAGAAACAAGGTAGCAAAATTAGTTTGAATTTTTTGAGCTTTTTATAACTCGTAAGCCCGACGAACTTCTCAGTCATCCTCTGTATTGCAAACCCGCACATGGGTACAGATACCTTCATGTTTCGTTTCATCATCATCATTCATCAAAACGTCCTGTTATTAAATCTATGGTTCATCGCGCTTTTTCTATTTGTCAATTTGAGCATTTGAGCGCGGAACATTGTCATCTTACTAAAACGTTTGTGAACAACCGTTATATGAAGCGAGATATTCAAACAGTTATTAATTGTAGTTTTCACTCACGGGCTCGAGTACCTAAGAACATTTCTATTCCCAACCCAAAATTGCCATTTATATCCTATATTTATAAAGTTACAGATGAAATAGGAAAACTTCTTTGTAAGAATAATATTAAACGAATATTCAACTCGACAGAAAAGATTTTTTCTTCTCCCAAAAACAAATTTCTTACATTTTCATTCCAAGGTATATATCAAATTCCTTGTTCGTGTAGTTTAGTCTGCATTGGAATCTTCTGTCATTACACTTATTATATAGAACATGATTGTTGTATGAAGAAAAATCATTTTTCTAAGTTGACGATTGCTGAACATCATTTTACTACAGGTCCGAAAATAGATGATAACGTTTCCGTGATTGCAAAATCTGCAATAGAAAAATCCGAGAGAGTTTAGAAATTCTAAACTATTTCAAAATAAAATAAACACTATTGAAACTCAATTCTAATAACTGCAAAGAGAACACTTCAATTAAAACTAGGTACTTTAATGAACAGCGCTCATATATCTAAGTGGCTAACTATTTAATTCATGACAGAAGACTTAAACTCTTTTTGTTTTATTTTTCATTCCATACGGAATCTTTCTGATTCTTCTACATTTATTTTAATAACTTCATTAACATTATTGTACCGTAAAATGGAGTAGATAGAAGTTGAGACCTTAACCTAAGTGTATAGATTCTACAAAAAATTATTTACAACGTATGTAAATACATCGAAAGTCTACTCCCAGTGGTTATATTACATAAATAAATAATTTGATTTAGCTGTAGTTCAACTCAGGTTCTGTAACGCACGTTATGAAGATCTTAAACCTTTTTAATGTAATTAAAAAGAATAAGCGTTAGTTAATTTTGTAGAATTTATTGTAATTTCTTTATATCGTTTATAGCTTTAAGATTTGGTTCTTAAAAATCGATTGGATTGCTTATTGTTAGTCAAAAATTGTAGTGAAGCTTGTCACATTTAGTTGAAGGGAAATGGCGTCATCGAATTGTTGTATCGATCCAACCTCGTAATTATAAATTTTGTCAGAATTGGAACTAGTATCCCAATTGAGATATTGTAGTAGCAAAAATGAAAGTCGCTTTTATCGCTACAAGTTCTTCGTTATTGTGATGAAGAATTTACATTTTTTGGAGTTGACAGAGAAGTTGTCGATAAGGAAAACTTCAAATTGACCTTGTCAAACCATCGCATATAAAAGTATGAAATTCGTTAGTTAGTTAATTAAATAAGTTCGAAGGATGTACATTCATTGCATTACTTCATCATCGCTTTCGTGGCTATTGATTAAAAAAATAATAAATAGAAGCCTTTGTCGTAAAACAAAGCACTTGCAAATTTGTAACCTCATCGTAACATTTGGCTTTCGTTGCGAAACAAAACACCATAATTCGTAAAAACTTGCATTTCGTTATTACATCGTATAGATCGAAACATATTTTGTTAAATTGGCATCGTAACATTTTGTAAATAATTTAGATTAATACGTTTGTGAAAGATAGATCAGATCTTAGTTGAATTTAGAAAATTTAGTAGCAGTTATTCATTTAAACGATGATTATTTGATTTATTTTCTTGTAGTACATAAACTTGTAACTAATATTTTTGTACATATCTTAATGTTATAAATTGTTCAATTTATTTATTTTGTTGGTTTATTAAATTTGTGCATTTAGTAAATAGATGTGTTTATTTGATTATGTGTTTATATTTTATATTGCATCAAAAAGTGAATGCACAAGTTTTAGCAAAAATGTCATCGATTTGTTATCCGAACATGCGAATTCTTTATACATAAAAAGAAGTTCCATGTTCGAAGTTGTTTAAATCGTTTGTTTCGTATTGGCAAATTTAGTAAACGATATTATTGTTATTATCGGTTATAGTCCAACACATAAAAAACTTTCTTGATTCTACTTACCCTTGATGCGGTATGAAAAAAAAAACAAATTATTTTCTCGTTATTTCTTCTAATATACCACTTCTAAGTCCTACAAATAAGGAAACCGTTTTCAAAAACATACCAAAAAAATTTTATTATTTAGAAGCGATAAATAAATGTATTTTAACTTAAAATACTAAATATGAGCTTTTACTAAAAATTAAAGAAGATTATAAGAAACAGAATTTTTTTCTTATTTAGTAAGAAACTAACTAACTCATCTAAAAACTTATTCTTATCCTTACTATTCAAATCCTCTACTGGAAACAATTTTCCGATTGTCTGGTCGTAACAAAAAAGGTATAGATATCAGGAAATTTTGGCAGAACTATGTGTTTTAAAGCCGACAACGAATCACATGGAAATTTCAATATCTTTTTTTCTTACTAGATAAACGTCATTGACAAATGTCCCATGCTTTGAAACTCTAAGCTCTTTAACCTTCTCAGTACAACCCTCATCTTTCTCTTCATCTCCTTCGATTTTCTTTTCTTCAACTTTGTCTTCAACGTTGCATTTTTCTTGAGAACATTTATATGGCAATCCTTCCTCTTCCCTAAAACCTTTCGAACAATACTGCTATTACTGTTATGAAACGACGTCTCTACTTCACTGTCACTAGACTCGGATAAATCAGCATCACTTACATTTTTTCCTGCAATCTTTTTGCGTCTCTTCCTTTTAACGGTTTTACCATCCTCATGTGGCATGCTCTTCAATATATTAACCGCAAAACCATTGACACATTTTCTGAACCGCGATTGTATAGTTTTAATTTGATTTGGCTTAATTTCTTTTATCAGTTTTCCTACTTACTAAAGAGTAAGTAGGAAAACCTATTTTTGGGTATGCTCGTACTCTTCAGCCTGTCGCCCATTTTTCACGTCTTCTTGACTCTGGTCCAAGCCGTCTTCAGTGGTCTGATAAAAGTCATATCAAGTAGCTGTGTCATATGTTTAGAATTAGGCGACACTAAAATGAAGAAAATATTGTAGGCATTATAAAACTTAATGATTTTAGGAAAATAATGCGAAGAAAAGAAATTCCGATTCAATATTTTTTCCTAGGAAGCTTTTTCCATGCAGGAATTGCAATCTTTTTGACACAGTCTTTAAAAAAGTTAGACTCAAACCATCCATTGGCATTTCTGTTGTCCAAGATTTATATACATATATTGTGGCCTTTATAAACAACACAGGAAGGCAATAATTTCTCAGCTGCTGTAACTGCAAACATAATTAAAGTTGCACTTTGATTCTAGTTGCAGACTTTCTCTAAAGGTTGGTTTCATCCAAATTGTTTATATGCGTAGCTGGAACATTTCGTAATTTTGCACACATTTAATTCTTTTCTGGAAACATTGCCTTGCGATCATTTAATGTGTTGACACAACCTGGGTCTTAGTCCATCTTGATGGCGTTTCAAAAAAGTGTATACCAAATCACGATCAGGTAAGTTATTTTTGAATTTCGTAATAATGTTTCCTGTACTGTCAAAATAATTTTTGACCGCCTTCCTTAGGTCATAGTAGTTTAAGGGGTAGCCCCAATCGCTAGCTACATGTTATTAGTTAAGTCACAATCAATGCTTGTTCTGCAAATGATACAAAGCATTCTCGGAAATTACAATAAATAGAACATGTTATGGCAAAGATTTTATGTTGACCCAGTCTTATTCTTACTTACTAAATTTTTTTTTCCGTGTTGTTTGTCGTTATGTCATGTATGTTCTTTAAACAATTAAATTATTTTGTTTTATATGACAAGTTTTAAATTTTATAGTTATTCTTTATGACTCAGTGGAGCGGCCTGATGAAGTGCTGGTTCATAAGCAGGAAACGTCGCAAATAAGCTAAACTTGTTTCCGTGTATTCTCCTAAAAGAAGGAATCATTAATTTGATCAAAATTTGAAGTATCACTAAATAACTGTAAATAACTATGGCGGTAAAAACCATTGTAACTTAGAACGTTTCTACCGCTATAGTCATTTACAGTTATCTATTTAAATCGTAATAATTTTAGACTATGAGTTGGCAGCGCCATCACATTTCGTTTATGGCATTACTAAATAAAGTATGCTAATAATTATATTAAATATATGAATTAATGTAGATTAGATAACATTTTTTGTTAAATTCATAGTTTAATACTTCAGTAAAAGTAACGTTCTAAATTACGCTGGAGCTCGGTTAGATTAAGTTTAATCTAAAAAAAATTTACTACTTAGTAAATAGTTAAATTAACCAATTAAAAAACGTTTGAATTGTAATTCATAGTCATGATAATAATACTTAATAAAAGATTAACGCGTACTTGAGCTTATAGTAAATTATCCTGTGTAAGATTAATAAAAAATTGAAAAAAACGTGTTTCTTCAAGTACTTATAAGTATTTTTAATAATAGAAGGCCGCATCTTATAGATTAGAAAAAATTAATTATTCCTGGATGATAAGGAAGTACTATGAAGCAGGCAAATTAGCCTGCAAAACGTTGCCAAAACAAAAATGATCTAAAGCAAATAATTTTTACTGCCACTAACTCTAAGTGAGAAAAAAAACGTTTTTCTATTGGGATACAAAAACAATTTGGAAATTTAGAACCAATAATTGGAAAGGAATTTGGCTAATATAATTTTAATATAGATAGCTGACACACTTGAATTTTGATTTTTTTATTACATAGGACAATTTTATTATGTAACACTATCTATTAACTAACTATTAGGAAAGTCCTAAATATAATAATCGGTTACTACATTTTATCTATTTTATAATAATAATGCAAAATAAAACGTTTATTCTTTGAAAAATAATAAAGCCTCATTACATGTGATGACTAATCACTAGTATCACTATTCTTGTCAACGTCATCAATGTTGTCGCTATTTACGTGAAGTTCTTTCCAGAACTGCATTCTATTATATGGAATGTGTGACTTTAATGTTGAAACTAGGGTGTTTTTTCTCTGTAAGGTAATCCTTTTTTTGTATGGCATGGAATAGGCTTGTTTAATCTATTTTTATATTTGAAACTATATCTTTCATATAAATTTTTGACGTTAATTTTCGTAGTTTGATGTATAATTAAATGATCAAACGAACTTACCTAAGTGAAGTTCGATCTTAATTATATGTAGCGCCACTTCGAGAAGATCACCCTGTAGTAAGCTATCTCTTGTGCTGTAATCACGTGTTTGAGAGAGGAAAAAAACTGCACCCGACGTGTGCGCATAAGTATAACTTCATTTGTTTAGAGTAATGATTGTCGTATAACGGGGATAATTAGTAATAAGATTATCTGGGGATTGGGAGGGAGTGATCTTCTCGAAGTGGCGCTACATATAATTAAGATCGAACTTCACTTAGGTAAGTTCGTTTGATCATTTAATTATATTACGCGCCACTTCTTTCAGATCACCCTGTAGATGTTTAGAGTAGCGACAATCATAGTAATGCATTTTTATTACTAAAAATAAATCTAATGTATCTTATATAGTTTTAAACGTAATCTATAACAATATATTCAATGTACATGAAGAGAACATAACCAATAAACATTGTTAGAAAGAGAGAAAAAAAAATAAAGGTAATAGTAGTTTACAGTTTTTTATATTTCATGTAATAACTCCCATTGTAAACGAATCTTTCTTTATAATTGGCTTGTTATAGAACTTGGCAAATGTCATTGAAGCTTTGGCCCACCCAGCAGTTCTTCTTATTGTTTCTATATTTATATTATTTTTAAAAGCAGCAGATGTTGAAGCATGTCGAGTGCTATGTGCAGTAAACTCTTGCGTATTAATTCCACTTTTTGCTAGAATTTCCTTTGTCCAGCGAGACAGTGTCTGAGTGGTGACTTTCTGATGTGGTTTCTTAAAGGATATGAATAAATACTCCTTAGCGCCCTGTAGGTTTTTCGTTTGGTGTAAGTAGTCAATGGTAGTAGTAGCTGCACAGAGTTTTTCTTTATCCTTAAACCAAAGTAGAAAAAGAAGGGGTTGAAATTTATTTGGCCCCGAAGTCTTAATAGCGTCAGGGATTTTAATTTCAATCCCGTTTGCTTTGACATAAATGTTGCTTCGTTTTATTAACGCAAAAGTCTGCATCCTTTGGGCTGTTGATAAGGCAAGTAATGTAATTAATTTTTTTGTAAGTGTCTCTAATGTAAGATTTTTATTAACGTCTAATGAAGATATATAATTCAAAACCACTTGGGGATCCCAAGTTACATCATATTTCGGACGATTAGGTTTTAACTTGTATATGCCACGAAAGAATCTTTTTATGTCAGAGTCATGCCTTAATTGTGGTCCTAACGCCAATAATAGTGCGGAACGGATGCTGTTTAAAGAGTTATAAGATAAACCATTGTTGAATTTGTGAGTTAGGAACTGTAAAACTAGTTTTTTGTCGTTTTTATAAGGGTCTGCACTAGAACTTTTACAGAAAAGATACCAATCTCTGAGAGCACTTTCATACTGATTCCAAGTGGAATCAGTAATAGATGATAAAAATATGTTAGTAGATTCTTGTGGTATGTTGTTCCTAATTAAGGTCTTGCATATAAAAGTCCTGCCATTAGCAAAAGGTTCTTCCACAATGGGTGTGGTTTCCGGGAAAGAGAAAATAGAAGTTGTATGTTTGGGTCAAACTTTATTGGCCTATTCACTAATAAATTTTGGGAGCTAGAATACCAAGCATTGTGGGCCAGAAAAGCACAACCACAATGTCCCTTCCTTTATCAGTAGTCGATTTTTGTAGAATTTTTGATATGTTTGAGAAGGGTGGAAACACGTAAAAAAATATTTTCCCAACTAATAGTAAAAGCGTCTGTCTTGTAAGCATCAGGCTGTGGTATCCAGGATACAAATAAATCGCATTTTTTATTTAACCTAGATGAAAAGAGGTCTATGAATGGTGTTCCAAAAGTATTAAGTATCTCCTTAAAAGCAAAGTCTGCTAATTGAAATTCAGTATCTGGGTTATTTAATCTCGATTCATGGTCTGCCTGGAAATTTGCTTTTGAAGAGGTATATGAAGCAAAAATCCAAATGTTTCTGGATTCACACCACTGCCAAATCTCTCGAATTAAACCATTTAGCTTTGGAAATCTTATACCATCCATCCGGTTTATATAAAAAATGGCAGTGGTATTATCTACCCTTAGCAAGATTTCTCAACTGCTACAATTATGAGAAAAACATTTAAAACCAAAAAACACTGATAGGAATTCTAAATAATTAATATATTCTTTATTTTCTGAGGTAGACCAAAAACCATGTGCCTTATTATCATTACAGACGGCACCCCACCCTGATAGTGAAGCATCTGTAAAACTCTCGTTTGAATTGGTTTTATTTAATTGGATTAATTGATGTTAATATTCTTAACTTCCACCACAAGAAATCACAATTAAGATCGTTCGTCAGTACCATTTCTTTGTTGTAGTTAAGGTTATTAGATATTAAATCTAAAAATCTTTTTGTGTACTCCCAACTATATTTAGTAGCAGGACATACTGATACTAATAGTTCTATGAACTGCAAAATCTAAAATCCTACATTTTCTGAGAATACTAAACGTTTCTAATAGTTTTCTTAATTTGAGTTTTTTTCACCAAGCAGTTCTAAACGCATATGAGAGAAGTTCAAAATCAACCCTAAATATTTACATAAATTTTTGAGCTTCGTGTTGCTTTTTTCCACATTATTTATAAATCCTAGTCGACTTAACAAGGATATAGTTGCCTTTAAGTTGTCCATGCAGTGTATGTAACTGTTTCCAAACAACAAAAAATCGTCTAGATAAATAACTGAAATGAAACCACTTTTTCTTAAATACATAATGACCGGTTTCATTAATTTAGTAAACACATAAGGAGCTGTACAAAGGCCGAATGGTAAACAAGTAAATTGATAGATAGTATTGTCAATTGTAAAACGTAAGTATTTTCTACTGCAATCATTGACAGATACAAGATAATATGCGTCTTGTAAATCTACTGTGCACATGTAGCAATTTTGAGTCATTAGTCTAGTAGCGGTTCTAATGTCCTCAAGTTTAAAGTGTTCTTTGATAATGTAGGGAGTTTAAAGACGTCGGTTTTTGATTAGATTTCACTGGAGACAAAAAGCTTTTGCTAAGTTTTTCCATTTCCCGAGTATTTTTAATTTCATCACTTAAATTATCTCCAAAAAGTTGGTTGGTGATTGAGGTTTTGTCTAATGCTTTTGTAACGTTAGCATGCAGATTTGGTTTTATTAGTGCTCTTCTAATTAAACTTTCCGAATGATGTAAATCGGTAAGCAACTTGCAAGCATCTGACAGTGGTTCAAGAAAATCTAATTTCGACTGATTATCAAGATCCGTAAGCACCTTAGTTAAAACCCTGCCAATAGCAGAGAGTCCAGCACCAATTTGCTGTTGTACCTCAGCCAACCTGGCATCTCTTTCCAGATGAGATTTTTGTATGCACGCCTTTGCTTCCGGGTTGAGCAAAGGTGGATCTAGGCAACAATTAGAAGGCGAAAGATACTTTAAAAGTAATTCTTGTTTTAGTTGTGGATCCAAACCATTTTTGATAATGGTTAGCCAAGACTCTGCCACATTATGTTGTATCGGTGGTTCGATATTTGGCACCTTTATTATATTATCCGTAATAATTTTACGAATGTGTTCTGGTAAAGGAACTTGAACCGACTCTAATGGGTCTGTCAGGTCTTCTGACGCATCCAAAATGGTCTCTACGTTTTCATGTGGGACTTGATTATCAGAAATACCTGAACATAACAAAAAACGAATTAAGATTGTTTTTAGTTAGTAGGCGTAAAAAAAAAACGGAATAAAAATTAATTAAGAAGTCCATATTATATGCCCTCTAGACACAACAAACAGCTTAATTTTTTTATTACTTGATAGTTGATACCTAGAAGGTAATTTGTCATTGCAAATCAAAATTACAATGTCTTCCAAACAAAGCAAATGTGTGCCCTCCAGCCATGAGTCATGATTTAAAAGTCCGTGCCTACTAGGTAAAGCATTATATGCCCTCCGGGCACAAATGAAGTTACTTATAAAACACAATGCCTTCCAGGCAAAGGATAATATTCCCTCCGAGTATATTATCTGTAAACAAAATTTACAGTCAAGTCATGGAATCTATGCTTTTTATTTAAAACCATTGTACAATGTGTCCAGCGGACATATACGATACTAAAGTAAATTATTTACTTAGCATCACAAAGTAAGTACCATTCTAATAATTAGTACCTTGGGCGGCGTAATCTCGATTCGGGTAATAAAAATTAGATCGATCTAAGCTCAGGGAGCGGGATCGAAAACGGCCCCTCGCACTGCTGCGGCTATATCTAGGGCTTCGCCGCGATGAAGAACGTGGCGAACGAGAACGATCGCTACTGCGTTCTTTGTTACGGCTGCGCCTGTTCCTAGAACGTTTGCGACGATCGCCATTACGCTTGCTTTTCTTTAGCTTTTTCTTTAGTTTTTTTATTTTATATTTCAAGTTTTCCTTTTCGGAATTTGACGAATCGGAAACTGAGGTTCCAAGATTAATTTCTGACGCACTCTCCATAGTAATTCTAAAAGAGAAAGTAACAACACAAACACAATCGTGATTTACAACACGAGAAACAACAATGAAGTTATACTTATGCGCACACGTCGGGTGCAGTTTTTTTCCTCTCTCAAACACGTGATTACAGCACAAGAGATAGCTTACTACAGGGTGATCTGAAAGAAGTGGCGCGTAATATAATCAATAAATTTATAAAAATTATTAAGTTCCATTACATGAACACTGACTTTAGTTGAGTTTGCTGCTTTAAAAGTTGCAATAAAATCATTAAAATCACACACTCTCTGTTTGCGCTTCAGTGACAGCTCAACCTGATGGTGGAACGAATCTGCTGCCATAAACGTATGTCCTGATACGAAATATTTAACAGTAAGGGTTTCCAGAGCGACTTCTGAACAGTTAACAATGTATATAAAAAACCACAGTAATGACCAATTTTTGTTTTGGCTGGAGCAATTATCCAACCAAATTGTAATAGATTTAGCGTCTCTATTATTACGGAAAAAGCCATAATACGTGGATATTAGGTCGTCCTTAGACCTTCCTCTAACGCCTTCGTGCCATAATACTGTTAAAGGATTGATTTTACTTCCTTTCTCCAGTGGAACAAAACTCTCATTAAAGGCAATAATACGAGGTGTGAAAATGATCTTTTTGAATGTGTCCAATCGAGGTACCATGATAACCTAAAATGTTCATTCGCTATTAATAAATTAGGCATTATTTCATCAATTTCAAAATTTACCTTCTGTAGATCCACACACATAAAAAGTTCCTCACGATCAGAAGTTTTTTCTGAATCATTTTGGTATTCATTCCTGGCATCGGTATATTTTTTTTAATGAATTTTAGAAGATTGGCATATATCACATCCAATTTGCTCATTTTGATCATCGTGGTTTGCGACTTTTTTATGTAACGTAAATTTTCCACATTCCCAGCATTCTTCGTGTCCTAAATATGCAAATGAAATGTTGAGATCATTAACTTGTTTTCGGTATAATTCATAAGAGACCGATTGTGAATATTTTTGCTGAAAACATTTATACATGAAATTGATTGTAATGTCGCTTGGCAGATACTTTCTATTTGGAGCATGCTCCTTTCGATAACGCGAGATTGTTGGTTTGAATGAGTTTATGTGATTTATGATGTCAGTTCTATCAATTTTGCGTGATGATGGATGACGTCCTCTGTTGTCTGGTTTTGACGTTATTAGTTTTGGATCCGTACATCGAAGATTTTTCACTAACCTATCGTTTTCCTTTTCGTACCCCAACGTAGCGAGAAAAAACACCTTACATACACTTACTTCTTCACCTTTTATTGATTTCAAACTATATTTGAAGGAGTACTTCCGTTTCGTCGTTTCTTTATTTTTTGTGGGTTTTTTTTTTCAATTTTTTTCACCAAATTAAAAATAAATAGTTTCTGTTGATCCTTAGACAAATTCCAAAACTGACAGTTTATATCCCTTTGCCTAGTACACGTAATTTTGCTAGAACACTGTAGTTTGCAACAACAGTTTTTCTTGACACTTTTTTTGCCTCTTTTTTTTGACTGGAGAATCGTCAAAAATTTTCCGTTTACGTAACTCTCCCTTTTTTGTATAAATTCTACTCTTAGCTTTATTAGCTGCAGCGTTGATAATATCGCCTAAAATACCGCGAATAAAGCAGGCCGAATCATTGTCACTATTGCTAATATCCCGTATGCCTGAAACTTTGTCTGAAAGTATCCCCTGGGATCCTTCAGCAATCTTCTTATTAGAGATTACTTTAATTTTTTTATTCTTTGCTGTGGCAGTTTGCTCCTTTTCTACTTCACTCTCTGAATCATTCGAACTGGTACTGCTCTCAGAAATATAATCAAAGTCGTCGTTTTGATTTAGTAACTTTTGTCTAGACATATTTGTAGTAGTTGCAGTAAACTTTTCATTTAAACTCTTATTTAGGGCAAGTTGCACCATCATTTTACTATGACTCAATTTGGCGGGAAATGTGCTACAACATTCTCCACATTAACTTCGTACGGCATTAATATATTTAACATCAACTTACGTGTTGTTATCCATATCCATGTATATAAAAGTATATTTAACACAAGCACAAACGTTCACAACTAACTTATTTTACAAATTTAAGCAAAAATATATAATTGTAGTAATACCTACATAGAACATTTTAATTAAGGACAAGTGGCTGGATATTCACTTATGACAAAACATTTTGAGAATTTGGTACGCTAACACATCAGATAGGACTTTAAGAATTAGTAAACGTGTAAGTAACATACCTATAAATACAAATCCACAAATAACTAAAAATCGAAAAATTTGCAGATAGGACCTTTTGTTTTAGGAGGGCAGTACTACCCACGGTATCATATGCATAGTGGTTTAGTCTTATTTGATTCGACGACATATATTCATGTAACTCGGATGAAGTTTAATGTTTTTGAGTAAAGATTATTTGTTTGGAGTCGATGAAAGAATTATCGCCGACAAGGAGAAAAATTCTGTTATGCAATCTGTACCTTTATAAACATCGTAGCGTTCCTTTTTGTAACTAATTTGTATTTATGCACCAAACTTTATTATTTTGTATTTTAGCTTAACGTAATAATTGAATTTTTATCAACTAGATCAAGTCGACGAGAACATCGCAGTAAGTACCTTGTTTAATTTAATTAATTTAATAATAAACTTTCCTTTACAGTTTAATAATTTTTTAGTACCAATTGCACTAAAAATCATTAGTGATATTAATGTTGAAATACTGTAATCATTGCACTAGCAATATTGCAACTGTGATATACATATGTTCAATGTTATGTTGAATTGTTTTGTAGCAACGTTTACGCCGGTAATAATCATATTGAAACGTTCGAGAAATTATTTGCAAATGCAAGAGCATTCTAGAAGCTGTTATCCATCTTCTAGAAGATATACCGAAAAATAGGCAACACTCCAGAAGGATTTTCTTATTGTATATATACCGACGGAACAATTCGTAGGTCAGTTATTGCTGGAATGCGAATGTAGCAGTGTTAAGAAGATTATCAAGTGGAAATAAATCGTTAGCACGCGTGTGTCTACATAAATATACCGAGAATAATCGTGTACGTGATTTTTAGTGTAAACAAGTGTGTGAAGCTATCCGCGGACTTTATCTTATCTTCGTGTAAGTGATTTAAATTATAGTGTAAGTGTTTTTATTAAATATTATTAGATTTTATTAGTTCGGTTAATTTAAAAGTGTACATATTTCTAGAATAAGTAAATGTATTTTAGTCGCTTTAAATAAATTAGTTTTTAAATAAATAAATACGCAACAGTGGTGTCGGTGTCGGGTTCGCGATTTTTATTAGTGTAAATACCATTAAGTAATCTAATATCGCTCTCGTAATTAATAGCGTAAATAACTGTTAATTTTGCGATACGCGTGTTTATTTATAAAGTATAAAATAGTGTTTATTAAACTTTTTCTTTTAACAAGTGCGTGATCGCGATATTAATTAAATTCGTTTCCGTACACTAGTGGTTTAATATTAATAAGTCGATAGTTATTAAATTTTGTGTTATATAAAAACTGCATTTTAAAAAGTAGTGTATTTAAACTTTATATTCGTGTTATATTTAAATTTATGCCGGTGACGCGTTTGCAAAAAGTGAAAATGGATTCAAAAATATTTGAAATTCTCGAATCGATGAATAAAAATATCCAAGAAAAACTCTCCGAACATTCTCAGAAAATGGAAGAAAATTCTAGAAAAATGGAAAAAAAGTTGTTGGAAAATTCTAGAAGTTGAAAAGAAGAAATACGAACGAGCATAGAAAATCAAATTAAAATTGTTCAAGAGGAAACCCAAGCAGACATGTTAAACTTAAAAGAAGAAATTTGCGATTCTGTGAATGACATAATAGAAGAAGTACAAGACATTAGAAGAGAAGTTAAAAGAAAATTCAAGAACCATAGAAGACAAGCTAGACAAAAAATTGAGAGAAAGAATACAACTGCTTGAAGAAAGAATGACCCAAATGAATTGTCACGGTGAAGGAAGCGCCACGAGTGAAGATTTAATAATGGACCATCGAGAAGAAAACACTCACAAGTTCAAAGTTGTACCATCGAATTTTGATGGTAAAGTTCCATAGTCAACCTACTACAAGCAGTTTGAAGCCGCAATTACAGTTAATAGTTGGAGCAACAAACTGAAAGCGACGTCTTTAATAGTGTCCTTACGTGGGTAAGCGCTTGGATTTTACAAACTGTACCTCACCACCTACAAGAAAATTACGAACTTTTAATTTCACGTTTAGAAATGAGATATGGAGATGCTCATCTTTAACAAGTCTATCAAGCTCAAATTAAAAGTCGGGTTCAAAAAGCTGCCAAAAGTCTTCAAGAGTTTGAGGCTGACATCGCCAGATTAACACGGCTTGCGTATCCTACAGCACCAGATACCTTCTTGGAGCATTTGGCTATTCAAACCTTCATAGACGGCCTCCGAGACAACGAAACGCAGCAGACTCTCCGGTTAGCTCGACCGAAGACATTGGATGACGCTTTGGTGCATGCTTTGGAGTTTGAAGCAGCAAAACAAGCAACGCAACGAGATGGTCATAGACTCTGCTGTGCTACAAAAGTACCCGCGCAGACACTGGAAATCATCGAGGAGATAGCGCGACGAATACTTCGGGAAAGAGGAGTGACAGCTTTGAACTGCGATGAAATAGGCCATGTACGACGGCATCGTACTAAACCTAAGAAGAGGACAAGAAGAGCACTCGATAATTTGGAACGAGGCGAGCAAAAGAGACAAAACTAATCTTATCTAGTCAGACTCCGGAGATTACAATCCAAATGGCATCGCCTAGAGACATGTCAAAGTAACGGACATGTCACAGTAACCATTGGTTTGGGAAATGGAGTACTCGACCATCAAGTACTGGTAGCCGACATCACGGAAGAAGTTATCCTGAGAATGGACGTGATAAAGAAGTATGGGTTCCATTTAGATATGAAGAACGATGTCCTGAAGATCGACAATGAAGAAATTCCTTTCCATTCGTCAGAGAAGGCAGCCGTGCGAGTCTTATTGAGTGAAGACGTGACTCTGCCTGCAAGGACTGAAAGTGTGGTGATGGCACGCCTGGATGGAAATCTCCGGGAAGGCTACATACGCGCGTTTAAACCAATGGAGGGCGGTTTAGTTGAAAAAGGACTACTCGTTGGCAGAACTTTAGTACGAGTAAAGAACACGATCCCAGTAAGGATCTTAAACATTAACTCAGATCCTGTAACGTTGAAAAAGAAGACCGTGGTAGGCCAATCCACGTCAGTATCACAAATTGTGAGATGCGTGAAGTCGAACGAAGATACGTCGCCGAAGAAGTGTCCACAACATCTATTGAACATTCTTACCACCAAATGCCAAAACCTCAGTCAATACCAGCTGGCTAAAGTTAAAGTGTTGATCCAAGAGTAGCAAGATGTGTTCGCGCTGGAGAGTGACTCCAAAGAAAGAACTAACGTGGTGAAACATAAAATTAATACCGGAGACGCTCGGCCGATACGACAACATCCACGCAGACTTCCTTTGGCGAAAAGAGAAGAAGCCGAACAAATAATTACGGATATGGAGAGAGAAGGCGTGATTGAACCTTTAAATAGTCCATGGGCATCCCCAGTGGTACTCGTAAAGAAGAAGGATGGATCAACGAGGTTTTGCGTAGACTACAGGCAGCTCAACGACGTGACCAAAAAGGACAGCTACCCTTTACCCAGAATTGACGATACGCTACACCATTGACAAAATTAACCGAAGAAAAAGCAGAATTTAGATTGAATGAAGACTGCGAATTCTTTTAATCAACTAAAACAAGCCCTAGTCACTTCGCCGATTCTGAGTTATCCAAGGGAAGATGGAAAATTTGTTTTGAATACAGACGCAAGCAATCTGGCCATAGGCGCGGTCCTTTCGCAGGTTCAAGATTGACAAGAAAAGGTTATCGCGTACTTTAGCAAGGCTTTGTCTAGGTCAGAAAGAAATTATTGCATGACTAGGAGGGAGCTGTTAGCAGTCGTTAAGTCCATCGAACATTTCTACAAGTATTTGCATAGACGAAAATTTTTACTGAGAACAGACCACGCCGCTTTAAAATGGCTACTGCAGTTCCGTAAACCAGAAGGACAAGTAGTAAGATGGATCGAGAGACTGCAAGAGTATGACTATGACACAGAACACCGAGCCGGAAGCAGTCATCGGAACGCTGATGCCTTGTCCAGAAGACCATGTCCGGCGGACTGCAGCCATTGTTCGCGACTGGAAGAAAAAGTCGAATGCCTCCAGAGAACTGCTATGGTTGATGATGAGTGGGAACCTGAGCAGTTACGTCGCGATCAAGAATACGATCCTGAAATAAGACTACTCCTGGACTGGAAAGAAAGCGGCCGACGACTAACCTGGGAAGAAGTGAGTGCTTTGGACAGAAATATCAAAGCGTACTGGGCGTAGTGGGACTCCTTGATAGTAGAAGACGGTCTACTTAAGCGATCCCTAGAAAGTGCCGAGGGCACGAAAAACAGACTACAGCTGGTAGTGCCGAAGAGCAGGGTGACAGAAGTGTTGAAGCTTCTCTACGATGGGACATCAGGAGGACACTTTGGCATTAAGAAGACGTTGGGTAAAGTGCGAGAACGATTCTACTGAATGAACTGCAAAAAGAACGTCATGAAATGGTGCCGTAAATGCATAGTCTGCGCTTCAGGAAATGGTCCAGCGAGAAAGAGCAAAGCACCCATGAAACAATACAACGTAGGAAGCCCTTTGGAAAGAGTAGCGATTGACATCGCAGGGCCGTTTCCAGAATTCGATTCGGGAAATAAATACATCCTGGTGGCGATGGATTATTTCACGAAATGGACGGAGGCTGACGCCATACCCAATCAGGAAGCAGCTACAGTCGTAGACGTATTAGTAAAGGAGTTTTTCTGCCGGTTTGGAGTTCCGTTGGAATTACACTCCGATCAAGGCCGCAATTTTGAGTCTGGGCTGTTTCAAGAAGTTTGCCGACTAATAGGAATTAAGAAAACTAGGACAACGTCTCTCCATCTTCAATCTGATGGCATGGTTGAACGGATGAATCGAAAAATGGGCAAGTACTTAGCCAAGGTAGTGCCCGAACACCAAAGAGACTGGGATCAGTATTTGCACATTTTCTTAATGGCATACCGATTATCCGTTCACAAGTCACAGGCCAAGCGCCATCCTGTGTCATGCTCGGTCGTGAAATACGATTACCATGCGATCTTCAATTTGGACGAAGACTGGAAGAAGAAGTTGCTGGAGAAGATTACGTCAGCAAGCTGGCCAAAAGGCTAGACGAAGTACATGAAGAAGTCCGTAAAAACACACAAATTACCAGCGACAGGATGAAAACAAGATATGACGTCAAGGCGCAAAATGGTGGGTTTCAACCTGGCGATATGGTCTGGTTGTATAATCCTCAAAGGAGACGTGGTTTGTCGCCAAAGCTGAAAAGGCAATGGGAGGGCCCCTATGAAGTCGTGCAGCGTATTAACGACGTCATATATCGCATCCGAAAACCGCCCAGAGGCAAGCCAAAAGTGGTTCACGTCGATCGTCTAGCCCCGTTTGCTGGCGATAACCACAATACGCAAGTTCAGGTCCGAACCAGAGTAATAAGTAGGAGAACCAGGAATCCAATCGAAGAAATGGAGTTCGAGAAGTTTATAAACTTATACGGAGGTTCTGGAAAAGCTAGGTTCGGAGTTACCACCGAGGAACAACAAGATCTGTTCCAGACACAAAAAGATTACGCCATCGCACATTGCGTGAGCGAGGATCTTGACATGTCCAAAGGGGTTGTAGTCGTGTTTAAAAAAAAGTTTGGGCAGCTAGATGAATTACGAAGACAGCAACCGGCAGTCGGAAAAGTTTTAGGACTACGTGGTGACGGACGCTTCGTTTTCTATCTGGTCACCAAGAAATACTCACGTGTCAAACCGTTATACAAAGACCTGTGGCGAACATTATGGAGTCTCAAGAGAGAAATGGAGTTCCGTCATGTTAAGAAATTAGCAGTACTCAAGCTTGGTTGTGGCTCAGATCAACTGAATTGGAGGACAGTTCGAAACATGTTGGAGGTCGTCTTCCGAGGAACAGGCGTTCAAGTGTTGGTCTGTAGTTACCAACCAAGGAGAATATTGGGTCAGGAAAAGTCCATTGACTGTTACTTTTATGGTCAAGAAAGTTGCCGAAATGGATGAAGCTGCCGCTATCGCCACGATCCCTTTTACCGGTGTCGCATCCAGTCTCCTGTTCTGGGACAGAACAGTCCTAAGAAGGGGGCAGTGAAACGTTCTAGAAATTATTTGCAAATGCAAGAGCCTTCTAGAAGCTGTTATCCATCTTGTAGAAGATATTAGATTTTATTAGTTCGGTTAATTTAAAAGTGTACATATTTCTAGAATAAGTAAACGTATTTTAGTCGTTTTAAATAAATTAGTTTTTAAATAAATAAATACGCAACAATATATTAAATTTCCTGGCGGTTTTTCTTATTTTTATACTATAAAATTTTGTGTATTTTTTTTTGTGGATTATAACGCTATTTTGTGTTATCCGGACAAGATTATTCCAGTAACGTCTAAACAGGTATGGCACTCTCATATTTTTATTTTTCTTTCCAACTAGAAACCTGTAACAAACACCGTTATTATTATTTGTATTTACTAATCCGAACCAAGAAATTAAAAAAAATACTTTATAGATTTGTCAATTTCTTTACTTGTGTTGGTGGAGGTGGAAGTCATTTTCTTTGCACACAACTTCTACTGGTTACTTTGCAGATTATTTATTTGTCTTCTTTGATAAATGTTTATTTATCTTGTGCTTTTGGCACGTCAAAGATTAGAGTCTAAGATCCGACATTTTTTACACACTTCAAAACGGCCACTTTAAACAGAAACCATTCAAAACTTAAAACATCACAAATACGATTTAGTTTTCAACACGATGCAACAACAGTTTTCAAGTTCTTTCCAAATAGTATCTTTCAAGCACTTAGTATCAGTTTTAATATTACATATCGTCATTTAGCTAAGTAGTAAATTGGTCTTTTTATTTGATTTTAAGTTTTAATTTGATGAATACATGTAGATATTTTTAAATAACAAATTTGGTATTTTATTTTACTTTTAATTTTAATTAACTAGCGTGTTAATGATATCAACGTGTGTTATTTATTTAAAAAAATGTTTAGTGATATTTAAAACACGATACTACTCGTGTGTATAACTAATTATTTGTATAATTAGTTATACACACAAGTGATTATTCAGCCAACGTAAATGTAAAAAAAAACTTTTTTAGGGTTTGTACCATGTTAATGTTGTGACCGAAACTCCCAATGTTTCTCTCATTTTTATAAAAGACTTTATCAGAGCGTGAAAGAAAGCGAAAAACTCTAGCAAGCAACTAAAACCTAATTAAGAATCTCTAGAAAATTAGGTAATCAAATTGTAAACCAAGTCACATTCTAAACTTCTAAACAAGTAAGAAATTGATAAGCTTGAAGAAACAAACAATCTAACAAAGCTAGTCAGTTTCTAAACTCTACAGAAGTGACTTAAGAAAAACTAGTCTCTGTATAAAGAAGACGTATCGTCACGTACCTTTGATTGCTTTTGATAGACGACTAATCGAGAACTAAAAAGGAATTGTCACAATTGAAGTTAATGTGGTTTTTTATGTTTTCTCAGATTTTCTTATTGAAGAAGAATGAAAATCACCGAAACATTATCAACATCTATGTTGTGACTTGTGGTTTTTCATGTCCCGATGAAACCCGTTACAAAAGTGGTCAAAACGTTGGCAACTTCGCTTACAGCATTAACACGGTCCAAATCTAGATAAGATTTTTACTTCGACAGTGGAAGTCTTCAAAGAGCTAAAACTTTGTTTTTAAACAAGTTTTATAATTAAATTCTACGTTTTTAAAAAGAAATTAATTTATAAACAATTTTAAATTTATTACAACATAGAAGCTTCGAATATTAAGTAACTGTCTAAAAGTTTAATATTTGTATCGTCTCATAAAAAACTAGTATTAAAGCTTATATGTAAAAATAAGCTTTTCTAGAATTTTTTTTATTTAATGCAGTTAATCAGCGTCAGATTACCACGTAAACTTGCCTATGCAAAACGCCTCCTAAAAAATGAAGTATCACTTATAAAAATAGATTGATTAGTTAGGTTGGTATAGAAATACAAACAAAATAGTTTTTTTTTAATACAAAGTATAAACTTTAATCAATGACATAGTTTCTATTTTGTGCAATGCTGCCATATTTTTGACATCTTTATAATTCTACGTTCGTTAAACTTTTAGCCTTTATCGGCATAAAATTGAAACAAGTGCTATTTCACAGCGTCATCATATTGAAAATTTTACAATTTAAGAAGTTTTGCAAAGATTCAACAGTCATTTGATGGGGCCAGGTCAGGACTATATCATGCATATAACATCAGTTCCCAATCAAGCTCCAATAATTTTTAGTAAGTGACCATAAATGTATGCGGTCTAACGTTATCCTGGTGAAAAATTACGCTTTGAGTTTAATTTGTCCAGTTGTTGACAGTACACAATTGAGCTGATTGTTTGGTTCTTTAGATGCAATACTATAGGCCTTTCCGATTCCGCCAAACTGACAGAAAAATCTTCTTTAGGTGGATATTAGCTAAAAGTGGTTTGTGGTGGCTCATCATGCCTAAACATACATAAAAATTCTACTCGATTATGGCTTTGATTTAGTCATCATCAAACACAACCTGAACGTTGGTCATCTTTAGTTAAAAGAACCATCAAATTAATTTTGACATCTTTCATGGCTACCTCAGCGATACACTACACGTAACTTTTAGGTAATTTGCGTTGCGTTCTTTCTTGTATTAAAACAAAAGAATAAAATATGACAAAAAATTACATTTATGCACTCCATATTAAAATTGATGTCGAACTAATATTAACAAAAATACGCGCAAGTGACAGCTAAAACATGACCAAAAAATTATAGTGTTGATAAAAGTCATAACAAAAGATAGTCAAAAGCATTCTATAAGTGAAATTAGCAATTACTTAGTTGCCAACCAAAAACATATATATACACGTTATAGAAGACGCCGAAAAAGAGTTGAAGAACTATATGTGCTAAAAGATGTTATCGTAAAATTGTCTAGCAAACGTAACATAAAAGTGATTGCTCGGCTCAGCTTCTAGGTTCTTATTTACTAAAAAACTCGTCCGGCAGCTTTAATTCTCATGGGACTTACCTTTGAGAAGTAATGACATATCTAAACATCATACTTAAACAAAACAAAAATATAATAGCGAAGGCTTCCACGGCCGGAGTCTATGCTAAGATAAGAACGTCTTCCGGGTTTGGACCGTGTCAATGTTGTAACCGAAGTTGCCAACGTTTTGCCCACTTTCGTAAGGGGTTTCATCAGGGCGTGAGAGAAATCGAAGAACTCAAACAAGCAACCGAAATCTAACTAAACACTTCTCAAAAGTTAGGTAATCAACTTGTGAACCAAGCCAGATTCTAAACTCCATAGAAGTGACTTAAAAAGAAATAGTCTCCGTATATAAAGAAGAAGTACCTATAGTCACGGCTGGTTAAGCTCGACTCTGATTGGGTTACGGTTGAACGAGGGCGTGTTTTCGATAAAGGACTAATGACCGAGAAACAAAGAGGGGATAGCTCGAAACCATGATCACGATTGAAGTTATTAGGGTGTTTGATGATTTCTATCCTCTCTCGAAATTTTCTATTAAAAAAGAATGGAGATTTGGCAATTACCGAAACGTTTTCAAAATCTATCTTGTGACCTGTAGTGAAATGATGTTCAGCAACCGCAGACTTAGAAATATGCCTTTTCCTTATGCAACGATCATGTTCTGAAATGCGAGTAATGACGGAACGACCGGTCTCACCAATGTAGACTAAACCACATGAACAAGGAATTTGGTATACACCTTGAGATGACAGTGTAGGAAATAAAAAAATAAAATAAGATTTTTTTTATCGGTTGAATAAAACAAGCAATAATAATGTTAAAGTTTAAACAAAATAGAGTACATTGACTCTTTTAAATTTTTATGTTATAGCAGATTTACTTTTGTCTGTTGCTTGTCTGTTGATCAAATTAATTTTTACACCGATACTTATAAAATTTTAACAACCCCCACTGTAACCAAAACTATGGCGTAAGTTTTTAGAAGAACGAAACTAGAAAGTATGACGTAATTTTCTCACAATTAAAGTAAAGTATTTCTTAAAAAGGCCCCATAACAAATTTAAACTAAACAGATAATTCTTGAAAAGGCGACATGCTGTGTAAAATAAATACCGTTCATATACTAATAAACAGATTCATAAATTAACGATAAGAAAAAAAAGGTTTAGTTATTAGAAAAAGCAAATTTAAAACATTATACAAAAACTTGGAATTTTAGAGTTTAAGGTTTTTATACGAAGTTTTAAATGTATTATAAATTTATATTTTACTTTGAAGCATACGTTATGTTTAAGAGAATTTAATTACATAATGAAATAAAATCGTTCTTAAATCTAAATTTGTTAACGATTTTAAAAATCGCATTATAATATACAACATAACGGTAATTTAAAAAAAAATTGAATTCAAACAAACGTTAATACCAGGACTTTTGCAAAAATAAACTGACAAATTTAGCACACCGGTGCCACTTCTCTTACTAGAAGAGTGATTTCTCAAATTACTTTTATAAGAATAAAACTCAAAAATGTAAACCAAAACAAGGGTAGTGGTTTTGACACAAAACGCATGATCCATGCATTGCGTTGCTCCTACTCATCTAACGTAGCGTATAGTTGCTGCGAAGTAGTTGGATCTAATTTTTCCGATGTAACATGTATGATTCACGTTTTGAATAACTGCTGTGTGGTAGAAAGCGATTGGAGTGCTGTAAGATGCTTGAAAAAAGAGTAGTTTACTTTTCTCCGACTGGAAGCAGATTCCTTTGTCAAGGGCTCTAGTGCCATAATGGATTTCCAAATTAATAGGTTAGGCTGATCATATTGGGCTACTAACGAGTTGAAAGCAATTTGATAATTGCTAGCAGAAAACTCAGCGGTACCAGCGTGACTGTGGACTCAGTGGCATTAATATTCCAGTAAACTTTACTATTATACTAAATCTGATATTTCGTGCTTTTATGGCGGTTTTCGGTTACCCGAGAACGTTTTTATTCTAATCCATTGGAGTACGTGTTTCGGTCTCCTGTACCTACGCACGAGTCTAGGAAAGTTCACCGAAAACAATTCACCGAAAGCAATTTACCGAAATACAATTCACCGAAAGAGCAATTCACCGAAGTACGATTGATTGTTAATTATAATTTGACAAATTGTGTTATTTTCAACTTTCTTTCACACTTTATCCAGGCTTAGGACTGGCAGAAAAATTCTGGCGTGTTTGAAAGTTGGAAATTTATTCCTTTGTCGTTGTGTTGTTTTATTACTTTATTCTTTATGTTTTTTTTGTCGTTTTATTACTTTGATTTTATTGTTTTTTTTTTAAATTTTACTTAAACTTACAATTAGATGTGGAAAATGTTCTCTTGTCATGTTTTGAAATGTTCATATTACTTCTGACTGTTTAATAACTTAAATTATGTGCTATGCCTCGTAAATAATGATATATATATATTGTATGGCCTCGATAAATCTCTATATGTTAGGGTGATCTGCACCAATTTGTGTTTCAAATCCTCGATGCCATCATTTGATCGAATTATTCGTTTTTGGTAGGCCTTGTTGCACCCCATCAAAACAGTTCCACATTTGGTGAGAAAACTGCGGTGCACGCCGATGCTGACGTCCCAATCCAAGTATCTTCAAAATAATCCTCAACAGGTTGTGCTTCTGGAGGCAATATATTTTCGTCACACAGTCTTTCAAAGGCATCTACTATGCTTTCCACAGTAAGAAATGCTATTGCCGATAATAAACGAAGGTTCAGAGCAAAATTGGCATCTGTTTCGTATCTCTGTTTAAGACCCTCTGACTGGATTTTTCGAAAGATGCATTGGGAAAAATGAAAAAAACAGCCACGATGTAGTTCGCGGGAATTCTTCTGCAATCGCACTCACTATTGCAGATTCAAAATCGGTTAATATTGTAACTGTTCGTATATTTCTAATGGTTCGTTTGATGCTGCTCACTTTGGATAGCTTTGCTGCTGCAGCCTGCGAAACTCCAACCGATGCGTTTGATATTATGTAATGAGGTGCGTCTTGAGTATGTCTAGCATTATCACGAATAGTGTTCATAACTGTAGTAGCTTCTACTTGCGATGCATCAGCCAAATGATTATGCAAACCACTTCTCTTCACGATATTATCATCCTCTGTTATCACACGCGCACGACATTTAAGTTTTTCATGGTATTCGCAGCTCCAATATGTTCGTGTTTCAACTTGTTTATCTTTAAAGTGTAAATGACCATCAACCACCATTTTGCGTTTTCCTTTTCACTAAGAATAAACTGAACAGCCATTTCAACGTTTACTTCAGCACAACTACTTTCGCAATAAAACTTGCCATAAAATAGTTATGTATTTAAACCCTTCGAGTCATTAGGATAAGTTACTTTGAATGGGAATAACAACATTAGCCATCGGTCATTAAGGGTGGCGAGTGATTACCAAATATTTTAGAAAGTTATGATTATAAAGAAATTTCATGTTCGTGAATTCATAATTATACAGTCATTAGGATAAGTTAGTTTGAATGGGTATAAAAACATTAGGTTTCTGTCATTAAGGGTGACGAGTGATTAGCAAATATGTTGGAAAGTTGTGTTTAAAGAAATTTCATTCTCGTGAATTAATAATTATGTAGGAGTTATACAAATAAAATTCTCAAATGAAAAAGCAAATTTTTTTTACCAACCAATAATCGTAATCTCCAGACAAATAAATTATTTTGAAAATATTTGCTTAAAAAAAATTTATACATACATCATTAAATTGCTATTACTTAATCAAATGTTTTACAAAGTTTGCATTAATTAAGAGAAAATCTATGCTATATCGTCTCTATCGTTGTAATGAATCCGTTCGTTTTTTTAAATCGCTTTTTGACAAAAAAAAGTAATAAAATAATAAAATAATAACAAGATATATTTCGGTGAATCGTACTTCAGTGAATTGCTCTTTCGGTGAATTGTATTTCGGTGAATTGCTATTGTTTTCGGTGAACTTTACGGCACCGCCTACGAGTGATCTTCGAATCGTATCTCCATAGTTTTCTTACTTCCTCGTTGGACTGCGTCGGTATTGCTTCGGCCAACTTCTGTGTCGTCTCTCGGAGTAGCTCCTTTATGCTGGACATCTGTGAATCCCGGTGAAGCTGGTTGTTTCTCACGAACCACAGTGCATTGGCAACAAAGGGTAGCGCCTTGTTTTGGGTTCGCTGGAGCTTGTCGATGTGCGCTTTCGCGCAATGACGTTGGCGAAGCGTAGGTCATGGTGGGCCGTATCACCAACTTGTAGAGTAGCAGCTTGCTGTGCACGGATAGGACGCTGTTTCTCCCCATAACCGGATGTTCTAGCTGCTACGTTGTAAAGGCGTTTCTTTCGCGATAGGCGTCTGTCGAGAACGAGGTTAAGGTACTTCGCTTCGTTCTTCCACGGTATGTCGGCACCTCTCAGGTTGACTCGACGTTCTGGTATAACTCTCTTGCACCGCGTGAAAAGTACTGCAGAGCTCTTCGTCAGGTTTACCGTAATCCTCCAGTCGGCGTACCAGCTCGACAAATGATCCATGCGACCTGCAGTCGGTCTACGGTCTGTTTGAAGAATCTCGAGCTTTCTATTACCGCGGTGTCGTCGGCGTATAGCGCGTAGTCCGCTCGTGGATGCTTTGGAATGTCGGAAGTAAAGATATTATACAACAGAGAACCCAGAACTGATTCTTGTGGGACTCCTGCTTGAGTTCTTCTCGGGCCAGACTTTGAAGTGTTTAGCTTCATTCTAAACGTGCGGTTGATAAGATAGGAGCGGATGAGCTGTACCATCGGTTGCGAAATCTTGTTGTAGTACAGCTTCAGTAGAATTCCCTGATGCCACAGCTTGTCGAACGCCTTTTGAATGTCGAGAAAAACCACACCGGTGTGGATTTTCCTCTCGAATCTTGTGTCGATCTTCTCGGCAACACGCAAGGCCTGGTGCGTCGTCGAGTGCGATTGTCGAAATCCAAACTGTTTCTTGGGAATCACTTCGTTGGCGTCGGCTTCTCTCTGCAATCTAATTGCGATTACACGCTCCAACAACTTTCCTAACGTCGACGAAATATGATTTGTCAAATATATCGAAAACGACACGACTCGATACGAGTCGAAACGCACTTGAGACCATGTCTCGAATCATTCAATATAATCGAAATATAGTTCATTTGAAACAAAGGAAACAACCGAGAAGCGATGCTAATGAATGAAACGAAATATGAAATATATCGAAATAATCGAAATCGATACGACTCGACCCGAACTCGACACCATGACTCGAATCATTAGAATGATTGATATAAGGTCTGCAATAGACTAATTAAGCTATAGTCACGCGGCGCAATATTCAAAATATTGAACATTTTCATTATTTTTACAAAAAATTACTTTATGGTGAACAAATATAACGTAACGATTATTTATGACTAAAATTCTCAATAAATAGAAATTAATATATAATTTTCTTATCATGTATGAAATCTTGAACATTCAAAATATTTTTTTTTGTGCAGTAGATATGCATTAACTTTAGATTTATTATTATTATTTAATTTTCCGCTCTTTATTATCCATAATAAGATATTGTAGATGTAGTCAAGTGGTGTAATCAGAAAAACTTTTTTAATTAAATAAAAAAAAACTAAAAATCGCTTAAAATAAAAATAACAGAATCGCGACTTTGGAACAGGATACTATTCGCCCAATAGGATGGCAGCAATTAAGCGCGATAAATTTAAGTTACTACTCCTAAAAATTAATTTTTCACTCGGATTCAAATCAAAACGTATGATGGATAATACTGCGCATGCGCCATCATTCAGAATCGAACAAACGAATGATCATTCGGTTATGTAAAACGAGATATTTCGATTAATTCGATTATTAAAATATAGCGATTATGCCCAACACTACTCCAAAGCCACATAGGTAGAAGGGTTAAAGAAGAGAATTTTTAATCATTAGCTTAAGTTGTAACTATAAGAAAAGTGATTTGTAGAATATGTTTGTGTCTATAATGTAAACGAAACCTTTAGTGTTTGTAAATAGTATTTGTAGCAGATTGCGCCTTTGATCTATTTGTCATCTTATACGCGTTCAGATGTCGAATGACTTGCTGAGATCTCCTCTGTTATCTGATCGAGGATTTTCTTAGTAATGTGTACTTATACATATTATACAAATTATAAGTTATGGTGAGTCGTCGGTAGAAACATTCGTTGTCAAAGTATCGATAAACTGTTTTCATTATCAATCTATTATATTGCGTTTTCTTTTCAAAACATGTCATCACCTATCATCTTGAAAAAATGAATAAACATTTCGGTTTGGCAACGCAATGAAGATAGTTTTACATTTTATGCCAAGCTGCAGAAGATATATGCAAGTATACTCTGAATGTAGTAGTTTTTCGGGTGTTGCCGCGTCACAAAACTTTTACTTAACGTTTCGCTGATCAGCTTCTTAAGAAGATTTCGAAAGACTGATGTTATCGTCTTACGTTCCTCATTATATACCGACTTTCGGCTTTGCTTTGCTGATCCTTGTCCGTTCTGGTCTGTTGAGTTGTGTTCATAGACGTCTGGTGACTTCTTGCATGTTCTTCACGCAGCGTAGATCTCTAAGTGTTGCTTAATCTGTATCCATCCTTACAGTTGAAGTTGAACGTCTCGTTGATGTTCTTTATCCCTGCACTAAATGCTCCTTCCTGTTTGGCCGATGTAACTCTTGCCGCACATACACTCTAATTTGTTTATTGCCTTTGGTGTATAGTCTCGGAAGTTGATCTTTGTTAGGGGGTATGAGCTAATCTATTCTCTTCACTGTGTTATAACGTGTAGTGATCTTCTTCTTTCGTAGAACCCTCTTTAGTCTGTCGGTGACGCCGGCAACATAAGGTAAGTAAGCATATGTTTAATAATAGAAAATCCTAGGATACAACAAAATAATATAATAATGGACATAATCAAACAAAAACTAATTTAGAAAAAGTAAATTATTATTAAAGTTAAGGGATGATTCACGATTGAAATTGTAATTTTTAATAATTTCTTTTATTTCTAAAAAATTAAGTCTTAAACCTTTATTACAAATGTGTAAAATTTCAAAATCTTTTTTAGAGTTGAATGAATGCTGAGAATTTAGTATATGATTAGCAAATGATGATTTAAATGAAATGTTATTATTTTTAATACAAGATAGATGTTCAGCAATTCTAATAGAAAACTTTCGACCTGTTTGTCCTATATAAAATGCGTTGCAATCACCACATTTTAATTTATAAACACCGGATTTGTCTAAAATATTAATTTTATCTTTAGTATTAACAAGTAAAGATTTAATATTATTATTTGACGAAACTAACTAGTATGTCGCTGGTAGTAACCTCAAGTCCTTAGAAAATCTCGACGAAATATTCGGAATTCTTAAGGTAGCTGGTTGTTTGTCCAGTGTGCTGCTGTAGTCTTCTAGCTAAGTATTTTGCTAACTCGTAAGTCGGTGATCCACAGGTACTGACGATAGGTCTTGGAGGGTTTCCGGTTTCATGAATTTTTGGTAACCCATACAGTCGTGGAGGTTAGCTTTCCGATGGTAACAGCCTTTTCTGTTCTTCTGTTGGTATAGATGAGTCTTTGATTGCCTTTCTTACGCGTCGTTCAATTTTTTAAGGTTTTAAACAATATTTATAGTAAATCTCAAACAGTTAGACCTCGTAATACCAGTTTTTTTTGTTTTAATAAACGTCTGGAAGGCCCGCGCCCTATAGCCCTTATGGACCAGCCGCCACTGCAAACAATTTCACAAAAATAATTTGTTTTTTGTTATTGACCTTGTCACATAATTTATAAAGTGTAATGGCGTAGTAGGATGCTTTTTGTAGAAGTTTGAGCAAACTGTCTTTGTTGTCAGCAACAAACATTTCTTTTTGTATTACTTTTTGCTAACAATAAAATACTTTGAATTACGGCGACAACATCTTTTTTCTCTTCAAAACGTTCAAAAAGACCGAGTTTTTTTTTATAAATAGTTAGATACACTTGGAGTTGTTTGTGACGAGGTTTCACCATCCAGCCGGCGGGTCGTTTAACAAGCTTCTGGGTTTCATAGTTAATTATGTGCGTTACTGGAATATACAAGGCAGAAGAAATTCAAAATCAAACAGCAAAACAACAGTAGTTCAAATTTTAGTCGCTTAGTTTGAGTCGCCTTAGTTCTTACTGTAAGAGATTGGAATAAACAACAAATGTTTTTTCTTATTAAAATTGACATACGCCATTTTATAAAAAAATTAAATCTATAAACAACGGTTTACTATGATCAATAAAAACTTTTCAGTAGACATCTGGCACTTTTAGAATATTTCACGTTTAAATCTGTTGGGTTACAAAACAATTTACTTAGATACTATTAATAACAATGCTAATTACACTATAATGAATACTCACTCAAAAGCTAATATTATTGCTCAATTTAGTCTAATAACCAAAGATAGCGCATCATCAAACACTTATTTATATATAAATCATTTTGACTACAAAATTTAATGGAAGAAAACCAACAGTGTTTGAAAGAAAATGTCAACGTTAAAACGTGGTCCGGCGCATTACTTCAGGTAACTAAATTTTGGTTGTGTTTAAACGTTACTTTGTTTTGTTTAGGCTCTGGTTGCAACGGTGATTACTTCGATGCATTTAGTTATAGGACAAATTATTGGATATTCTGGTGTTATAATTCCGCAAATGATGGAAGAGCAGAACATCACTGGTTCTAACTCCATACCTATTACAGAATCAGACAGTGCTTGGATTAGTATGTGAAGATTTCTCAACAGTTGTCATTTGATTACAAATTGGTTGATTTACAGCAAGCGCCCCACTTTTATCCGGTTTAGTTGCGTCTTTACTCTCTGGAGTGTTAACTGATAGTATTGGAAGGCTTAAGACTATTATTCTTTCTGGAATACCGGGCGTAATCGGTTTATTACTAATTGCAACTGCTTCAAATATGTCGATGATTATTTGGGGACGATTTATACTAGGCATTACTTTTAGTAAGCACATACATTAACGCGGTCTTGTGTTTAAACCCTTAATTTTGTAGTGTTTATTGGAAATCCCACTGCGGTTTACATAAGTGAGATCAGCAGACCAGACTTAAGAGGTTCTTTTTTAAGCTTAATGGAAGTTTTTATCTCTATCGGTAATATATAATTTAATTCGTTTTCTAAAGTTGAGACTGGCACTTTTAGGCATAGTAGTAATCTATTTACAAGGTTGGATCATGCATTGGAGAACAATAGCTTGGATCACAAACGCTTATCTCATAATACCTATTTTTATTATATCTTTTATACCAGAAAGTCCAGACTGGTTAGTATCTAAAAGAAGACTGGACCAAGCTAAAAAATCTTTGACTTGGTTTTACAAATACAATTCCAATAATGCCGAATTAGTAAGTATCTTTTAGTTACGATTATAAGCGATTTTTGGGTTACACCGCGTAGTAATTGAACTGATTTTTTAGGCTTGGTCTTTTCAAGAGAGCCAAAACAAGAAGTAGAACTTGACCTTTGCCGTACTGTCGTTCATGAACCCAAATAAACTGACGTATTGCAAAACATCGCAGCTTGCATCTTCAGAGTGGTAAATGTCACTGAAGGAAAAAAGTGTAAATAACTCTTTTTTACTTCCCCAGACTGATCCGCAAAACTGTGGAACTATAAAAACATCTATGTAATATGAACCGAGATTACGGTTTAGGACTCAGCAAATCTTGACTACTAGTATTACATCTTCTAAGACAAAGATCAACTTTCTTGGAAAGGACACAAACCCTTACTCCGAGTAATAACGAAATCAGCAATCGGTAATGGGAAGATAAGGTCTGTTAATTACGCTAAAAGCTAAGGATATAAATATCGTCATTTACACTTTTTTCCTTCAGTGACGTTTACCACTCTGTAGATGCAAGTTGCAATGTCTTTGCCGTATTGTCGTTTCTGAATCCAAAGAAACTGACGTTTTTAAAGGCATTGCAGATAATTAACAGATTTTAAGTTTTTGTTACCGCTTCGTTATTACTCGGAGTCAAAGTTTGAGTCCTTTCTAAAAAGGTTGATTTTTGTTTTAAAAGTAGTAGTACTGGTAGCCAAGATTTGCGGATTAACCTGGAAAAATAGAAAAGAGTTCTAGCCAACACTTTGGTTTGATCAAAGTTTATCGTGTGTTCTTGGTTTTACACGTGTTCGGCGAAGTTCTACTTTCGGTTTGGCTCTCAAGGAAAGACTAGGACCAAGCCTAAAAAGTATGGATGTTCAACTACGACGCGGTCTAACCCGAAAGTCGCTTATAATCGTAACCAAGAAAACCGCAAATGCTTAATATTCCACAAATGTCTTTTGGTCACGTTTTTATAATTATCAAACTGTTTTAGGTTGAACAAGAATTAAAAAACGCCATGAAAAAAGAAAAAGTTCAGACAGCGTTTAGAGAAAAGTTTGTTTTGAAAGAGCGGTTAAAGATGTTTTTTTCACCGACGTTTTACAAGCCTTTTCTAATTCTTACCGTAATTTTCTTCTTACAACAGTTCACTGGCGCGCTTATTATCATATTTAATTGCGTGATTTTTTTCGAAGAGATTGGAACTGAAATTGATCCCTACTTGGCGTCGACTTATATATCGTGCATGAAAGTTATAACGGCATGTATTGCAACGGTTTTGATGAATAAGTTCAATAGGCGCACGCTGTTGCTGGTTAGTGCTGGTGGTATGGCTGTGTGTATAGGCTTATGTGGATTAAATACTTACTGGATTCAACAAGGTGAATTAATTGTAAACGTTGGAGATTATGATTGTTTGTTTTTTTAGGCACGCTAAAACACAGGTGGATTCCTCTGTGCTTTTTATTACTTTACATCGCTTTTTCGTCGATTGGAATAACGTCAATACCATTCGCAATAGCGGGTGAGTTATTTCCGCTTAAGATTCGCGGAATAGCTTACAGTTTAATTATAAGTGTAGCAAATTTATTTGTCTTTGCGGTGTTGCTGTGTTATTTTCCATTGCTTCACCTTCTCGGTAGTTCTGCAAACTTGCAATATTTTTTTGCAAGCGTATGCATGTGCGCGATGGTTTTTATATACTTATTTTTGCCGGAAACTCATAATTACAAATTAATTGACATTGAAGATCATTTTTGGAGAAATACTATCTATAATGCATCTAGAGTGCGTAGATCTTAGACTTAACTATAATGTTTGCAATTTTAATTTAAATTATTGTGTATATTTGAACTATATAATAGTATTTTTTATTACTGCAACGAAAATGTAAAATAAATGACAAATTTATCTATATGACGACTATATTTATTTTATTTTTAAATGTTTGTTTCTTAGTGCAACGACGCGTCTCTTTCAACGGCGTCTAGGTTAATTAGGTGCTAATTAAAAGGACCACCCTTTCACAAAATGGAAAATATAAATAACAACGTATTTGAGATGCTGCAGATCTTTCTTAACTGGTCAACTGATGCTCGTTGCTAATTTTCTTGGTGAAGTTGTGGACAAAGTGCTCGCGGTGTCGAAACTCAAAACTAAACTCACGTTTTTCGATAAACGCCAAACGAATACTGAACTTAATAAAATATTTTTGACGGTAAATATAAGTCGCACGAACATTCCGCTCACCGAAAACACTGTTTTCTATAACGTAAAAAAACTATTACTCTAAATCCTATTCTAAAATTGACAGAAACGTGTAGGATGCTGGGTAAACTGAACTAAAATAAAGCAAAAGCTAGCTAAAAAAACTTACTATCATAGATTACTAATTTAAATGAAAATCACGGACACGCGATAAAAATATAATTTTTTAATCAACTTAAAGAAGACTGTAACTTTGTTTAAATAAGTTTAAATTAGAAAAAGGATATTGTTACAAGCTATAAGTCTTACAAACCTTGCACGGCCAACTCACACTAGTCGAAGATAGAGGAATTTAAAGGGCGCCAGATCTTTCTAAATAAAACTTCTGTTTCGATCGTAATCCCTATTACACTAGTCTTCGTGTAACCAAAAAACAAACAAAAAAGAAAAATGTGTATAACAACTTTAATTTAATAACGTAGATTATTAACAAGCGCCAGAAATTTTGTAGTGCATTATTCAATCCATAAATGCCAGAACTATCGGCAACACACAATACATAGATTTACACATAAGGTGTCACTAGCGAAGAAAATTATACGACAAATATCTATGGTTCACAGCATGCGATACACAAAATAATTAATGAAAATACCTAAATGGTATTGAAACAATTATTGTAATTGTGTAAGTTAGAACAAGCAGAGTTTTGTGAGACACTTTTCTGACAGCGACAAAGTAATTAAATAAAATTTACTCACAATTCAGTACTTGCCCGAAGAAAACGTTTTCTTCGTTGAGTCGATCTGGAATATTTATGAATAGCAAATCGTGTCAACATAATGACTTACGAAAGAAAAATCTACAACATTGTTAATTAGTGCTAAAAAAAATTATACATAAAAAAACCGATAATTAAATGCTGTTGCACACATTAAGTAAAAGTTGATCTCGCAATCGACTGACGCATAAAGAGTAGTATCTCAGAGAAAAGTTCTTGTTAAGACTTTGTTTTTAGTTTGAACTTATTAACGCCTCATCGATCAATAATACATCGAAACATGCAGCCAACACGTGACAGGACAAGCTATCAAATTAACAAAGAAATTACTAAAAAATTCTAAAAATTAATAAAAAAAGCTTACCCTGTGATAAATCAACTACTTGAAATGCGTTTTCAAATTATATTTTAATTTCCATATGTTAGAAGATTAACAACTTAACCCGTCACAAACATGTAATAATTAGTTGATGGTTTAACGTCTTTATAAGAAATGAAGTAAAACTAAACTCTCTAGAGGGCGTCGAAAATAGAAATCTAACTTTAGTTTAATGAAGATACAGGGTACTACATTTAGAAATTTATGCACGTAACAGAATCCCGTAAGTCCCCCCCTCTAGCAAAATAAAAGCATGGGTAGCAAAACGAAAGCTAAAATGAAGATAGAAATTTAGACATACGCTAAGGATAGAACCCTAAAATACAAAACCAACCCAACTACAATAACACTCTACCCAAATGAAAGAGGTTTACACAATTTAATTTGCTAAGCATTACTAATCAGATGTGTCCAAAAGTCGCATAAAGTGAAATGATAATCCAAAGAACCAAGCACTCCAGCCAACAGAAGAGGAGTATCAAAACAGGCACTCGTTGAAAGTCGACATCAATCGTTACGCTATAAAGCAAGAGAACAAGGCAGTCCTATAGACCTCACTGACAGACAATACTAAGCAAACCAAGAGAAGAAAAGGAAGATATAGAATAGGAAAGATAAAAGTTTAGACTACGGTCAAGGACAACGCCCTAGAATCCCTAAAAACCTCAGCCTACAAATACAAATCCAACCCTAAATATAAGTCCTCAAAGCTAACTAAACTAAAAAAGTAAAACAAAAATCAAGTATCTAGCAGATTTTAAATTGTGATACGCAGATTTAGAAGAAAAGCCAGAAAAAAAACTAATGCAGTTGTGTCCAAAAAAGTCTAAGCAAAGGAAACCAACGAAGAAATCTCAAGCAAAAAAAAGATTCTGATTAAAAGTCGACACAAGTCGGACTAAATGAGTGCCAATCCAAGAAACATCTAAACTGCGAAACCCAAAACAAAACCTAAAGAAAAAAAGGAAAAAAAGTATGAGTCAGTAAAGAAGAACAGGAAGCTTTATTTGCCAATTGAGCATCGTGAGTCAGTACTCGTCGTGTTGAAATGTCACATTGGAATGTAAATGCCAAAGAACGGATTAAAATATTCCAAGAGTAAAAGAAACCCAATGAAGAGAAATATCGTAACGGTGACTGACAACGTCAAAAATTCTGACTAAGTGGAAGTACAGAGTACAAAGAGCGATGTTGCAGTCTATTCCAAGTTCCAAAACAAAAACCTACTAAACCCAATAAAGCAAGAAAAATAACTGAGAAAGAAAAGAAACATAGTTGCAATGAACAGTAAAGAGAAAAGTTGCTATAAAGAAAAAAATAAAGAAAGTGGTGAAGCAACAAACCAAGATAAAAAACAAAAAAAATTAATTGCCTTAAGGGCAAACCTTTAAACAAAAGAGCAAGTAAAAGAAATAAATGAAAAGTAAAAAAGACAAGAAAAGAAAAAAGAGACAGATGGATAAAGATAAGAAAAGATGTAGATGCCTGATTCGTTCTTCTCTCCGTGGAAGAAACGAAAGGAAGTGACCAACTTCTCAATGCCCAACTAACCGCCTAAGAGGTGAATCACAATCAAAAAGAAATAATAATAATTGGTAAATAGAAAAGATAGATAGGCCCAAGAAGAAATAAAGAAAAAGTAGAAAAGATAAGAGATAGGGAAAGACAGAGAAAGATAATGCTTGATGTTAATGCCTTAATCGTACTTCACTCTGTAAAAGAACGGAGAGAGAAACCACCCTACGGTGCTTATCCTACCGCCCAAAATGGTTCGAGCAGCACCAGTATCAAGAAGACCAAAGAAAGAGAAACCTAAAACACTAATTTTAAGATAAGGACGCTCATCATCACGAACACTGGCAAATATAAAATCCAAAAGAATACGTTGCTTGTCAGTCAAATCTAAGATAGAATCCGAGGTTAAAGATAGCGTAGAATCTACGACTCGGTCCGTAGACTCGTGATCTAGTTTCTCGAGACAGTATTACACTTAGTACAATTGCGACGACTAATTTCTGCATGTCCACACCCAAAACAGTGAAGAGTAGAAGGTATGTCACAATTCGGAGAGATGTCCCATCTGACGACAATTCCAACGAGTAACGCGAGAAGAACCAAGAAAACCTCGTCGAGAAGAATTAGAAGTAGTAGCATTTTCTTCAAACTGTACCGAACGATTCTTACAAGTAGAAGCAAGAGAAGAAACTGAGGTTTTGCTAACATAAGCCAATGCAGGTTCCAACAGTCGAGTGGTTCGCCGTGAAAGAGGTGGTTTATAGTTGTCCACTGAAAGTTTAGTTAATTCTAACTGCATCTCATAATTAATCAACTGAGCCAATGTGGAGATCTACGCTAATCCTAAGGCAAATTGGTAGTATGGAGTTAAATTACGTCTTATCGTCTTAAGTTGAGTTTCTTCAGAAGCGGGCAACGATAATCGCTGAAAGAGACTGGGCATAATGATTACATACATGCCGATAGATTGTTGAGGCCCTATTGTTCGACTTCGAATCTCATCCCACAGCCGATCGTCGTAATTAGGTGGTAAGAATTCTGATGTTAACAAAGTAACTACATCTTGCCAAGAATGCAAAGAATCTCGGTTTACTCTAAACAAACACAAAGCCTTTTCCGTCAGGATTTCAGCAGCAGAAAAAGTCAAGTTCCCTTTAGCTAGTGATACATTAGTAATAGTAGCCTTCGGAAGAGCAGAAATAGTCTGAACCAATACATTCATTTCAGCTTTAGAATCCGACGAAGTAAGAAGAGGTGGTTCTTCATTCAGAAGTAGTGACTCTACCGAACCCTGTTTAGGACTATACGAAGGTAAATTAGCAAAATAAACCAAAGTAATTTTGATAGCTTTCTTCCCTTGAGCTTAGAACTTATTACGTAAGGTTTGTAACGTAAGTCCAAATCGACGATGACACTTTGCTTCATCATCCCCATCAGGCGACATATTCAAACAACGACTGTAAATGTGTAGCCATAAGATCTAGCTCGTTTGAAAGTAGAAGAAAAAAAATTTTCATCAAATTCACTAAGTAACGTTTGTAATTCCCCAATAGCTTGTTCGACAGCTACCTTATCATCCGCAAAAACTGAAGTAACAGTATCCATACGAAAAGATGCTTCCTTTTCTAACTGTAAAGCACTACGCACCGCACCCCTTAATGTAGAAACGACCACTGTAGAATCAAACCCACGGGAGATTAATTCATATTAAAGCTTCTGTCGAAGCTTCCTAAGTTAATTCATTTAAAGTGAAAGCTAGTGAAGTAGCTCCGACGTCAAAACTTGCAGTAATAACTAAAGAGACAAAGTAAATCTTTAAGTAACTCGACCTCACAAAAGAGAAAGAAAAGGTAAAAGAATTAAAAAAACTAAGAAATTATTGCACACACAAAATCGAGCTCCACGTTGGGCGCCAAATTAGTTACAAGCTATATGTCTTACGAACCTTGCACGGCCAACTCACACTAAACGGAGATAGGAGAGATTCAAAAACATAGAATTTAAAGAGCGCCAGATCTTTCTAAGTAAAACTTCTGTTACGATCAAGACAGAAGGTCCAAGCTTGTAACGAAATAAGGTTCGTAATCCTTGTTGTTAAAGCTAAATATGTATAACAACTTTAATTTAATAACGTAGATTATTCACAAGCACCAGAAATTTTGTAGTACATTATTTAATCCATAAATGCCGAAGGAATCGGCAACACACAATAGGATAGGTTTACACATAAGGGTGTTGACAGCAAAAAAAATTACACAAAAAATATCTATGGTTCACAGCATGCTATTCACAAAATAATTATTAAAAATACCTAAATGGTATTGAAACAATTATTATAGTTGCATAAGTTAGAACAGGCAAAATTTAGTGAGCGACAGCGACAAAGTAATTAAATAAAACTTACCCGCAATCCAGTACTTGCTCGAAGAGAACGTTTTCTTCGTTGAGTAGATCTAGAATATTTATGAATAGCAAATCGTGTCAACACAATGACTCACGAAAGCAAAAATCTACAAAATTGTTAATTAGTGCTAAAAGAAATTAGACAAACAAACCCGATTATCGAATGCTGTTGTACACATTAAGTTAAACTTGATATCGCAATTTACTGACGCATAAGAAGTAGTATCTCGGAGAACAGTTTTTGTTGAGAGTTATTCGTTTTTAGTAAAATTATGATCGTTCCATGAGGTAGTTGGTTGATATTAACGCCTCATCGATCGATAATACATCGAAACACGCAGCCAACACGTGACAGAACGTGCTATACAATTAACAAGGAAATTACTAAATCATTCTAAAAACTAATAGGAAAAGCTTACCTTGTGATGAATAAACTACTAGAAATGCGTTTTTAAATTATATTTTAATTTCCATAAGCGCCGATGTTGACAATAAATACAGTAAAACGAAACTCTCTAGAGGGCGTCGAAAATAGAAATTTAACTTTAGTGTAATAAAGGTATTATACAGGGTATTACATTTAAAAATTTATACACGTAACAATATCTCAATTATATTCAAATATACGTACGTAACGAAAGTACGCTACCTGCGTAACAATAAGATAAATTATACTTTTTTTTGTCCAAGACTAAAAATAGTATATTATATATCAAGGTTGAGAAGTGCATCATTATAACCTAAGCGATAGATTATATCGCGAGACGCGAAGCGTCGAGGGATATAAATCGCAGGTTATTAAACCCTGTCGTTGTTCAAGGACCCCCAATACAATTTTAATTTTACATGGATCCCTTGAATGATCCCGTGGACCCCTGTGCGTTCGTAGAAACCACTTTGGGAACTACCGAGATAGATGAACTACAGTTCAAATTCAAAATGCGGTCATGTTGTGTGCAATTGCAGGATGAACAACGTCAGATTGCACCGTATTGAAACTCAAAAATGGAAAAAAATTGGTACAGATTCCAATTTTTAATTGACATTGAAAGTGATGTAAAGCTTGGTGCCGTTTTTAAGTAATCTTAATTAAGATGCATGCAAATTATTTTTTTGTTATAATTTTCTGCGCTTTATTAGAGGTAGACATTTTATTAATCTATGAAAGGTAGAAAATACAAGCAGTTAAATAAAGTAAACAACAAAAAAGATAAAAAATGAAATAAACAACTATATCTAAAATCACCGTTGAGTGATAACAACAGTATAAAACTAATAAAACTAAGATTTCAATCTTAAAACACCTTCAATATAGACAACACTCCATACATTATAGTATTATGTGTGTTACCATCAAAATACTACCAACATGAGAAAGTTGACTGCAAAGGCAGACTTATTTAAGAATTTGATTAAGTTTGATGAAGATAAACGACGTTATTCCAATTAGAGTTGCTATTTATCAGAAGAACCACTTTATAAAAACCATAAGATAGACTGAAACATATTTAACTTTGCAAGAAAAGAATAGGACAATATATTTTGACTTAAGATAGCAGTTAAACAGATCTAGCTTCTCTTCTACGTGATAGTCAACTGTAATGCATATGAAAAACTTCTGTAAGAGAACCTCTTGCTTACCAACTTTTATTGTTAAAAACCTAAATACAAATGTTATTATCTCAGCGACTATGACGTTGAATAAAACATCAAATCCAAATTTAGTATTAAGAATGATGGAAAAATACTATTTGAATTGTAACCATCAAGTAAACTTATATGTTTCTATGTCAACATAAGAGTTCTTCTGGTTTTGGTTAAGGCTGGCAACTAATAAATATAAAAAAAGCATGAGCATCAATGTCGAAAAAGACTATGAGTTTTAAGACTAGTAATTATTTACCGGTATCGAACAATCCCGAAAAAAAAGCCATGGAATTTATAGACGCGCGCCGGATTAAATACCCATAATAAAATGATGAACTACTTCAAAAACTGTGCAACAATCATTGTCTGCAAATCAGCAGATGAAACATTGTTTCTTTCTTATTTGATATTCAAGAGTATGAATATTTACGATAAGTGGAAAGAAAATGAGTTAATTACGGTAAACAGAGATTGCTTTAAAATCTGTTTATTTCCGTCGCAAAAGGTTCTGAACGGTAGAATGGTTTTAATTAGGAATTGTCATTTCAGTTGGATACTGACGTTTTATCTTTGTGTACTGAAAATGACATTGACTTCACCTGTTTAGTCTCCAAGTTTACACATCGTTGCCAACACTTCGATGTAAGATTTTTCCGGATCATCAAAAAAGCTTGACGTATTACTCTTACAGACTTTAAGATCCAAACCCCACCACTTAGCACAGTTTCTAAAGATAGGTTTTCTATACTGTTGAAAAAAGTTAGATAAGATAGTAGCAGTGGCTCTACGTGTGACAAATTTGTAAAAACAAAACGCGAAGTCAGCAATAAAAAAAAACTTATTTAATGGTATTGGTCCTTCTGAAATAGGTCTCGTAGATATCAGTTCTCTCTCATTTCTCGACGTTTTTGTGACTCGTAAATCCGACGTATATCGGAAACCCACCGATACGGACAGATACCTTCATGCATTGTCTCGTCATCATCCTACACAAAAACCGTTATTGAATCTATGGTCTATTGCGTTTTTTTTGTCAACCTGAGAATCTAGACTCAAAACTCTGTCATTTTCGTGAACAATAGTTATATGAAGCGAAATCGTCTACATCCACGTGCTCGAGAACCTAAACGGACATTTCTACTACCGAATCCAAAATTGGTATTTTCATTTTACATTGATAAAGTCACAGATCAAATAAGAAAACTTCTTCGTAAGAATGGTATTAAACCCATACTTAATTCGACAAGAAAAATCTCTCAGATTCTGTCTTCTCCCAAGGATAAATTTCCTACACTTTTATTTTAAGGTGTATACTAAACTTGTTGTTCATGTGGTTTAGTCTACATTGGTAAAACCGGTCGTTTTCAACACGTGCCTTTATTAAACAAGTCGCATACTTATACATCAGTGCTCCATCAAACTATGTGAAGCATGTGCATCAAAATCAATAACCTTGCAATTGAATTTAATATTATAAAATGTAAAGAAAGTCAATTGAAATAACATTTTTCAAAAAACTATGCATGGACATGGGAGCTGAAATCACGAACTTTCCAGTTTTTTTCTCATTAGTTTGAGGTCTTCAAGTACTCCTTCCCATCAAGTTTTTTTCGGTCTTCCTCTACACTTCTTTTGATCTGGTTTCCACTTTGCTATTTTTCTTATGGTTCTTGTGTGATTACTTCTCATAATATATTTTCGTATTTTTTTCTCCGCTACTGTTAATGCCCACGTACATACCATATGTCACCACCGTTCTTATCGGTGTCTTGTATATCTTTAATGTTGTTCTTTTTTGTGTCTCATGATTTTTGAGAATCGTCCTATTTGCGTATTATGCTTTGTTTCCTTTTTCTTTGCGGTTTTGTTGGTCTTGCGATCAAGGTTTCTAATTAATTAAATGTTTTCACTCCCTGAAAAGTATACTGCTCTACTTTCAAATCCGGTTCTCGCTTCTTATTATTCGTATGTCATATATTTTGTTTTTTCTTCGTTGATTTGTAGTTTGAAGTACTTCACTTCTTTATCTATTCTCCCAATTTTTTTCTCTTTTCTTGACCCGCTGATCACGTCGTCCGTATATGCAATAACTTGAGTTTCTTTGTTAATGATTCTTCCTTGTATTCCTACTTTCTGCATTTTTTTCTCTAGGATTAAGTTAAATAGTATAGGTTTATTCTCTATTAGTTTTTTTGTAATTGTTTCTTCTAGATTTTGTTGCAGCTTTTATCTGTCTACGTCATCTGCTGCCGTTTTGAAATCTATAAATTCTATGTGTGGCTTGATCTTATAGGCGTACGTTCTTTCCAATACTTGTTCCATGGTTTGTTTGTTGTGCCTCTTCCCAGTCTAAATCCTTGTTGGCAGTCTTGTATTATTTTTCTGTTTTTGTTTGTAGCCTTTTCTTCAATGTGTCTGTGAGCACCTTATATGTTGTATTTAGTAGGGCAATTGTCCTGTAGTTGACGAAATTTTTGGCATCCCTTTTTTTATATAGTGGGATTATTATTATTGGTTCCCTTGTTGCTTCTTTTTCTTGTTGTTGTTACTTTGTTCTATCTTTTGTTTTACCTCTCTTGCTTTTTGTTAATGTCGTAAGTGATCTTCCCATATTTTTTTGATTTCATATTCTATGTTCTGCAGTTGCTCGTTGATCCACGTAATTTTCTTTCTTTTAAATAATTCTTTTGTTTTATTTCTGATACTCTTGTATTGCTTCCTGGTCTCTTCGTTTTTGTTTTCCAGCTATTCCATTTATACTTTGTATTTTCTTTTAATTATGTGTCGGCATTCTAGATCAAGCCATTTTTTATTTTTTGTTTCATTTTTTTTTGCTTCTCATCGTTTTCCCTGCTACTGTGATGATTTTAGGTCTTTACCATTTCTGTTCTACTTCTTTGTCTTCTCACTTTTCATCGTCGTTCTTTTTTATGGTTTTTTCATTTTTTTGTGTCTTGGTATCTTTTTAATCACTTTTTGTAGCTCTTTATAGAATTTTTATTTTTCTTCTTCGCATGCTTTTGTGGGTGTGTACATTCCTACTAAGGTCATTATTTGTGCCTGTGTTTGTAGTTTTTTTAATTTCTATCCTCCCAATCAGAGGTCTAAATTGTCTTAGTCTGCTTCAAGAATTTCTTCTCTCTATGAATCATATTCCTTTTTAATTGATAAAAAGGATCATCCATTATTGGTTGTGAATTATATCAATCAATAAAATAACCTTGTCGAACCAATATTTTTTTTTTTTTTTTAATTTTCAATTAATGACATGTTTCGGCCTTAATTAATAAACGATGGGCCATCTTCAGATACTACAAAAAATATATAATTATATATCCGGTTATAATAAATCTTAGAGTTAAAGATAAAAAATGTCATAAAATTAAAATAATCGTTGAATAAATAACAATTACAATACATAAGTGTAAAAAACGAAAACAATGTACATACCTAACACTAGCACTAACAATTGTATATAATAAAAATAAAATTGTCTAAATTGTATAAGTAACAAACATTTAAATAAATAAATAACTAACCTGTATAATTGTACAAACAATTTAATAATGTACGTCTAGTGTTAAAGTTAAATAATCAAAACAACATGTGGGACTAGACTTAACGACTTATAAAATTGTAGAAAATTAATAAATAAAATTTTTACTAAAGTAAAAATTAATAGTTTAAACGCAGTTGTTAAGGATTATGTCATTATGGGACGTGATATAGATCATTTCCAATATATCTATTAGACGATTTTTGTCTGTAGGATGAATGATCTGTGCTTTAATAAGCGAATGCTTATGTTGTAGTACATGTTCAGCAAACGTTGATTTAATAGATTTCGGATTAAATAAATATTTGTTGGGATTGGAAATGTATCTAGTGTGTTCTTTGAGACGAGTACTGAAAGCCCGGATTGTTCTCCCAATATAAACACGGCCACAACTACATTCTAAATTGTAGATACCACTGCGGTCCATAGGTTCAATAATGTCTTTCAGATGTGAAAAATAGTTATGTAATTTTGAAAGACTAAGGTAAGAAACTCGAAAATTGTTGTTTTTATTAATGTTTTTAATTAAATAGTGTAACTGTGGTATGTACGGTATAGAAAAATAAGTGGATATCGGGTTAGAAATCGGTGTAAGAGATGTGATTGACTTAATCTTATGTTTCATGAATATTTTGTAGTAAATGTTGTTAATCAAATGTGGCGGAAAGTTGTTTTCTTTGGCAATGAAGAAAATGGTATTTAATTCTTTTTTGTAGTTAAAAGTATTTAAAGGAGTACCCAGTAATCTATTAAACAAGTGTGAGAAAACAGCTACTTTATGAGAGTAGGGGTGGTTAGAGTCATATGGGATAACATGGCTCGTAGTAGTAGGTTTTCGATAAATATCAAATACAAATTTACTATCTAATAAAGAGATATTCAAATCGAGAAAATTTAGGGAACAGTTTAGAGGTATTTCGACCGTAAATTTAACTCTAGCATGTTTGCTGTTTAAAAACTCTAAAAAACTTTGAATGTCTTGGTTCGTACCTTGAAAAATGCAAAAAATGTCATCGACATCCTTTTTGCTCTTGTTTCTATTCTCCGCTGTATAGGAAACTATATTCTATTTTAACTAATTCTCCTTTTCCTTGCTATGTTATTTCTTGTATCGCTGCTACATCTATTTATATCGTTGTAGCTATTACTTGCATTTTGCCAGGTTCTAGCATGTTCTTTATATTTGAAGTTGCTATTTTTATTTATTTTGTGTTTCCGTATTTGTTGTTCTTTTATTGCCGATGTTTTCATTTGTTTTTGTCCTGTTTTTTCATTTATCTTTAATTTTTTGTAGTTTCTCCGTTTTTTCCTGTTATTTCCTCTTCATTAGCTATTACTCTAATTTTTTGTTAAATATTAATTTATTATTAATTAATACTGTTTTTGAAGATTTATTTATATATGTAAAACAGCATTTTTGTTAAATGTATTTAAATACATTTGACAACATTTTTCAATAAAGAAACATTAAAAACTTTAAAATTTATATTCAACTATGTTAATTATAATTAAAGTAAGAAGATGCTAATAATTATACCCAAAACTAAGCAATAAAAATATTTATAAAAATAAAAATTTTAATTAAATGACAAACAAAATATTATAAAATTTTGAACAATGTATAATCAAATGGTTTGAAAAAGCTTACATGAGGCGAAACGTCACCAAAAAAAATATTTTAAAATAAAAAAATGGTTTTTTAACAAAAATGCTGTTTTACATATATAAATAAATCTTCAAAAACAATATTAATTAAAAATAATTTTAAAAAAACCAGCTATAACCTCCTTATTATATAAAAAATAAAAATTAATTTATTATGTTGTTAGGTCATTATTAATTATAATTTTTTTGTCTGTTAAAAGTCTTTTGTTTTTCATGTTTTTCTTTTGCTGCCATGTCTCTAGTTTAGCGATTATTGATTTCTGTTTTCCGTCTTGCCTTCTTTGTATGCTTCTTTAAGTTAGTTGCTTGTACTCCCACTTCTTTTGAGATGAAATCTTCCACCCTGCTCTTTATGTTTAGATCCTTATCTATTTGTATCCATTTGATTATTATGTTCTTATTTTTTTGTTTTTTTGTCTCTCTCACATATCTTCTAATTTTCCAATTCTGTCGTGTAAATGTTGTTTTTCCATTTTCTATCCTTGTCTTTCTTTCTATTTTTTCTTGCAATTTTCTGATTTTTTTCTTCTTGTCTTCAAAACCTTCTTTTATTTTCTTTTGAATTCCTTCTATGACTTTTAGCATTTCTTCCATTGGTCTTTTAGTGATGTCTCTGCTCTACTTTTTTCTTGATTCCTGGGGTGGTGTTCTAGCTATTTTTTTTATTATTTTGAAAGGGTTCTTTTACTTTTTCTTTTTTTGTTTTTTTTTACGTTTTGTGTATCCTCCAAGCTGCATTGTGTTGTAGATCTTTAACCTATTCTCGGTTTCTTGCTTTCTAGTGTTCATAACTATATTGCAGCTTGTATTTTGTCTACTTTTTGGTTTTTCTGTTTGTCTTTATTTCTGGTCTACTTGTTAATTTATGCTGTCCATGATCTTTTCTGATTTACTCATTTCACATAATTTCGCTTGCAACCCTTGGTACACACCCGTCAAACAGGAGAAATTGTCTTTGTACTTGCAGGTACGGTTTCCTCCGAATTGTATTGCACTTTTAATGCATTAATTTGTTATTTGTGTTACCTGTTGTTAATTTAAATTTATTACACACACGAAGATCATTTGAAATTGTGCAATGTTATTTACAATTTATTTACCAAATTTTAATATTATTGTAAAGTATTGATTTTTCGTCTAGAATTACAACAAAAAGCCCGGGTGTTGTATACGCCACCGTCTGCGAGAAAAACGCTTATCACTTAGCACCTTATTCGACGTTAAAAATCTAGCTCTTTTGCTACTGTACTGATAAGGTTTAAGTTGGTTGTATAATATACTATGAATTATTCCTTAACGATTAGTATAAATTTACTCCTTATTGGTTTAGTTTTTGTGTTACGTTGCACTACCACGTGCACAGGGAAAGTAACGTTTTAAGTAAAAACTGTTAATTTGAATAGAAAAAGTACTAAGTTAGGAACTTTTAGTTAGTCCGCCTAATAAGGGCTACCTGTAGTGGGTTATTATTATTTTGAGTTTAGTTCTATTTTTTTTGGGAAGGATTGTTACGTACGAAATTTTTATTACGGAATACCCTGTATAGTTAATTGAAATTAGATTCCGGTTTGGACGCGCCCTACCGGTCTTTTCTCGTGGCTGTCATTTTACGACAAAATCGTGAAGCTGTCAATTGCCTAAAATGGTCTGGACGTCTTAAAGTAATTTTTCAAGAGTCATCCGTAATAATGAGAATCAACTTGTAATTACATTACGTTCGTAAAATATTTGAGTCGTCACAGGGCAAGATAATTACTGCCGTTTTATTAAAATTCGTTTGTAATTTCTCCTTAATTTGATAGCCGTTTTCCCACGCTTTGAGCACATGTTCGTTTCAATAAAGAAATGTTGAAGATTAATTATTATTAAAAAATACCGTTACCGAACACGTACGATTTTGGAAGGCATATTCTCCACCACAAAAACAGAGTCTCGACAAGCCTTACTGTGGGAGATGTTATTTCGTGTATACTAGTCGATTGTGTTATCAGCCACCTGTTCTAAATTGTTACCTACAGTATACAATACAACGGGTTTTTATATAACATTTAATGATTTATTAATACTACTTTTTTTAGCTTCCTGTTCTTTGTGAGTTAGTGTGTGATACGATTTGCTTTTCACTATTTATTACAGGCCGCTGGCGGGGAAAACGTTTTCTTCGCGAAAGTGGATACTGGATTTTGGGGTGAGTTATTTGCTTAACTTTTATATCGTGGTCACGAAAGTTACTCACAGAATTTTAATTAACGTTGACGACCGTAATTACGTTTATTGCTTATATACCAATAAGGTAACTTTAATCATTCACGTAACTGTATCGCATGCTGTGAGGGAAAAACATATTTACTACGAGATTTTCGGTGCTGTTCGTTTCGATCTTAAATGTGTATTGTGTGCTGCCGATACTGCGGACATTCATGTACTAAACCTTCGATATAATCTTATAAATCTTATGTGTTGCGAAATCAAAGTTTTCTACACTTGTTAACGAAAATTGTTAGTCATCCTAGTATTTATGGATTGAAAATTTAATGTATAGTCGTCCACCTGCTACGCTACTAAATTAAAATTGTGATATTTGTCAATTACATGTAGAAATCATTCGAACATGAATGAGTGAAGAAATTTCATATACTCTTGTTTATATTCATCGTTAACACATTAAAGTGGTTATATTTGTTAATCTCTCTTGTTATTTATCTTCCTCCTGCAATTATCGTTCGCATTTAACAAATTTTGGCTACTCGAATATCAGCATTTGGGCGGTTGGTTGGGCAGTAGGGTAAGGTCGCTCGGGGTCGGCTATCTAGGGAGAGGTAGCCGAGCCGTACTACACCATCGTACTCTCTTTTCTCTTTCTGTCTTTCTTTCGATCTGTCTCCATGAGTGGGGGGGGCGCCTGTTGTGGGAACCTGACGTCTATGCGTTCGGGAAGATTGGTTGTCTCTGACCCGGTAGCCTCCAGCTCTGGACCAGGCAAAATACCTTTCAGGAGCCGTACGGCAGACTTGATGGAGCTTGGCAGGGGTGGCCAATTCTTCTTAACCGGCGTATAGGATGTTGTGGTTGTACAGCAGGCACCGCTTCCGGCTACAGTCGAGCAATTGCTGGCTGTAGTCCTTTATATTTTAGATATTAGGGCAAAATTATGGGATGCTTCATTTCTTTTTTTCTTTTATCTAATTTCAGGGTGGGGGATTCCCTGGGTCTTATTCCCTCTGGTCGTGGATCAGAATCCTTCATGGGTGAGTGGAAGACTATTGTAGGCAAGCGAGTACTGGTTGCGGTGACGTGCGCTTGTGTGGACTAACGTTAGGAGGCCCAACAACGCGCTTTGACATCTTGTCGCGAGGGCTTGAGGTGTGATTAAGATTTCGACCCCACACAACCGCCCGGCACTTCAACGAGGAAACCTTAGGCTGCGATAGGATTCCTGGAGTGTTTCCTAGTCTCGTGGTTGTGGGTACCGTTCCTTTTCCATTTTCCTATAGTACCTTTGTTCTTTTCCTAAGGGGTTTCCTAAGGATTTATATTCAGAGCGGGATTTGTATCCGTGAGCTGCGGTTTCAAGGGATTTTAGGGCGTTGTCTTTGACCGTGGTCTAAACTTCTTTCTTTCCTGTATTTTTTCTTTTTTTCTCTTGTTTTGCTTAGTATTGTCTGTCAGTGAGGGCTATGGGACTGCGTTGCTTTATAGCGTAACGACTGATGTCGACTTTCAACGAGTACCTGTTCTAATACTTTTCTTCTGTTGATTGAGTTTTTGGTTCTTTGAAGTATCATTCCGCTTCATGCGACTTTTGGACACATTTGGTTGCTGATGCTTAGCAAATTGGGAAAACCTCTTTCATCTACGTTTCTTCTTGGGTTGGGTGTTATTGCATTTGGGTTGGTTTTGGATTTTAAGGTTCTGTCTTTGGCGTATGCCTAAATTTCTATTCTTGACTTCAGCTAGTGTCCACTTCCCAGGTTTTTATGTTGCTGGGGGGGAATTTGTAATGTTAAAAAAAGAAATTAGTAGTTCAATTCGCGAGTATGAAAAATTTCTCGTCGAGTATAAATTTGTCAGGAGAATTTTCCTACTCTTGCGCCGAAACTGTCAAATTTTAGACAGCATTTTTACTTCACTTCCTACAAGACCATCTACGAGTTTTGTACTTTTACGCTCGGGTTAACCTTCACCGTTAGATTGTGTCAGGCTACTATCCTAATGTGCAATTGCATTTGGAAAGTTGAATCGGGGTGAGTGGTATACATTTTTCTTTATTGAGGGTTTAAATTGACTCTGCTAATTGTCTGTAGCAGATATTGGTACCCACCAAATGTTCATCGTTATCACCGAAGATAACTAGCAGGTGGCCTCGTTAGAAAATTTCCATGACGTCACATTATTGATAACGTCATTATCGTATCCACCTTCAAGGGTTAGAAACAGGCAGGACAATCCTTCTTTGGGAAGAATAATTACGACAAACACGGGAAATTTATGTTGTTAAGTTGAGGGGAAACGCTGCGCACTTGCGTTCTTAATGATTGGATGCTAAGGAAACCTTTTATTTGTGTTAAGATTATATGCTCGTTTAGATTGGGTTTAATGTTACTTTTTAGGTACATCAAGTACGGAGATTAGCTAATATCCGACTGAGGTAAAACCTAACTGTGAGTATTATTACTTTAATTTTTTTCTTTGATTTGTACTTCGGTGGTCATGTCGTTTATGACCGTACGTGCATGTTAAGTTAACACAATTAATAATATTTTTGTGCTTCACGAACTTATAAGCAGTGCGCGTTGAGTCTCGAAGGCTTAAATGGTTTTGTTTGTCTACAATTTAGAGATTTGTAAATATAAATTTAGACGTTATGTTTATGTAACTGTTTAGACCGACAGGGTCAGCTTGTTGTACGGTGTGTTGCTCGCTATTCGGCGCAACTTATAATTCATTCGACCTACGTGTAAATATTGTCGAGAACTTACATTTATATACCTTTTTCAACTTCTGTGATATAATAAATATATATATATTCGGTGTTCTTACTTCTGTGGTGTTATTTATTCTTTACCAGTGTAACAATTTATTTTTGGCGGATCAACTCAAAAAGCCTGAGTTTCTCGTAACAAGACTGTTTACGTTTTTCTATTAAAAACCGTTGAAACGTTCACAAATTTATTTATGAGGTCTTTATCAAAAGTACACAAAACCTTCAGCTTTTACTCAGACGAACTTCCAATGACAGCCGGAATAATGGCGTTGCCGGGCTGCGGAATAGGGACCGCATTCCTTTTTGCTCTAGGACCATACTATATCTCAGCCTAAAAACAATTTGTTTGTAGTCAAACAAGATAACACTGGTTTTATTGTAGTTTATCTGTAACCTGTTGCGTGTGTTTCAAGCAAAAACCTTCTCATTTACAGCAGTCTTAGTTTACACTTGATGATTCAGATTTTTACTGTAATAGCAAGATCGTCCGCGTTGAGAACTGGATGGATATGTGACTCTACAATACTTGGAAACATGTTCATCGGAGCTAAAAATAATATATTTTCTATTATACTTTTGGTGGGAGCTTACAGTCAACTGCCAAAGAACCAGATACGGTATGACCACAAGAAGTAGTAACAAACAAGACTTATTAGAGGGATGTGATTTGAACCTAGCATTCAAATGGCTATATGCTCTACTTTATTCAGGAAAATCAAATAGTGTTCGCGATGAAAAGTCTTCGTTGGATCATACACAATACCAAGCTTTCACTGGCCAAATTCTAGAAAATTGAGAACGAAGTCAACACAATCATACAGAGTTGGAGTCAAAAAGTACCAAAAAGAAAAGATAGGTTTATGATGTGAGAGAGAAAGGAACAAAAATGAGTTGGGAGCTTGATTACTACAGATGATAATACGTCTAATCTATTGAGAGAGCATCAGAGTTATTCAGACTCGAAATTATCTTGTACATTAGAGAGGTAGAGAAACAAAGATTGGATTACCATTGCTAAGAATGTCAAAAAGTAGCTGACTTCTAGAGTTGGTATTAGAGTGAACAAAAAGTAAACATAATAAATTCTGTAGATTATATTGCAATTATAATAAATAGTAAATAAAAACTGCTAACAGTGATAGAATTAGTGGTAGCAGTTAAATTATCATGATCATTAAACACTATAAAAGAGATGACTAGCTTTTATTAGTATAATTTTAAAAAATCTAGAAAGATTTCAATAATTGGAGATATCAGCCAAAACAGTTTCAGAAACCGAATATATCAAGCCAAGATACCGTTCCAGAAGAAGTCAGTTACTAATTTGTTTCTATCTTTAGTTTCTATCTAGTGTCTTTATGTGGGCAAAAGTTGGTACCAAATAAAAGTCAAACCATTTTTTTTCAATATTATTTAATGCTTATCATTAAATATTTATAGTATGTGATTAATAGTAACATGTTCGGCTTATTGCCATTATTTATTTATGTGAGATAAAGCTCGTATCGAGTCGTTGATTGCTACTTTTTATTTCCATTTTTATAAGTACGTAAGGCACGTCCGCACACTTCGCTGGATTACTTATATCATGTCTAAAACATATCTCTCAAATATTGAATGTATGGATAAACATACTGGAAAACAGTGGACTAACATCAAATGATACTAAAAAAAACTAAACTAAAATTCGGTTGTAGGTGGTTAAAACTAACCAATTTGTTTAATTATTATTTAGATTTGGTTTGTAATAACATTATTACATCCATCTTGGCAACACCTTTTAAGATCAAGTTAATTTTTGTAGGAATTTCTTTCTTGTGCTTTCGTCTGTTTTGATGTATGCGTTTAGTCGGTCGGAAATTTTACTTTTTCGCCTAGGCCAGTAAAGTGTAGTAGAATTTTGTAACTGGAAGTTGGCACTAATAATTATTAATTACTTAAACGTCATCTGCCAGACTGTCAGATTTATTAATATACACCATTATCTGCGTTTTTGTTTAGAATTTTTTGAAACAAATATAACAAGTTTGCTTATGTCTTATAATTGCTCAAAACCACAATAGTTTTATTTTCATATAAGTTAAATTGTAATAATATTATGTAGTTGGTAAATTAACTTTAAAAACAATGGAATTTCGTCATTACAGGTTTCCGTTTTATCAACATATGTTACTAAAATTTATTAAAAATCAATATTTCAATAACGGCTTTAAATAAACTTATACTAGAAAGGTCAGCACAAAAAATTTTGTGTATCACACATCCTAAAAGTATTTTGCGAGTAGGTGTTTACATTTTGTAGGCATCGGCTGCACTTTCTGGACTAGTGATACAAATAACTATTGTGGTTTAGCAATTTTTTTTTAAATTAAGAATAATTTGCTTTGTAAGATTACTAACGTATCTAAAATAAAGGTATAATAAAAATATTACAAATTTTTGTTTTTTACTTACTAAATCCGTTATCATAGATAATGTAATAAAACGTGACAGATTTATTAAACTACTTGTTTGTGTCACATTTCATCTTTGGGAATTGCTAAAACAATTTAATTCTTAAAGATTAAAAGTGGCACTTTAATCTCTAAAAATGAGGATTAATAATACTTTTAGGGTACGAAGTGCAAAATATATTTAACTAAACAGTTGAAGTGTGGTTTTCTAAAACTGTCCAGATTTTCTGAAGTATGATGACACAGGATAGATATTACTTAAGTCATTTTTCCGTTGTCGGTCATTACTATTCTTTGATGTATTCTGCAGTTTTTTGTTACTACTTTAAAGCTTTTAAGTACATACTTGCTGTGGGACATTTTTAGCCATTAGCATTAGAGTTTTTAAGCTTTAGCACGCTGCATACTTTAAATTTTGTCTGTTCTTTTAAAGTAGTTTTAAATGTCGTTCTTGAACAAATGCTTTCAAAACGTTAAAAAAATCAGACATCTTTTAATGTACATACTTCACTAATGTAACTATGACCAACTAAAATGAGGATTGGCGCAGGGCCCCAACAAACACAAGGTAGCTTAATTTAGTAGTTTATTGGGTATTGAAAAGTCATTTATAAGTAATTTAATTTTTTTCGTAATTTAAGAGTAGTCTAAGGTGACGTTTAGCAGTAATTTAAATGGTTACTAGTTTAAAAGTAGTATACGAAGTAGTTTAGGAGTATTTCAGTATTGTGGTAGCATAAAACCAGTAACTTAAGAGTAATTAAAAAATTGAACCTTGTAGTTTAATGATAATTGAGTCACCGTTATACCACACAGTAATTAGAAAGTAATTAAGGAGTAATGTAATGGTGGGTAGCTTAAAAATAGTTTAACCAGTAACTTAAGAGTAATTAAAAAATTGAACGTTGTAGTTTACCGGTAATTGAGTTACCATTATACTACCCAGCAATTCAAAAGTAATTTAGGAGTAATGTAATGATTAGTAGCTTGAATAGTTTACTCAGTAACTTAGTAGTAATTCCAGAATTAGGTTGGGGAGTTTAATGGTAATTGAATGTCCGTTAAAATACAAGGTAAATGAATAGTCAGTAGTAATAGAGTTGCTATATAAATGTTAAGCTAAATTATTTTAAAAATAGCCGTTAGATTTGCCAAACAGTTAGGTCTGCTATCAAACAATTGCTTGAAGAATGCATACAAAGAAGGAAAGTGGCAATTATTATCGACAACTAAAAAGATTGCGTACAGTTTACGAAAATATTAATATTGGAAAGTCAAATAGCATTGGTCAATCTGCGGGATCCAGTAACGCAATATAAATATAAAACAAAAGTAAATATTATAACTTATGATACAAGAATATCAATACTGCATAAAAGTATGTACCTGCCGTATCCAAAAATATTCGGATTATATAAACCACTTCAAGCAACTAAGACATGAATTATCCTGATTACAGAATAACAAAAACAACAAGAGTATAATTAATACGTAGCGATGCAAATGTATATATAGGACTAATTCATCATCAGTCTGATTGTCATGTGAAATATTTAATGGTTCACGTTGAAAGTATTAAATTACGAATAATTTACTCGATTTTGTATTCAACATATATAACGTTTAGTTAGCATTTATAGTATTAGGTCAGGTAGAGTAGTGGTTAACACGTTTAGGTTGCAAGGGATTTTCCTGATGTTCCTGGGATCAAACCCCAGGTAAGTACTTAAATTAAATTTTCTAATTAAAAAAAATCCCACAATTTATCAATCATGTGCGTCGAATTCTGTAAACGAAATAAATAAAAAATTACAGAAACAAATAATTAACTAAAAATACTATTTTTTTAAATATGTTAGTGGTTTTAATAACAATTTAATAGTTTTGCTAATAGTTCAAAACAGTAGTTTAACAGTAATTCAATGGTAATATAACAACAGTATTTTAATGGTAGCTTATTAGTGATTTAGAAGTCAATGAATTTTTGGTAGTTTAAGTGGTTGCTTAATGGCGCCCTTTTTACTGTTTAAATTACTACTTAAATTACCGTAATTTAATGGCAATTCAACAGTAATTTAAGTCCATCTGTGTTTGCTGGGGCATTTAAATAAAATCCTGCCCTTTGTGCGCGATTAGACTACAGTAGCGTACGATCATACGTTTCAGTTTCTTAACGCCATTTTTTAAACGTACAATTGTTTATTTCAAAAAATACTTACTTGAAAAGTAATACATTTTTTGTAAAAGTACATTCTTAGATAATTGGTAAACATATTTGTTCAAAACATCTTTTCACTTAAATCGCTACTTGTATCTTTTTTAAACACGTGCATCATATTTGTTCAGACAAACATGTTTATGTTACAAAAAAAATGTTATTCAAAACCATAATAACCGAAATATTCATAGTATGAATTTAATTTTTAAATGTCTTAGAATTATGATACACGCCACTAGAGTTTAAGTTGCAACCTATTCATAAATAATCTTTCTTAGAGATAAAAGTTAACCAATGCCATTTTAGTTTTATATCATTTAACACTACTTTTACAATGCAGTTTAGTATGATTATCAAACGTGTGGTCAATACATATTATTTCGATAAGTATGTTACATCGCTAACAAAAATGTTGGTATTACATTAGCTGTGCGAAAAATGATTGACGTTCCCAATTTTACGTGAAACGAGCTCTAGTAATAGTTGATAAACAATGAAACATTAATTGAATTTAATACTACACATTTTTATTATCTTGAATCAGAACCGGCTCTATGTCTACTTGACAAATCTCAAAAATATACACAAGATCTGGCCTGATTTCATGTCCAGTATTCGGGCTAACCGAAACTCGAATCGTACGCAATTGTTTAAAGTTATTAAACATTAAAGAAAACTACACAAAATTAAAAGATTGCTTTGTTAATTATGTAGGGCTCTTGACGTAATATTTTTTAACAGTTCAGCATTTTACAATAGGTTAATATAATACATAATAATTGACACATGTTCAATAAGCACTATAAACTATATAAATAATTGACCTTTTATTAATAAAATGATTATGCAATTAAAACCTGTTTGATCATTGACGCCTAACACATAATCTGATATTGTCCAAATATTGATTACCGGGGTATGTGTCAAACAGCCGCCGTGCTTATCATTTGGTTCTGAGAAAGTGCAAAACTTAAGACGGTTACAACACTTGGTTCTTTGGAAAAAAAGAAACAAGCAACAGTATGGAATTGGAAAGAATACCTTCGAGTACTAATTGATCCATAATCTCAAGCATCATTAACAGAAGAACCATCTCAGCGTTTGGGACTACCAAAACAAAAAAAATTGTTAATTAGGAAAAGAACAAAAAACGACGTTATGAAAAATATTTGCAAAGATTTAACCACGTTTACTTTCTACCTATTCATTAAATATAGAGTTTTTTGCACTATCGAAACATACAACAAACATGCCTTCACAAAAGAATCAAATGCCAACACTGGAATAGTCACATCATAACTGATCCTACATTTAATATACCAGGACGCAATTATAGAAGCCAAAAAATTCAGAAAAATTATTCAACACGGAAACAAGAAAATGGAAAACGGTTTACTTGGGCAACAAACAGAATTAGAATGTATACTATCAGGCAATATACAACAAGTCTCACAAGAACTAATCCAAGCATTCAATATAATCAGTCGAACTAAAAAAGACAATCAATGAACCAAATTATGGAAAATCGAAGAAGCATCTAAACGCTGCCTTTCTCAAGATGCAAATGGTACATACATAGTCAACATTCTATTTACAACCAAACAAAAACTTCTCGAAAATTTAAAAAATTGTGCAATTGCAACTAGAGAAAAGGTTAGAAAAAAATCTTCAATTAAGAAATCAATACAACTTTCTGCTAAAATATCTCACTCTTAATAATATGTAGAAAGCATTACCAGAAAACAAAATACTACATTCCCCACCAAGCAGTGATCAAAGAAGATAACACCACAACCAAATTGAGAGTGGTGTTTGATACTTCATGCAAGACATTAACTAATTTCAATTTAAACAAAACTATGTTTGTGAGACCAAGACTTTAACAAGATTTGTGTGACATTATTTTTTCATGGAGAAAACATTATGTCGTTTTCGCAGCAAACATCGATAAGAAGAAGAGAAGAAGAAGTGCCGCCAAATCAAGATCACCAAAGAAGATCAAAAATACCATCGAATACTACTAACGAAAGTTAACAACAGTAACTTATGGGACTGTAGACGCACTATGCCTAGCAATAAAAACTCATTAACAGTTAGCATTTGACAATCGTGAATCGTTCTAAATGCCGCTCGCGTACCACAAACTTCTATGTAGACGATCTTTTTTCAGCTGCAGATTCATTAAAAGAAACGACAAATCTGCAGATACAGTTAATAACATGGTGTGCTAACAACAAAAAACTTTTACAAACAATCACTAAAGGAAGCACAACCAAAGAGCACTATAAATAACTGAAGATGGTACAAGAAAGTCTCTTGGAATACATTGAGCTCTATTTGACGATACCTTCCGCTTCAAAGTTGGTTCTGACAATTAGCTTAAAATCACAACACAGAACCTTTCAATTCAAAAGCTTTGGATACAATACTTAGATTGTCAGAGAACATTATCAAAATGAGCAGATTTCGCCAGTCACCTAAAATCTGTCAAAGATGTTAAAATGTTTACACGGATCGACTTTACAAAAACTAAAATATCCTTCAAACTTCATGGTGTCAGCAATACATCAAAGAAAGCTTACGGAGCAGTCATATATGCAAAAACAAGGAACACATATAACCCTGCTGGTCTCAAAACCAAAAGTTGCTCTAGCATGATTACTGCGACTAAAACTATGTGCAGCAGTATTACTTACAAGTAACTTACTTGTGATATCATCTGATGCGATTTGCTTCTGGTTGCAAATTTACTAATTTCGCATCGAACCAAAGTTAAATTCTTTGATTATTTATTGATTTATACTGTTATACTGTGTACTGCGATAATTTCATGTACAAAATGTTGCGTATCCTCCAGGGCTTGTATCAACGTTATTGACTGTGATATATATCGACGAACTCTTAATTGTTACTATATATGTAATACTAATTTGCTTTATTTTAACCTTTTCATTTAGTTAAAAATAAATATATTCGCAACCTTTGTTTTGTCATTTGTTCTCTTTCAGTGTTCGACGGATTTAAACAGTATCTGCCAGTAATAGTTTCCGACCGTTTTGGTGTTCTTTTAATTACCTTATGATTAACACACTTGCAATTTTTTTGTCGAATTGTATTGAGCTAGTCGCCTGCCATTAAGTTACCGATAAAAAAACATGTAACACAGGATATATGTCTTTAATATTATTTAAGACTTTCAAGTTTGCAAAAAGATTTGGAAATGTGACGATATCAATAACAAAAATTGAAAGTTGATTGTTGTAGCATTTCTTACATTAAGTTTAACAATGCTGTCACATTTTGCAAAAAAAATTACTTTGAAATATTTATCGTTGTTTGAAAAATTAAATATTATCAAGTCATGTAAATGTTTTCAAAGACAGCGTTATTAATGATCGATGGTTTTTACATTTAGGTAACTTTGCATCAGCCCGAAACCGTTTTCTAGCTTGTGTAGTTTTAGAATTAACCGTTATAGAAAGCAACTGAGGAATTTACGTATAACTTCGGTAGACACTACTGAAAACCAAATGTGTAACATTTCGCACTGTTCTCTTGTTTTGAATTAATTTTTATTTCTTTTTGAGATACGCTTTATTTGCTTTTACATAATAAGTTTTAGCAAATTTAGTTTATATGTATATGCCATGTATTACATGTATGACACGTATCTGTTTTGAGCTGTGTGAAAGTCACTCTTAATTTGTGAAACTCCCATTCATAAATTTTTCTAGATACCTTAGCTTCTTTGTCATGATAATGTAAGTTATTCATAATTTTTAGAATCAAAAAGGTTCCTTTTGTTATCACAGTGAGATTTTTAAGGAGTGTAAAATAGAAAAGGTTTTATATTTTTTGTCACATTAGGTAGAAATTTATTAGCCAGTTTGGTAATATCTTTGTCTGAGTCATTTTACAATTACTTTGTTTTTCTGGCTCATTTACTCTTTTTTTTGTTGCTGTGACATGTGGTTTTGTACAACTTTCTTGTTTTTCGACTTCAATAATTTTTTTAAGTTTTTTTTTATTAATAATTTTTTGAAACTTTTATCTACACTTTATTCTTTATCCTCTTGAAATTTTTAATTACAAATTAGTGGAGGTTACAGGTAAAAGAAAACAACCAATAAACGACAAAAAGAAAGAAAGGGCAACGTGTTGAACAAAACTTTCTTCGTCCAATTTTAAACTATAGCTCTCGTAAATAATAACTGATGCGTGATCGCCGCGTGCTAAGACAAGTGCATGCTTGACAGTGCTCTTATTGGTCGTTAAAAAAGTATTTTATACTTTATTGCAGTACCGAATAAGTGTACTTTTAACTATTGTTGTATTTTTGTTTTTATTTTATTTTAGTTTTTATATACTAATGTAGATGTTTTATTTTTTTATTTTATTATACACTAAATGTGGAGCGTTCTTAGTAAAACACAAAACTGTAAATAACTTTAAATTACGCAGAATTTTTAGTGATTTGTGTATTTTGTTCAGTCAGCGTGCATTTGTTTACATCTACTTCAGCTTAAAAATGAATAGACTATAGTGAAGTATGTAATTGTTTTATAAATTTAAAAATTGATATAAGAAAATTGCTCTTGTTCTCATTGCTCCTGATATCAGCAGATATGCCATTCTTTGTACTTTGCTTAGCTTTGCAGCTGTGCTTTTGAGGTTGGTTCTGTCACCCCATACAAACGCGCCGTATGTGATGATGGGTCTTGTAACCACAGTATATAACCATTTAGTTATTGTGGGTTTCAATCTCCATGTGTGCCCGGTGGTTGTATTAAGAACCCTGATGGCCTTCGTTGTGACTTTTTCTAGATCAGCATTGAAAGTCACTCTAGTATCAAGAGTGAGTTCCAAGTATTTGACTTCTATTGACTCCGTACATCGTAGGTAGTTTTATGTCATCCGTTTTCCGTCGCTTAATAAACGGAACGATTTCCGTCTTAGTTGGGTTCACTGATAGTCTTTCTTTTTTGCACCATTTTTCGACAGTGTTTAGTACACTTTGCATTATGTTCGATACAGTTGCCGCAAACTTCCCGTTTGCAATAATGGTGAAATTGTCGGCGTATCCTAAAGCAAATATCGCGTCGTCTTCTAGCTCTTGTAGTAGGCCGTCCATGACGAAGCACCACAGTAGGGGTGATAGCACCCGCCAGCCACTTTAACTCCCACAGTGCTACCGTACAAAGCAGCTGTTACCGTCCGATTCCTAAACATTGACTTGACCCAGTTTCGAACTAGAGGTGTGATTTCTTTTTTCTCCAATAAATTTTTCTTCAAATCTAGAAAAACACCCAATGCAATATCATTGTATTGGATTGCATTTTCGCATTGCTAAGCATACTGGTTTCGGTGCAGAGGCGAAACCTTTAGCGCCCCGTTCCGTATATACCTGTTAAGTTAAGCTGATCGGTCTGTAAGATTTTGCCTGGGCGTACGTAGATCTACTTGATTTTGGTATAAATACCTCCTTGACAATCCGCCAGCTCCTTAGTATCTGCTAAAGTGCTAAGCTGGTTCTGAGAATTTTGCATACTGCGTTTCGAAGAGCAACACATCTTTTTTGCAGCATGATGGGATAAATTCCAACGGCTCCTGGAGACTGAATAGGTTTAAACGTATTGATTTCACATTCTAGGTTTTCAGGATTAATTATTTTTCTCGCTAAGTCCCTGTTTCTTTTGGATGGCCGTTTGTTTGGTACCTCTAGATCCTAGTGCTTCGGAACTTCAGTTAACGATGAACCTTTGAACAGCAAAAAACTGATGTTTTCAGTGCGATTTTTGCACAGAGCTTTTTGGAACCGAGAACTTATTGATTCGTTTTCTGTGTCTCTACAGTACCTTTTTTATAAATCTTTATTTTCCTTTTAATGGCATTGTTGTATGTTGTGAGTCTGATTTTGTATACCCCAGTGTCCGTTTTTTTTTACTGTATTAAATAGCCTTCTGGTGCGTGCTCTTGCTTTGTCAAGCTTCCTGTTCCACCAAGTTATGTTGGGGGTTCGTTTGACAGTTTTTGGGCAGTTTGCTTCAAATGCGGATTTTAATGATTTAACAATACTGTTCATCATTAGTTCTAGCTCGTGCGTTGATCTTGCAGCAACTGTGGGACAGTCCCTGATTTGGAGCGCTAAAGTTTCGTTGAAAATGTTTCACTCGGTTTGTTTCGGGTTTCTGTATTTTATTACGAGTTCCTTGTCTGATTCAATATTGAATCAAATGTATTTATGATTAGATAAAAAAAGCTTCATCTGATACATGCCACATTTTTATCACTTTCTCGCATTTAGACTAGCAAGCGTAAGGTCAATAACTTTACAGCGCGACACGGATATAAAGGTAGACTCATCTCCGTCATTTATTGTGGCTAAATTGCCTTTTAGAATAAATGCTTAAAGTTTTTCACTTCTTGGATTTGTGTTTGTGTTCCCCCATAAAGTGTAGTGTGCATTGGCATCGAATCCAAGAATCAGCGGTTTGTTGGTCTCACTATTTATCAGCATGTGGATTTCCTTTGGCGGCGGTGGTCCTGGTCTGATCGTAGAGAAGGTAACCGGATTTGATAATGAACTCCCTCCTGATGCCTTCTTCTACTACAAATATTTTAGCTGACATTAGGTCTCTAGAACATAGATCCCGCAATGGCTTTAAGTTAAGTGCATTTTTGCATGTGCAAAAGTTGTGCACAAGTTAGGCTGCAAGCAGCCATCTACCTGAACAGTTCAACCTTTTTATTGTTTTCTTGTGGATTCATGACTCCTAGACAAGGGTAATATCAATATCGTGTGTCGTGTTTCGGTTCTGGATTTACATCCATTGCCTCGTGGACATTACTTGTAGCATCCGATTCTTTGCTATCTTTTTTGGAGTCGTCCAGCGCCCGGAGAGTGATCCTCGAAAATTCAAAATACAATTAGTTAGTTGACGCTTCCATCTTCTCCCAGGACCCCTTGTAATAAATAGAACGTATTGGGTTCCTTTAGAATCTAGTTTAGCGTTAACTATCCGCCACGTTTCAGTACTGATGTTGTTCTGTACCGATATTCTTTTCAGTAGGGTGGTCGGTTCTTCTAGTGCTGTTTCCAGGACCCAAGGGATAACCTTTTTGGGCGCAGAAAAGTCATTGAAATAAATAATCTCTAGTTCCCTATCTTCCCCCAGTTGTTTCTTAATATTTGACGTGCCTACTAGCCACTCTGTGGTTGCTTCGTCTGTGCACGTTATTTTCAAGAATCCTCCTTTATGGGTACATTCCTAAAAACGCGAAGAAGCTTGTCCCTTCTCCAATTCGTCAATTCATCCGAGTATCAAGGTTTTTATGACCTCAGATTTTTCAGGACTGATGGTGAGCAATTCCCGTCAGAATGTCCCCGAATGTTTTTTTTTGGGTTCCTTCGACTCCTCGACTTCGCTTTACCGTTTGTTTTTGTGACGCCAGTGTGCTGCTGCTAGAAAGATTGCGTTTTTGCGTCGCTGTTGTTCCGGCAGTTGGTACAATTGCGTGCGCGTCTGGTGTCGCTGTTGCGTTCCTGACGTGCCCGTCTTTGCTTCTTGTATAGGTGGGTTTTGCTTTTGCGTCCCCGCCATTGAAGTGAAACCAGTTTCCTGCGCTCCCAATTCTGTTTGTTTTTTAAAGTTTCGTTTTGCGTTCCCGAAAGCTTTTATGCTTTTCGGGTTCACGCTCAGCATCAGCTGATATTTTTAGGTTCTGCTCAAGGTCCCCGTCTTTTGGGTCGGTGGTTCCATATATGTTCCCACGAGTACGGAAAAAAAAGGTCGCCGGGCGGAGTGTTTTGATACGCACCAAAGGCTATATACAACGGGATTCGCCTGGTGCCCCGAGGTTGGAACCAGTGACGACTGGTCTTCTATCCAGTCACGCATTTATTGGTCTGGTTCTCCCCACCTTAGATAAGTTTTTGATGAGATTGTTTCCTCTTGGTCCAGACAATTAAGCCAAGGCTCCCCGGCACTGATTGCCCGTGATACATGTCACCAGCAGCAACGCAGTCAGCAGAGCAGCGTCAGGCATTGTTATCCCAGTGTTGCTTCTTGCCACGACACTACAGCTTGACCTGGGATAGCTGGTTTGCGTGACAGTAGTATTGAAATACGTACAGGTTTTAGTTCGCGACTCCTGTCAAGGTAAACAGGGTTGTCCCGGGTCGGCTGGTGAAGCTGCGTACCGTTACGTCCAATCTATCCTTCTATCCACCACTTGGAGACACGCCCAATAGGTAGCTCAACCCACTGGTAGATGATCTTTATTTGGAACGTTTTTTCTACTGTCAGAAAAATTAGAGTACAAAATCTTTGTCTAAAACGATTATGGCTGTTATAGCTTTTTTTGGTAACTAAGTGTTTCTTCTAATTCGTTTGTTTTAACTGGTGTCAAGTTTTCGTACTGAATTTTTAGAAAAGTATCAGTGTTAACATCATAATTTGCGTCAAAATAAAGTATAAGATTGTAGTAAAAATTTTTCTTAAAGACGTTAGGTAGATGGTTTAGAATGTTTGACGCAACCGGCTGAACGCGACCGTTTCAACGCAATACCTTTAAACGCAAAGACGTTTGAACACAAAACGTTTAGACGAACAGAAAATATAAGGACATGAATTAATATCGTCGAGGTTTGAATAGAAAAATACGCTTTGCGTTCAAACTTCAAACTACTCTACGTTCTAACGTTTCGTGTTCAAAAGTCGTTGTGTTCAAACGTCTGTGCGTTCAAAGTTATTGTGTTCAAACGGTAGCGTTCAAACGATTGAATTCAATCGATCGCGTTTAAACGGGTTATTTCGTGTAGACTTCGAAACGTTAAAAAACTTTTTTAGATAAAGTGTTGTATTCAGTCAACTTCAAGAATATTAAACTGACAAATTAAAAGGAAAATATTGAAGGTAGATGCTTTGTGCTTATATTTCTTGTACTGGGGCTTTCAATTAAAAATAACAATTGTTTCTCATTTTAGGTTTTGCTACATGTGTTATTATTCTCTTGTTAGATTCACTTTTTTCTTCTCTTTTCGATTAAAAAAACTTAAAGTTATTTAGAAAAGAATTATAGTTTGTTTTCTGATTCAGTGCACATGCCAAAAATAAATTTGAAAATAACAAGATTAGAATAGAAATTTACTTACAGTGAGCAGATAAAAAAACCTTTAACTGTATTTTTTAAAGTTATAAAACATGACCTTTTACAATATTTTATTCACAATCAGTTAGTAACGTACAGTTTTCCGAACTTCTTAAAGGTTGGTAAGTGAGCGGTTTCCATGGTTAAAAAAAAACGAGTATGTAATGAAACCTCACGGTCAGTAATGTACACTTTCGGAACCTGTAAATTGTGTGTGTATTGTTTTAACTAATTTGATAAAATGACAATGATAAATTAAATACGTACTATATGTCAATTGTGAAGTGCCTACTATGTGTTAATATTTTACTGAAATAAACGATAATATTTTGCAAGTAGGCTTTAATTCATTTTTTATTAGTTTTATGTTATTTATTTTATTTAATGGCTGTTTATGAATAAAATTGTATACAAACCTTGGCAAAAGTGTTCCATTTGTCTCGAGAACTAGTTAGTAAACTATAGTTCTCTCGACAGAAATGGAAAACTTTCCGCCTCGGTATGTAATCTACTATTACGAAACTAACAACTAATAAATTTGTTTGGATTATAAAGTAATACTTGAGATACTTTTAATAACACCGCTGAATACTTTATAATGATAAAATCTTTTGTCTAAAAACTAAAGATAGCGTATCGTCATAGGCTTATATGCTCGTGCGGTTGTTGAGTAAGACATTTTAATTTAAAGATTCAATGGAAAAAAGTCAAAAGTGTTTTATTGAAAATGTCTACGTTAAAACGTGGCCTAGAGCATTTGTTCAAGTAAGTCGTTTTAGTGGCATTTAAATGTTACGGTGTTTTGCTTAGGTTCTGGTTGCAACGGTGATTACTTCAATGCATTTAGTTGTAGGGCAGATTATTGGGTATTCTGGTATTATAGTGCCGCAAATGATGAAAGAGCAGAACGTCACTGGCGGTGACGCCATACCTATTACAGAGTCAGACAGTGCTTGGATTGGTACGTACAGTTTTGCAAAGAGTTTTGGTTCTACTGAACATTGTTTTACAGCAAGCGCTCCACTTTTATCTGGTTTAGTTGCGTCTTTATTTGCTGGAGTATTAATAGATAGTATTGGAAGACTAAAGACTATCATACTTTCTGGTATACCGGGCGTAATCGGCTTAGTTTTGATTGCAACTGCTTCAAATATGTCTATGATCATCTGGGGACGGTTGGTATTAGGAATTACTTTTAGTAAGTACAATTACCAATGCATTCTTATTTAAATACTTAATGTTATTGCAGTGTTTATCGGAAATTCGACTGCGGTTTACATAAGCGAGATTAGCAAACCGAAATTAAGAGGTTCTTTTTTAACTTTGATGGAAGTGTTCATAGCCATAGGTATTATACAATTAAATCCGTTTTAGTATTAATGAGCAATTTTAGGCATAGTGCTAGTCTACTTAAAAGGTTGGGTCATACACTGGAGAACAATATCTTGGATCACTAACGCATACCTCATAATACCTATTATGATTATATTTTTTCTACCAGAAAGTCCAGACTGGTTGGTGTCTAAAAGAAGAATGAAGCAAGCTAAAAAGTCTTTGACTTGGTTTTATAAATACAATTCCGACAGTTCCGAATTAGTAAGTGTTTTTTTTACATGTTTTAATAATTATCAAACTGCTTCAGGTACAACAAAAACTTATTGCTATAGAAAAAGAACAAGCTCAAACAATGTTTGAAGAAGAATATAACTGGAGAGAGCAGTTGAAGATGTTTCTTCTACCCACTTTTTACAAGCCTTTTCTGATTCTTACTGTGATTTTTCTTTTGCAACAACTTACAGGCATTCTTATAATTGCATCTAATTCCGTAATTTTTTTCGAAGAAATTGGAACTGAAATTAATCCATACTTAGCGTCGACTTATATTTCATCGATAAAAGTTATAATGGCGTGCGTTACAACGATTTTGATGAATAAATTCAATAGGCGCACTTTGTTATTGGTTAGTGCCGGTGGCATGGCCGTGTCTATAAGCTTATGTGGATTAAATACTTATTGGATTCAACAAGGTAATTTAATTATGAGCGTTGAAGGTTATTAGTTATTTGTTCTTTTAGGCACGCTAAAGCACACGTGGATTCCTTTGTGTCTTCTTGTACTCTACATCGCCTTTTCATTAATTGGAATAGGTTCGATACCGTTTTCAATTGCCGGCGAATTATTTCCACTTAAAATACGCGGAGTAGCTTATAGTTTAATTATTAGTGTAGCAAATTTATTTGGTTTTGCGGTGTTGCAGTTTTATTTTCCACTTTATCGTCTTTTTGGCAGTTTTGCAAATCTGCAATATTTCTTTGCCACTATGTGTTTGTTTGCGATGGTTTTTATATATCTATTTTTGCCAGAAACTCATAACTTTGAGTTAATTGATATTGAAAATCATTTTTGGAAAAACACGTTCTATAATCCATCAAGAGTGCGTAATGATTAGACATATAATTACAGTGTTTGTGACTTTTAATGACTTATGTTAAGTCAAGTTCTTGTGTATATTTAAACTGTGTTATAAGATTATTTATAGTGGTAATTAATAAATATACTATGTGATGTTTGTAATTTTATTAGAGTGTCTACTGCTGATGAGTATTAAAAAGCCGAAAGAACCGTCTAGTAGTTTACCGTGGTTTAACTGTACTGGTATTGTTTTACTTATTTAATGTTTGCATTGTAGATTTAAGATACACCTTATCCACAAGAAAAATTGAATCCTGCTTATACCACGTTTTGAAATCTTTATAGCGACGCATAATTAGTGTCGTATCTTATGTTACATGTTACACGTCGTTATTTATATATACTAGTTTAACTTTATTTGTTGCCTTTGGCTTACAAATTAGTTCGTGCTATACTACATTTACAACCTACATTCCATATTTACATTTACATTTACATTCTATTTATTTATTTTTATTTTTTTAAAATTTATTTATTTTTTTTAATACATTTTCTTATCCCTCCTCTCCCCTTAACTTTTTCCTTCTTCTCCATACTTCTTCCATCCACTCCGCTCCTTTTCCGTTTTCTATTTTCATCACCTCTTCTCTTAGTTCTCTGCATTTCTGTCTCATGTGGTTAAGGACCTCCATCTCTGCTCCACATAGCCTGCACATCTTTTCTGGTTCTTCTTTCCAATATTTGTTCCCTAACTCCTCGTTGCCACATCTGAACCTTGCTATCATTTTTTTCTTTTTGTTGCTTTTATTCTCTCTATCTTTTAAATATTTCGGCACTCCTTCACCCTTAATATCTTTATAATTCCTATTATATCTGCCCTCTTTTATCTTTGTCCATCTTTCTTGTTTTTCGATGTCTCTATCTCTCCTTATTATTTCTTCCCTTACCCCTACTCCCTCTTCTCTTAATCTCTCCACTTTTTCTCTCGCGTACCCGTTTCTTTTGTAATACTCTTCTCTGCCCTCCTGCCCGTACTTCACTTTCCCTCCCTTTATCTCTTTCCAACATTCTTGCAGTATTTTGCAATCTGTTCTTTCCCTCAGTTCTTCCTCGTATTTTATGGCTCTTTTTCCTGTCTCTACTCTTATTTTTGCTATCTGTACCTCCTCTCTCACAATATACCCCGGTGTATCTCTGTCCAGTCCTAAAACCCGTCTCTAGTATTTTTCCTGTAGCCCCTCTACCTCCCTCCACTCCTTCCAGCCGCATATTTCCGCTGCATACATTACCACCCCCTTTATTAATTTTTCAAACAACAACTTTCTTTTTTCTATATCCATCTTGAATACTCTTTCCCCGCACCCCACACTTGTCCTATTAACCTGTTTCCTTTCTTCACCCTTTCTTTTATGTGTTCTCCCTCTTTATTATTCCTTCACTTGTTGCACTTCCTCATCACTCCATATCTACTCCTCTTTTTTTCTTTTCCCCCCTCCTTTTCTAAATATCATTATCTGTGTTTTCTCCGTGTTTACTTCCATTTCTTTTTTTTTCATGTATTTTTCCAGCGTTTTCATTATCTCTTTCATTTACTTTTTTTCCTTAACCACCAACACTATGTCATCCGCATATGCCAATGACCATACCTTCGCTTTCCCTACCACTATCCCTCTTGTCTGTTGTCCTCTCATTGTCTCTTCCAGATCCCCCGTATATACTGAGAACAGGCTTCAACTCAGTGGACATCTCTGTCTCAACCCTCTCTTTGTGATGAATTTCTCGCTCTCTTCCCTATTCACTTTAACCTTGCTCCTCGTTTCCTCGTAGATTTCTTCTATTCTTTGTATTAATCTTTCATTGATTTTTTTCTCTTCATTTATTCCCACAGCTATTCTCTATTCACTTTGTCAAAAGCAGCTTTTAGGTCTACGAATAGTGCCACCATTTTCCCTCTTTTTTTCTAGTTCTTTATTTGCTAAGTGTTTCAGTATATATGTTGTCTATCGCCCTTCTTCCTTTTCTGAATCCGTTTTGTCCGTCTGGTACCAAACTTCTTTCCTCTATTTCCTTCTGTAGTCTTCCTTGAAGTATTGTCGCATATAATTTGTATGCTGTGCTCAATAATTTTACCCCTCTATAATTCTTGACTTTGTTTTTTTCGCCTTTTTATAAATTGTGCATATTATTCCCTCTCTCCATCTCTCCGGAAATCCTTTCCCTTTCCATATTTTGTTTAGTATTTCCGTCATCCTTTTTGCTACACTTTCTCTCCCGTATATCCACTCTTCTCCTTATATCCCATCTTCTCCTGTCGCCTTTCCTTTTTCTATATTCTTTATCGCCTCTATTACTTCTTTTTTATTTATTCTATCCCTATCTCCTTCTTCTTGTCTTACTACCGCGTCTTTTCTTTTTTCTGCTTTTGTTCTTCCTTTCCCAACAGGTTCCGAAAATATATCTCCCATTCTTTAATTTGTATTCCCTTTGTCGTCATGTTTTCATTCCTCTCTTTCTTTAGGTACTTTCATACATCTTCTTCCGTTTTTATTCGTTTGATCTGCTCCTCTTCTTTTTTTTTGATTTCTTCCTTCCTTCTGTCGCATGTTTTTTGTATATTTTTACTGCTTCTTTGTATTCTTCTTTTTCTTTCCTCCCTTTTTTCCACTGTATTAATGCTCTTCTTGCATTTTTCTTTGCTTCCTTGCATTCCTTATCCCACCATTTTTTCCATCTTGTCTTCTCATCCTTTCACTTTCTAAATCTGACTCTCTCTGTTGCTTTCTCCATCATCTCTCTCATTTCCTCTATACTTCCTTGTAATTCCTTCCCTATCTATATCGTTTTCCCTATTCTCTCTTTATATCTTTTTATACCCTCTTCTGTCCACTTTTTTTTAGTTATGTACTTCTCCTCTTCCTCTCTCTCTTCTGTTTCTCTTCCTTCCATTGTCAATTCCAGTGGTTGATGGTCTGACTCTACCCTTTCTCCCACTTTAAATGTTTTTACCTTTTCTGCAGCTTCTTCATTTGTCATTACAAAATCTATTATTGATTCTCCCCTTCCTTCTATGTACGTAACTTCCTCCTTTCCATCTTCTTCTCTGTTCCCGTTCATTATTTCCCATCCTTTTTCGTTGCACAATTCCAGCAGTTCTTCTCCCTCTTTATTTATCACCTTGTCCTTTGTTTGTCTCTTTTCCCTCTCTTTTCTTTCTTGTATTCCCCCCTCTTCACCTATTCTTGCGTTGAAATCCCTTCCTACTATTATCAATCCCTCTTCCCTCTCTTGTATCATCTCTTCTATGTTTTTCTTGTCTCTTTCATTCTACTGCTATAAACCGTCACTACTTTTATTTTTGTTTTTTTCCCACTGTATGTTCCTTTCTACAACTTCTCTCCTCTGTTGCACTTTCTTTTTCTTTTCCTGGCTCAACCATTTTTTTCTTATTCCCGCTCTCTTTCTGCATGTTGCACTACCCACTCAAATTCCTCCGGCAACTCTTTTTTCCACCACTCCCATTCTTTTTCTTCCATCCATGTCTCCTGTAATCCCACTACATCCTGTTCCTTGATGTACTTTCAGAAATCCTGTTCCTTGTTTTTTATTCCCGCTACGTTCCAAAACAATACTCTCAGCTCACTCACCTCCCCGTGTGCTTTTTCCTTGCTTTCTTTTTTTCCTCCTTCATTTTCTTTTCCATTTCCATCTTTCATTATTCCTTTTCTTTGCCATAAAACGTCACCCTTGTAGCTATTTCGCTTTAATTTCCCTTTAAATGTAATAATTTCTATTAATATAAGAGGTTATCTTTTGTCGCTGACTTTTTCGATTACCCTGCTTATTCACCTTAATCTCTCTTGTTCGTCACAGTTTTATAATTTTCCACCACGATTTCTATTCTTCAGTTAATTTATTTATTATTTTACACCCTTCCTCCTTTACCCACCCTTTTTCTCTCCTGCTTCCCTCTTACTACCACTACTAACACTAGTACCTTCACTAACTATCTTCTCTAACTTCTACACTTTTATTTCTCTATTACGTTTTCTTAAATCTAAATACGACCTTCTACGTCGACTGTTACCGCATGAATTCAGCACGTCGTTATTTTGTATCCTTCAAAAATATTTATTCTAATTAAAATTAACGGCGCTACTGTGATTTAACTGTACGGACGGAGATAAACGCGATACAGTAACTAACGGTCATTTTACTCGCTCTTTACTGCTGCGAACGTTCGCGTATCTACTGCTATTTTAGAACATCGGATGTGCTAGAGAAAACGTATTCCAGGTATTAGTCGGATTCGGTGATTGGGTTAATTACGCGACGTTCCAGCGAGTTTCGGGGGCTTGCCACGCTGTTTTTGTACCCGGTTGTTTCCGGAATATGTAACCTGTCGAGTCTACCTCGTTTAATTTAATCAGAAGGAACGAGCGAAGACTCGCATCTGTAGCAGTATCGTATTACTTCGTTAAATTATTTTATGCACATTACTTAGTATAACGTACCTTTTCTCATTTATATTTTTTACTATAATTGTCAGCTTTATACGTACTACCTCTTAGTAACGTATAATTTTGCTTTATGTAATTTGTTTCAATTTTATTCACTAACCGTCAGTCTTCAGCCTATAACTCATTTTATGCAATTATAACGTTAGATCATACTTACTTAAATTTACCACGCATATTTTCGCTTTAAATCAGATAAAAAGAATTACTGAGTCACTACTATTGACGAAGAATTGTCGGTTTAGTAAGTTTTGTGCTCATTTTTTTTTGCGATTCATTATTATCTTTGTCGATTGTCGAGTTATTTCGCAATTGCATAGTAAATTAAATTAAAATCATTTACTTAAAACATTTATTAGCAATTGAATGTAATTAGGTGTATGGTGGGTTGCCTGAACGAAAGAACCTACATCGATATTTTAGCTGTGATATTACTATATTAGTCGACGAATCTATAAATGTTATTGCTTTACTTCTTTCTCTGTTGGTTTTAACGACTATTATATTGTTATAAAAAGTTGTTTTTTACCAATTTGTTACTTTTAGTGATCGACATATTTAAGTAAAGTCCGTGACATTTACTTGTTTTGGCGCCTTTTTGATTTAGTGTAATACTAACACAACGAGAATTGCCATTCGCTTACCGAATCAAACTGAGCTAGTCGCTTGCCATTAAGTTGCGCAAAAATTCCCAATACAAAATTTTGATTCCCAACCGTCTAGGTCTATATTTTGTGATTTTTGTGATTTATTTGATTCTTTTGCTTCTTGTTTTTAAAACGAATCTAAGTTTTTCATGTTTGAGAAATGATGTTTGCGATACATCTTTCTTCAGTTATCGGTACCGGTCTCACAGCAAATGCAGGTCAAGATGATTCGCCGGAATCTAACGCCGTTCTACCAACTTTTGATGGCGTTGATTGAGATCACATCTATTGCTCAATTAGTATCGTTAGGCAAGCGTTTGAAATCAAACATCAACTATCGTAATTTTTATCACGTTTCAACATCAGAGATCAGTAACACAGTTTAAGAACCATCTGTAGCTTTTGCTAGCTTTTACTTTCGTTTCTTCAACGAATCCTGTTACTTACTTTTTTAATGTTTTTACACTTTCTTCTTCTGTATCTACTCCCACTTCAAATACGTGTGTTCGTTGTCGTTCTCAAAGTAATAAGCCTTTACGTACTGTTCGTTCTCTTTTTTGTAATTTCTTTTTAGTTTCTATGTAGAATCATTAAGCGCACTACTGATCCTTGGTATTTAAATCTGATATAAAAGTCGCTGCTATTGCGTTTGCATCTACTTTTTTTAGTCGCTTCTAATTATTTTTGCTGTCTCCTAATCGTTGTCTTTGTTTCTATTAGCGTCATTAGTGCTAGTTCACTTTTTGGGGCTTTCAACTTTCGGTCTTTGCAATTCTTCTGGTTCGTGTTTTTTGGAATTGGTGGTTCAAGCATTGTTTACGTCGTTGATATCTTGGTAGTTGTAGCTTGAATGCTACCCAATTGTTCTTTCCATTTTGCTGTACTAAATTTTCTTTTTTTACTTAAGTTCCTAGTAAATTTCTTTGAGTTTTTTTTTATCTATCTTACTTTGGGACCGACTATCTTTCTATTTTTATATAGTTACATCTTTCTAGCCGGCTAATTTGAAATTGGCAAGTCACTAGTACGACTCTCACTTTGTTTTACTTTAGTTTTTCTTTTGTTTTGTGTTTCCTATTCCGCTTGTCGGCATTTAAGTCTTGTAGTAAACTTCCGATTTAAGACAGCTATTGGTACTCATTAGTTCTATATACTCACTGCGGTTGGTTAGGCATTGAAGGGTTGGGCATCGCAGAGTTGGTCACCTCTTTTGTTTCTTCTACGGAGAGAAGAACGAAACAGACATCTACATCTTGTCTTATATTTTTCCGCTTGTCTCTTTTCTTTCTTTCTTGTGTTTCTTACTTTTCATTTTTTTCTTCTTATTATTCTTAATTGGTTGATCACCTGCATATCACATTTCTTTCTTTCTTCTTCTTCCTTTAGAAGGTTTACAATTTTAGGCGTTTGGTTGGGCATCGTAAGATGGTGTTTCTTTTCGTTCTTTTATGGGATCAAAAACGAATCAGGCATTAACATGAAGCATAATCTTTCTCCGTCTTTTTTGTCTATCTTTCCTACTTTATATTTTTTCTTCTTAAGTCTAGGGGTTTTCTATGTGCCAACAATTATTCTTTCTTATAATTTTCTTAGGTGTTTAGTTGGACATAGAAGCATCTAGTCTTGTCTTTCTCAGTCTGTATTTTTTCTTTCTTTTTTGTCCGTCTTACTTATCTTTTCTTTCTTTTTTTTTCTCTTTTGCTTTTTAAAGTTCGCTTTTAGGACAATTGACTGTAATACTTTTTTTAAGTCTTGGTTAGTTGCTTGAAAGTTTTCTTTTCTTTTTCTTTTAGCAACTTTTTTTTATAGTGTTCACTCTAACTGCGTTTCTTCCTTTTTTCTTTTATTTTTCAGTTACTTTTTTTGTTGAATTAGGTTTAGTGGATTTTTTTTTTATTTGTTTTTACTTCTTTTTCTTTTTCTAGGTTTTTGTTTTGACTTACGTCGATTAGATTTTACTTGGATTACTACACTTAAGTAGTTTTTAGCTTTTTGCTAACTTTGTAGTTGTGACTTTTGGATTTCCGATTTTTTATGTCTTTTCGGTAATTGTGTCGGTTTTAGTTAAGTTTTCTTATCTCAAATCTTTAGGGTTTTCTTGTGTATTTTTATAGAAGAGTCTCATGCTGTCTGGTGACGACTTTTCTTTTTAAATGTACATATTATCACAACTCAAAATCTGCTTTTTACTTTCGAGTTTAGTTGGATTTGGGAATTATATTCAGAGTGGAATTTACATCTGAATGCTGGGGTTTCATAGGATTTTAAAGCGTTATTCTTGAGCGTGGTCCAAACTTCTCTCTTTTTTATATCGTTTCTTTTTCTCTTGGTTTAATTGCTCTAAATTTTCGCTCGGTAAGGTCTATAAGACTGCGTTGTTTTTTTCTTTGCTAGTGTTTCGACTTCTGTCTGCTTTACAACGAGTGTCTTTCCTTTACCTCCTTTCCTGTTGGTTGAAGTCTTTTTGGTTCTTAAAAGTATCATTCCATTTCATGCAATTTTTGGGACACATCCGTTTGATTAACTGGAAAACCCGCTTCTATTTATGTTTCATCTTAGGTTGGGTGTTGTTATATTTGGGTTGGGTTTGGATTTTAGGGTTTGATCGTTAGCGTATGCTTGAATTTCTTTCTTCTTTTAAACTTTTTTGTCGTTATCAAGTTTTAATTTTGCTGGGATCCCCGGTGCGAATAAACGCTATACATCAATTAACGGCTATTTTGCTCTTACCGTTGAGAACGTTCGTGTATCTAGTGCTATTTTACGACATCGGATGTGTTAAGGAAAACGTATTCTAGGTATAGGTCGAATTTGGCGACTGGGTTAATTATCTAATCTTATCTGTAACCTTATGTATTGTCGTTGAGTACGTTGACGTGAGATTAGTCAAGTTTTTTCGATTATTTGAACGCAGTCACAGTCAAAAGCAAAATAACATTAACCGTCGTACATAAGTTTATATACCACGCATACTTTTATTTTAGATCAGATAAAAAAAAATAGTGGAAGTCACTACTATTGACGAGGAATTGTCGGTTTGCTAAGTTTTGTGCTCACACTTTACTTTTTTTGCGATTCAGGGCCTACATCGATATTCTATCTGTGATATTACTATATGTACTATACTACTGAATAAATCTATAATTGTTATTGGTCTATCTATTTTTCTGTTGCTTTTAACGACTATTCTCTCTTATGTAAAATAAATATATTCTTAATAAAAGTTGTGTTTTGTCAATTGCTTTCTTTTTGTGATCGACAGATTTAAACAAAGTATGTATTGGGTGATATTTACTTGTTTTGGCACTTTTTTAATTTAGTGTAGGATTAGTACACCAAGACTTACGATCCGCTTGCCGAATCAAACTTAGTTGCTTGCCATTAAATTGCAAAAAAATTTCGTAACTTATATTTAGACTACGAGATGACGGTTGCTATACATCTTGTCTATTCTATGTATTCTAACCGGTAGCGTCTAATATTCATACAAAAGCTTTAATTGTATTTTAACTTCTTTTAGGTAAACTTTATATTAGTTATTACTAAAAACTAGATGTTCAGACAAAATGCCCTAAATGCTTATTTCACGACAACGTTTTTATTTTGCGCTAAAATGCTAGTTTTGTCAAAAACATGTTTATGTAAGTAGGAATTAACTTTAAAAATAGCTTGATTTTCTAAAAAACTTAAGAATGCGATTAGGTATTAAAGGCAATGGCAATTACTAAAATCGGAAAATTCTATGTTACCTACATTTACCTGTACAGTCGTAAAAATTTAAACTATACAATGTTATCTATATTCTATTCAAAGCAATAATTATATAATTTTAACATATTAATTGTTTTCATCCAGGATAAGAATGATGACTTAATGACATTTTGACGACAATGTAGATATATTGCATTACCCTTTTACAACGCACTGATAGAATAACTGCACATTATTTTAAAAAAATATTTAGTGGTAAGTTGCAACATAAAACTATTTATTTTGTATTTTTTAATTTGTATGCTTTTTATAATACAATTTGTAAACATTTTTTTAAGTGCATATTTTTGATCTTTTTTAATGCTTAAGTGCCTGCCTATTTTAAACATTTTTAATGTCCGAACATCCGATCTTTAGTTATTATAGTTTGATTACTTAATTTTTTTTATTGTTTTGGCACGTCTTCATTTACGCTATAACGTATTTTTGTACAAACAGTTCTTTGTTTCTTAACTTTTTTACCTTTGCCTTTACAGAACTATTTTAATACAACTTACATTTTTGTTTTTGTGCAACATTACATTTTCATTTCTTTCTTTTTTTTCATAATTCGTTAAAAAAAATCGTGTAATAACAAAGCGACTAGTTTCACCAATGTAGACTAAACCACATGAACAAAGAATTTGGTATACACCTTGAAATTAAAGTGTAGGAAATTTGGTCTTGAAAGAAGAAAGGATCTGAGAGATTTTGCCTGTCGAGTTGAACATGGGTTTAATACCATTATTACGAAGAAGTTTCCTTACATGATCTGTAACCTTATGAATGCGTAAAAATGCCGAGAGATGATTAAGATGATTAAGAAACTTAAACAATTTCAGATGACCATGAGACCAAACTATAAACGTATCGTCAACATACCTAAATCAGAATTTTTAATATTGAGGATTGCAAAGCAACCGTTTTAAAAGATTCCATAAAAATGTTAGCTACAACAAGCGATAGAAAACCCATAGCAGCACCAGAAACTTGTTTGAGAAATTTGTTATCAAACTGAAAGTAAATAGATGTAAGCTATTATCAATAAGAGAAGCTTAACTTAAGTCCTTGTCATAGTGAGAAAGAATTTGTTCGATGATAATAAGCAAATATTTAATAAGAACTATGGTAAAACAAAGAAAAACGTTAAATAAAAGGTTAAGAGTTGAAAATGTGACAAAAGGTTTTATCTGTAAATTTGCAAAGAATGTTGGACAACAACTTAGCTATTTTGTAGGTAGAAGATTGGATAGTACTGACGATAAGTCAAAAAAGAATATCTTGTTTGTAAACTTTGGGTAATCTGTATAGACAAGGTGGCTTGAATCTGAAAGGGTAAATTGGCTTTTGGATACCCACACGTTAATGTATTAATGTGAAATAACATAATTAAATTGGGGAAAACCCGGCGCATTTGGTTTTGACATTAATTATATGAAACGAATAGAATTTATTTGTGATAACACCGTATGTACGTGCAAATTTTACGAAATTTTGAGAAGAGACTGCTAGCTAGTTGCATTCCTTAAAGAAAAACTGAATTGTCAGTATTTTATTTCCTATTTTAATTATTTACATCTATGTTGTCAGTCGGGGACACGTACGACTAGACGTACATATCAGGTTGTTGTCACAAGTAACTATAAAACTGTCTGTATTTGTGTGTCTTTCTATGTTATTATCCGATGCGCTTTAGTTCTCTAGATTATCGTGTAAAAGTTAGGCGGACAAGTTTAATTTTTTTTACAACGCGTTGCCCAACCAAAGGGAGCTTACTTAACCTATTGTCTCTGATATTGACCTACATTCTAGCATTTGATTCCAGTTATGTAAATTACTTTTCTTCTTTTTTCTAACTTCTCTTTCTGTGATAAAATAAATATACCCGTTATTGCAACCTGTGTTTTGTCATTTGTTCTCTTCCAGCTGTGGATAGATTTAAACGATATTTTTCATCCTGATGTTTTACCGTTTCGGCGCCTTTTTAAATTGCTTTATAATTAGCTCATCAAAACCTACAATCCACTCACCAAATCAAACTGAGTTGGTTGCTAGCAATTGAGCTCGCAACTTCAATAGAACAAGAAGACTAACTTCTTTTGTTAAATGTCAAGTTAAATAAAAAAAATTGCATGCATAACGTCTTGACAGATTGGTCTACTAAACCCATTGCTTCTAATATAACTATTATCTATCTAGTCATCCACATCACCAAAAATTAATATAATTAATTCAATAAAAAATTAGATTATGTGTTTGAGTAGTCTACGATTTTAAGAAAAAACCTAACAATTTAAAAAAAATATTAATCTACCTGGGTTAATACAAAGACTAATACTTATTCTTCTAAAAGCAAACATCAAAATTAGTAGATATAATAAAAACGCTATATACAACATGCTACATACAAAACTAAAAGATAATCTAAGTATTCTTCATGTACACGATGTCGTATACAAAATTGATTGTAATGATTGCAACAAATGCTATATAGGATAGATAAAACAAAAAAAAATCTAAAAAATCACTTATACGACTGCAAAAACAAAAAACCCAAATCAGCTGTAGCTGTACATCACATTAACACAGGCCACAATACCTTATTGATTTAATAATCTTAGCAATCTACTAATTTATTACATAGCTACAATTTTAAATATAGAAAAAATATAATTAATTTTTACTTTACACATTATTTCTACATTAACTGTAAATGTCATTGTTTGTTTATTTATTTAATTTTAAATTTGCGACCAGTTCAATCGGTCAGCTCAGCTCATCTTGAACTCGTTTTTTATGTTAGTTTATACCTAAATAAGTTAATTGTAGTTAACCATAATATATTTTAATATGTATTCACTGCCATGTTATATCTATTGTATTTATTTTGCCTGTGCAATAAAATAGTAGCCATGATGAAATACGCACAATAGCGCACGAAACGTCGCCGTTTAAAAGTTTTCACTTCTCTTATCTGAAAGTTCAACACAGCTAAGTTATTAATAAATATTAGAAGAAAAAAAGACCCTGACACGACAAACTAAAATATTCAAAAACCATTAACTAGAAATTTAACCACAGTTGTGAAATGAATAATAAATGAATTTTCTTTGCAAATCTCTTAGTTTCACAGATGTTCCAAAAAACGAAATATGAAATTTCAGGAATAAGTTAACGAATGAAACTAGTTTAGCAAGAAAACGAAATACCATCCTGATATAAAAAACTACCAATTTGTTTATATTTTATACGTGGGTTCGTTAACGTGGCGACGGCCACAACACTTTTATATGTTATTAGAACGAAACATGAATATAAGCTATAGAAATATATCAGTATAATTGTGGAAATACATCAGAGAGTATTTCCCAGTGCTGATTATACCCAAAACGGTGAAACGGCACGTACACTGGTTTTTTCTGGTGGTAATTTTTGCAATTGTACTGATATAGTTACTTTTCACTATATTCGTTGGTGGATTGCAATCGTTTTAATATTAGATACGATTTTCGAATTTTCGCGGTTGGCAAATCCAACTACCAATATGCTAAGATCTCTATAGCCCCAATTTGTTTATATTTTATACGTGGGCTCGTTAACCACGAGATGGCGACAGCCACAACACTTTTATATGTTATAAAAAACTACATGATTTAAGAATTATTATAAATTTAACTAATTTTACTAAACTAAAACACATTACAAAGAACACTATTAAAATTTATAAGTAAATAATTACAAAATTAATTGCTTAGAAATAATTTATATACTACTGTATCTGTACACCATTTGCAAATAAGATATCTCATTAATTTTTATTTGTTTCTACGACACACGCGTTAAAACACTTATTATGGACTTATTTATTTAAGGATAACATTTTTTCGACAATGACACCAAACTGTAACTCTAGTAAACAAAACAATATTAAATAATACTACTTCTTAACTGACACATAAATGAGTGGGTTGGTGTTTGTATAAAGAAAGTACCAAATGAAGAAACCATTCATTAGAAGAATGCCATTTAAAAACTGAAACAACCTATTTGGCAAAAAACAAAAAATCTGCACGAAATAACGAGCGGTAGAATATTTGCTGACTTTACAGACTGGAGCAGCTAATCTAAAAAAAGTGTTTTTTTATGTACGATAAAATTTGTAATGCAGTTGTTTATCGTCATTGTAAATTTTTTTATTAGTACCTAGAGCACACGTCTGCACACTTTTCCAAAACAGTTATATCTAAACTATAACCTTAAATATCAAAGTTAGTAAAACTAATATTTGGGAGTTGGTGAGTAAAATTACTCAACTTTTTTTTTGATAACTTTATTTTGAGACGACAGTAAAGACTATACCCCACATTCATGAGATAACTTTTATTAAACACCAATTGGTTAAAATTTACAAGATTTGATCAATTTCTTATAATTTTTTAAAAAGCATCAAATATCGTAGAAAAACAACTCAGGTTTAAGATAAAACCTTACAAATAGAAGTCATCTCATCATCACTGTCAACTCATTAAGACTGCTATTTGTTGTTTTTGCAGAAAAAAATTCACAGATATCACAAATCTTGCAATTATCGGAAGGTGTTGAAAAGAAACATAATATTACCTTCGTAATATAATGAACAAGGTTTATTACAATTTTTAAAAATAAGAATGCATACATAAATAATAAAAAAAATAAAAACCCAAATTGTAATAAAAAATAGAATAAATAAAAACGTATAATAAAAAATGTGAGAATATATTTAATAAAATAAAAATAATAATTTAACCACGGCAGCAATGGAAAGCACAGACCTCTGGTTGTGAGCTGAATGCAAGTAAATACACAGACGTGAACTCCTTTAATTTATTAACTATAACATAATACACTATTTACATTAAAGAAAAATAAACGATATTTGGATTAAACATATTTGAATTAAACATATTTGGAATAAAATATTAGGGCGCCAACCACCTTTAAATTGGCGATGAATAAAAAGCGTAAAATCTTACATCTAATTATAATTTAGTATTAAATGCAAAAAATAGTAAACGGTTAATTTGTTATCGAGTATGATTTTCGAAAAGTTTTAATAACTGAATTTAATTGCTTGTATTCAAAATGTAACTATTAGTATTTATTCCAGTTGACTCACCACATGATATGACGTTATCGTATATCTTCTATTTTTAGCACATACTTGGCTGAAGTGATAAAATTCTTCAACTACAGCAGAAATGTATAATAAACTCTAATAACGGAAAATCCATTAATAAAACCAAAATAAAAGATCCAATAAAAGAAAAGACCCAGTAAAATAAAAAGACCCTAAATATAAATAATTAGAATGTTTTTTTTTGAATGACATGCTGTACTCACGTTACACTTAGCACCGGCCTTGAAACAACTTCCTTTGTCTAATTATATTGCGTAACATTGCGAAATCACTAAAAATGTTAAATTCAATAGAAAAATTGTATCAAAATAAAGGTAAACTCACCAAGAAATAGATGGAATGTAGAAAAATTAAATTGCATGGGTTTTTACGCCATAATCAAGAAAATTTGTCTTCCTTGCATCACTCACGTGAACTACGCAACATAGTTCAAACGGAACTGCAAGCTTAAGCTCTAACTCAGGTCGAGTTGAAACAACGCGACGTTGCCAAACTGAATAAATTTACGTGCAATATTAGTTGCAAAAAATAAACGAATGTAAAATTGATTTTTAATTTAATGAACTCTAACGGGACGTTACAAAATAACTAGTATTCTAGAGTCGTATGATAATTCACCAATTGTTTGTATTTAACATTTGTCGATGAAATGTCTGAGAATTGTTTTCCATAGCCTCTTCATCGCTGGAAAATGATAAATCAGCAACACCAATGACTTATAGAGAATTTTTTGTCATAACAAATTATGACCGTTCATTATCAAGAATTGCTGCGCGCTGATAAAACATAGCTTCTAGTGACATATCTAAAGAGAAACCCGATCGGGTTATCTTAAATCCATGCACTTAAACAAACATGGCATGTAAATAAGCCGGCGTCACTAATTTTTTTCTATTTTTGTAGTTCAATTTGTTTGCCTTTTATCTCTCCAAAAAGAACAGAAATTGTGCTCGGCATTGAATTAGTATTAAAAACTCTAAATCCAAACAGTCCCGGCTGTTGTTTCTCAATTATAGCTTTAGTAGTATGTAATAGTTTAGTGCGAAATGATTGCAAACTGGAGGGTACATCTTTTATAGAAAATTTTTCTATAGAAGCACAAAAATGGGTATTTGAGCTGTGCTTAGCTTTTCTTTTCCAAGTGAGGTACGGTAAAAAACACAAACTTTATTTGACAAAATATTTTCAAGAGAAAAAGTAACCTTCGCAAAGCTCAAATAATAATATTGCGCTCACAAGGATGTTATGCGGGAAAAGGTCGAAAAATTGTGATTCACGTCCACTGACTTATTTTCTGCTGGCTTAGATACGTTTGAAAGCATTCAGATAAATGTAAAATTTTCTCTAGACACAATCAATTTTAGAGCCAAAGTGGAACTTTCAGAAATTTTGCCGGACTCTAATTGAATACGTTTGGATTAAATAAATCATTCAATGATTGAATAAACAATGTATATCGCGTGATTCCTGACAATTGCTTCACCACACTTTAACTAGTTGATGCTCATTTAAAAAAAAACAACAAAACTAAATGATTACTGGATTTTATCCGTTTTATGGCGGTTCACAGTTCTACAGCTTCTAAGATTATGACACGATTCGAGCTACGTTGCCACATCTTTTCAGATGTAAAAGTTACAAAGTGGAGATTTCATTTTTGGAAATGTGCATCCACAGTTTAAAAATTGCATTTTGTTCGTCGCGTTCGCGTTTTTTTGTCTAAAGAGAACTTACAGCAGATTAGACTCGCAATAAAAACATTTCGCGACGCGAAATAATCGAGATGCCTTTTTATTAAATTCTCTTTTTTTACCGAATCTACAATTTTTTCTCCTATTAATAATAAACAAATGCCCTACTGACTATAAAAAAGCATTAAAGAGATAAACTTTACTTTAACATAAATTCTTTCTCTAGTCTTAACCACGTTAACTTACAATTGTTTGACTGTTGATACCATTTCGACATTCAAAAGTTATTCAAATTTTATTTTATTTACTTTTGTCCTATGTTGATAACTTTATAGTGAAATCGTTATTATAAAACTTTATAAATCAGGTTTATTAAATTATTTTGTTTACGCATTTTAAAATTTGAACATAAATTATCGGTTTAGTAGGACATGTGTGTCGGTCGAGTTGCTTTTGGTGACCACCGCAGCTTTTTTTTGCGGCAAAGGGTAGCTTTGTCGATGTCGTAATATTACACCAGCATCAAAACTGCCACAATTTTTGTATTGAAATGATTTGTTTTATAATTTAAAAATAACCAGTAAACTATTACCCCAAAACAATGCAATATAGAAGAAAGTTGCACATAAACATTTTTATAGAAGACAAAATTTACTATAAAAAAGTCGGCGGAAGGGTACAATTACCTTCAATAGTTTAAAAGATACAAGCGTGCAAATTTGCACAACAATTACATTAAAATTCAAAAACCTTTTTTTGTAGTAAATTTTGTGCTCAATAGATTGTTTATGTGCAATTTTCATCTATATTGTACCGTTTTTGCAGTGTACAAGACGGAAGCTCGCGCTGATCTAATTCTGCAATTACTATAATCATTTTTTATCACTGCTGAGTGAAATTAAAACTTATTATATTACTAAAACATAAAACGAATCATAAGGAATATCTTGTTTAATGCGGACACCACCGCAAGTTCCTGCCTATTATTTGTTGGCTTCTGTCTTTCAGTTCCTTGTCTACGACGATTCTGATTTCCTAATTCATGCTTTATAACAGCGTTCTGGTTAAGACGATAAGCAATTTCCCTGTACGAAAAACCACCTTCACATAAGCCAATTCGACCTTTGTCGAATTTGCTTAATTGACGCTAATTTTCACGCTGTCGCACTCTAAGCATAATCACATTCTTAAAACACGTTAAATAGAAAAATCACAGAGATAACAACATTAAAATTAACCAAGACTCACACACACGATAATGAAGTAGTAGAAACAGAAAAAGAACATCAGATATGCCATTACCACTTGATTTATTTGAATAAAATTTTAATCATTTGCTACCTCTGAGTAGCTAAACCTTCTTGCCAAGTTTGATCCTAAAATTCCCACCATCTTGGTGTTGCAATTTCAATGTCACAGAGTATAAATTTCTGTTGCAGAATCAATAATAGCAAAGTTTTTGGTATAAGTCGAATGACTGTCTAAGATCTATAAGAGAGGTTTTTAAAATGGAACATTTTATTAAATAAGTCTGGGAATAATCTAGAAGCCATCCATCCAACGTTTTTAAGCTTATGTATGTAATAGTTGAATTGAACATAAAAAGTTTGTTGACAGTGTCAATGATCAATGTCGTTCTCCATAGTTACTCAGGTATTCTTCATTGAGGAAAATTCTTGTGCACGATCTTCATTAGCACTGTTACAAAAATAAATTCAGAAACCAAAATATACTAATCATCAAAAGAGACAATTCTTCTGGCTGGGTTCTGAGAAGACAACTTAAATGATTTACCAATATACAAAACTGCCGTACTTGTAGATCAAAAAAATTCTCATACGATTCATGAAAGAAAGATACATCCGCAGCGAGGAGTGGTTTAGTGTGGGTTGTGGGCAAATCGTGTCATTGGTTCTTATTTCATTCTTGACATTGAAGCAGGACAAACTGTGACAGTTAATAGAAACCCGTACCGTACACTAATAAGCGATTTATATCACCTCATTTCTATGCAATGGACCTTTAGCAATTATGGTTTCAGCAACACGGTACCACGTGTCACACTTCCAACAAAAAAATTGCGTTCTCTATGAGAAATTCTGGAATCGACATATCACGTAATTTTTTTCTATAGGGTTATGGCAAATCATTAGTTTACGTCAATACACCTTTAAGAAATTTCACGAGTTATCGGCGACATGCAAGTTTATGAAACAGTAATCAACAACTTCACAAAAAGTTTTTGGCAAGTCAGCAGATTAGAAAGGGCCATACGCTTGATGACATTTTCCATACTTGAATTAGCAGGGTTTCATCAACAAGTTTTTGTTCTTTATAAATGTGTTCTTTAAAAACAAGGTTTTTTAAAATATACATATTAAACCTAACCGGTTTTTTGAATGACCAATTAAAAATACAATAATAAATAAATATGAAACTTATTCTAGCCGTTATCATAGAAAATGTCATATAATTTGATAGATTTGTTAAATTAGTTGCATTGTAAATATTAGTTGTCACATTTAATCTCTTGCGATTCCAGAAATAATTTAAGTCTTAAGGATTAAAAGTATCATTTTAATCTACAAAAATATAGATAAATAACACTTTTAGGGTACAAAGTGGAAAAAATATGGAACCAAACATTTTAGTCAAAAATTCTTGTGACTTTCTAATACTGCCGAGATTTTAAATTATGGCATTACAGTTTTACCTAAATCATGCTTTTCCTTGTTAATTTAAGAACACCCGTATCAACGAATATGAAAATGTGCTTAAAGATTCTTTTTATAAGAATTTCACATTGTTAACACTTAAACAACATAAATTTTTACTGCGTAGGACCGTGCAGATGATGGTAGGTCGTACTATCATCTTGTAGAAGAGCATTTTCTTGTTGCAATAAACTACTTTTTTAAATTTTGACATATGTTGAATGATTACAAAGCTCCTTCTCTTGTAGTAAAGCAGAAGAATACTTGCCTATCTGTACAAATTGAATAGTAAAGTACTCAAGTGTTTTAAAGCTTGGCGCCTCGCAGTCGCTAAAAAATAAATAAAAAAATTACTGTACAATTGCAATGTTTGTAAAAACATAATAAAATCTTCATTAAATGTTTTTTTGAATTTCTTTGCCGAGAAACGAAAATTTAGTTTTGCCAATGTAAATAATATCACAAGAACAAGGAATTTGACCACAGTGCATTGTAAATTTATACTTGTCAAAAAAATCTATAGCAGTTTAACTTTCTAAGACATTATAATAAATGCGGAAAAGTATGGTTGTTATGGTTGTTACCGACTTTTTTTTGCCAACCCTGATGGTAACAACCACGACTCTACGATTAGTTGAGATGTCGGTAAGAATGTTAATATAAAAATAGAAAAAAAAACCGGCGCCACTCTTAGCGTACCTTTAGAATCCGTGGTTTGGAGACACCAGAGATACATATTAACACACACACAAAAAAATAAACAAAACAACTTAAGAAAACGTAACAAATTGATTGTATATTTTTCTATAGACAAAATTTAGTAAATTATAGACAAAATGGACCAATAAACAAATATCAGTCAATAATTATATGCTATTTAGTTCTCAATAGCAAGACGTCATTGTTCAAATTATAATAACTAACAGTGTAGCATGTAATACTCTTAGATACTTCGGTAATATACTTCCTACACTTTCGAGAAGTGTAAGCTTGCATTCGGCGAGTTAAATTAGCCACCACCAGCCTTGAATACAATCAATTACTAAAGTTACTCGATTGGTTTAAATCAAAAACGTAAACAGTAATACTCAAATTTAATATAAGCTGAAGGCGAAATAATTATACTCTACTGAAAATAAAATATTAATAATCATCGTAAACACCATTAATAAAGTTGAAAGCTTAGTACAATTCATAAAACTGAAGACTTAACATAAATAATAAAACACAAAGCAAAAAAATGTAAATAAGTACCTAACAAAGTTGCAAATTAGTACAGTTAACAAAACTGCAGGCGTGAAGTAAATAAATAACAAAAAAAGAAACTACACAGTTATCGATAGCTGATCAAAACCAAAATTTATTTTTGAACGTAGCTTCTGAAGTCATCTACCGAACTTTAATTGTACCGTGGTTTAATTAGTTAATTAATAAGTGTAAAATATCATTACAATCACTTTCCGTAGCTATGTGTGAAGGTTTCCAGCTTCGGCTAACTTGCTGCAGTTTCAAAATAAAAAAATGACGGTGGTCGCTATACTTGCAAACAGTTTAGTAACAAGAAAAACAATTTCAGTAAAAAAATCTACATTTGAAATCCATACCATTGGTAAAACTCTGGTTTCTCTTCAGTTAACGAATACATCTATTACCTTTAACTTAAGTTAAAAGAAACTGATTTATCTATTGTGACTTATCAAGAAAACCCAAATAAAAAAGTCGACAGTAATTGTAATTTTAAAGTTAGTATTGATTTTGCGTAGTGTAGTAGTTGTTCTTTTCCAAGAAGTTTTAAAAGCTTACTTCCACAAGGTTAAAGGCAGTCAACAAAACGTATGATACAAGTCTAACCATTTTCGGGCAATAGAATTCTGTGCGCAGTTAAAAGGAACGTTTTTCCAGCTAACTCTCTACGAGCGTCGCGCTGTCACGTTTTATGTTGCCTAGCCCATCGAACCCATTTCTTCCAAACGTCAAAATTACTTACGTCAAAGAAAACACGATGAAGACGCTTTTTAAGATTCCGATTTTGTCCGCTACCTCAGAGTTTTTTGACACTGAAACTTTGTTTTTGACTAAATTAGTTACTACTTGAAAAAATTCAGTTGGTAGACGTTTTGAAATGATGTCGCTTTACCTGGCGGACAAAAAGTCTTGCAAACAATCACAAAAAATTTTTTGTTCCTTCTTCCACCGCTGGAGCTCTTTCCACACTTTCTTATGTCCAAACCGCTCTATCTAAGATCGTAGAAAAAGTTAAAGTCTTTTTTGGAAAAACCATGACTCCCATTCAAAGATCCACAGTTGAGATTGTCCCAAAGTCTGATTTACTCTTGAAGTTTGCGGGTGAGATTCAGACGACGTTAATGAAAGACCTTATTCCACAAAATTATGACCGAGTTACGAAGACAAAGGTTTAAATCCAAGCGGAGTAACTTGTCGAAAATACCTGTGGCTGTACTGGTAGTCAAATCACAAGCCAAATTTTTGCCGAAAATTTTCATTCTTGACGTTTCTTCAAACCTCTCCCTTGAGCAGGTAAAAGAAGCAATTTTCTCACAAAATCTTCACGACGCCTTAAATGATATAGTGAGAGTGCAATTTTAATTTGATCTTAACGATAAGAGCAATTGTCATAGGATTTCGGAAGTTTCTTTAGAAATACGTAGTAAATGCCTCTTAGAATTTTATCGCATATACATCGCCTGGAATCTGTGTAGGGTTAATGACCACATTTGGGTTACGCTTTGTTACAATTGTCAAAAGTTTAACCACCACTCCAATAGCAGTAAAAGTGAGTTACAGTGCTGTCGTTGTGCTGAAAAACACATTACTAAAACATGCTCTAATCCAGTGTAAGACCCTTCATTCGCTAACTGCGTTCGTTTTGGTCATAAAGACAAAATCGTCAAACACAAGGTGTCCGCTAATACCTACTCAGCTCACCTTAAACGGCTCGACACCAAAATATCTAACACAAATTATAAACAATAAAGACACTCAAGTTTACGCAAGTAAATAGCTGGTGACTTCAACTTGAAATCGCCGCTTTGGCACTCCTCGGTGACCAACAAACGGCTACGATGCGTGGAAAACTTCTTGAATCAACTTGACCTTTGTGTTGTTAATAAACCTCACTCACCTTTCACCATCTCTAGTCACTTAGACTCAACAAACATCAACGTCACCATTTGCTGCTAAAAATATCCAAAAATGTCGTGTTGTTCTAAAAGTGATTAAAAGTACCGACTGATACGGTTTAATTCGAAAGCTTTAGCTTAACACCAATTCCTTAAAAAATCCTTAATTACGAACATATAGATTTCGTTTACCTTAATACGGTAATTGCTAGTTCAATTCTTAATTATTTTCTATGTGGTGCTTTGTGCGACGATCCTAAAGTCAATTGATAAGTTGACCAAGATGATCCTCGCTATAATAGCTTAAATATTATTAAGTTGTTTAAGCAAACAATAAAGGTTTGAGTAAACTCTACCAAAAAGCTACAACAGACCTAAAAAATAAATGGTTTTTCTCTCACAAAATCGCACTTCACCGGTACAAACTGGCAGTGTAGACAGCAAAGTAACTTTTGAAAAAAATTTGTTGAAAAAACTTGGCAACGAGCCCGTAGAGGTTAGTTTACAACTTGTTCTCTTGTAAGTTCCTGTCAATGCAACCGAGCTCTAACGTCCCAAATGACGACAAATACACAATCTCTAAATATAAGACTATTAAAGCTATTGTTTGAACTCTGTTTGCTGACGGATCTGGGTGGTCACTTATGACGATTTAACTGCAGTAGTTAGTAGAATCACTAAAAACAAAGCTCCTGGAGCACACGAAATGCATTGCAACGTCCTACGTATAATTGTAGAAGATTTTCTCTTTTCTACAATCGTTGACCTGTTGACCCTTGCATAAAATGTGATTATTTTTATACCAGCTTTAAACTCGTAAGCTCATCATTATTTACAAACCTGGCAAGAAAGATTTTGTAAACACTAACTCGTACCACCCGATAACTTTGTTATCCGTAGTTAGCAAATTATTTTAACGTATAGGGAAGACAGGGAAAATTCCGTGCACGGGGAAATTTTATGGATCAATATTTTGGCAACACAGCTTAATTATTCTAACGCTTTAACTCAGGGCGCAATCTCGTACTAGGCAACCGAGCATTCGTTTGTAATATAACTGCATTTGTAGTGTTGGTTTAGACAAAGTCGCGGATTGTTTGTTTTTCAAGACTTTGATGTAATTTTCGAACAATTCTGAGATAATGGTAAGTGCCTTTCTTTATTAATTTTCAGCAAAACTATTAAATTACTATTCTGCTTTATATGAATAGATAATTTCACGCACAAAAACAATTATTTGTATTTGGTCATTAACCAGCAGTGATAAGTTAAGTTAGGTTAATCACCTAGACGGAATGACACGCAGCTGTGTCGTGGTAATTTCACGCTGCGCAGTATTACCCGTGTAAAAATTTTTGCTAATATTTAAAGTTTGTATTTATTTTTTTTTATTTCTAAATGTCCCCTACTTATTATCGAAAAATCAAAAGATGAAAATAAACAGAAAATCAACAAAAGCTGTTATCACTGCTATACAATCTGGGCAAAAAATTCAAGAAGTAGGTCGATAATTTAATATTTCAGAATCAATTTTACGTGACAAACTAAAGTTCAATAGCAAGAAACAAGAATAAAACTGTAATAGCGAAGATTTCCACGGCCGGAGTCTATACTAAGATAAGAATGTTTTCTGGGTTTGGACCGTGTCATTGTTGTAACCGAAGTTGCCAACGTTTCGCCTGCTTTTGTAAGAGACTTCATCAGAGCGTGAGATAAATCGAAGAACTCAACAAGCAACCGAAATCTAGCTAAGAACTTCTTACCTTTCAGGGTTTAGAATCTGGCTTAGTTCACAAGTTGATTACCTAACTTTTGAGATGTTCTTAGTTAGATTTCGGTTGCTTGTTTAAGTTCTTCGATTTCTCTCACGCCCTGATGAAGCATCTTACCAAAATAAGCGAAACGTTGGCAACTTCGGTTACAACAATGACACAGTGAAAACCCGGAAGACCTTCTCATTTTAGTAAAAATAAAACTGAGCAGAAAACCAATTTTTTATGACCAACAGGAACCCACCATAGCCAACCATGTTAAAAAATTGGCGAATATGTTTTTTTGGAATCACACTGGCAGAACTACCAGCATACCAGTTTGCTGAAGTTAATAAAATAAAACACCACTTGGCTAAAACCATTTTTAAAGAGTCATCCTGACATTAATATTGAAAAATCCGAAAGTACCAGTCAAAAGCGCATTTCTGCATTTAATAAATCTGAAGATGAAAAAAATTTTAATAATCTGTTTACAGTTATGGAAAAGTTTAAAGTTTGTGAGAGTTGAATTTGTAATGTAGATAAAACGGACATCTCTACGATCTAGAAACTAGCAAACATTTTGGCATCAAGTGGTCACAAGCAAGTGGGATGCGTAAGAACTTGTCAAAGACGGAAAAATGTTACTATAGTATGCGCTGTAAGTGCTTCAAAACAGTTTGTCCGTGCTATGTTTATATTCACAAGAATACGTATAAATCTAAAATTAATGAGAGGAAGCTTAATTGAAGCGACATACAGAAAAAAGAAAAAATGTTATTTTTTGACTGATTAAAACATTTTTGTAAACATATAAAGGTCTCGGAAGAAGATTCGGTGTTTATACTTGCTGCAGATCACATGGAATTGTTATGGTTTTACTTCCCCCTCACACCTCTCACAGACTTTAACCTTTTAACCTAACTTAGCTTGGACTCTTAAAAAATGCTTTAAACCATGAGTACGACTTGTATCTGAAAACTCATGTCCATGAAAGCCATTACACATTTTGAATTTGCTTCAATTTTTAACAGAGCGTATCTGAGGGTTACCACGATGGACAAAAGAATATCCGAGTTTCGCGCTTCTTGAATATGATTCACTGATCCCAATAAATTTTCTAAATATGATTTTAGCCTTGTATATTACACTGAAGCTTTAGATATACAATTTAAACTTACATGAAACCAACAGCACTCTTGAAATTGAGCAGAGGACCACACAACAAACAATACCGTCAAGATATTACAAATCTCTGCAGAAAACTCCACTTAAAAATACAAAGTAATAGTCAATAAATGAGTGGACCGAACCGTAACCGGAACCAATTAGATGTAATGAAACTATGCACAGGTCTCCGGCCAGTAATGCTGAACTCTAGCTTGGAACGCCAGAAAGTGTTAAAACTCAGTTTGCTCTACCTTGTTTCAGTGTTCCGTTTTCATCTAGTGTTCCTATTAAAAAACTAGCACATTTTTCTGGCCGAAAACAACACTCAGAAATTTTTACTTCCTCGTCATCTAAAACTCAATTAGAAATAAACCAAGAAAAGAGTAATTTTAAGAAAAAAACTGAAGAGTTAAAAAACTGAAGCCAGGAAAAGATAGCCAGGAAAAGTAAGAAAACTGGCTACTAAAGCAAAGAAACGATCTCTAAGCAAGAAACCTGAAATCAGCAATTTACATTTTGTGATTTTGAGTCTGAAAGTTATGATAAAAGAGAGTTTTGTGAGAATGATGAAGTAGATCCAACAAGAGAAAATGAAGAGTGCTTGGTGTGCGGTAAATTCGAACGGGACAAGAAAATTTGGTATCGTTGTGTAATGTGTTTGATTTGGGCACATTCAGAATGTAGTGATTGGAATTCAGCAGTTAATTATACGTGCGATATGTGCGCCAAGGTCAGTACGGTTTTATTTATGGCAAAACGACGACAAAAATCGCTCGTAGGTTAGTGACTAATGTACAACGTCTCCAAATACAAACTTGCTATTTTCATAGATATATTTGGAGCGTTGGAGCTTTCTATAATTAAACCCCTTGTCGTTAAAAGAGTATCTGCTGGCGTTATGAGTCATTCGAAGTTATTTTTTAAATAGATTAATCACTTATACTAACATTAGAATGTCTTCCGGGTTTGGACCGTGTCATTGTTGTTGCAACCGAAGCTGACAAAATAAATTTCCTACACTTTCATCTCAAGGTGTATACCAAATTTCTTGTTCTTGTGGTTTAGTCTACATTGGTGAAACCGGTCGTTCCGTCATTACTCGCATTTCAGAACATAAGCGTTGTATAACGAAAAGGTATATTTCCAAGTCTGCGCTTGCCGAACATCATTTTACTACAGGTCACAAGATAGATTTTGATAATGTTTCGTTGATTGCCAAATCTCCATTCTTTTTCAACAGAAAATTCCGAGAAAGCATAGAAATTATCAAACAACCCAATAACTTTAATTGCGATCATGGTTTCGAACTATCTCCTCTTTGGTTCCTGGTTATTAGTCATTTATCAAAAACACACCCCCTAGCAACCGTAACCCAATCAGGGTCGAGCTTAACCATCCGTGACGATCCTTTTCTTTTAAATACGGAGACTATTTCTTCTTAAGTCACTTCTAAGGAGTTTAGAATCTGGCTTGGTTCACAAGTTGATTACCTAACTCGGTAGTGGTTCTTTGTTAGATTTTCGTTTGCTTTTTCAAGTTATCGTTTTCTTTCTTACATTTTCAGAGTTTAGATTATGGCTTGTTTCACAAATGGATAACCTAACTTTTGAGAAGTTCTTAGTTAGATTTCGATTGCTTGTTTGAGTTTTGGGATTTATCTCACACCTTGATGAAACCCCTTACGAAAGTGGGCGAAACGTTGGCAGCTTCGGTTGCAAACACAGACACCGTCCAAACCCGGAAGACATTCCAATGTTAGTATAAATTCCGGCCGTGGAAGCCTTCGCTATTAGATCACTTACTCTGTAAACGCATCCCGTTCTGTTTACGCCAAACGACTAACGAAAGGCTGTCCACAACGCTCGGTTCTCGGTTAACCTTGTTGAATCTTCTTGTTAACGACCTACTTGGGTAGGACTTACCAACAGATTGCGACATCTTTGTTTATGCGAACGACATCATTGTCACAGTGTTTGTCAATTCCAGACGTAAAATCAAATACGTGCCTAAACATCGTTACAACCTCCGGTTTTTGACTCAACTCTAAAACGAGATCCTTCACTGCGCCTCAACAATACTCCCGTCTGTAGGTTTTTCCAATTTAAGTACCTCGGACTTCTGCTCGACAACAAGCCAAGTTTTGTGAAACATTGCGTTTTTGTGGTTGACAAGTGTAAAAGTGTCAGAAATGTAAATAAAAAAAACTGGCGTGGTCACTAAACAACGTTCCTATAAAGAATTATTAAGGAATGTCTACATATTTTTTAAGGTTATGTTGTCATAAAACCATTTTGAAGTGATATGTACACGTTTGTATTGATTTCCTAGCATGCTATAATTTTTTTAAAAATTTTCTCCTAGATTTCATTAAGATCATATCGACTAAACCTTCTATTTGTGCGTCTCGATATTACTTACCCCTTTAGTAAATTAGTAAAAAAAATCGTCGCAGGTAGGATTTGAAACTATATTATATTTGTGAATTCATTTTAAATTACAAACTAAGCATCTAATAAACTGTTAATGTTAGAATTTTTTTTATTTGAATAAATTAAATTATCTCTAAGAAGCTGTAAAAATAATTCGAATAATTTACATACGTACAAAATTATATAAGAAATACTGTTAAAAATGGCGGATACACCCACTTTCGGTTTTTTTATCAAACCTATCTTTTGATAGAACCGAGAGAATATGAAAAGCCAGCTCCATACCAAACTTTAAGGAATTAGGACTTTTGGTTCGAGAATTATCGTGGGTACATCCAAAGATAATTTAAATAAGATGCAGCACTCCGTATAAAAACACGTCAAAAGAATTTAAAGAATCTCGCTTTCCTTTTAACATATGGAATTTGTTCCTAAAAAAAATCGAGGTAGACAGGATTTCAACCTAGGATTATATCTGGAATTTACTTTAAATTATAAATCAAATATCTAATAAACTTAATGTTAGAAAAAAAAGTATTTGAATAAATTGTTAAGAAGAATTCACTCTATAAGAAACTGTAATAATAATAATTTGCATACGTACGAAATTATATAAGAAAAACCGTTAAAATTGGCGGATACACCCACTTCCGTTACACACAGACACATACATACACACACAGACACGCACACACAGACACAAACACACAGACAGACACCCAAATTTTTTGGTCAAAAATACACTTTTCTGATTCAGAAGACCTTGAAACGTAAAATTAAGCAATAAAAATGTGTTGAAAAAAAATTGCGATCGCTATACTTTCCTTATAAGAAGGTAAAAAGTAAAAATATAGTTTGCTGCGACTGTGCTGCCATTTTTTTCGTTGCGTTGCGACTGTGACTTGATTAAATTGTCAAAATTTAAAATTTACCCTCGCTAAAGAAGTTTCTCTTCAAGAATTGAGATAAATTTAGAAAACGTATAAAATTTCTATTCACTTTACAATGAGTAAATAAAAATAAACTACCAGCTTCAAATTGAACGCTGCGATAAAATATCACTTTTTACAATATTTACGAAACCAACAGCTTATAAGAACATCAAATTTGTTTGGATTATAAAGTGATTGTATTTGAGATACTTTTAATAACACCGCTCAATACTCTATAACGATAAAATCTTAACGTCTAAAAACTAAGATAGCGTATCATTAAATGCTTATAAGATCTTACGGTTGTAGAACAAAGCATTATAATTAAAACATTCAATGGAAAAAAGTCAAAAAAGTTTTAACGAAGATGTCAACGTTAAAACGTGGCCTAGAACATTTGTTCAGGTAACTAAATACTAATGGTGTTTAAATGTTACAAGATTTTGCTTAGGTTCTGGTTGTAACCGTGATTACTTCGATGCATTTAGCTGTGGGACAGATTCTTGGGTATTCTGGTATTATAGTTCCGCAAATGATGGATGAGTACAATATCACTGGTGGCACAACCATACCTATAACGGAATCAGACAGTGCTTGGATTGGTATGTATAGTCTAGTCAACAAGTTTTTATGAATTCTAGTTTCGCTGAGAATTAATATAATATTCAAAAACGATAAAAAATCAGGTGCTATTTACATACGAGTATATGAATAAATAATAATTCTGAATTTTTTCAATTACTTAATGCTTTTGTTAATCAAGTAATAATTTACAATTGGTAAATCAACATATAAACTTTTGTAATTTTCAAACTAAAAACTTTTGGGATTCATTTTTTTAAAGCTTTAAAAAAGATCTGCGTTTATAAAGTTTTTAAATGTGAATTGTTCACATTTTTAATTAACAATTTAGATAACAACATTAGAAAATCAAACGGACTTTTTTATGCTTTCGATTCTTTAAAAAATTGTTATAAACAAATGTATTGTTTATTAAATTCAAAAAAAATTTTTTTCGAGAATTTCTTGATAAAAAAAAAGTTTCTTCAACTTTTTTGCATTGTTTAAAAACGCACTTTTCAATTAACAATTTTTTGTTGTTGTTGACAATTTAAATTAAAACTATTTTTAATGTTTCTTCATATTCTGAAAAAAAAAATTTGTCTATTTAATAAAAAATTTGTTGTATTGAATATAGTCTGTAAAATTTAACATTTTCAGTTTCGGATTAGCGCTTTATTTAACACCGACATATATACACTATTGCCGTTTCCTTCTTACATGTAGGATTTCATCAAGTAAAGCGAGCACGTACATTAGTTATCTGAATTAAGAATTTCACTACACGTTTGAAAGTATTCGTCATAACAACCATTAGGTTAAAAAGAAATACCAAATAAAGCAACCATGCGCTTTCTTAAACACATTTAAAAATTTTACAAACAAGTTTTGAATGGGATTATTCATCAAGGAACTTTCAGATTGGTTTAAAACCATAGTAACGTTGCCTTTGTTGGCTGGAACAACGATGAGATCGAGGTTTCTACAAAGACCTTTCAAAGCTAACCCTTCCAACTTAGAAGTTGCATTTAGAAACTTTAGGTGATTTAAGAATTTTCCCAGTGTGAATACGAATGTCCGATAGAAAACTCAACAGACGAACAATGTCGTTTTTATGAATGTTTGAGCGCAAAAAAAAATTCAAACTTTTAAATAGCATCAATCCCGGTTCTGAAATGAGAGTTACACTAGATAAATTGACGACCGTTTTCAAGAAACCAGTAGTAGATAAAACTTTGTAATTCTTGAGTTTCAATACTTTTGAGATAAACTTTAATGGTTAGCCATAGAGTGGTATTAGACTGCTGGTGAGTAATGTCGTCAACGAGATTTCAACCATCCGGGGATAGAGTTTTGGCAAACTCAAGAGAAAAATAAAAGATCTGTTTTGAAATAGTGTCTAACTCTTGTCTATTTCATCCGTTCCGTATCAACGTTAGACTAGTACAACGTTGAAGGTTTCTAGAAAAACGTGTCTAAGTGTGGAACTTGATTTTAAGGAATGCAGGAATGAAGTGGCCACGAGAACGACTAAGAAAAGCTTAAGTGCAAAAAATTTTGACGAGTTTGTGGTAAAGTTTAGAAAATACTGAGGTTTTAGAACAAATGTTTTTGCCGCAAGTTAATGTAATAACAAAGGCTTCTATGACCGGAGTCTAGACTAAGTTGAGAACGTCTTTCGGGTTTGAACCCTGCCATTGTTGTAACCGAAGTTGCCAATGTTTTGACTACTTTCGTAAGGGGTTCTCAGTTAGATTTTGGTTGCTTGGTTGAGTTCTTCGATGTCTTTTACTGATAAAGCTTACGAAAGTGCGTTTAAAAGAAGAATTGACATAAAAAACAAAAAAATATGAAATTCTAACCTCATCCCCTTTAAGAACCGCATAAAGAAACGTCGACAAAGCAGAAAGTCAACAAGACTAAAAAATTACTAAAAATATTAGTAAGTTTAAGAGCTTTACAAAAAAAATGAGACACAAAAAACAAATATCAAGAATAAAATCAAAAGAACTATAAGTGAAAAAAGTAAAAAAACAAATTAAAAAGCTACAGAAAAAAATAATGAGAAAACTATAAAAAGCACTAATGGCAAGAAAATTAAATGTCACGAGAGATTCGATAAAGATTAGATCAAATATTTAAAGTATTTAATTGAAAATATTACAAACGTAATTTCTTATCTAGAAATCGTCACTCTTTCACCTCTAAATTCCAAAAGTTAAAAGTTTCTTTAAGAAAATTTCCTGTTTCTTTAAAATCTTTTTTTAAATTTGCGATATTTACAATCGGCGCTCCTTGAAATTTTTCAAAAAGTTTCTAGATGCCATTCCGAAGCGAATGATACTTCAATTATAATTTTCTGAGAATTCAAACTGGAATTTGGCAAACGCGTACTTGTTGAGTGGCGATTGACTGATATTTGGTTTTTGTGTGTCCTAATCAAAAACATCAATATTCGTTCGTTGATGTAGTTACGCAATGAAAAAAAAACTTCGAGCTTCAAAGTGAAAAAAATTTTTTCAAGGTAAATTATTGTAAACCTTTCAATTACCTTCAATATTACAACGCACTGTTTGTCTTTGGGTCGAATCGACCCTTTTAAACTGAAAAACATTTTCCACACATATTTATAACTTTATGAAAGCGAATTTACACTTTTTAATATAAGTATTACATACTTTATATTTAACGCATAAGTATTCATTTACAATTATTACATAAACTCAGTGTATGATCTTTGCATATGAAACATTTACATTTATGGCAGTTTGTGGTCGTTTTTCTGTATTTTGCGTTACCACACAGCTTACATCTACCTCTTTTCTTGTTTTTATTAGTTTCGGCTGCATTGTCGACTTTTTTCACTGTAGAGGATTTCTTTGATTTAATTGCCTTTACAATAGCTGCACTAGAAACTGCTCTAGGAACTCGTTTCGGCGCTTTGATAAAAGGTGTTACCAGTTGATAACTCAATTCCTCTAGAAATTAGCTTCGTTTACGCAATATATTTGGGTTTACTGGTCTCCATAAAATATAAGCATTGTATGCACTTATATCAAGTATGTTTATAAAAAATAATGATAAGCCAACGAGAAGTCATCATCTTGCACGAGTAGGCAGCAACACGTTTATCTACGGTATCCACTGACCTTTTTGTTTTATTGTAGTCAATTATTATGTCAGGTTTTTGATGGTCTTTATTAGAAATTGCAGAACAATTTTATTTTTCTTTAGAAAATACGACACAGTTACTGTATCTTTAGTAAAAACAAACTTTGACGCTAAAGCTGGTACCGATTTTTTTACAATTATAGATGTTGGTATTTCAGGTTTACTCTGCCTAAAAGTACCAAGAAGAGTAGTTTTTCTTTTCAGCAAAAGTTGACCCAAGTGGTCATATTGAGTACAATACTCTCCATGCCACTTAGAAATAATTTCCAACATGCATTTTTTCCAATTTTTCTCACTGCGTATGAAATAAGTCCTGTAGTCAACTTGATTATATTTTAACTAGCAAATCGCGTATTTCTTTTTGAAGGTGTACCTCTCCAAATAAATTAATTTATTGTTTTAAACTAATTCATCTTCTTTTCATTTTGCTGCTGTGCTAGCAGTATTAGCACGATTTACAAGTTCACATTCACTTTCAGAAGAATCATCTGCGTCTGCAGAGGTTTTGTAGATCTAGCCTTATCCTTCTGAAACGTCTTCGCCTAAGTCTGAAAACGTTGACAGCTCTTATAACTTTTTCTTGGATAAAAACCATTTAGACATTGCTTCAGCTTGTAATAAACTTTTTACTTTTGCAAAGAACAAGCAAATAGAAGTAGATAATGACAAATTTTTCATTTACTATATATAGAAAGCCAACAAGAAAACTTAATTTGCCTGACAAATAGAAACTATCCAGTTTTCTATATTGATTATTTAAATTCTAGCGGAAGGATTACATATTAAGTATTCAACTAAATAATATTTTAACAATAGATACTTAATTAGGATGTAACCTAAGGAAATAGAAAGGTTAAGTAGGATTGTGTTTGGTAGAAAATATATATAACTTTTTAAAATTTTATCAAAACTGAAAACAAAGTCTTAAAGATTTTATGAATTCGAATTACAAAATTATATAAGTAGTTGGTAGTATTTGTTATTGCGTATGCTACGTATAATAATCTCAAAAATGTTTACTTCCACGTTTCCTATAATATGCTGGATAGCTAACCATGAATTACAATGAAACCGAAATCAGCCATTTGGGGGTTGACAAAATATTTTTATGTGATTGGTTAACGACATATAGTAATGTTTACTATGTTGTAGGTATCTTATGAACTACTACTAAAGAAACCTATATATGTTTATATATGAAACTAAACTTTTTTTAATACTCGTTGTAAGATACCCACAAGATGGTAGTTATCATTATATGTCGCTAACATAATCACATTCAAACTGACTAATAGCAACATTTTGTTTACTTTACAAATGATCGATTTTGGCTTCACTTTTTTTAAGTGCAGATGATATTTGAGTTACCCATCTAGTATTTTAGTAGTACGGATAAACACCCTTGACTAATGTAAACTAACTTAGGATACAATCTTATTTTCCAAGTTGATCAACTTTGTTATGTTTTACTTTTGACGCTAGTGACATAAATTACTATTACAGCAAGCGCGCCACTCTTATCCGGCATAGTTGCGTCTTTACTTGCCGGAGTATTAATAGATAGTATTGGAAGACTTAAAACTATCATACTATCGGGCATTCCTGGCGTAATTGGCTTAGTTCTCATTGCAAATGCTTCAAATATGTCTATGATCATCTGGGGCCGGCTTGTACTAGGCATTACTTTTAGTAAGTATCGTTGCTCAAGTGTTATTGTTTAAATTTTTAAATACCTTTTAGTGTTTATATTAAATTCCACTGCCGTTTATATAAGTGAAATCAGCAGACCAGACTTAAGAGGTTCCTTTTTAGGTTTGATGGAATTTTTTTCATCTATAGGTATTGTTTAATTTAATTTATTTTCTAATGCATATATGAGCAATTGTAGGCACAGTACTGGTGTATTTAAAAGGCTGGGCTATTCATTGGAAAATCATAGCTTGGGCTGCTAATGCATACCTCATAATACCTATTGTCATTATATTTTTTGTACCAGAAAGTCCAGATTGGTTAGTATCTAAAAAAAGAATAGATCAAGCCAAGAAATCTTTGACTTGGTTTTATAAATACAACTCCGATAGTTCCACACTAGTAAGTGCCTTTTTTTGCCACGTTTTAATAATTATGAAAACTGTTTTAGGTAGATCAAAGACTGATTGCCATAGAAAAAGAGCAAATTCAAAAAGTATTAGAAGAAAAGTATGATTGGAAAGAGCAGTTAAAAATGTTTCTGTTACCTACTTTTTACAAGCCATTTTTGATTCTAACTGTGATTTTCTTTATGCAACAGCTCACCGGCGTTCTTATAATTGCATCTAATTCCGTGATTTTTTTTGAAGAAATGGGAACTAAAATTGATCCGTACTTAGCATCAACTTTCATTTCATGCATGAAAGTTGTAATGACGTGTGTTGCAACGATTTTGTTGAATAAATTTAATAGGCGCACGTTGTTACTGGTTAGTGCTGGTGGTATGTGTCTGAGTATAGGATTATGTGGATTAAACACTTATTTAATTCAAGAAGGTAATTTAGTTAAGAGTGTTGGAGGTTATTAGTCATTTATTTTTTAGGTACGTTGAAGCATACGTGGATTCCTTTATGTTTGCTATTACTTTACATCGCGTTCTCATTGATTGGAATTGCGCAGGTACCATTTTCAATTGCCGGAGAAATATTTCCGCTTAAGATACGTGGTGTGGCTTACAGTTTAATCGTAAGCGTAGCAAATTTATTTGGTTTCGCTGTGTTGCAGTTGTATTTTCCACTATATCGTCTACTCGGAAGTTCTGCAAATCTGCAATATTTCTTTGCTAGCATGTGTTTGGTCACGATGATTTTTATATATTTATTTTTGCCGGAAACTCATAACTTTGAGTTAATTGATATTGAAAATCATTTTTGGAAGCACACTATATATAGCTCATCTAGAGTAGATAAATCTTAAAGTTATTACTAGTGATTGTGACTTATGTTAAGTCAAATTAAGTTATTTATGTAAGTTATGTACTAGTATTTTTTATATTCGCAATTGTTACAATATGTTAGTATATGCGAGTTTGTTGTTTTTGTATATCTTCGTCTTTGCTAGAATATATTTTTACACAACTCTCCTGCTCTTAATCTTTTTACTTCTCACAAATTTATATTTTTACCAAACTTTACTGTTCTTTTTTCTGGTTACATTTTTATTTTACTATAAAAAGTACGTATAAATTTTTTTTATTGTTAAATAGTATATCAGTCAGCAATTGTTGATATTAGAATTTAACATTTTGACGATTGAGGTGACTCTATTTCTCATTAGAGACTTGGGCTAATGTTATAGTATACACGGTTTTTTATCTCGAAAACTATTTGGTCTAGCAATACGGGAAAAAAAATTCATAAACTAGATTACATATAGAGAGTTCACTGAAAATATTTTCACTTTTGAAAACCTTTTAAAAGCGACGCAATCAGGGAGTGGTTACAAAAAAAATGTATAATCTGCCAGTGTTTACTAAAACGCGTCACCAATTTAACAAGAAAATTTCAAAAAAAGTGCCATTTCGTGTTTCTAATGTAGAATCTTACGAAGTATACCACAGTTGCAAACTATATGAAATAAAACATTTCTAATCGGCAATACGTTCATTTCCGTCTATAAAGGTTATGTCTTTGCCTAACAGTTTTGCATGGAGATTTAGAAAATTCGTAATAGACAATTTTAATGTTGAATTATATAAGCTTTCAAACTAGGTAGGTTAATTAATATCTTTACATTTAAAATCATTGAAAAAATTACGATTTTTTGTAACCACCAAAAGTGAAAATATTTTCAGTGAACTCCCTATATGTGATTTAGTCTATAATTTTTTTCCCGTATTGCTAGACCAAAAATAAATTTGAAAGCCGCGCTTAACCACAATTTTTCTTTCAGTGACATTTATCACTCCGAAGACGCAAGCTGAAATGTCTTGCAAAACGTCAGTTTATTTGGGTTCACGAACGACAATACCGCAAAGGCCAAGTTCTACTTCTTGTTTTGGCTTTCAAGGAGAGACTAGGACCAATTCTAAAAAGTCTGGGTGTTTAACTACGACGCGGTCTAAGTCGAAAGTCGCTTATAATAATATTACTATATAAAAACGTGGAACAAACTATATTTTTTATAACAAAGTCTAAACATACTTAACAAAATTCTTTGAAGTCAGTTCTACATAAGATATAGTAAACCAGAAGTCTAAAAATTCATGCTGAAGTGTTGACAAAAATTCATATCAACTATAATGCCGACTCTAAACAATCGTCAAATTTGTTTAGACTTTATAAATAATATAATTCTGGCACACAAGATTGTCTTGCGAAACGTCAGTTTGTTTGGGTTCACAAACGACAATACGGCAAAGGCTAGGTTCTACTTCTTGTTTTGGCTCTCAAGAAGAGACTAGGACCAAGCCTAAGCCTGAGTGTTTTACTAGGACACGGTCTAAGCCGAAAGTCGCTTATAATCATACATTTTTAACGTTGTTTTGAAAGATTTACGGAAGCAGTGTTTTTTAATTTTACTTCTAATTTTTGTTTAAATTTTATTTTGCTTTAGTTTTGATTTTGTTAGTTAATGAATTAAAATAAATGTTAAACAATTAAAATGTAACAAAGCTTTTATTTTGTTAGTCTTTGCGTTATGTGATGTTTTTATAATTTTAGAATTTAGTGGGATACAGTTTAATAAGGTAAGTGCCGTTTAGAGTGTATCAAACAGGAGTGGACCTTTGGTTGGCAAGGTCGAGAAACCCCTTTTTGAGCTATAGACCTTCCTGGCGCCCTTTTGATTTAGACTTTTGTTAATTTGATTTGACGTTAATAATTTTCCAAAATTCTATCGAAATAAGTTTTTTCTATAGTCCTGTTAAGCTGTCTAAATAATTTGAAAGTGTTCTAATTTAATAAAAGTACTACTAAAACTAAAAAAACTGAACTGTGAAACAGTCTACCATTAGATATTTGAATTTACCGCTATAGTTTTCGGTCCAAATAAAGTCAATGTGCAATATTTTATTATATCTAAGTCTAAGAACTAATTAAATCATGCAAACAATTTTTTTTTGAACAAATAGGAAGAGCGGCTATGGGTTCTCCATTTAGTTATAGGCAATCTCTACGTAGAGAATTTTGAAACTGAAGTATTAAAGAAAGCTGAGTTTAAACCAAAATTTTTGTTCAGATACGTTTGTTATATGGCCTCTAGGCAAAGATAAACTAAATCAGTTCTATCAACACCTGAACTTTTGTAACATTCGGTTCATTTTTGTATTACTACAATTTCTGAGAAGTACGTGGTATTTTGGTTCGTTTTATTTATTAACAATGCGTTTGTAGTCATTAGTAGCACTTTAGCACAATTTACATGATTTGACGTTTTTAAATTCATTTTAACTTTAATGTCATTTTTTTGTCAAATACAAATGCACTTAAATTCATTTCAGTCTATTATTTCAGTCATAGATTTATAATTTATTTGATCCTTTTTATTCATAAATATATTGTTTCAGTCGTAAAAATTTTGATTGTAATTCAATATTGTTTTAATTCTAAATGCGGTCATGGTTGAGAACGTTTTTTTGTAGGATTTATTTTGCGTCATATTTTTTTGTTTTATAGGAATTCACAGGTTTGGCTCGGTTTTTAAAAGCTGGCTTGAAATCAGGAAATCAAAAAAATTAAGCTAAAGTTTTGAAATTTCAAACTTTTAAAAAGTCAAGCGAAGTTCAAGATTAGCTAAGCCAAGCTTTTTCACGTCAAGCTTTCAAGTTTTAACTAAGTTTTTAAACTCTTGAAAATATCATCTTAATGTAAAATTTATACCCCAAAATAAAGTTTATCGAAAGCAGTTTGCACAAATCACTTTAGCAAACAGCGTCAATTGAAGAAATCAAAAGATTAAGCAAGTTGTTAAGCTGAGTTCTAAGAAAGCTAAATTTAGAAATTATACTTCTTACATTGCAACGTTTTTTGTGTATTTAGCTGAAGTCCTGTTTTAGTTACAACCGCAGATAAACCGCAGATAGTCGTACAAAAATCAATCTAACTGCAAATTATCGCTTATTGGAATTACGGATAATGTTATCAGTTGGGTAATATATCACTTTATTAAAGAACGGGCCAGACATGCCACTATATAGAAAAACCAGCGTCTATATCAAAGGTCTATATTAACCATCATTTTTGTTTGTTCAATTTTCTTCTTAAACAATAAGGGTTAAGTGGAATACCAGATTTTGTTAGCTTTAGCAATATCTGAACTTCGCCGTATTGCATTGAAAGTAAGATATATATAATTTATGTTTCAGTTTCTTTTTTAAGTAAATAATGTGTTTATTAGATATGTGGCAACGGTTTTTCTTCTATGATATTACTTTCAATCAATAAAAGACATTATTATTAATTTAATTTATTTTGCATGAATTTTTTATCTAAATTTTTACAATATGCTTGTTTAGAGTGAAAAATTTTATCATTGTACCCCAAAGGCCCAAAAATAGTTATTTGGCATATCTTGCTTTACTTTTGCAGTGTTATTTATTTATTCAAGTATTTTGAAAGCATGTGGGTACTAGAATAACAACTCCACTTAACTACGTCTTATGTGATAACGTTATTTTGTATTTATTTTTATTTTTAGTGTTAGCAAATTACTGAGAAGAAATGAATAGTTCTTAGAACAGTGAATTAAACATTATAACGTTGTTTTTTATTTCTTTTTGTTAACGGTGTCAACAAACTATTTATTATTTTATTTTTATGCTTTTTGGCAAAATTACTCGCAAGCAACGTGATCTGTTAGTTTAATTCTTTTGTGGATATTTTCTATGGGTTACGTGGTTTAACCTTCCGATTAATCCGATTACCATTAGGGTCTTTTTTGACCACAGACGTGTTGTTTTTGTTGTCTTTTCTTAAGTTTTTTTTACAACTGTCCCAATATTTTTTTAGCTGAGTTTCTTTCAACAATGTTTAATAATATTTAACAAATTTTTCAATTGTTATTTGTTTTGCGATGTAAAAAAAAATATTGTCGTTGGGGTCATATTTGAGGTCGTTGTAAGATATGTCCAAGAGCAAATGAGAAAAAATGTTCGGAAACATGTGAAAAGTGCAAACTCTTTGTATGTAAACAACATTGCCAGATAAAAACTACAATAATATGTAATAGTTGTTGCCCTCACTAATTTATGTTTACATTTTATTTTTATTAGTTTATATGAATTCTAATGTTAATTTAAAATATTAATAAAGGTTACCATTAGAAATTAATCGGTTTTTCTTTACAAAATAAGAAAAAAAACTTGGGGTCAAATCTGACCCCACTTGGTAATCGGCGCAAAAATTGCTTGGTAATCCGAAGGTTAACAGTAGTATTAATATTACTGTATGTTAACTATAAGTAATGCACATTAGGATAAAACTATTTGTATCATAATTAGTATTAGTGGTGATTTGACTTTCAACGCTCAAACGCCTCGCGATTATTATGGATGTACCTTTAATTTTCCCGGCATGCAAAATTCTCAAAAAGCTTTTACAGTAATCAAGCTTTGCTGCAATTTTCAAATTTTTTACAAAACGTGAATTCAACGCCATATCCTCACAACTAACCAAATCGCTTCTCTCTAAACCAATATTTAGCTAATCCCCTACTCAACTCAAATACTCAATATAACTTTACGACAAACCCCCAACAAAGCACTTCACATATTTCATCACAGATTACAAGCGACATGTCCTCTATGGAAGAGAGTAACATAAAAGAAACGAAAATTCATGACTGGCAAATAGTTAAAACTTATAAAAATGCAAAAGAAATCCTAAATCTACAGCTAATATTACTAATACACAGCAAATTAATACTCAAAACAAATTTAACGTGTCCTACAAAATACTCCTCAAGAAGAAAACACGAGCAGTAATACTACAAATGATAATGGAATTGCTAAAATATCAAATCCCCCACCTATCTTTGTATACGGCGTTACCCACATAAACAAAATAATTGAAAATTTGACTGATATGACAGAAAAAGAAACCGATCAATGCACAGCCTTACAAAATGATAAGATAATTAATGCCCAAAACCTTCATACATGAACAGTAATAATATAATTCCTCATACTTACCAAATAAAACAGAACAGCATACCGAATCGTGATTTGCAATCTCCACTATTCAATTCCTTTAAGGAATAGTATTGATGAACTAGAACGACATGGACATACCGTACGCAACTCAATTAATATTAGGCATTAACGATTTTCTATATAGATCTTGAACCAAAAGAAAATAAACAAATTAATAAACTACAGTACCTAAGTAATATAATAGTAGTAATAGAAACACTGCACAAAAAGAACATTATCCAGTGCACCAAGTGTCAACTATACGGTTACTCAAAGACTTACTGCAACAGGCCTTATCAATGTGTCAAATGTGAAGGTAACCACAAATCAGATGATTGCACAAAACCCAAAACCGCATACGCACTATGCGATGGTAACTATATTACGATGTATGGTTTATATGGACCTTCTTAATACAAAAAGAAAAGCATCCGGACAAATTACCCATACTTCAAAGTATCAATTCCAAACCTAAAATGTAGTTGGAGCAAACTCTCTTAATAAAACAATAGGCCGACTATCTTATGCGCAAATGGCTAGTAGCAGAAATAATAACAATCAAATTTCAGATTTGAGAATCCAAATGGACACTTAATTAATGGAATTTAAAAAAGTGTTCTCGCAACTTATAGCGAAATTATAAAATTTCTCTAACATAAGATAATTATCATATTATTCGTATAAGAATAGTAGTTTACGTAACAAGAGTCGAAAGTAAGCAATAGCATAACGAACGTTAATGCGACGCGAGGCCGCACGACCGAGCGTTGCATGTGAGTTATGCTATGATTCTTTCGACGAGAGTAATGTACATTATTTTTTCTGTTGCTTTTCATAAAATTACATTCTTTTTTAAAAAAATTAAACAAAATCAACAGAAATATAATATGTTGGTACTACATTTATTACTAAATCTGTCAAAGTTGACATTAACTTTAACATCGTTTTTCTTCAATTTTAACTGAATTTCAAGATTTTTAAAATGATTTTTCCACCTGTCGCATACTGGTTCTAATATAATAATTGACTTTGAACACTTACTTTTATGTGGATTTCTAGTATTCATTTTGCCACCCTAGAGCTTTTTTTGTTCATTAAGTAACTACACTAATGAACGAATATTGACGTTTGCGATGTTGGCAGCACAAAAACGTATTTTACCGAACGCACGATGTTTAAAATACCACATTACTCTATGTATCACACCAACCATCCTGACGGCACAGCGCATGGTGGCGCTGCAGTTATTATAAATAACACTATAAAAATCTAAATACCAAACAGATCAAATACAGGTAGCAGTAGTCGTTTAACATTGCTGCAATGTGCAGTCCTCCAAAACACGTAATTAGTACAGTAGAATACCAAAACTTCTTTAGACAACTAGCAGGAAAATTCATTATAGGAAGCGACTAGAATGCAAAACACAGAAATGGGGAATCCAGACTTTGCACTACAAAAGGAAGAAACTTAAGACAGGCTATCACAAACTTAAATTGCTCTTATTTTTCTACAGGCCAATCTATCTACTGGCCATCGGATGATAATAAAACTCCCGATCTTCTAGACTTCTTTATGCTGAAAGATATTTCACCCAGTTACGTAGAAGTAAATGCATGCTAGGACCTCTCCACAGATCACACTTCCATTATTATGACATTCAGCACTCACATCATAAATTGATCAATAGTTCCACGTCACCGAGAACAAACTGGTCTGTATTCAAAACATGGTTAGATAAAAATCTGCGGCTAAATATTCTATTAAAACAATAAGATAAAATTAACAGAGCGGTTCATTACCTCACACCCAAGCTATACATACGGCAGCAAAACTAACTACGCCACAAATAAACTTAGAAAAAGGAACCCGCATTCAACATTCACGTGTCCATAAAACACCTAGTGGCTCAAGAAAGAAAAACCAGACGCTTATGGCAAAGAAGTCGTAATCCAATAGACAAGAGAGAATACAATAGTCTAACCCAACAATTAAGAACAGCATTACAGGATATTCGAAACGCCCTCTAAGAAAAGAAGATAGTAGTTGAGCAAAAACTGAACACAATAAGGCACACTTATCACAAGTCTATAATGCGCACGAGGCGAACAATATTGGCGATAATCAAGTTACATACTTTTTAGATTCCTGCTGCCCTATGATGCTACCAATCAAACCTTTTTCTCTAAACAAGGCGAAACAAAAGATTTTAAAATGTAATAACTATAAAACATCCGGATTTGATTTTATGACTGGCTTCACCTCAAATCAACTACTCAGAAAAGCTTCAATTCTGTTAACTTTCATATATAACCATTTACTAAGATTAGCATATCATCCGATCACTTGGAAGTTCACACAAATAATAATGGTCAACAAACCAGGTAAACCTCCAAATATGCTCGCCTCGTATCGGCCAATAAGCTTGCTACCAATAATGTTCAAAATTGTAGAAAGACTGCTGCTCAAGAAAATTTTGGAAGATACTGAAATAAACACAGTTATACCAATTCATCAATTTGGTTTTCGAGAAATCTATTTTACTGTACAACAATGCTATAGGATCATTCAAAAAACACTCACATAAACCTTGAAGAGAAAAAAATAATTACAGTTGCTTTCCTAGCTTTTGACCGTGTATGGCACAAAAATCTCCTCTATAAACTTAAATTGTTCTTTCCTACACTTCACATTCTGATTGCAAAATTATACTTTTCAGAGCAATACGTTCAAGTAAAATTCCACACAGAAATTTCTAACGATTACTCTACAAAATCCAATGTCCCACAGGAAAGTGTCTTGGGTTCCATTTTCTACCTAATCTTCACGCAAATCACCGTGATATTAAGTGTCTTTCACTCTCACTAAGCAATATGCAACTGTCAGTTAACACCTAACTAAAGTATCTTGGATTAATCATAGATCAAAAACTTTCCACATTATGGCAAAGAAAACGCAACCTAAAAATGCAGAAAATAGGTTGGCTAAAAAGACAAAGATCAAAACTTACAACAGAAAGTAAAATTCTGTAATAAAAATGCATACTAAAGCCTATCTGGGCATATGGATTCCACTTCTGGGGATGCGCAAAACCATCCAATATACAAATTATACAGAGAATCTAATCCAAAATACTAAGAATGATTTTCAGTGCTTCCTCAGTAACAAAACCCTGCACGAAGGTACCGACATATAGATCAAGAAAACACCAGACTAACCAGAAAATATCTGTAACAACTCCTCGAACACCCCAACGAGGAAGTAAAACAACTTTACATGGGCAACGGGTATTTTAAGCCAATAAACACATCATACGATCTTAATGGTAGTCAATTATCTTTTATTCCCAACTAGCATTTTTGGTGATTGCGACGTGGCAGCCACAGTTGTAGGAACTGTAGAGTGGCGTGCCACTAGTCACTACCACGTTACAGGAACAGTTCTATACCGTGGCTACCACCAAAATGGGGAACAAATATTGGGTGGTCGTTACGTGATTACAACCATTTTATCACTTATAAAATAACATTACAGCCAGGTAAAATCCACGTCGTTGCCAAGTGACGGCGTGGTGACCATTAGTGGCCCTGAACATTTCAGAAACTGCTTTAATGTATTTATATCTCTGTCCCATTTTTAAATGTTGTTTACTTTCCCATCTACATCCCTTCTTTATTTTACAAATGGACAACCAGGTTTACTTCGATCAAACTGTTTTAAGTTTCTATGAACTACATGTTTATTATTGAATTTGTACAACATTTGCTAACAGCAAAATTGCAACAAAGGCAAGTTTACTGTTAAATGTAGAGGTTACAGTTTGAAATGTAACCATGCGCCAACAAAATTTTCATTTTTTTTAGAAAAACAAAATTAAAAAGTCCTAAATATAAAATAAAAATTAAATAACTATACAATCTAAAACACATTTTATTGGTATTTACATTATAAATTTAATTATAATTCATTAATTTCTTACATTAAATGTGTTGTTACTTATAAATTTTATATACATATTTAGAATAATTGGCAAATTTTTGTTAATGGCGGCATAGAGATTGTTCATAAATATGGCTACTTAGAAATAAAGTAACTGTTAAGTGGCAAAAACTAAGGATAGGCACTTTGGAGTTACTTTCACTCAATAAATGGCCAAGAGAACTAAGAAACATCCAATCAAATTTCAGAACACTTAAAAGTGATTTTTAAAAGTGGCAGCATTGGTGGTGACCACGTGAATTTTGTTGAATGGCCATTCAATAAAATTTACATGCTTTCACGTTCATATTCATAATGAAGTTGGATACATAACCTAACTAATTTATATTTTATTATCAACTTCATTTCATAACGTATAATTACAATCAATTATTTTGAACACTCTTAATAATATTGTTATCCAGCTTATACATTTGTAATTGTTCTAAATCATTTTCACATTATGGATTATATGTGTTATTAAATGTCAAATTCTTGATAACTAACTTCACTTTACGGATTAAACTTTTGATATCTTCCTGGAAAGCAATTTTAGGTTAGACAGATTTAAATACTAGCAGTGTATTTTTTTATACCGAGCCGATTTGCATTGTAGAAAATAGGCCACTACTTAGTTACCGTAACTTAAAAGTGGATTTCAGAAGTAAATGTCACTATGTAGTGGCTTTAATCTAAAATGTCTCGTGAAAATCACTTATGGAAGTGGCTAAAACGTTACAACAACGACAACATATTACTCTAGAGTGCACCTACATTTTAGGTATATTTTGAGTTTCCAAAACGTGGCCAAAACTTTAATAGCCACTTTAAAGTGGTTGTTACTTTAAAGTAAGATTTTAGTGATTAGATTTAGTGGTCGCCACTTTAATTTGCCACTATAAAGTTAAACAAACTTATAAGTGATTTTACTTAGTGAAAATAACGTTTGAAAAACTTTACTTTTCACCACAAAGCTACAGAACTACAAAGTGGTTAAGAAAGGATGTATCCACGTAATTTCCACTATAAATCAATAGAATAAAGTTATAATTACTATGAAGTTGCATATAAAGTGTTAAATATGTAATAATCACTAAACTGAAGTGGCAGTATAAGTTATTCTCACTTTGATGCTACTTGGGTTGTACTAGCCATGAGAATTATCGTTGGATAATTTCTTCTTCAACTATAATTCATTAATCCCATTTACTTATAGCTGTAAGCAGCAGTTTATAAATTCACAAAAAAATTTGTGTTATTTCATTTAAACCTACCGATTTATACAGGTACAGGTTGTTATTGTAAAAGGTGGAATTAGAGCATATATACAAGCAAAAAATGTCAAAATAAAAGTTCCATTAAAATATTTAAAAAAACAACACTTTAGCAATATAAATCATAAACTACGGACTTTTTGCATTGAATAGTCGTTGACAACGGGAATAAAAGTAAACTGTTCTAAGAAGTGTAAATTTATTATTAGCAATTTGCTGACACCAATAAAAATAAATACAAAATAATATTATCGGATGTGACGTAGTTGAATTGCTGTTGTTAAATTAAGTTGTTATTCTAAGAACTGCACATTATGTTTAAGTACACTAGATAATTTCCATAAAAGTTATAATAATTCAAAACGTCCTTCATTTGCTGAAACCCGAACTTTCAGACATCGCCAAAAATTATTCGTTACTCGCGTAAGTAATTACACATTGTGTCTAATAAAAATCTTCTCTTGTCTATTATTTACGAGTGCTTCGGATACTTCACTTTTTGTATAACCCCAGAAAAAAGTTTAAGAGGTTAATATTTGAACCACGGGCTTTCTATAACGACCTGTAAACATTATATTAAAAAATAGCAAACAGGTAAGTTTACATGCAAAGGAGCTCCATCGTGCATAGACCACATTGTTCGGTAAACTTCAAGTGATACGTAAAAAAAGTGAAAAAGTCTTTAGAGCTCAAATAATCTTACATTTGTTTCAAGGCTTGGTAACCGTTTATTAATATTTTTTTGATTCTCGCATTTTATTAGGCATGTACAAATATTCACAAGTATGGACAGCACTTTACGGAAAGTGTGTTTTTAACTTTAATTCTAAAGTTTCATCTCCGGATAAAAGTTATCATTTCCGCGGATTTTGCACTAATTCCAGTTTACCTTGGTCGGCATAGTTTGATCTTTCAATCTTCACGTAGTGTTTTCGTTTTTCTATTCTGATAGCGTAGTCGTATTTTTGAGAAAACGTTTTGATTCCATCCATCTAATTATTTTGGTCGCGTTTTATGTATGTAGGTATGTATGTGTTGGTTTTATTCTTTGTACAGTTTTTTTAAACAGCTTCTTATCTGAGTGAAAAAAAAAATACAAGTTTTGTGCAGTGTCTGTTATCAACTATCCATAAACTAATCAAATTAGAAAGCACAATCTACGAGCAATTGTCTAATCTACTACAGTTTAAACGCTGACGAATTAATTACATTTATATGTTTACCGTGCTATCCTTATATTAATTGTTTTATGTATAGTGTCCACCAATCTCATAAGATTTTAATTATAGCAGGACAACATGCTTCATATATCTTATGAAATTACGCTATTACTAGTGTGAATCTAATAGGATATTATAAAGTTCAAATAGAGATAATAAAAATTTTAAGATAAAACCATACTTTACAGTGTGAAATAAAATAAAATCAAGTTAAAAACTATCTAAAACAATAAACTAATTAGTAACAAATATAGCACATAAAAGAAAATGTTTTATTTAGATTTTACAGTAGGTAATTTTATTTGAAATATTAACATGGCTAAATACTCCATAATTATATAATCTTAGTCTAAAAAGCAAAGATAGCGTATCATTAAACGCTTATAAGTCCTCGTTGTTTCGGAACAAAACATTTTAGTTTAAAAATTTAATGGAAGGTCAAAAAAATTTAAAAGAATTTGTCAACGATAAAACGTGGCCTGCTGCATTTCTACAGGTAACTAGTTTTTAGTTGCATTTGAATTTTACCTTGTTTTGATTAGGCTCTGGTGTCAATCGTAATCACTTCGATGCATTTAGTAATAGGACAGATTATGGGGTATTCTGGTATTATAGTTCCGCAAATGATGGAAGAACAAAATGACACTGATAGTAAATCAATACCTATTACAGAGTCGGACAGTGCTTGGATCGGTACGTAAAACTTTCTAAAGAGTTGCGATTTTACTAAAAATTGGTGTATAGCCAGTGCGCCACTTTTATCTGGCTTAGTTGCGTCTTTAGTTGCAGGAGTGTTAACAGATAGTATTGGAAGAATTAAGACTATCATGCTTTCAGGAATTCCAGGTGTAGTCGGTTTAATACTAATTGCTACTGCTTCAAATATGTCTATGATTATTTGGGGACGATTTATACTAGGCATTACTTTTAGTAAGCACATGCACTAACGCGGTCTTGTGTTTCAATCCTTAATTTTGTAGTGTTTATTGGAAATCCCACTGCGGTTTACATAAGTGAGATCAGCAAACCAAACTTAAGAGGTTCTTTTTTAAGTTTAATGGAAGTTTTTATGTCAATAGGTAACAGTTAATCTAATTTATTTTCTAAAGCATACACGAGCAATTATAGGCACAGTACTAGTCTATGTAAAAGGCTTAGTCATGCATTGGAGAACAATAGCTTGGGTCATTAATGCATATATCATCGTACCGATTATCATCATATTTTTTGTACCAGAAAGTCCAGATTGGTTAGTATCTAAAAAAAGAATAGACCAAGCCAAGAAATCCTTGACTTGGTTTTATAAATACAATTCTGATAGTTCCAAATTAGTAAGTACTGTTTTTAGGCCACGTTTTAATAATAATCAAATTGTTTCAGGTGGATCAAAGATTGATTGCCATAGAACAAGAACAAATTCAAAAAACGTTAGAAGAAAAATATAATTGGAAAGAGCAGTTGAATATGTTTCTGTTGCCCACTTTTTACAAGCCATTTCTGATTCTTACTGTGATCTTTTTTTTTCAACAATTTACTGGTTATCTTATTATTATATCTAACGCCGTGGTTTTTTTTGAAGAAATTGGAACTAACATGGATCCGTATTTAGCGTCGACTTACATTTCTACCATGAGAGTTATAATGACGTGCGTTGCGATGATTTTGATGAATAAATTTAATAGGCGCACGTTGTTACTGATTAGTGCTAGTGGTATGGGTGTAAGCATAGGCTTATGTGGATTAAGCACTTATTGGGTTCAACAAGGTAAACCAATTATAACGGTTAGAGGTTATTAATCTTTTGTTCCTTTAGGTACATTAAAGTACTCGTGGATACCTCTATGTCTTTTGTTACTCTACATCTGCTTTTCATCAACTGGAATAGGGTTCATACCATTTGCAATTGCCGGCGAGTTATTTCCACTTAAGATACGTGGAGTAGCTTATAGTTTAATTATTAGTGTAGCAAATTCATTTGCTTTTGCAGGATTACAAGTTTATTTTCCATTATACCATTTTCTTGGCGGCTCCGCAAACCTGCAATATTTCTTTGCAAGCATGTGTTTGTTTGCAATTATTTCTATATATTTATTTTTGCCAGAAACTCATAACTTGGAGTTAATTGACATCGAAAATCATTTTTGGAAACACACTATGTATAAGCCATGGAACATGCGAAAATCTTAGACATCTTGTTATTGTGTTTGCCACTTGAAGCTAAGTTATTGTGTATATTTTATGAATTTTTTATTATTGCATTTAGAATTGTTAAAATAATTTAAACATTAACATATGTAACCAACACCGGTTTTTGTTTTTCTTCTTTTTTCCGGCTATTTCCTTGTTTTTAGTTTTTTTTCTTTAAAATTAATTTTACAAAACTGTTTAAATTTTTAGTTCCTCTAAAGACTTATTTACACGGATAGAATAATGAGGCAAGTACTTAATAGAATAGAGCATCATTTCTCAAACTATTTTAGGCGTGGGGAGCCCTTTCAAGTAATTGTTAGTTTGGCGAAGCCCTAGTTTATTTTTTCAACTAATTAATTAATTAAATAAACGTTATCGAAATTTTAGTTTTAGAAAAATAATTGGTAAATTTTAGGTAAAATTATTAAAAACAATTTTTGTACATATAATTACGTTTGTTAGTTCGTTCTATTTTTAAATTTCGTACGTTAATTTTAGGTTTGTTAGTCATATAATTATACATTTTTTATCTATGTTGACAAAATAATCTAAACAATGTTTATTTCTTACAATAAAAGAGCGAGCCTGATAAAGTGTTCATCGCGAACACAAAACGTCGCAATTAACTTTTCCTCCTATAAGAAAAGATCATTAATTTCATCGTAACAATTCGAAATTAAAAGCAATTTTTAAAAACGATTTTTACTGTTAAAATATGTTGGTGTTTTAATGTTATACAAGAGAGTTGGAGCCCCATATGAGGTTTTACATTCAAGCGATTTCGATACTTCGTTTTAGTGGCTACGTACAAAGAAAACTTACTTTCGCAAAAGTATATGCAGACAAATGAAAGAACAGAAATAGCTTTTGACAGTCTGGGTACTCGTGTCCAAGCCCGCGCCTAGCACTTTTGGCGCCCTTGTGCAAATTTAAAATAACGCCTCAAATTTGTATGAAAAATAGTTTTAAAAAGTATTTTCATAAATTTATTTTCATTTTTATATTTTATAAGTACAAGCCATAAGCCATGCAAGTATTTTTTCATTGAGATTCATAATATAATTATAAACTTATAGAAAACAGAAATATATTCTAACAGTATTACAACTCAAAATTTTTGTATTATATCACAGAACGAAACTAATCGACAAAAAAACAAAACAATATATTATTTTAATAATGCAACATGTCAACTTTTAAAGGTTAATATCCAGGTATCAGGTATTGTTATTAATATTTTAGCTAAGTGAATTGAGCTTTCCGTGCCTTAATTTTTACAAACTCTTTAATTAAATCTTCGGTTACTAATTCTTTTGGCTGGTCCGTTTCTATTGAAATGATAGCAAGATTACTTAGTCGGTTATGCTCCATGGTCGATCTTAAATAATTTATTATTATTTTGAGTTTTGAAAAAGATCGTTCTGCGGTAGCAACAGAAACCGGTATTGTTAATAAAATACGAAGCATTATGCTCGTATTAGGAAAAGAATCCACTAAGTTGTTAATTGTTTATGATTATAAGCGACTTTCGGCTAAGACCGCGTCATAGTTAAACACCCAGACTTCGTCTAGGTCCTAGTCTCTCCTTGAAAGCCAAAACAAGAAGTACAACCTGGCCTTTATCGTTTGTGAACCCAAACAAACTAACGTTTCGCAAGACATTGCAGCTTGCATCTTCAGAGTAGTAAATGTTACTGACATTTAAACACTTTAAATGATTACAACACTGAACAACATCAAAGTACGGTTTTTGAGTAATTTTACTAACAATATTATCTTTACTTAAAATATTGAAACGATCGAGAAATTATTTGCAAATGCAAGAGCCTTCTAGAAGCTGTTATCCATCTTCTAGAAGATATACCGAAAAATAGGGAACACTCGAGAAGGATTCGCAGATGTCTATAAATACCGAAGAGAAAAATCGTAGGTCAGTTATTGCTGGAATGCGAATACCAGCAGTGTTAAGAAGATTATTATAGTGGAAATAAATAAGTCGTTAGCACGCGTGTGTACATAAATATACCAAGAATAATCGTGTACGTGATTTTTAGTGTAAACAAGTGTGAAGCTATCCGCGGACGTTATCTTATCTTTGTGTAAGTGATAGTGTTATACAACGGTTATACATAAAATAGTGTGTTTTCATTAAATATTATTAGATTTCATTAGTTCGGTTAATTTAAAAGTTTACATATTTCTAGAATAAATAAACGTATTTTTAGCCGTTTAAATAAATTAGTTTTTAATAAATAAATTCGTAACATTGGTGTCACGGTGTGATGTTCGTGATTTTTTTAGTGTAAATACCACTAAGTAATCTAATATCGCTCCCGTAATAAAAACATTGACTGCGTAAATAACTGTTCAGTTCGCGATACGCGTGTTTATTTATAAAGTATAATTAGTGTTTACTAAACTTTCATTTTAACAAGTGCGTGATCGCGATATTATTTTCGTTTCCGTACACTAGTGGTTTAATATTAATAAGTGAATAGTTATTAAATTTTGTGTTATATAAAAACTGCATTTTAAAAAGTAGTGTATCTAAACTTTATATTCATCTTATATTTAAATTTATGCCGGTGAGGCGTTTGCAAGCAGTTAAAATGGATGCAAAACTATTTGAATTTCTTGAATCGATAAAAAATGGTCAAGAATCGATGAATAGAAAAATGGAAGAAAAGTTTTACGAAAATTCGCAGAAAATGGAGGAAAATTCTAGAAGTCTAAAAGAAGAGATACGAACGAGCATAAAAAACCAAATTAAAATTGTTCAAGAAAAAATAGAAACAATAGAGGACAAATTAGAAGACAGAATGAAACTGCTTGAAGAAAGAATGAACCAAATGAATTACCATGGTGAAGGAAGTGTCACGAGTGAAGATTTAATAATGAACTGCCGAAAAGAAAGCACTCGCAAGTTTAAGGTTGTATCGCAAAATTATGATGGTAAAGTTCCATAGTCAACTTAGTACAAGCAGTTTGAAGCCGCAGCTACAGCTAATGGTTGGAGCAACAAGCAGAAGGCAACGTCTCTAATAGTGTCCTTACGTGGAGTAGCGCTTGGAATTTTACAAATTGTTCCGGACCACCTGAAAGAAAATTACGAACTCTTAATATCACGATTAGAAATGAGATATGGAGATACCCATCTTCAACAAGTCTATCAAGCTCAAATTAAAAGTCGGGTTCAGAAAGCTACCGAAAGTCTTCAAGAGTTTGAGGCTGACATCGCCAGATTAACACGGCTTGCGTATCATACAGCGCCAGATACCTTCTTGGAGCAGTTGGCTATTCAAACCTTTGTAGACGGCCTCTGAGACAACGAAATGCAGCAGACCCTTCGGTTAGGTCGACCAAAGACATTGGATGACGCTTTGGTGCATGCTTTGGAGTTTGAAGCAGCAAAACACGCATCACAACGAGACGGTCATAAACTTTGCTGTGCTGCAGAAGTACCCGCGCAGACACTGGAAAGCATCGAGGAGATAGCGCGACGAATACTTCGAGAAAGAGGAGTGACAACTCTGAACTGCGGTGAAATAGGTCATGTACGACGGCATCGTACTAAACCTAAGAAGAGGACAAGAACAGCGCTTATAAATATGGAACGAGGCGACCAAAAGAGACAAAAAGTAATCTCATCTAGTCAGACTCCGGAGATTACAATCCAAATGGCATCGCCTAAGGAGCATTTGCATGGCATTTATCTCGATGGCAAGATCAATAGAAGAAGCGTCTAGTTACTGGTTGACACGGGAGCGACGAAGACCATCATTCGTCCTAACATCATATTGGAAAACGAGAAGACATCACCAGTAACAGTATGACTTCGAACGGCGACAGGCGAAGAAATACCTACTCACGGACATGTCAAAGTAACCATTGGTTTAGGAAATGGAGTACTCGACCATCAAGTACTGGTAGCCGACATCACGGAAGAAGTTTTCCTGGGAATGGACGTGATAAAGAAGTATGGGTTCTATTTGGATATGAAGAACAATGTCCTAAAGATCGACAACGAAGAAATTCCTTTTCATTCGTCAGAGAAGGCAGCCGTGCGAGTCTTATCGAGTGAAGACGTGACTCTGCCTGCAAGGACTGAAAGTGTGGTGATGGCACGCCTGAATGGAAGTCTCCGGGAAGGCTACATACGCGCGATTAAACCAATGGAGGGCGGCTTAGTTGAAAAGGGACTACTCGTTGGCAGAATTTTAGTACGAGTAAAAAAGACGATGTCAGTAAGGATCTGAAACATCAACTCAGATCCTGTAACGTTGTAAAAGAAGACCGTGGTAGGCCAATGCACGCCAGTATCACAAATTGTGAGATGCGTGAAGTCCAACGAAGATACGTCGCCGAAGAAGTGTCCATAAAATCTATTGGACATTCTTACCACCAAATGCCAAAACCTCAGCCAAGACCAGCTGGCTAAAGTTAAAGTGTTGATCCAAAAGTACCAAAATGTGTTCGCGCTGAAGTGTGGCTCCAAAAGAAGAACTAACGTGGTGAAACATAAAATTAATACCGGAGACGCTCGGCCGATACGACAAAATCCACGTAGACTTCTTTTGGCGAAAAGAAAAGAAACCGAACTAATAATTACGGATATGGAGAGAGAAGGCGTGATTGAACCTTCAAGTAGCCCACGGGCATCCCCAGTGATACTCGTAAAGAAGAAGGATGGATCAACTAGGTTTTGCGTAGACTACAGGCAGCTAAACGACGTGACCAAAAAGGACAGCTACCCTTTACCCAGAATTGACGGTACGCTAGACACCCTGTCAGGATTCCAGTGGTTTTCTACGTTAGATTTAAAGAGTGGATAATGGCAGGTAGAATTAGAACCCAAGGATCGTGAAAAAACAGCTTTTACGATCGGAACTGGTTTGTGGCAGTTCACTGTAATGCCCTTCGGCCTGTGTAACGCTCCTGCAACGTTTGAGCGTTTGATGGAGATCATATTGCGCGGATTGTCTTGGAAGACATGTTTGGTTTACCTGGACGACGTGATCGTGGTTGGAAGGTCGTTTGAAGAACACTTGAACAACTTGAAGGAAGTGTTCCAGCGATTACGTGGGGCTAACCTCAAACTGAGCCCAAAGAAGTGCCACGTATTTAAGAAGGAAGTGCAATACCTTGGCCACATCGTATCTAGAGACGGAGTAAGGGCTGACCCAGACAAAATCCGAGCAGTGCAAGCATGGCCAAGACCAATCGTCAAACATCAGGTCCGAAGTTTCCTTGGGTTGTGCACGTATTATAGAAGATTTGTCTCCGGATTTGCCAATATTGCCAAACCATTGACAAAATTAACCGAAGAAAAAGCAGAATTTAGATGGAATGAAGACTGCAAAATTTCTTTTAATCAACTAAAACAGGCCCTAGTCACTTCGTCGATTTTGAGTTATCTAAGAGAAGATGGAAAGTTTGTTTTGGATACCGACGCAAGCAATCTGGCTATAGGCGCGGTCCTTTCGCAGGTTCAAGATGGACAAGAAAAAGTTATCGCGTATTTTAGCAAGGTTTTGTCCAGGCCAGAAAGGAATTATTGCGTGACTAGGAGGGAGCTGTTAGCAGTCGTTAAGTCCATCGAACATTTCTACAAGTATTTGTATGAACGAAAATTTTTACTGAGAACAGACCACGCCGCTTTAAAATGGCTTCTGCAATTCCGTAACCCAGAAGGACAAGTGGCAAGATGGATCGAGAGACTGCAATAGTATGACTATGACACAGAAGACCGTGCCGGAAGGAGTCATCGAAACGCTGAAGCCTTGTCCAGAAGACCATGTCCGGCGGACTGCAGCCATTGTTTGCGACTGAAAGAAAAAGTCGAATGCCTCCGGAGAACTGCTATGGTGGATGATGAGTGGGAACCTGAGCAGTTACGTCGCGAACAAGAAGACGATCCTGAAATAAGACTACTCCTGGACTGGAAAGAAAGCGGACGACGACCAACCTGGGAAGAAGTGAGTGCTTTGGGCAGAAACATCAAAGCGTACTGGGCGAAGTGGGACTCCTTGATAGTAAAAGACGGTCTTCTTAAGCGATCCCTAGAAAGTACCGAGGGCACGGGAAACAGACTACAGTTGGTAGTGCCGAAGAGCAGGGTGTCAGAAGTGTTGAAGCATCTCCACGATGGGACATCAGGAGGACACTTTGGCATTAAGAAGACGTTGCGTAAAGTGCGAAAACGATTCTACTGAATGAACTGCAAAGAGGACGTCATGAAATGGTGCCGTAAATGCACAGTCTGCGCATCTGGAAATGGTCCAGCGAGTAAGCGCAAAGCACCGATGAAGCAATACAACGTAGGAAGCCCTTTGGAAACAGTAGCGATTGACATCGCAGGGCCGTTCCCAGAATCCGATTCGGGAAATAAATACATCCTGGTGGCGATGGATTATTTCACAAAATGGACGGAGGTTTACGCCATACCCAATCAGGAAGCAGCTACAGTCGCAGACGTATTAGTGAAGGAGTTTTTCTGCCGGTTTGGAGTTCCGTTGGAATTACACTCCGATCAAGGCCGCAATTTTGAGTCTCGGCTGTTTCAAAAAGTTTGACGACTGTTAGGAATTAAGAAGACTAGGGCAACGCCTCTCCATCCTTAATCTGATGGCATGGTTGAACGGATGAATCGAACAATGGGCAAGTACTTAGCCAAGGTAGTGTCCGAACACCAAAGAAACTGGAATCAGTACTTGCACCTTTTCCTAATGGCATACCGATCATCCGTTCACGAAAGCACAGGCCAAACACCATCCTGTGTAATGCTCGGTCGTGAAATATAATTGCCATGCGACCTTCAATTTGGACGAAGACCGGAAGAGGAAGTCGCTGGAGAAGATTACGTCAACAAGCTGGCCAAGAGGCAAGACGAAGTACATGAAGAGGCCCGTAAAAACACAAAAATTGCCAGCGACAAAATGAAAACAAGATATGACGTCAAGGCACAAAATGGTGGATTTCAACCTGGCGATATGGTCTGGTTGTATAACCTTCAAAGGAGACGTGGTTTGTCGCCGAAGCTGCAAACGCAATGGGAGGGCCCCTATGAAGTCGTGCAGCGTATTAACGACGTTATATACCGCATCCGAAAACCGCCCAGAGGCAAACCAAAAGTGGTCCACGTCGATCGTCTAGCCCCGTTTGCTGGCGATAACCACAATGCGCAAGTTCAGGTGCGAACCAGAGTAATAAGTAGCAAAACCAGGAATCCAATCGAAGAAATGGAGTTCGAGAAGTTTATGAACTTATACGGAGGTTCTGGAAAAGCTAGGTTTGAAGTTACCACCGAGAAACAACAAGACCTGTTCTAGACACAAAAAGATTACGCCATCTCACATTGCGTGAGCGAGGATCTTGACATGTCCAAAGGGGTTGCAGTTGTGTTTAAAAAGAAGTTTGATCAGCTAGATGAATTACGAAGACAGCAACCGGCAGTCGGAAAAGTTTTAGGACTGTGTGGTGGCGGACGTTTCGTTTTCTATCTGGTCACCAAGAAATACTCAGATGTCAAACCGTTATACAAAGATCTGTGGCGAACATTATGGAGTCTCAAGAAAGAAATGAAATTCCATTATGTTAAGAAATTGGCAGTACCCAAGCTTGGTTGTGGCTTAGATCAACTGAATTGGAGGACAGTTTGAAACATGTTGGAGGTCGTCTTCCGAGGAACAGGCATTCAAGTGTTGGTCTGTACTTACCAACCAAGGAGAATATTGGGTCAGGAAAAGTCCATTGACTGTTACTTTTATGGTCAAGGAAGTTGCCAAAATGGAGGAAGCTGCCGCTATCGCCACGATCCCTTTTACCGGTGTCGCATCCAGTCTCCTGTTCTGGGACAGAACAGTCCTAAGAAGGGGGCAGTGAAACGTTCGAGAAATTATTTGCAAATGCAAGAGCCTTCTAGAAGCTGTTATCCATCTTCTAGCAGATATACCGAAAAATAGGGAACACTCGAGAAGGATTCGCAGATGTGTATAAATACCGAAGAGAAAAATCGTAGGTCAGTTATTGCTGGAATGCGAATACAGCAGTGTTAAGAAGTTTATTAAAGTGGAAATAAATAAGTCGTTAGCACGCGTGTGTAAATAAATATACCGAGAATAATCGTGTACGTATTTTTAGTCGTTTAAATAAATTAGTTTTTAATAAATAAATTCGTAACAATATTATACCACAATATAAGAATGCAAATGAACTCAAAATTTTGCGAATTTTTTGGCCAACGATGCAACCAAATTTCTTACATTATTTTCAAAGTATCCTTCGCTTATTTCAAACAGAGCATCATAAACCACTCCATGTTGATACCTTAAAGGAGTTATTGCATCTATTCTACTCGACCATCGAGTACCCGATAAAGGTTTTAAAGTTAAATTTGTTACATTAGGTAAATTAGATTTCAGAATTGACCAGCGTTTAGTAGAAGTTGAAAAAAATTCAATCAATTCTTGAACTAAAGAAAAAAAAAATGATTCTCAAAGTATTCGATTTTGCGGCATCATTGACGACGAAATTTAGGGTATGATTGCAACAAGGAACAAAAAAAAGCTCGCGGATTAAAATCCAAAATTTTTTGTAGACTATTATGTCTACCACGCTTATTTGCCCCATTGTCGTAACCCTGACCCTGCAAATCGTTGATATTTAAGCCTTCTTTCTCTTACGCCGACAAAAGAAATGTCTACTTCAAAACCAATAATTTGCAAACCGTCAAAACGAACAAGTCTTAATTTAAAAAAAAATAAATCTAATAAGTAACTGTTCTAAATCGCTATAAAAAAACTGATAGGTATAAACTAATTCCTAAAAACAAACGTGGAAAGTCAGTCAAACTTAAAAATAAAGTTAAACGTGGCAATACCAAAATTTAGAATCGTTGCAATTTTTGAAAAATTAAAGTATGCAACCTTCTCAACTGACAAACACTTATAACTGCCTAAATTTAAACTAAAAAATTTTTTTTCTTCCATAAAAGTCAACTAGCTCATACGTCCAGAGAGATACCTTTTTACTGACTTCAAATGATCCTAGGTACTAGGCGCTAAGTTTCGTACTAACGTAATTGGCGGCGTTGGATAAAGCATCGTTTTTTCTCCAAACCTAACCTCCAAAAGAATATTCTATGTCTCTTCTGCGCAGGTTGTAATAATGTTTATATTGTTCATACTCTTTTTGGAGTCTTTTTTGAATATCTCCTAAAAGATTGGCAAATAGTTTAGGTCTACCTTCTGCTTGGCTACGATCATAGGTTATTTGAGTGTCAAGATTTCCTTTAAATTCGGTTCTTTTTAGAACTTGTTCTCTTCCGAAGTTAAGAAAATACGAAGAATGACCGGTCACTTCATGTCGTACAGTTCGAATTGCACATATTATTTTTAAAAATTCCTTATCCAAGCATCTTTGATCCTTATCAATCCAAGTGCTTAACATAGTTTTTAATACTTGGTTTATTCTCTCAGCCGTATTTGCTTAAAGGTGATAGTGAGCATTATAACGTATTTTTACTTTATAATTCTTGCATACGATTTGAAATTATCCGTTTCTAAAGTAAGGTCTATTATCACATATTATAGCTTGAGGAACATAAACAATAAAATATTTTGTTATTTACTAGTTTACAAATATTGGCGGCAGTAGCTGTTAAGGAAAAAATCTAGCAAATTTATTAAAGCAATAAATAGGCAATTACAAAAGATAAATATTACCAGTTTTAGATTTAGGTAAAGGTTCTACAAGATCGCAACAGAACAACTGCCATGGACGTTCAATCTTCGGACGTTCTAACATAAACTCTGGAGCTTTTTTTTTGTTCTATTTTGTGTTGCTGACAAGTCTTACAGTTACGTAGATACTTCATTACATCAGCCTTCATCTTTGGCTAATAAAATTTATTTCGGAGACTGTGGTAAGTTTTGTATACTCTCATATGACCTGACGTGGTTGGTTCATGGTTGATTTGGATAGTCTAAATTCTTTTCCACTTAGGTACAACTTTTCTCCAACTAAATTCTTCTTCTTCTTCTAATTTAAAGTGCGTATTAAAGACCTATTTCTAGAGTTCTTCATTTTGTACTTTCTAGTTATATGTCCTTTTTTTTGATCTTTTTGTGTAAGCACAGCTTCTATTCTATAAACACTCGCGTCAGTTTGTAAATAAAATGGTTTGTTAAAGTCAGCACATCGCAGAATTGGTGCTGAAACCAAACAATTTTTAATATTCTGTAAAGCTTCACTGCAATCTTTAGTGCAGTCAAAACGAGAGTTTTTCTTAAGAAGTTGTGTCATTAGAGCTATGACGGTCGAATAATTTGGAATAAATTTTCTGTACCAAGAAGCCAATCCCAAAATAATTCGGACTTCTTTAACTCGTTTGGGGGCTTCCATATTAACGATAGCGAATTTTTTGGGATACTTGTAAATTTCCTGTTGAATCACAATACATCCAAGATATCTTAATTGGTCTCTGCAAAATTAACATTTTTCTTTACTTAAGGTTAGATTTGCCTTATATAAACGATCAAAAATTTCTTGTTAACTATTAAGGTGTATCCGAGATGACAATAATGCCATCCAAACACACAAATACATAGGGTTCGAGTTCCGGACCAAATGCTTTATCAATTAAATGGGATCATGTGGCGGCGCTATTTGATAAAGATAAACCAAAAGGAATGCGCTTAAACCGAAAAAATCCTCTACCAGGTACTGTAAAACTGGTGTAATCTCGTAATGTTTCAGCAACAAGAATTTGCCAGTACGCTGACTTAATATGCAACGACGACAGATAAATGGCGTTTCTAAGTTTCTCTAGTATAGACGAGATATATGGAAGGGAATAAGCATCCTTTCTAGTGATGGCGTTTAGCTTTCGATAGTCGACACAAAATTGATATGTTTCATCTTTTTTTGGTACTAAGACCATCCGTTAGTCGACTTTCCAACAATATCGTCGATTAACGTTATGTTGAGCTCCTCATCAGCGTGTTTATCCACGTGAGGCGAGACAGGATAGTACCGTTGTTTGATAGGAGATGAAGTGGTTTCAATTACATGCTCTAATTTATGTGTCAGACCAATCTTATCTCCCATTCTACATACAATTTTCATCTTCTTCTAAAAATCTATTTCTACTATCAAAATATGCGCTAACTGCAGAACGACTAAAATATCAATAATCTTGACTGTATTCCTTAATGCAACAGGCACAAACATTTTGGCAATGACTTCACAATCGTTACCGTTGGCTACAATATAGGTATCTACAGAGATTCCAAGATTTGTAATCCCCGACTTCCTAAAATAATTGAAGTCGCACCGGAATCTAGTAAACCCAATAGTTTCTTCCTGTAAATTTCGATGTCTAAAAAAGGTTTTTCATCGTTTTCGGAGTGAGAAATTATGTTATCAAGCAGTAGTTTTGGGTTCACGAAGGATGTTACACCACTGTCTAACACTCATCTTTGGCGATTCCCGTACACTTTGGGCAGTGTATCCTATATTGCCGCGTTTCTTCTTAAATGGTTGCCTACATTCTTTGGTCATATTTTCACTTTTTTGGCAGTTAAAAACATTTTCTGACAGAGTCAGTTGCATGAATTCTAGTATTCGTTCTAGAAGTCGAAAGAATGAGATTGGGATCCATATAAGCCAGATCAAGTTCGAAGCTTTTGTACCTGTTTGAAGCTGGAACAAAAGCATCGACGTTTGCTTTACCTGCTTCTAATTGTTTACCGATATGTTTAAGTTCTTCTAGCGTTGTAACGGTGGTTGTGGCAAGTTGTAACTGATAGAAGGGCGCCATTTTTTTATTATAATATTTAATTTGGTAACTTCGCTGACAGGTGCGTCGATTCGGGCAAACATTTGCTTAATTTTTGCAATGTAAATACCAATTGTTTCGTTGCTGCCTTGAGTTCCTCGTTTAACCTCCTCAAATAATTGTTCTTCATAATTAAGTGACTGGAACTCTTCTTTTAGTGCCATTGTCAATGTATTCCAATTTCAAAGATGTTTTCTATTAGCTTTAAACCATATTAGAGCATCGCCTCTAAATAAGCCCGTGGCACTGTAAAATAGAGTTTCTTAAGATACCTTTCTTGATAATCTGACATCTTTTACTGTTTCTAGAAAACAATTAACAGAAATTCCGTTCTTATTACCATCAAAAGTGACGTTCTATTTATATACTGTTACGTATTTATTATTAAAAACTAGTTTATTTATAACGACTAAAAATACGTTTACTTAATCTAGAAATATGTACACTTTTAAATTAACCGAACTAATTAAATCTAATAATATTTAATGAAAACACACGAATTTATGTATAACCGTTGTATAACTTAAGATAAGATAACGTCCTCGGATTTCACACTGTAAGTCACGTTAACTCGATTCGGTGTACACTGTTATTTATTTAAAACTCCGCACGTGCTAATCACTTATTTATCTTCACTTGATAATCTTCTTAACACATTCGCATTCCAGCCATAACTGACCAACGATCTGTCTCGTAGCTATATATAGACATACGGAATCCTTCTCGATCGTTCCTCACTTTTAGCTATAACTTCTAGAAAATAGATAACAGCCTTCTAGAAGGCTCTTGCATTTGCAAGTAATTTCTTGAATGCTTCACTGCCCCCTTCTTAGGACTGTTCTGTCCCAGAACAGGAGACTGGATGCGACACCGGTAAAAGGGATCGTGGCGATAGCGGCAGCTTCCTCCATTTCGGCAACTTCCTTGACCATAAAAGTAACAGTCAATGGAGTTTTCCTGACCCAATACTCTCCTCGGTTGGTAACTACAAACCAACACTTGAATGCCTGTTCCTCGGAAGACGACCTCCAACATGCTTCGAACTGTCCTCCAATTCAGTTGATCTAAGCCACAACCAAGCTTGGGTACTGCCAATTTCTTAACATGATGGAACTCCATTTGTCTCTTGAGACTCCATAATGTTCGCCACAGATCTTTGTATAACGGCTTGACACGTGAGTATTTCTTGGTGACCAGATAGAAAACGAAGCGTCCGTCACCACGTAGTTCTAAAACCTTTCCGACTGCCGGTTGCTGTCTTTGTAATTCATCTAGCTGCCCAAACTTCTTTTTAAACACGACTGCAACGCCTTTGGACATGTCAAGATCCTCGCTCACGCAATGTGCGATGGCTCTTTTTGTGTCTGGAACAGGTCTTGTTGTTCCTCGGTGGTAACTCCGAACCTAGCTTTTCCAGAACCTCCGTATAAGTTCATAAACTTCTCGAACTACATTTCTTCGATTAGATTCCTGGTTCTGCTACTTATTACTTTGGTTCGGACCTGAACTTGCGGATTGTGGTTATCGCCAGCAAACGGGGCTAGACGATCAACGTGGACCACTTTTGGCTTGCCTCTGGGCGGTTTTCGGATGCGGTATATAACGTCGTTAATACGCTGCACGACTTCATAGGGGCCCTCCCATTGCCTTTGAAGCTTCGGCGACGAACCACGTCTCCTTTGAGGGTTATACAACCAGACCATATCGCCAGGTTGAAACCCACCATTTTGCGCCTTGACGTCATATCTTGTTTTCATCCTGTCGCTGGCAATTTGTGTGTTTTTACGGACCTCTTCATGTACTTCGTCTAACCTCTTTGCCAGCTTGCTGACGTAATCTTCTCCAGCAACTTCTTCTTCCGGTCTTCGCCCAAATTGAAGATCGCATGGTAATCTTATCTCACGACCGAGCATGACACAGGATGGTGTTTGGCCTGTGCTTTCGTGAACGGATGATCGGTATGCCATTAAGAAAAGGTGCAAGTACTGATCCCAGTCCCTTTGGTGTTCGGACAATACCTTGGCTAAGTACTTGCCCATTGTTCGATTCATCCGTTCAACCATGCCATCAGACTGAGGATGGAGAGGCGTTGTCCTAGTCTTTTTAATTCCTAACAGTCGGCAAACTTCTTGAAACAGCCCAGACTCAAAATTGCGGCCTTGATCGGAGTGTAATTCCAACGGAACTCCAAACCGGCAGAAAAACTCCTTTACTAATACGTCTGCGACTGTAGCTGTTTCCTGATTGGGTATGGCGTAAACCTCCGTCCATTTTGTGAAATAATCCATCGCCACCAGGATGTATTTATTTCCCGAATCGGTCACCCTGCTCTTCGGCACTACCAGCTGTAGTCTGTTTCCCGTGCCCTCGGCACTTTCTAGGGATCGCTTAAGAAGACCGTCTTCTACTATCAAGGAGTCCCACTGCGCCCAGTACGCTTTGATATTTTTGCCCAAAGCACTCACTTCTTCCCAGGTTGGTCGTCGGCCGCTTTCTTTCCAGTCCAGGAGTAGTCTTATTTCAGGATCGTCTTCTTGTTCGCGACGTAACTGCTCAGGTTCCCACTCATCATCAACCATAGCAGTTCTCCGAAGGCATTCGACTTTTTCTTCCAGTCGCGAACAATGGCTGCAGTCATGGTCTTTTGGACAAGGTATCAGCGTTCCGATGACTGCTTCCGGCACGGTGTTCTGTGTCGTAGTCATACTCTTGCAGTCTCTCGATCCATCTTGCTACTTGTCATTCTGGGTTACGGAACTGCAGTAGCCATTTTAAAGCGGCGTGGTCTGTTCTCAGTAAGAATTTTCGTCCATACAAATACTTGTAGAAATGTTCGATGGACTTAACGACTGCTAACAGCTCTCTCCTAGTCACGCAATAATTCCTTTCTGGCCTAGACAAAACCTTGCTAAAGTACGCGATAACCTTTTCTTGTCCATCTTGAACCTGCGAAAGGACCGCGCCTATGGCCATATTGCTTGCGTTGGTATCCAAAACAAACTTTCCATCTTCTCGTGGATAACTCAAAATAGGCGAAGTGACTAGGGCCTGTTTTAGTTGATTAAAAGAATTTTCGCAGTCTTCATTCCATCTAAATTCTGCTTTTTCTTTGGTTAGTTTTGTCAATGGTTTGGCAATATTGGCAAATCCGGGGACAAATCTTCTATAATAAGTGCACAACCCAAGGAAACTTTGGACTTGATGTTTGGCGATCGGTCTTGGCCATGCTTGCACTGCTCGGATTTTGTCTGGGTCAGTCCTTACTCCATCTCTAGATACGACGTGGCCAAGGTATTGGACTACCTTCTTAAATACGTGGCACTTCTTTGGGCTCAGTTTGAGGTTAGCCCCACGTAATCGCTGGAACACTTCCTTCAAGTTGTTCTCAAGTGTTCTTCAAACGACCTTCCAACCACGATCACGTCGTCCAGGTAAACCAAGCACGTCTTCCAAGACAATCCGCGCAAAATGGTCTCCATCAAACGCTCGAACGTTGCAGGAGCGTTACACAGGCCGAAGGGCATCACAGTGAACTGCCACAAACCAGTTCCAATCGTAAAAGCTGTTTTTTCACGATGCTTGGGTTCTAATTCTACCTGCCAGTATCCACTCTTTAAGTATAACGTAGAAAATCACTGGGATCCTGACAGGGTGTCTAGCGTATCGTCAATTCTGGGTAAAAGGTCGTTTAGCTGCCTGTAGTCTACGCAAAACCTCGTTGATTCATCCTTCTTCTTTACGAGTACCACTGGGGATGCCCATGGGCTACTTGAAGGTTCAATCACGCCTTCTCTCTCCATATCCGTAATTATTTGTTCGGCTTCTTCTCTTTTCGCCAAAGGAAGTCTGCGTGGATGTTGTCGTATCGGCCGAGCGTCTCCGGTATTAATTTTATGTTTCAACACGTTAGTTTTTTCTTTGGAACCACTCTCCAGCGCGAACACATCTTGGTACTCTTGGATCAACACTTTAACTTTAGCCAGCTGGTCTTGGCTGAGGTTTTGGCATTTGGTGGTAAGAATGTCCAATAGATGTTGTGGACACTTCTTCGGCGGCGTATCTTCGTTCGTCTTCACGCATCTCACAATTTGTGATACTGGCGTGCATTGGCCTACCACGGTCTTCTTTTTCAGCGTTACAGGATCTGAGTTGATGTTTAAGATCCTTACTGGCATCGTGTTCTTTACTCGTACTAAGGTTCTGGCAACGAGTAGTCCCTTTTCAACTAAGCCGCCTTCCATTGGTTCAATCGCGCGTATGTAGCCTTCCCGGAGATTTCCATCCAGGCGTGCCATCACCACACTTTCCGTCCTTGCAGGCAGAATCACGTCTTCACTCAACAAGACTCGCACGGCTGCCTTCTCTGACGAATGAAAAGGAATTTCTTCATTGTCGATCTTCAGGACATCGTTCTTCATATCCAAATGGAACCCATACTTCTTTGTCACGTCCATTCCCAGGATAACTTCTTCCGTGACGTCGGCTACCAGTACTTGATGGTCCAGTACTCCATTTCCCAAACCAATGGTTACTTTGACTTGTCCGTGAGTAGGTATTTCGTCGCCCGTCGCTGTTCGAAGTCGTGCTGTTACTGGTGATGCCTTCTCGTTTTCCAATAAGATGTCAGGACGAATGATGGTCTTCGTCGCTCCCGTGTCAACCAGTAACTGAACGCTTCTCCCATTGATCTTGCCATCGAGATAAATGCTATGCAATTTCTCTCTAGGCGATGCCATTTGGATGGTAATCTCCGGGGCATGGCTCGTTGAGGTCGACTTTCGCCCCATTCGGTCGACCTGTTCTAGTTTTTCGGACGCTCTTCTGGTCTTCTTTTGGGCTTAGTACAGCGTCGTCGTACGTGGCCCACTTCCCCGCAGTTCCAGCACGTCACTTCTCTTCCTCTTCTTCTTCTGAGTTCGAGGGTATTTCTGTAGCACAACGGAGCTTATGGCTGCTTCGGTGCGACGCTTGTTGAGTCTGCTGCGTTTCGTTGTCTCGAAGGCCGTCTTCAAAAGTTTGAATAGCCAATTGCTCCAAGAAGGTATCTGGCGCTGTAGGATACGCAAGCCGTGTTAGTCTGGCGATGTCAGCCTCAAACTCTTGAAGACTTTCAGCAGCTTTCTGAACCCGACTTTTAATTTGAGCCTGGTATACTTGTTGAAGATGAGCATCTCCATATCTCATTTCTAATCGTGATATTAAGAGTTCGTAATTTTCTTGCAGGTGGTCCGGAACAGTTTGTAAAATTCCAAGCGCTTCTCCACGTAAGGACACTATTAAAGACGTCGCTTTCTGCTTGTTGCTCCAACCATTAGCAGTAGCTGCGGCTTCAAACTGCTTGTAGTAGGTTGACCATGGAACTTTACCATCAACTTTGAGCTTGATAATCTTCTTAACACATTCGCATTCCAGCCATAACTGACCTACGATCTGTCTCGTATATATATATAGACATACGGAATCCTTCTTGATCGTTTCTCACTTTTCGCTATAACTTCTAGAAAATAGATAACAGCCTTCTAGAAGGCTCTTGCATTTGCAAGTAATTTCTTGAATGCTTCAATTCTATAGCTTTGTGATTATTTACAGCCGTTGCTGAAGGTTGATCACTGTAAGTGTCGTCCTCACTACTAGAATTTTCCTAATTATCATGGTGATCAGTAGATGCAACTGACAAATCTAGGGGGTTTAGGTTGGATTGTCTTCGTTGCAGTTTAAGATTTTTTTCTGCGTCGCTAGAAATCGTCATGAGTTGTACCATAAGTTTGGTTTTTAGTTCTTGTTCGACTTCTGACTTTGGTTGAGTGCTATCGCATCTTCCAATAGTATGAAAGAGTTTGGTTTAATTTGTTTTTTCTTTTCCTTTCTATATTGGGAACTTCTTTTTGAAAAACTAAGTTAAATTTTGGATAAGTCAGTTGACTGCCTTTTTTTTCTAAGCGATCGGCACTTCGAAGTGCAGCACGCATACGTTTGCATGTAAGACTATTAACTTTCATATTGTGATATCCCGAACGAGCCATGTTTAAACAAAAAAACAAATAACAGTTTTTTGTTCTAAGGACACTTGCACACAAAACAAAATTATGACGCTAAATAGAATACAAAAAAAAACTGGAGTTAGTCTTTGTACTACCAGGAAATTACACAACAAATAGTATTCTACAATTATTTGAAGCGGATAACACCTATCCGGCTAAACAAAAAAAAGAATTTATTAAACCACGTGATCTAAACGTCAAAGAAAACAAAATGGCCCCACATTAGGCGCCTAAAATGTGACGTTCATATATAATATTAATAACAAACAACCTACCTTTTATTAGTGCTTTTTATATATTTGATCAGCTCCAACTTGGTAAAGCAGTGGATAGAGGTTCGACTAAGCCCAGTAAAGACGGTATGGGTTAAATTTAACGTGAAACAACAAAAAAAGCGCCACCTGTTATCAATTAATAACTCTAACCACCAAAAAAGAATTTAATGATGGAAACGTAAGTAAAAAAAAACTGTAATAACCAAACTATAATACCTAAAAATTTGTAGTTATAAAAAAAATAAATAATTCAAATCAAATCCAGACAGCCAAATATATCACTACAATAATTACAACTCGCAAAACCTAGAGTTCAAAAAAATATAAAATAAAACGCGGTTTTGTAAATTATCTATATAAATTCATATAAATAAAAAAATCCTGTGTGCCGTAAAATTTTGATTTTGCAAATTACAACATTTATTATTATTATTTTCATTAATTTCTCGCAATTGGAATTGTCTATCTATTATCTAATACTAGATAATCTTTCAAAGAAAAAAAAATTAACTTTTTCTATGTAATCTAAAAATTATCTATTTACAGCACTGTATAAGCTTATATTCCCCGAATATACCTGCAAAAGTATAATTTAACTAAACGCTACAAAAAAGATAAACGTTTTATCAGAACCAACTCTTCGATCATAACACTAATTCGCCAAAAAAAATCAAAACAATCAAGCTGCAATAATTTAATCTAATTGAGATCCCATAGTATTAAATTGATTAGTTATAATTACATATACATTTCTACTTCATAACCAATAATTTGCAAACCATCAAAACTTAATCTAAAAGAAAAGATATTTAACGACTGTTCTGAATTGCTATAAAAAACTGATATGTACAAAGTAATTCCTAAAAACAAACGTGGAAAGTCATTTAAACTTAAAAATAAAGTTAAACGTGGAAATACCAAAATTTAGAATCGATGCAATTTTTCAAAAATTAGAGAATTTAATAAAGAACTTGAACTAAAATAAAAACGTTACACTTTAAAACTATATGCACTATATAAAGAGAAGTATCGAATACGTGCTTTAAACGTAAACATAATTGTGTTGAGATTAAAGTATATATACTTTTAGTATATGACAAACAATTTAAAAATTATTTATTCCTGTTTTTGAAGCATGCACTTAATTATTAATTTTTTAGTTTTTCTCGCGGAGCTCATAAAAATACTTTGAGAAACGCTACAACAGCACTACAGGATATTCGAAACGCTATTTTTTAATTGTATATCACTAGTTTGACTAAAGAAGACCACACCGCTTAGAAAGCAACCAAATCTTTCAAACGACCGACGCAGCACATTGCACCTCTAAGAAAAGAAGATAGAAGTTGGGCAAAATTCCACACAGAAATTTCAAACTAGTACTCTACAAAACCCGGTGTCCCACAAGAAAGTGTCTTGGGTTCCATTTGCTACCTAATCTTCACGCAAATCACCTTCACCAACCGTGACATTAGATGTCTTTCAGTCTCACTAAACAATATGCAACTGCCAGTTAACACCCAAGTAAAGTACCTCGGATTAACCATAGATCAAAAACTTACCTAGAAGTCGCATATCATTGCAAAGAAAACGCAACCTAAAAATACAGTAAATGGGTTGGCTAAAAAGACAAAGATCAAAACTCACAACAGAAAGTAAAATTCTGTAATAAAAATGCATATTAAAGCCTATCTGGACATATGGGTTCCAGTTCTGGGGATGCGCAAAACCACCCAATAAACAAATTATACAGAGAATCCAATTCAAAATACTAAGAATGATTTTCAGTGCTTCCTGGTGCATCAGTAACAAAACCCTGCATGAAGGTGCCGACATATAGATTAAGAAATTACCAGGCTAACCAGAAAATATCGGAAACAACTCCTCAACCACCCCAACGAGGTAGTAAAACAACTTTACATGAGCAACAGGTATTTCAAGCCAATAAACATATCATACGATCTTAATGTTAGTCAATCTTCTTTTATTGTACTGGCCATGAGAATTATCGTTGGATAATTTCTTCTTCAACTGTAATTAATTAATCCCATTTACTTATAGCTGTAAGCAGCAGATTATAAATTCTCAAAAATAAATGTGTTTCGTCCCTAATTTTAATTAGATAATTTGTAATCCCGTGTTCCTTGCGTATGCAACAACAAGTGAAATACGTTGTCACGGAAAAAAATTGTATCGATATCAACAATTGGTAGACTCCGTTATCTTCTTTGAATGTAATGCGCATTCATGGTTCGATGGAATTATGTAGTATGGTTCGTACCGATTTGAATTCGAATAATTAATTTAGGCTACTGGAAAATTCGAGAATTGATCCCCATGAATGCAGTCGACTAATTAACTACTAGCAATGGTAATTTGGGTCGCACTTATGGGTAATTAAGGTACATAATTATCAGCATCTGGCAACTGTACAAACGCACATATGGAAAAGAAGACATATCTATGGCGGGAAGTAGTATGGACAAGAAAACGTTGTTTCGTGTCAATTGTGGTTGCATAGGCAATATCCTTTTTTTTACTTTATTCTATTTATTCGAAACTAGCTTGTAAGTAAATTGATTTATATTTGCCTTTGTCGCGCACATGTAAACAATTTAAGTTATTTGACAAACTTGCAAATATATAATATACGTTAGTCGTTAGTTATCGCTTCTTTTGTTAATCTTTTGATAAATAATAGTAGCGACCGCATGTTTGTTGCGTACATAACGCAACTGGTCCTCGCCTAACAGTTTGCAAAGACTTTATATTTTTCCAAACATGTTAGATACAAACAAAATGTGTTATTCCATTTAAACCAACCGATTTATACAGGTACAGGTTGTTATTGTAAATTAAAGCATAAATACAAGCAAAAATATCAAAACAAAAGTTCTATTAAAACATTTAAAAAATCAACACTTTAGCAAAATAAATCGAACTACGAACCTGTTGCCTTAAATAGTTTTTTAAGGTCGTTGACACCGGGAATATAAGTAAACTGTTCTAAGAAGTGTAAATTTCTTCTTAGCAATATGCCGACACTAATAAAAATAAATACAAAATAATATTATCGGATGAGACGTAGTTGAATTACTGTTGTTAAATTAAGTTGTTATTGTAAGAACTGCACATTATTTTTAAGTACACTAGATAATTTCCAGAAAATTTATGATTTTACTTTTTACTGCAAAAATTAAACTAAACATGCAAAACCAATATTTTTGTGATGTTTCGGGGTGCTACTACGTTAAAGTTATAATAAAAAATGTCCTCGATTTGCTGAAACACGAACTTTCAGACGTCGCCAAAAATTGTTTGTTACTCGCGTAAATAATTAATCCAAAATTTATCTTGTCTATTATTTACGAAGGGTTCGAATACTTCACCTTTTGTATAGCCCCAGAAAAAAGTTTAAGGGGTTAATATTTGAACCACGGGATGGCCAACGACCTGTAAAAATTATATTTAAAAAATATCAAACAGGGAGATTTATGTACATGCGAGAGAGCTCCATCATGCATAGATCACATTGTTCTGTAAACTTCAAGTGATACATGAAATAAGAGAAAAAGTCTTTGGAGTTCAAATAATCTTACATTTTTTGTCCGGTTTGTTAACCGTTTTCTAATATTTTTTTTATTCTCGTATTTTATTAGGCATGTACAAGTACTTGTCTTATCTACTACAGTTTTAACGCTGACGAATTAATTAAATTTATATTTTTACCATGCTATCTTATGTTAATTGTTTTATGTTTAGTGTCCACTTTACGTCATAAAATTTTAATCATAGCAGGACAACATGCTTCATATATCTTATAAAATTACGCTATTACTAGTGTGAATCTAATAGGTATATTGTAAAGTTCAAATAGAGATAATAAAAATGTTAAGATAAAACCACACTTTACAGTGTGAAATAAAATAAAATCGAGTTAAACACTATCTAAAACAATAAACTAATTAGCAACAAATATAGCACATAAACGAAAATGTTTTATTTAGATTATACAGTAGGTAATTTTATTTGCAATATTAATAACATAGCTGAATACTCCATAACTATATAATCTTAGTATAAAAAGCAAAGATACCGTATCGTTAAACGCTTGTAAGTTCTCGAGTTTTCGGAACAAAACGTTTTAATTTAAAAATTTAATGGAAGGTCAAAAACATTTAAAAGTATTTGTCAACGATAAAACGTGGCCTGTTGCATTTGTCCAGGTAACTAGCTTTTAGTTGCATTTGAATTTTACGTTGGTTTGCTTAGGCTCTGGTGTCAATCGTAATCACTTCGATGCATTTAGTTATAGGACAGATTATGGGGTATTCTGGTATTATCGTTCCGCAAATGATGGAAGAGCAGAATGCCACTGATAGTAAATCAATACTTATTACAGAGTCAGACAGTGCTTGGATCGGTACGTAAAACTTTACTAAAGAGTTGCGATTTTACTAAAAATTGGTTTATAGCCAGTGCGCCACTTTTAACTGGCTTAGTTGCGTCTTTAGTTGCAGGAGTGTTAACAGATAGTATTGGAAGAATTAAGACTATCATGCTTTCAGGAATTCCAGGTGTAGTCGGTTCAATCCTAACTGCAACTGCTTCAAATATGTCTATGATTATTTGGGGGCGGTTTATTCTAGGAATTACTTTTAGTAAGCACTATAATTTATTTGTTTAAATTTCTGATTCTCTTGTAGCGTTTATTACAAATCCCACTGTGGTTTACATAAGTGAGATCAGCAAACCAAATTTAAGAGGTTCTTTTTTAAGTTTAATTCAAGTTTTTATGTCAATAGGTAACAGTTATTCTAATTTTCTTTTCTAAAGCATATACGAGCAATTATAGGCACACTACTAGTCTATGTAAAAGGCTTGGTCATGCATTGGAAAACAATAGCTTGGGTCATTAATGCATATATCATCATACCAATTATCATCATATTTTTTTTACCAGAAAGTCCAGATTGGTTAGTATCTAAAAAAAGAATAGACCAAGCCAAGAAATCCTTGACTTGGTTTTATAAATACAATCCTGATAGTTCCAAATTAGTAAGTACTGTTTTTTGGCCACGTTTTAATAATAATCAAATTGTTTCAGGTCGATCAAAGATTAATTGCCATAGAACAAGAACAAATTCAAAAAACGTTAGAAGAAAAATATAATTGGAAAGAGCAGTTGAATATGTTTTTGTTACCCACTTTTTACAAGCCATTTCTGATTCTTACCTTGATCTTTTTTTTTCAACAATTTACTGGTTATCTTATTATTATATCTAACGCCGTGGTTTTTTTTGAAGAAATTGGAACTAAAATGGATCCGTATTTAGCGTCGACTTACATTTCTACCATGAGAGTTATAATGACGTGCGTTGCTATGATTTTGATGAATAAATTTAATAGGCGCACGTTGTTACTGGTTAGTGCTAGTGGTATGGGTGTAAGCATAGGCTTATGTGGATTAAGCACTTATTGGGTTCAACAAGGTAAGCCAATTACAACGGTTAGAGGTTATTAAACAATTGTTGTTTTAGGTACGTTAAAGTACTCGTGGATACCTCTATGTCTTCTGTTACTCTACATCGCTTTTTCATCGACTGGAATAGGGTTCATACCATTTGGAATTGCCGGCGAGTTATTTCCGCTTAAGATACGTGGAGTCGCTTATAGTTTGATTATTAGTGTAGCAAATTCATTTGCCTTTGCAGGATTACAAGTTTATTTTCCATTATACCATTTTCTTGGCGGCTCCGCAAACCTGCAATATTTCTTTGCAAGCATGTGTTTGTTTGCTATTATTTCTATATATTTATTTTTGCCAGAAACTCATAACTTGGAGTTAATTGACATTGGAAATCATTTTTGGAAACACACAATGTATAAACCATGGATTATGCGAAAGTCTTAGACATCTTGACATGGGCGCCCATACACTGATTTCCAGGGGGGGGGCAATTTGGGGAAGATAATTAGCTGTTACTAGTGGGAAATATTTCAAATAAGTTGACTGCTTTATTAAAAATTATTTAAACAATAGAAAGCAAATTAAAACTCAAGTATGAGTAGATTGAACAATTAGTTTTATTTAAATTAGAAGCGTATCGTTATTTAAGAAATGATTACTGCTTAGAGTCCAAGTCCAGAGGGGAGGGGGCAACTACCCACTCTAGTCCCTCTTTATGGGCACTCTTGCATCTTGATATTGTGTTTGTCACTTAAAGTTATTGTGTATATTTTATGCACTTTTTTATTATTGCAATTAAAATTGTAAATAATTTATACATTAATATATATAACTTCCACACAAGATCCACGCAACACAAAGTCACAGGAACAGAAAAATACTATCGATAATCTACATCAAGATAACTCCAGCACAAACACTGAGCGGTCAACAAACATCCTATAAGCAATAAATATCAGAAAAATTCCACACGACAACCTGTATGCAAAAAGAATAGACTTGAGAATCTAACGCAAGCAATAAAAGACCTTCAACAAGTTAGTCAAAACATGGATGATGTCCAGATTGACAGCAATGAGCACGACGCGTTTGGAAACTTTGTTGCAGCGAGTTAAAAGACTTTACCAACGGCACAAGCCCTGATGGCCTAACATGAGATTTAGGTGATTCTGATAGAGCACTCCGTTACATCAGAACGGAATTTCCGCAATTGTTTTTACACGAATTTTACACCTACGAGTAGCAATTCACACCAAATGGCGTCCACTAACGATTTTGGAAAACAATGATAGCAGTATCCATCAAAATGTTGCTGCTATAAATCTCGATAGGTCAGATATTCTGGCATGCGCATGACTGATGATCTAAGTGAGGACTAATTATAACTTTTGAACCGAACTTATATCACTGAAGTTTTTGTAGTGTATCTTTCTATATTTGTTAAAATTATTTTTTATTTTAATAATTATCAGTAAAAACTTTTTTTTGCATAAACGTAGACTTTTCTTTATTTATTCACTTATTGAAACTTATAATCCTGATTAAAAATGAACTGATAGAGTTTTTTACTTCGAAGAATTTTTTTTCAATTCTATATACCGTAAGAATACAAAAAGTTTACCTAAAATTGAAACTTATTTTTATTGACTCCCTCAGTACTTTACAGATGGTGTCACACACCTCAAGAACAAACTTTAAAATTTCAGATCTTGAAACTCTAAAAAATAAGAAAGGCTTTGATAGCTGTTCCTTGTAGCTAAAAAACTTAATGTAACTTCAAGCTTCACTGTTGGTTTTATTGCATCCTTCATACACGTGTCTTGGTGTTTGATTTTGTCATTCACCATATTCAGATGCTCTTTAAATTTTACTGGAGTCATATTTAGACACATCTTATATTTCAGCACATCTTCAAAGACTAGTTCTCTTACTAGTACCAGCAGATCCTTGATGTTTCATGTGTATTCCTTCTTTTAAGACACTCTCTCATCCACTAACTTCCTTGCTTGTGCATTTGCAACTGTAGCTAAACAATTTTAAATCAATTTTTTTTCTTGAATTCATTTTTCAACAAACACCACACTATGTTTCCATCAGTACTATACTTTGTGTGATCAGTATCAAAGCTGAACAATAGAGCGGACTCTACTTGCTACTCTACTCTATCCGCAATTATCCCCGTGTAAATAAACCTTAAGAAAAAAAGAAAATTGTATTACATACTTAATCTGTTTGTTACAAACATTCAACGAACAGTACAACACAACGAGAGTGCATCTCTTCATCAAATTTGTTTAATTTTGCTGCTAAAATCCTGACTGCAAAGGCTTTATGTTTATATAAGGTAAATCTTTGCGTCCTTAGCAAAACGTAGTTAAGTTATTAAAATCAGATTTTTTATGCAATGTTTCTTTCAACGGTTATCTCTGTCCTTTTCTGAGGAAACTCAACTTAAAACAATTCGGCGTAATTTAAATCCGCACTACCAATCTGCCTTAGGATTAGTCCAGATCTCTACATTGGCGCAGTTGATTAATTATGGCAAGCAGTTGGAATTATATTAACTTTTAGTGCACAACTATAAACCATTTCATTCGCGGCGAACCACTCAACTATTGGAATCTGCATTAGCGTATGTTAGTGACCCATCGCTCTCTTTTCTTGTTGAAGTGAAACTTCTTTATCGGCGTTGGAAAAAAATTTACCGTCACATTTTTTCCGTTACGCGCCATCTTTTTTTTTCGGTTACGGAAACGCAATAGCGACGTGATAATTTAAATTTAAAATATTTAAGGTTAACCTCAGTTTCTGATTGAACGATGACATTTTAAATTTAAAATATTTAAGGTTAACCTCAGTTTCTGATTGAACGATGACATTTTAAATTTAATATATTTAAGGTTAACCTCAGTTTCTAATTGAACGATGACATTTTTTATTATAAAATTCTAAAATATTTTTAAATAAATACAAATTGTACAAGGTGTTCAAAGGTAGTAAAATAAATAAAAAGTTCGCCCCGAGTGGGCTCGAACCACCAACCTTTCGGTTAACAGCCGAACGCGCTAGTCGATTGCGCCACGGAGGCACATACTATAGGTCACAAAACGGATGGTTATAAAGTGCACGGTCAAAACGTTGCTATAAGATACGATCAATTGTTGTTGTAATACTCCACAAATTCTACAAAATCATCAAATATCAGCCTTCGTGGCGCAATCGGTTATTTGTATTCATGTCTATGATAATAAAATCCTTTTGTTTAAACTTTATCTAATTTAACTTTATTTAACCAATTTCTGAAAAGTTGCATGTAGATCATTTTGCGAAAAATAAGGCCATAAAGAAGTTTCACTTCTTACATGTGTACACTAGTACACGCCCTAATTTTTTTCTACTTCTAACAATCGTTCCGTACAGTTCAATGAAATCGCTTCTACTACTACCCCTTCTGTTTCTAATTCTTTTTGACGAGGTTTTTTGGCTCTTCTTTTTGCTTTATTTGTTAGAATTGTCATCAGACTAGACATTTATCTCCGAAAACGTTTAACACCTTGGATATACTTAAAATTTCGCAACAACTGATTTTAGGCATCGGCTTCTGAAAAGCCAAGAATTTCATCCTTAACTTTCGGCATAAACTTTGGACTTTTAATGCTACTTTTGATGCTATTTTTTGGACTCTATTAATATTATCTAAAAACTTTTTCCGTAGCAAAAACAACTTTTAAACGACGTTGTCACGGATGCATTCTCGAAACAATCTTCTGAGCTTGGTCACACCTTTCTTGTTCAGCACCAAATACGTACTTCTGTTGAACTAATTAAACAGCGATATTATCATCTCTCACCTGCGTTGCTGAAGGTTGCTAACGAGAAGTTAGATTCAGTGCTAAATATAGGGGCTGTAAAGCCGTCGAGTAGTCCGTGGTCTAATCCAATTGTTTTAGTAAAAAAGAAGGATAATACTTATCAGTGTTTCAGTCTCGATTTTAGGAAGGTGAACCAAGTAAATCAGAAGGATGCTTATCCGTTGCTTTATATTACTTCAATTTTAGATCGGTTAAGAGATGCACTTTTTTTCAGGTTGAATATTCAATCTGTGTATTGGCAAATTTCGTTATCAGAAGGTTCCAAAGCTGTGAGTGCTTTTACTGCTCCTTCTCGAGATCTCTTTCAGTTCTCGCGCATACCATTTGAACTTCATGATGTGCCTGCTACATTTCAGTGATTGCTTGATCAAGTGCTTGGTGTGGATTTAGAGCCTTACTGTTTCGCTGACTTAAATAATTTTATGATTGCAACACCTACTTTTGATGAGCATATTAGCGTACTAAGAAAAATGTTAGAACGTTTAGTCTCTTCTGAACTTACCTTAAGTCGGGAAAAATGTAATTTTTGTTTGCCTAAATTAAAGTACTTCGGATACGTATTTAACAGAATTGGTCTGTTGGTAGACCGTGATAAAATAAACCCGATACTTAATATGTCAGACAATTTATTGGTACGACGAGTTGGTACCGTCGCTTTATTTCTAAGTTTTCTTTTTTTTGCATCTTCATTTTTAGTTCTTCCTCTTAAAACTGTTTCTTTTAGTTGGAGAGCAAAATGTCAGATCGCTTTTAATTCTCCTAAAAACAGTTTGGTTGAAGTTCATATTTTTTTTCGCTTTCTTTTTTTAGTACAAGCTGATGCTTCGAATTTTGATTTAGATATGATAAGTCAAACGACTGCGGATGATAAAACGGTTGTTAGTTATCTCAGTCGATTTGTCACTAAGACTGAGGACAGTATTCGACTACTGAGAAAGAATGTTTAGCTGTGTTATTGGTCATAGAGAAGTTCCGTCTTCATGTGCAAAAATCCCATTTCACTATAATAACCAATCATTATCCGTTTCTGTGGTTAAATCGTTTGCAGAGTCTTTCAAGACAATTAGCTCTTTGGTTTATTAGATTACAGCAGTACGACTTTTTTATAATCCATTGGAAGGAAAAGATCATGTCGTACCTGATTCGTTATCTTGCTCAGCACCTGTATTAGAAGCTGCCCATCTGTTTAAGATTACTTCTGCCTTTATGCTTAAATTGCCCACTACGGATCGTTGGTATAATAACTTTCTTAAACGTGCTTGGATGCTCCTCATAAATTTGTGAAATAATATGTTAAGGACTTTGTTCTTTATCACCGTGTTGTTACTACTTTCTCTTCTGATTCTTCTGATGACTAAAAAATAGTAATACAATTTTCCATTCTGGAGCCCGGAACGGAACAAACTCAGTTTGTTCCAGGCTCTGAAGATGTACTCTCTGACGAAAGCTTAACTTGTGTAAGAACAACAACACGGGAATTATCTAGAATGGAAAATTGTATTATTAATGCAACCAGTGGAAACCTGAATTCTTTGCTGTGACATTGTAAGTCTTATGCTTCGATCTTCGAAAAGCCATAGTTATGTATTGGTGATCGCTGATTATTTTACTAAGTTTCCTCTGTTCTTTCCGTTGCGTTCAGTTCGTGCTACCTCTACTTGTAAATTTATCAAAGAACACATCTTTCTTCTGTTTGATGTTCTTTATTAGCTTATTACGAACAATGACGTTTAATTTTGTAGTAAAGAATTCGTAGTGCAAAACACAAGGTAATTGGTTGTACTCCTTTCTTTGCTCTTTTCGGGCGTAAACACGTTTTTAATAGACCAACGAGCTAATCGTCCTGAAGTACTCTACAAACGATTTAACCACAGTAACAAATGATGATCGATTATCACAATGAAATGTGATCCTTCCACATAAAGCCAGAATTTTTCTATGGCTCATAACACAGCCAGGCATTCTTTTTCAGTAGTCAAATAATGTCGCTCCGCTTTAGTAAGCGATCAACTTAGCTAACAATCATTTTACTATCTGCAGAACCTATACCGAAGCATCAGTCCGACCACAAAAAGAAGCGAGAAATCAGGACACGATAGAATCGAAGCCGTAGCCAAGCTATTTTTAAGAGAATCACAAGCGGTCTGACATTCTGCTGTCCAACAAAAAGAAACATTTTTACGAGTAAGAGTCGAAAGTGAAAACGTAAGAGAATAAAAGTAAGAAATAAAGCGACGATATCAACTAGTCATATTAATAAATCGTCTGACATCGGTGACGTTTGAAGGTGACGGAGTTATTAAGTATCGCTGTTACCTTATTCGAGTCTACCAACAGACCATTATTATCAGCATTGCGAGTCCCAGCATTACGTAGTCCAAATGGCATGCGCCAAAGACTACGAGAAGGAACAGTAAAAGCAGTCGCAGCTTTAAACTTTTCGGAAAGTGAAATTTACCAATACGCAGACCGAATACCTAAGTTGAAAAGAAAACGTGAATTTCTCAACTGATCTAAAATAGAGGTAATATAGAGTAACGGATAAGCATTCTTCTGCGTCACCTGGTTTACATTTAAAACTGACACAGAATCAATAAGTGTTATCTTTCTTCTTTACTAAAACAATTGAATTAGACTACGAACTACTCGACGGACGGACGGACATACTTAGCATTGAGGCCAACTCTTCATTGACAACCTTCTTTAACGCAAGGGAGAGAGGGTAATAACGTTGTTTAATTGGTTAAATAGAAATACATAGTTTGTGCTGAATGAGAGAAGTGTGACAAAGTCCATAAGATTGTTTAAAGAACGCATCTGCGACAACGTCGTTTAAAAATTGTTGATCTGAAGTAAGTTTTAATATAGCACTAATAGAGTCCAAAAAAATAGTATTAATCAACGGCGAAATATCATTAAAAGTATGAAGTTCGTCGCTTGTCAGAAGTCGATGCCTAAAATCAATTGTTGTGACATTTCAGGAATAACCAAGATGTTAAGCGTTTTTACTTTACTTTCCAAAAAAAAAACGGCAGAAGAACTGATCTTAGTACTGTGCATTTATCGTCGTTAGCCAAATTACAAATACCCAAAAACTGTAAAATCTCCGCGTCAATGGAATACGTATGGGTATCCAAAATTGCTAATAAAAAATACGAGAAAATTAAATTAAATCACAAAAATAGAATCAACTCTTACCCTAGAAATACTTTCACATAAGCAGCAAAAGTACTACACCTATTTATAACGTGGATGTGAATATTTAGAAATAATAACTTTGCCAGGCATGTACGTTAGATTATTACCGTACCACAGTCACCGAAAAAATGGTTTTACCCTAGTTGACAACTACCACTCTTGATATTGCTAAAAGTGGGCGTTCCGGGACAAAACTTAAGCGATATGAAAATTACACCAAAACACTTATAACATTTAAAATTATTAAATAACTTAGACACATTAATACAAAATTACTCTAATAAGAAATTAAGAAAACGGAATGAATAAAACAAACCCGACGGTATAGTTAAAAACTATGATGTAGAATTTTCCAATAAGGATACCTAAAACAAATCAACTGAACGAAGAAACACTAACAAATTAGTTTTAAGTGCGTTAGCTATTTAGTAAATTTTAAAGTACATTTAATGATAATGCTCTTATTGACGAAAGTGCCGACAATTGGGAGGCATTGTGTAATCTTGATCTAAATATTAATAAAAAATTTTATAAAATAGAAACGGTTCATTTATCGTTAGAAACTACACAAATAAAACAACGTCCTCTATCTCCTACAAACTCTGTAGCATCAAAGTCAAAATTAAATAGATCACACGTTCATTTGTCCCGAATTGACTTGCCAAAATTTGACGGAAGCCTCAAGGACTGGCCAACCTTTCAAGATTTGTTGAATACGCTCATTCATGAAAATGAATGGTTGTCGAATCTAAAGAAGTTTCAGTATTTGATATCCACCTTATCTAAAGAACCCTTGACTTTAGTTAAAGCAAAATCTTGCGGTGGTCTTCTCGGTACTTCAAAAAATAGTGGTAGTAGTTGGGACAATAAGCGTTCTCAGCATTCGTTCGCAGCGACGACCAATTTGGCATCGCCTAAGTCTTTTTGTTTTTACTGCAAAGATCATTTGCATATTCTGTTAGCTTGTCTTTGTTTTGGTAAACTCAATCCGCAGGAGCGCTATACAGTAGTCAAAACTTGTCGTGTTTGTTTAAATTGTTCGAGTTCGCAGCATTTAGTGAAAGCGTGCAAGTCAAAATCCTTGTGTCGACATTGTTCAGAGCGACACCATTCGTTGTTGCATTTTGGAAAAACGTTTTCACGGAATTCGTCAGAACCATGCAGCGTCAAAGAGTCTTCGCAATCGACTGCAGAATCATCAGAAACTCCTTTAGCTTTAACCTCAGTGAAGTCCACTAATGCTATTTTGTCTAGCATTACATTGTTGGCTACAGTTTCCTTAGAAGTCCAAGATCGTTGCGGCAAATTTCAAACATTTAGAGCACTTTGTGATCCAGATAGTCAAATCAGCTTTGTAACAGAAAATTGTCGTAACCGCTTGGGTCTACCATAGAACAAATCGTCGAGTTCAATCGCATGTTTAGGCGACACGTCAGTTAGAGTTAGCCGCAGGAATACCAACTGCAATATTCGGCCAGTGGGTTCCTCGTCAGTTTTTGTGCGCGTCAATGCAGTGTCATCATTCGGAAAATTTGTTCAAAACTTCCTCATACTCGAATTCACGGCGGTGCTAGGTATTCAAACGTTAATCTAGCGGATCCTCGTTAGAACAAACCAGAAAATATTGACCTTCTATAAGGTGCAGATGTATTTCCCCAAATAGGTCGTGGATCTGTGTTTCATTTCGCTGATATTGATGATAATATTGAAGGTCCTGTCGCATTAGACACAATTTTTGGTATAGCATTACTAGGTTCTATATCTTGCAATGCGTTGACTCCACCGCAACCCCATTCGTTTTTCGTATCGGTTGAACCGTCACTTGATAACATTCTGAAATTGTTTTGGATAGTGGAAAATGTTTCTACTAGTCCGTGCCTCGCCTCTCCGGAAGATCAGCTAGCAAAAGATCTGTTTGTACGGACGCACGCAAAAAACTATTTGGGTCGTTTTAAAGTATCGTTGCCGTTCAAATACGTCAAATAGCACATCGCCATCTATTAACACTTAAATGCAGGTCACATATTCTCAGTTCAACTGCGGATATTGATAGTGTACATAATTATTACGTACCGCATCATTGCATTTTTAAAGAAAATCACAAAATTCGTGTAGTTTTCGACACTTTGGCTAAGGATAGCGCAGGTATCTCTATCAACGAAACGTTTCTTGCTGGTCTAAAGCTGCAAAGCGACATTAGCGCTATGCTAATTCGTTTTCGGTGGTTCAAGTTTGTTTTCACTTGCGACGTACGTCAAATGTTTAGACAGATTTTACTGAAAGATTTGCATCGGCAATTCCAATTGATCCTTTGAATGTTTTTTACCGATGAAACCATCCAAACCTTTAGATTGAATACCGTAACATATGGTTACGCTTCTTCACTTTTTCTAGCTATACGTTGCCTCTTGCAATTAGCACTCGCTGCTCCAGCCATACTTTTGAATTTATACGTTGACGATTTTGTTTGTGGAGCAGACACGTTAGAGTCGTTGTTAGAATTGCAAAACCAATTGATTAGATTATTGAAGTCAGGTTGATTTAAATTGCGCAAGTGGGCAGCCAATTCACCTTCGTTGTTAGCTTCGTTGCCGTCTGAATTTTGTCAGAACCATTCGGTGGTCTTTGAAGAAGACAGCTTAACTGTTGCAAAGATTTTAAGCCTTCAGTGGCAAGCATCACTCGATTTGTTTTCATTCATGGTCAAACCAGTAAGTGCCCTTTGTACCACAAGATCTATATTATCTGAGGTCGCTCGCATATATGATCCTTCGGGATTTCTATGTCCACTTACTTTCTTTGGTAAACGATTGATACAGCATCTGTGGCTTCTAGAATTAGACTGGGATGCAGAGCTCGTAGCAGACGTGTGTAGTCAATGCTCAAAGTATAAGTCGTCATTGGTTAGCTTGTCAAATCTTCGGATTCCTCGTTGCTCCAAACCAGCATCTTTTGCAAATTGTTCGTTACATGCATTCTGTGATGCGTCTGAGTTAGGTTACGCTGCTGTCGTTTATCTTCGTTTTGTAGTAGAAAATAGTGTCTTTGTTTCATTTGTTATAGCTAAATCAAAAGTCGCTCCAATCAAACGACTATCAATTCCGCGTTTAGAATTGTTGGCGGCAGTTTTGCTTTCAAACTTAGTTTCGTTTGTCTTCAAGTCGTATGCCAATTTGATAGACATTAATAACATAGTTGCTTAGAGTGATTCCAAGGTCGCATTAGCTTCAGCTGTAGTTGCCAAACACTGTAATAGTCTACGACATCGGAGTTAAAAGAACTAAGAGTAGTTGCCCTGAAACCATTTATTAAAGTCTCTGCGTTGACCGCATTGTCAATTATATTTTGAAGAGATGGATGCTTTATTCAAAATTCTTTCTAGATAGTAAGTGTACCAGTTTCTGTCTTGTTTCTTTCATGCATGTGTTTTTAATTTGTTTTTAAAATATTGATACATGAGCAGGTTGTAAAATACGTCTAGCATTTCGGTATAGCGTAATTATTTCTATTTGTTGCAGAAAAATCTTATACACATAACAAATTTGCTATCCAATAGGTATGAAATTACAATAACTGAGTTAACTCTCATTTTCAAAACTATTTTTTGTTTATGAATGTAAATTTTTCAAATATTTAAGCGCACTACTTAACTAAATAACCAAAAAAACAATATAAAAACGTTTTCATTTAAATATACGTTCTAAATAATGTTGTAGTTTATAATTACGATTATAATATGTAGTATACTTAGACATGCCGTTTGCCACGATCAAAATAAGCTTTACGTTCTATCAGTTCGCGATGTTATGAAGATGGTGTGTTTCCAAAAGTAGTTTTCAATGTCAATTAACCTTTTCTTATGCGTTTCTGGCAAAAACACGTAAATGATAATCATGACAGCTACGGACATTACTGCAAAAAAGTATTGCAAGTTAGCAGATCCTCCAAGAAGATGGTACAGTGGAAAATAACATTGCAATATCGCAAAAGTAAACAAATTCATTAACGTTATTATCAAACCATAGGCTACTCCGCGTATTTTAAGTGGAAACATTTCAACTGCAATCATAAAAGGCACTGACGTAATACCCATTGCTGAAAAAGCAATGTAGAGCAACAGGCAACCCAAAGGAATCCACGTGTGCGTTGATGTACCTAGAAGATACCAGGTATCTACAACATTTCAGCGTTTATAACCAAAATTACCATGTTGAATCCAGTATGTGTTTAAACCAGACACGCCCATACACAGCGCCATGCTGCCAGCACTAATAACTAACAATGTACGCCTGTTAAACTTCTTCATTAAAACGGTGGTAACGAACGACATTATAACTTTTATCCCAGAAATATAGATCGACGCCAAGTACGGATCGATATTAGTACCAATTTCTTTAAAAAAAATTACGCAATTATATATAATTGCAAAAGTGCCTGAAAATTGCTGGAAAAAGAATATCGCAGCAAGAATAAAGAAAGGTTTATAAAAAGTAGGTAAAACAAACATTTCAAAAAGCTCTTTCCAATTAAATTTTTTTTCCGTCAATTTTTGAAGTTGCTCGTTTTCTAAGGAAATAAGCTCTTCTTCTACCTAAAAACTACAATGATGAGAAAAATTTGGTAAAAATGCTACTAACTAATTTGGCACAGTCCGTGTTGTATCTGTAAAACCAATTTAAGGATTTCTTAGCTTCTTTTATTTTATGTTTGGACACCAACCAAGCTGGACTTTCTGGTATAAAAAATATAATAATTATTGGTACCACGAGATAAACGTTAGTTAGCCAAGCTATTGTTCTCCAATGGATGACCCAGCCTTTTAAGTAAGTCAGCACCATGCCTGCAACTGTATGTGTAATTTCTACCCGATGTGATTGATCAATCACCTATAGACATAAAAACTTGTACAAATATTAAGAAAGAACCTCTTACGTCCGGTCTACTAATTTCGCTGATGTAAACTGCAGTTGGATTTCCAATTAACACTGTAAGAAGTTAGTGTATTTTAGAACATATTATAACTAAGCTTAGGTACTTAAAGTAATTCCCATCATAATTCGTCCCGAAATAATCATCGACATGTTTGAAGCGACTGCAATTAAAAGTAAACCGATTACGCCTGATACACCAGAAAGCATTATGGTCTTTAGTCTTCCTAAGTAGTCTATTAACACTCCAGCGAGTACAGATGCTGCTAATCCGGCAAAAACTGGCGCGCTGGCTGCAAAGTCACGAAGGTAAAATTTCTTATAATACAAAAGTTTGCGTACCAATCCAAGCACTGTCGGACTCAGTTATTGGTATAGCATTGGCAGCGGTGACATTCTGCTCTTGCAACATCTGTGGAATTAAAATACCAGAATACGCAATAATCTGTCCTATGACTAAGTGCAACGAAGTAACTACGACTACTGCCAACGCCTGTAAAAAACGTAATAAGTAATAACTAATGATCAATAATTAAAAAAAATAAGATACCTGAGGCAAAAGTCCCATCCACTTTTTACCAGCCACGTCTTGTTTTAACGACGTTTGGTTTTCTTCCATTTTCACTTAATCCACCTCTGGAAAACTTAAGAAACCATCAACATCAATTTTTATAGTTTTACAATTAAGTTTGTTTGCGAAATAGTAATAAATTTGATGTCATTTTCCTCATACATATACAGAGGATGTGGAGAGGATAACAGCAATATCTACACTGAAAAAAATCCCATATTTTCACATTAAGATTACATTTCTCTAATAGTAAAAAGTGCATTGTTACAACGAATATACTTTACCGATGCTTTTGCAGTAATATTTAATTATAAATGTAAAATTACCTAAGTATGCATGTAAAAATTGCATGTGTAATGTTTTTTACAAATATTTTTGTAACAAACATAATGTAAACAATGACTTCCGTAGTAAAATCACACGTTTTTTAGTGTGGTTGTTACTAATATTGAATTTATTTTACATCTTAATTTAATTTTTCTATGAGATGTCTAAATTTGATTATTGAGTTATTACATTTTTCTGGTGTAGTTGCAAACATTCAGCAAATTTAAATAAGTACCAGTGACTGATCTCGTTAATCTAATTATACCACTGAATGATAACAAGATGTGTCCGGTTTTAAAATCCCGTTGTGCATTTATTCACTCTATATTATATTTATTTTACATTTAAGTTATTGCAAAATTATTCTTACGTAATAATGTATTAATTTTTTATTATTAAAACCTAACATTAATTTGAAAGTTAATAAGTACAAGTGTAAAAAATTGCAATAATCAACTGTATTACGTTCAAAACAATTAATCCAAATTACTGTGAATGCATTTAAATAATCAAATGGTTTGTTGTAACAATACTTATCTGCATCTATTTCTATGTCTTAAAAAGTTAAGCTCAAGTGTAACAAGGTAAAAATGTAAAAAAATCCAATAATTTAAAGTGTTGTCTAATATAAGTTTATTACCCCATCCCAATTTACTATTAATAAATTTAAATGTTGAAAAAACTTACTTTTGTATCGTAACAGTACTGATTTGAACTTATTACCATGTCTTAAGAAGGTGAAATTGATTGCAAATAGATAAAAATGTTTTAAAAAACCGCAATAATTCATACTTCAATTTGTTTTGATGTATTTTACAGGCAGCATAAACGCAGATTTTATTTTTTCGGCATAAATCGGTCAAGTGTAGTAGAAGTTGGCACTAATAATCATTAGTTTTTAGTCATATACCAATAATCTGTGTTATATTATTGTTTGAAATTCACTGTATATATTGTTTAAGACCGTTTGAGGCATTCTGTTCTCTTTTTCAACTCCTCTACCTATGTGGTTTTGGAGGTTCATGTGTGAGTTAGCGTTAAGCCGTCTGTAAAGTAAGATGTTAGATTAAACATTGTTAATTCTTTTATATCATCATGTTGTAATAAATACCCTTAGCAATGTGCTCAAGTTTTAATTGCAACAAACAAAAAAATACAGTACACAATTCAGTACCTTGCTACAATCGAATCAAATACACGATGTTACGTACAAAATTTTCATAACGTAATACCCTGTATATTGAATTAAAATTAGATTTCGGTTTTTACGCTCTCTGCCGATCTTTCTGGTCACTGACATGTTGCGAAATTCATTTTTCAAGCTGTCAACTACCTAAGATGGTGTGTGTTGTTTGATTAGTCTAATCCAAAGATTTAATAGTACATCCACTGTGATGTACATGAAATTATAAATTAATTACATGCTTAACATAATTTATTCGGCACAGGCCGTTCCGCACGCATTGACAACATGTTCGATTTAATAAAAAAACAATGAAGAATTAATATTGATAAATACCTTCACGGAACGCTTAGGATTCTGGAAGAGATATTATCCACAACGAAAACGAAGTGTTGACTAGCATTTGATTTTGAAATGTTAGTTCTTATACGCCAGTCGATTGCGATACTCACCTTTTCGTAATTGCGAATAAAAGCATTCGATACCACGAATCTTTATATCTAATTTCCTTTATTATTAACGATTTTGTAGCTTCCTATCTTCGCGAGTTATTGTGTTGACACGATTTGCTATTCATATCTATTGCAGGCTCACTCGCCGGGGAAAACGTTTTCTTCGATCAAGTAGGTACTGGATTGTGGGTAAGTTTTTTTAATTATTTTGTCGCTCTCAGAAAAGTCACTCACGGAACTTTTGTTTTTGTTAATTTCCGTAATTACGATTATTGTTTTAATGTCATTAAGGTAGTTTCATTAATTATTTTGTGTGTATCGCATGCTGTGTACAAACGATATTTATTACAAAATTTTCTTCGTTATTCATTTCGACTCAATTTATGTATTGTGTGTTGCCGATACTTCTGGCATTTATGGATTGAGAATCAGATATACTCTTGTCATTATTCTACGTTACTAAATTAAAGTTTTTATACCTGTTTAATCTTTCTTTTATGGCAACATACCTTTCTCTTTTATTGTGGTTACCCAAACATCAGAGTAACAAGGATTACAAACCTAAAAATTCGTTACAAGCTTGGACCGTCTGTCTTGATCGAGGCAGAAGTGTTAATTATAAAAGATCTGGCGCCCTTAATTATTATTCACTTGAATCTCCCTTATCTCCGACTGTGTGAGTTGACCGTGCAAGGTTCTTAAGACCTATAAGCTTGTAACAACGATTCGACGAGCAGTTACGCTACATTTGGTTCTATCGATTTAGATATTTACCTATCGTGTCGAATTTTACAATATAACAATCAAAAAGCGCTAATTCGAATATTAATTTTGATGCATATTTGTGAATCTAAGAGGAACGCTCAGATACTTATTCAATCAGAACGAGAGAGATCGCAATTGACGCGAGATTTTAACTGTATTCTCTCTTAACCAGGTAAGTGCATCTTCTTTTATATATTTATCATGCACTGTGTTTTTTATTGTTAACGCAACGTACACATTCTTCATATACCATTTATTTGCATGTATTTAATAGTAGGAATTATCAAAGCCAATTTTTTCTTTCGTGATCAATCAACGAATAATTATTGCACGCCACGTGCGTACTTATCGACCATATCTAGTTACTCAAAGTCAACCGCTTGCAGTCGCGTAGCGATAGTATTCCATTCAAATATCAAATACTAAATAATTATTATTGCTTAACAATAGGTTCATTAACTAAAATCCGTGCTAATATCAAAAGTAAACTAACGAGGTTTAAAAACTAGGGGTGTAAAACGGTTCCGGATCCAAAACAAGATCTGGTATGGATCCGGATCTTCTCCGGATCTCCAGCTACGATATATCCGAATCCGGATTTCTCCAGATTTCATACACAATTTGGATCTTCAAGATCCGGATCCACGGATTCGTTTAACCGGATCCGCATAGCCGTAACCGAAATTCGATTATACGTGAATTCTGTTGTTGATGTATAAAATGAATTTCGTAATTCGTATTATTTAGAAGTTATTAATATGAAACAGTATTACAGTAAATGAATAATCACAAATATCTTTAAAGCTAGAAAGCTAGAAATTAATAGTAATGCAGGTTCGGATTTAACTTGCAAATCCTTAGATCTGTAGATCCGGATTTATCCCTCGATTCCGTAGATCCGGATTTAATCTTCAGATTTTTGATCCGGATTTACAAAAATCCGGTATTCGGATCCATTGGATCCGGATATTTTTGGATCCGATATCCAGATCTATAAAATCTGCGGATCTTTACAGCCCTATTAAAAACCATTTGAACGCGCTTTACGCCTCACATGATGATGCAGAGCAAACCATTACAGAGAGACAAATTTTAGAATTACACAGTAGGTATGAGAACGCTTCAGCTTATTTATCAGAATATGAATCAGTTCACGCTAAAATTATTGAGCAAATGGATGATCCTACACTCGCAGAGCAAGACTTTTTAGAATTCGAAAATATTTTCTTTTCCACAAAGGGAAGTGCCGAGTATTTAATCAATAAATTAATTGTTGTTTCGTCAAATACAGAGCGCAATTCGCCCAATGATAGTCTACATTCATGCAAATCTGGTACATCGCAAAGGTCACCATCGTTCTAGTTGCCAAAAATAAATATTCCCAGATTCTCCGGCGATCTGGAAAACTAGATCGAATTCAAAAACATATTCCAGTTTAATTTATGATAACTCGGATCTTATCGATGTCTAAAAGTTGCATTATCTTAAAGGCTGTCTTGCTGGTACCGCTGCTGAAGTAATCAAATCACTAGAGTTTTCTGCTAGCAATTATCAAATTGCTTTCAACTCGTAAGTAACCCAATATGATCAGCCTAAACTATTAATTCGGAAACATTTAAAATCCGTTATGGGACTGGAGCTTTTGACAAAGAAATCTGCATCCAATCTGAGAAAAATACGCGATTCTCTTTTCACGTTACAGCACTCTAATCTCTTGCTACAACACGGCAGTTATTCGAAACGTGTATCATACATGTTACATCGGAAAAATTAGATCCAACTACTTCGCGGCAATAAAAAACTATACGCAACAAATCCATTTTCGATGTGCCTACCTTAGATGAATTCAAGTCATTTCTCACAAATCATTCCAATTTTCTAGATAGTCTAGAAGTCTAACCGATTAAAGTGGTGCCCGAAAAATCTAAATGCCATTCAAAATCGTTTGTTGCAAATAGTCTCGTGTGCTTACTTTGTAAAGGGGACCACTATCTATCCAAATGTAGAAATTGTCTCAACATGACACTAAGGGATCGTTCTTCAAAAGCTAGAGAGTTGAAGATATGCTTCAACTGCTTTGCTCGAGGTCACCTCAATTACCTCAATGCGTTTCTAAATCTACGTTTAGAACATGTAAAGCTAGGCATCATACTTTGCTTCATGTCGATTCTTTGGAACAAGAAAGAGAAGCTTCTGCGTCGCAACTTCTTCTGGAGTCCGCCATTCCTATTGTTTCTACTTTCTGCTCGGATACAATCAAGGTTTTGTTGCCAACTGCAACTTGTAAGATTCTTGATACTTACTAAACCTCCCATTCTATTTGCGTACTTCTGATGCGAGCAGCGAATCAAACTTTATACGTTCAGATCTATGTGAAAAGTTGAGATTGCCTACTTGCCAAGTAAACATTTCAGTTTTTGTGTTGAAATGTCGAGCTCTCCGCTCATCATTCTTCTTACAACATTAATCTCTCTTGCCTTCTACAAGACGAGATTACTGGAATGCTTCCTTCCTTTGAGGTAGATCATTCTAAAGTTGTGATTCCAGATAACATCGGATTGTCTGACCCATTTTTCGGCCATCCCGATCAAATCAATCTGTTAATAGGTTCATCAGCCTTCTTCGATCTGCTCTGCATTGGGCAGGTGCGGTTAGGTTCCGATCTGCCAATCTTTCAAAAGACTCGGTTTGGTTGGGTCGTGTCTGGCCCTATGTACTCTAGTTTTCCTAACCAGGTGCAATGTCATCTGAGCATTTCTGGGATCCCAGATCAATTGTCTCGATTTTGGGAATGATAAAGTTATCCAACTAACAGAATTTTCTCTTTGAAAGAGAATTTTTGTGAATCCCATTTCGTATAAAAAACACTTAGAGATTAAGAGGGTCGATTTGTCGTCTCTATTCCTCTAAAATAACCTATTGATGTATTAGGCGATTCTTTCGCCGTAGCTTAAAAAATACTTTTATCTCTAGAGCGGCGTCTTCAAGCCAATCCAGAACTTTCCAATCGTTATTCAGCATTCATGAGAGAATATTTAGAGTTAGATCACATGTCGCCTACTTTAAATCTCACATCAATTTCCTATTATCTCCCACACTATGGAGTCTTAAAGGAAATCAATTTTACCACAAAACTTCGAGTGGTATTCAATGGTTCTCAAGTAACCACAACGGGCTATTCTCTTAACAGCATACAAAAAGTAGGCTCGACAATTCAACAGGATCTATTTTCTATTTTAGTACGATTTCGCAAGTATTTTTATGCGATCTCTTCTGATATTGAAAAGATGTACCGGCAGGTACGAGCAAAATCTAGCCAAAAGTCTTTACAACGCATTCTATGGCGTTTTTCACTATTAGATCCCGTTAAGTCATACGATCTCAACACTGTCACTTATGGTACGGCTTCAGCTTCATTTATAGCAATTCGTAGCTTATTCCAATTAGGCATCAATTTTGAAGTTTCTATTCCACAAATTTTTTGAATCATTAAACAAGACTTTTATGTTGATGATCTGCTGACAGGAGCTGATAGTCTTGATAAGCCCGTGATATCTGCTCAGGACTTACTCATGTTTTGCGTTCAGGGTGCTTTAAACTGCGGAAGTGGATTTCTAACGATTCAAAAATGTTATCGGAAATTCCTGAATCTGATCTGCGTCCAGATGTTCATGAATTTGGAGTCTAAGAGCGTACCACCATGCTGAGTTTTATTTGGTCTTTTTCTACTGATTACTTTAGGTACTCTGTATCTTGTTTTGTTTATACTAAAGGACTAACAACCAAACGAATCATCTTATCAGAACTATCTCAGAATTTGACCCACTCAGTCTTCTATTGCCTTGTTCTATTACAGCAAACATTATGGCTGGAATCATGGGACGACCCAGTTCCGAATAGCATTTAGTCCATATGGACTACTTATTGTAGCAAACTTAGAGATCTATACGATTTAAAGATTCTCAAGCATGTTCTATGTAAATATCTAGTCGACATACATGGATGCAATGCTTCCACTCGTGGTTTTGCTGCATGCATATATATGCGTTCAGTTGACATGAACAATCAAGTTCACCTTAATTTGCTCTGCGCATAATCAAGGGTTGCTTTCCTTAAGCTTTTAACTGTGCCCAAGCTCAAGTTGTGTGGAGCACTTGTTTTAACCAAACTCTCAGATCACGTCCTAAAGGCTTTGGATGCTCCAATATCTAAATGTTTTTATGGTCTGACTTCAACATCGTTTTGGGGTAGTTGAAAACCAATCTCAACTTACTCAAGACCTTTGTCTGCAATAGAGTCGCAGACATTCAAAGACTGATTTCCGATGCGCTGTGGCGTCATGTCCCCACTAAATCAAATCCTGCCGACTTACTCTCCGTAGGAACCACGCTCCGAATCCTAAAAACCTTGACAATGTGGGATCAGGCTCCACCTTGGCTTACCCAAGATTCGTTATGCTGGCCCAACTCTCAGTCTACCGAAGAAGAGCTCTCTGATATGAAGATACAATCCCAGTGTCTAGTAACAACGGAGCCATCCTTTTCATGTTCAGACTTCTTGAGTCTCACTAGGCTCAAACGAGTCTTCTCATATTGCTTGCGATTTTTCAAGAATTGTTCAAGTCCGAAGGAAGGTCGTCTTTTAGGGCTTCTTATGCCCATGGAAATGAATAGGTCCCTATTAATCCTAATTAAAGCCGCTTAAGCGGAATCGTTTCCTAGTGAACTCAAACAACTTTCACAGAAAAAACTTTAAAAACTACTTCGTCATTCATTAATTTCACGTTGGCGGTAGGCTTCGAAATTCCTAATTTGTTTTCGACAAAAAACATCTCGTACTCTTACAAGGAAAGCATCCCTTATCAAAGCATATCGTTGAGGGTGAGCATGTTCGTTTGCTATACGCTGGCTCTCAGTTGTTGCTATCTTCATTACGCGATAGATTTTGGATCACTTCTGGTAGAACTCTCACCAAGCAACTGGTACATCGCTGTGTTAGATGCTTTCCATTTCTACCAAAGTTGACGCAACTGATCATGGGCAACTTGCCATCTTCACGAGTTCAATCATCTCATCCTTTTCATGTTGTGGGTGTTAACTTTGCCGGCCCGCTGATGGTCAAAGATCGCAAAGGTCGCAGTCCCAAAGTTACAAAAGCGTATATTTGTTTCTCAACCAAAGCTTCTCACCTCGAATTGGTGACAGATTTATCAACATAAACTTTTTTATTGAGTTTTCGTAGAATTGTAGCGCGTCGTAGAAAAACCCTTAGATGTATACTCTATCAACGGAACAAATTTCGTTGGTGCAAGTTTCGAAATACGGGAACTTAGTAAATTTTTACAGTCGCAAGAAAGATAATTGCCGAGGCCGTCGCGTGCAAAGGAATTAATTGGCATTTTGGACACACAGTCTTTACTTTGGAAGATTGTGGGAAACAAGCATCAAGTCCTGCAAGCATCACCTCAAGCGTGTTATAGGAAGCTGTATTCTGACATTTGAAGAGCTATATACTTTGCTTTCACAGATAGAAACTACCCTTAACTCTCGTCCTTTGTGTCCTATCTCATCTGACCCAAATGACCTTCAATCACTTACACCTGCGCACTTTCTGATTGGAAGTCTCTTAACAACATTACCAGATCCGGACGTTACTAGAGTTCCTACTTCTCGTCTATCCGTATTTTAAAGGGTCCAACATATTCACCAGCATCTATTGCGACGTTGGAACAAAGAGTACATCTCCGAGTTGCAGAAAAGCCAATAAATGAAAATCCCATCAATCTGATCTTAAACTGTGAACTTTGGTGCTGATCAAAGCAGATAACCTTCCTGCACTTCGCTGGAAGTTAGGAAGAATCACGCAAATCCATTCTGGCAGTGACAGTGTGAATCGTGTTGTTTCTGCGCTTACTAATAGTGGAACACTTCGACGCTCCCTTGCTAAATTATGTCCTCTGCCATTAGAACAGTAAAAGTGTATTATTGTTTGGTATTATTGTTCTGTATTCTGCCATGTATGCTTTGTTATTCTACGCTCCAATGTGGTTTTGGAGGTTCATGTGTGAATTAGCGTTAAGCCGTCTGTAAAGTAAGACGTTAGATTAAACATTCTCAATTCTTTTATATCACCATGTTGTAATAAGTACCCTTAGCAAAGTGCTCAAGTTTTGATTACAACAAACAAAAAAGTACAGTCTACAATTCAGTACCTTGCTACAATCGAATCAAATACACGATTTGACGAGCAGTTACGCTACAACTATGCTAGAATAACACTAACAATTTTTTAAAAACAAATATAATAAATTTGCTTTTATCTTAAAATTGCTAAAAACAAAAATAGTTTTATTTTAATATAAGTTAAATTGTAATTAATGATTTAAAAGTGTTTGATGGCAGAGCCATCTCATAGTGTTAATTTTACTATGTAACTAAAGTTAACTATAAATAGCTATAAACGACGGTAAACACGTTGAATTAGTTTAACACCCGCGAAATTCAAAATCAGCTTTGAATAATTCGTCGGGATAAAACCACAACGTAAAAAGATATTAGGGGTAAGCAATGTCAATGCAATTGTGTAAACGCCACCAGAGTGAACTACTGGACAGCCGTTTCGCCCTTTTGGGGCTCATTAGCATAAGAGTGTATCTCCTTGCATTCACATTGCTTACCCCCAATGTCTTTTTACGTTGTGGTTTTATCCCGACAAAGTATTTGATTTCTAGTTATTCGCAAAAAATGGATTTTAACAGATTTGATACCGCTCTCCTACAAACCACCAAAGTGTGAAGCGGAAAAAGGATAGAAATGTTACTGAATAGCTTTAGTTTCCACTGTCAATTTGAATTAAGCAGGCAATTGTTTCTTGGCCCCGACAAAGTGGGTACTACATTTACTGAATATATGATTGCAGCGACCGCGGCCTCTGATAAATCTACGCAACGGAGCAAAAAAAATCTAACTTGTTAAATCTATAGCTATTTCAAGGTGCAGAGCTTTGGTAGCAAAGCACACAAACAAACTTTGGCTTGTTTAGAACTGCGTCAATTTCGAAATAAGGATTGGAAAAGAATCGCCATCATCTACTCCTACACAACTAAACGGTTTTACTTGGTTCTCACAAGGTGCGGACAACTCTGCCATAGGCAGGAGGCACAAATAGAGGAGGTGGAGTCCTAAAGCACGATTGACAATGTGATAAGCAACGACAAATTAATGGGCGAGTCGATATGATCCAAAAATTTTGTTGTACCAAATACAAAGTTGTATTTACACCTGAGTGTTTATTTTCGAGATAAGTACTCTTCACAATCAAAATTGTCAGACGATATTTATTAAGTAATAAATCGGGGTATTTTGTGCCGTATAGTAGTGATAATTGAGTTAAACGAACACCAACGCTTAAGACTTTGCCATCTTCTATAAAACGTGATAATTTTTGAAGATACTTGATGCAACAACGTTCCTTAAAAATATTTTCGAATTTCCATTGGACATTGCAACTCGGGTCTGTTTAAAGGATTCTTAAAGAATTATGATTTTCAACATAAGTACGATAATTTAAGATAAATTGCAGACAATACGCAATAATTCTTTGAGTTTTGTGCAATGACGAATAGCAATCAAGTAAAATGAACTATTTGTACCGCAAACACCACGTGTTTTATTTCACATGTGGTTTCTGGCGGCGAGAAAACAACTATATTTTTCGGCCACAACTCTTTTTGCTGATAAAGCAAAGGGATGGATAATCTTTTAAGTAGCGCAATCTTTGGCTTTGCCATTACAAACAAAAATCTGATTATCCTGATCTTCAAACCGAAGATAAATTATACAAGCGTAGTCTAATTCCGACGCATCGCAGAATGCATACAACAAACATTCAACGAAAGACGAAGGATTTATACAACGAACAATGATTTATTCCCATTGACTGCAAACATCGTCAGGAGATTCTGTGTCCCAATCTAAATCTATAAGCCACAGATGCTGTCATAAATCTTTGCGACTTCTGTCAAAATGGTTCTTTTAATGCAGAGCAAACCTATTGGTTTAATTCTGAATAAAAACAAATCTATAGAAGCGTGCCATTGTAAACCTAATATCTTTGAAATGACATCAGTCTCTGTGTCTAACAAAAAGAGGTTAGTTTGGCAATGTTCCGTTGGTAACACAGTGAATATTATTGAGTCATTTATCGGATCATTTACATAACTCCAAGCAACCATAATGAAACAATTCAATCAATTGGGTTTGCAAATCTGTTAACGAATTTAATGTGTCGGCTCTACATGCGAAATTCATTCTTGTTCTTCTGAGTCAATTGCCACAACGTGCGAAGAGCTAAAAAAGAAGATGCGACACCATAAGTTACTGTGTTCAATTAATATGTACGTTGCTTGTCTTGCTTCCGTCATTACAACGAGCTGTAATGGTGGAAGTAAAAGTAATGCTTCCATGGCTGCTGTGGGCGTGGTTCTAATCGCTCCTGTTATCAGCAGATATGCTGTTTTCTGTACTTTGCCTAGCTTAAAAATTGTCCTTTTTAGGTGGATTCTTTCATCCGTATGTGATGATGGGTCTTGTCACTATAGTATATAACCATTTGGTCATTGTGGGTTTTAATTCCCATATGTACCCGACCATCTGTTTGGTTGCATTAAGAACCCTGATGGCATCTGTAACTTTTTCTAGATGAGCGTTGAAAGTCAGTCTGGTATCAAGAGTGAATCTCATATATTTGGCATCTTTTGTCATCCATTTTCCGTTGTTTGTTAAACGAAACAATTACCGTCTTAGTTGGGTTTACTGATAGTTCCTCTTTTTTGCAATATTTTTTGATGGAGTTTAGTGCACCCTGCATTATGTTTGATACAGTTGCCCCAAACTTCCAGTTTGTGATAATAGTGAGATTGTCGGCGTATCCTAAAACAAATGTCTTTTAGTTCTTGTAGTAAGCCATCCATGACAAGGCACCATAGTAGAAGTGACAGCACCCCGCTTTGTGGACCCCACTTTAGCTTTTACAATGCTACCGTACAAACTAGTTGTTACCCTCCGATTCCTGAGCGTTGAGTTGACCTAGTTTTGCATTAGAGTTGTGATGCCTTTTTTCTCCAATTAAGGTGAAGGTACTTCTTTAAGTAGTTTTAACATGAAAGAAGTCAAGCTGATCGATCTGTAAGGTTTTTCTTAAGCGTACGTAGATCTTCTTGGCTTAATACCACCTTGACAATCCGCCAGCAGTTTGGTATATGCGAAAGTACTAAGCTGGCTCTGAGAATTTTGCATACTGCGTTTTGTAAAACTGCCAATCTCTTGCAGTATGATAGGATAAATTCAATCGGCTCCTGGAGACTGAAACGGTTTAAAAGTATTGATTCCCTATTCTACGTTTTCAGGATTGATTATTTTTTTTGTTAATTCCCAGTTTCTTTTGAGTGCCCGTTTGTTTGGTACATCTAGGTTCTGGTGCTTAAGAACTTTAATTACCAATGAAACCGAGAATTCTCTTTAATAATCATCATTAATTCTGCCGTCTTTTCAATCAGTTCTCTCAATTTTTTTTAAGTTCTGGCTGTACTGTACTGTTATGTTTTTTAGAACTTATACATACTATAATAATAATAATAGTCTTTATTTGTCATTAAAAAATTTTTAACAAAGAATTCGTATTTTAAACTAAACACAATATTATCCTACTACATAAAACAAAAAAATTCTAAATTTGCTACCGCTAATCACTTCTCTGTATACAAATACATCTACATGTAATCTTTTTCTCCTTTTCAATACTTCTTCCATCTATCTCACTCCTTCTTCTCCTAAAATCTCCAACCTCCTCTCTCCTCTTTTCTTAGTTCTATGCACTGCTTTAACATGTGCTCTATATTTTTCCACCTCTCTCCACATTGTCTACATCTCCTATCTTTATCTTCCTTTTAATACTTATTTTCTTGCTATTCATTCCTGCATCTAAACCTTGCTATCATTCTTTTTAGTTTCAAGCTTTTTTCGCCTTTTATTGGAATATTATCTATTACTATATTTGTATATCTTTCATTGTATTTTCCCACTCTTATTCTTGTTCTAGTCTCTTGTTTCTGTATATCCTTATCTCTTCTTATTATATCATCTTTTATTTCCTTTCCTGTTTCCCTTATTTTTTCTACTTCTTCTCTCGCATATCCAACTCTTTCATAATATACTTTTTCTTTCTTTTTGAATTTGAATTCTTCTTTTCCTTTCTTTTGTTCTTTGTAACAAATTACTTTCTTCCCCACCTGTACTTTTATCTTTTCTAACTTCATTTTTTCCTCTACTATGTTCTTTTCACCCCCATATTTCCGCTCCGTACATGATCACACTCTTTCTTAATTTGTTAAACAACTATCTTCTTGTTTCTATTTGCTTCCCAAACCCTCTCTCTCCTATACCCCACACTTGACCTACTAAATCCTCCTCTAAATATACACAAATAAACTAGGACTTAGTGGGCACTCTTGCCTTAATCCTTGGTTCGTCTAAAATGCTTTTATATCCAGAAATAACGCGAAAACTTTTCCTCTTTTCACTTCTAATCCTTTGTCTACTAACTGTTTCAATATGTATACATTATCTAATGCCTTTCTTCCTTTTCTAAATTCTGTCTGCCAGTCTGGTAAGATCTTTTTTTCTTTTCTTTCTCTTTCCAGTTTTTTTTGCAAACTTGTCATATAAATCTTATATCTCACATTTGCCGCACTTATACCTCTATAGTTTTTTACCTTTCTTCTGTCTCCTCGTTTGTAAACTGGGTTTATTATTGCTTCTTTCCAATCATTCGGAAGCCCATATCTCATTTAAAATTTTTTCTATTGTTTCTTTTGTTCTCTCTTCTGTATATTTCCATTGTTCCCTTTGTTCCCAACCGTTCTTACTGCTCTTTTTTTTTACTTTTTTTAAATGTTTCTTCTATTTCTTCTTTCTGTATAGCCGTATTGCTCCTTCTCTCTTCTTCCACTTCTAAGACTATTACGCAATGTTTTCTTCATTTTTTTATATCAATTTGTATCCCCCCTTTTTTGCCATTTTTTTTCCTTATTTAAGAAGCTCCATACGTCATTTTTTAACATTTTTATTTGTTCTTCCAACTCTTTTCTATATTCCTCTTTTCTCTTTTCTATATTGTGATCTCAATCTTTTATATTCCTGAATATCAATTTTTCCTTTTTTCCACTTTCTTTTACCTCGTCTTACCTCCTTACTGGCTTCCCTGCATTCCTTATTCCACCACCTCTTTTCTCTATACTTTGTTATATTTTTTTCTTGTATCTCTTTCTTTCTACTGCTTTATCCATTTTATTGATCAGTTCTTTCACTTCTTCCTCTACTCCTTCCTCCATTCATTGTTCCTCCTCTAATTTTTTCTCAGAAACTTCAATATGTTTATCTGTCCATAGCTTTTTCTCTCCCAAACTGTGTCTAAATTTTATCTTTTTCTCTTTCAATCTTTTAGCATTACTTCTAATAGCTGATGGTCTGAATCAACCTCTTTCTCTATTTTAAAACTTTCTATTTCATTCAAAACCTCCCCACTAACCATTACATGATCTATTATAAATTGTCTTCTCTCACTTATAGATGTATATTTTCCTTTATCCTTTTTCCCAATATTTCCGTTGATATAGTCCACCCCTTTCCTTCACATAACTCTAATAGCTCTTACCTTGTTTGTTTAATGTCTTATCCATCGTTACTCTTTTTATTTCTTCCCTATTCACTATCAAACCACCACCTTTTCTAATTTTCGCGTTAAAATCTTCACCTATTATTAATTTTCTTCTCTCCTCTTCAATCAATAGCTATTTCATGTTTTTTGTTGTTTGTTTCATTTCTTGACCGTACACTGTTATTATTGTATATCTACCTTTGTCTTTCCTTAATATTTGATTTACTACTATTCTTTGCTCTTGCTTTTTATTGTTCTCTTCTTCTACTACCTATTCTTCTCTTACTCCCGATTTTATACGCACTTGCGCTCTTCCTTTATTTTCTTTTTTTATCGCGAACTGTACATACCATCTATATCCCTCTGGTAACTTTACTTTCCATCTTTCCCAATCTTTCTCTTCCAGCCACGTTTCTACTAAACCCACAATGTCAAACCCTTCTATGTACTTCCAAAATTCTGCTTTTTTATTTTAAACCCCTGCAACGTTCCAAAAAACTAAACCTATTTTCTCGGTTTTTTTTAATTGTATTTTTTTATCTTTGCCTGGTAGTCTCCATTTTTTTTATCCTTTGCTCTCTTTTTTTTAATTTTTTGGCCTCTTTCTCTCTAATTTATTTTCTTTTACGTTCCAGTGCATCTCCTCTCTATCAACCCATAATTTTATAAACCCTATTTTTGTTTTTTTTTCTTTAATCTTCTTCCTTTCATCCTTATATTTGTTTGTACCTCTCTTTCCACTGGGATCATATATTCATCTATAAATATCCTTGTTTCTCTGAGCCTTTCTTTTTTCTTTAATATTTTTAGCTTATCTTCTACGGAATCCAATTTTACCAGTATTAACCCCCTCTCTATTTTAATTGCGTCTCTTATACCTTTTTCCACTCCCAATTTATTTTTAAACAAGTTATCCACTTGCTTTTTACGTTCTTCTCTTCTTTCTTGATCTTCAATTCTTCTTATAACTAAGTTCTTTTTTCGCTTTTACCTTTCCATTACTTCCACTCTTCTTTCCAAATTTTGCACATTTTTTTGTCGTTTGTTTTTCCTTTCCGATCTTGTCGATTCGGATTCCGATTCTTTCCAATTATGTCTAATTAAAACTCGCCACAAATATTAAAAAAAGTTTATAAATAAAATACAAGTGTGTAATTCACTATTAACAGAAGCGCGCGCTTGACTTTTAAACTAGTCCACGATACTCGCTCGCATTCGCACACATTATCTGAACCCGTCTATACCTTCTTATCCACAATAACATTAAACACGTTCTCACTCAACTGCCTTCGAAACACGAATCCCAGTTCTTATACTTTTGTTCAATCCATTTTTATGTTTTTTTAATTATTTCTCATTTTGCTTTTCTTTAAATTTTTTGCGCATTGCATCTCTAGTACGTAATTTACCAGCTGTTCTGTAATATATACATTTTCATTTCTGTTTTTTACTTAGACACTTTTCTTCTTATTTTTTTACTGTTTGACTTTTTTTTCTGTGTCGTTGTTCAACTTCATTATTTTTGTTATAATTTTTTTTACTTCAATTTGTTTTCTTTTTTGTATTTGATGTTTTTACGATTATTTTTCATCTTTTTATCCTGACAGTCTGATTACTTTTTTATGTCATCAGAGTCAGGGGAGACTTTTGTTGCCTGAGGGAAAATCCACCCTGGACACCCCCCAAAATTTTGTATATTGTTAAAAATATCAGCGACTAAGTACTTTGTAAATTTTTATTCATTTGACGCTACTACATCAAAATTAACCTAGTTCTACAATGTCTTTATTATCTTTTAAATACGTAATAAAAAAACTTTATTTTATTTTTAACAATAAATAGTAATATTTAAAAGTTTTTTGTTAATACTATTTGTGTTCGTAATTTTAGCTTTACGTAATATATATTTTTGTAAATTTGTGTAAAAAAATCAGCTTTATGCATATGATTTAAGATCTATCACTTTGCGATGCGATGTAGATGGTATGCTTCCAAAAATAATTTTCAATGTCAATTAGTCTTTGCTTATGAGTTTCCGGTAGAAACACGTAAATAACAATCATAACTGCTACGGACATAACTGCAAAGAAGTATTGCAAATTTGCGGAACCGCCAAAAACATGATACAACGGAAAGTAACACTGCAACACCGCAAAAGTAAACAAATTCATTAACGTTATTATTAAACCATAAGCTATTCCGCGTATTTTAAGTGGAAACATTTCAACTGCAATCATAAAAGGCACTGAAGTAATGCCCATCGCAGAAAAAGTGATGTAAAGCAACAGACAACCTAAAGGAATCCACGTGTGCGATGATGTGCCTAAAAAACATCCGGTACAATCTCTCAACGTTAACATGTAAAATTACCTTGTTGAATCCAGTGAGTGTTTAAACCAGACACAGTCATGCATAGTCCCATGCCACCAGCACTGATCAGTAATAGCGTCCGCCTATTAAATTTCTTCATCAAAACAGTTGTAACGAACGACATTATAACTTTTATCCCAGAAATGTAAATCGACGCCAAGTAAGGATTAATATCAGTACCAATTTCTTTGAAAAAAATTACGCAGTTATATATAATTACAAAAGTTCCTGAAAATTGTTGGAAAAAAAATATCACGGCGAGAATAAAAAATGGTTTGTAAAAAGTAGGTAGAAAAAACATTTCAAAAAGCTCTTTCCAATTAAATTTTTTTTCGGACACTTTTAGGAGTTGCTCGTTTTCTAAAGAAATCAGTTCTTCTTCTACCTATAAACTGTAATCATAACTAAAACTTGAGAAAAACAATACTTACTAATTTGTCACAGTCCGTGTTATATCTGTAAAACCAATTTAGGGATTTTTTGGCTTCTTTTATTTTTTGTTTTGACACTAACCAAGCTGGACTTTCTGGTATAAAAAATATGATGATTATGGGTATTATGAGATAAGCGTTGGTTAGCCAGGCTATTGTTCTCCAATGCATGACCCAGCCTTTTAAGTAAGTCAACATCATGCCTATAATTATGTATGATTAATACCCGACGCAATTATACGTCGAATTACCTATAGACATAAAAACCTGAACAAAAATTAAGAAAGAACCTCTAACGTCTGGTCTACTAATTTCACTGATATAAACTGCAGTTGGATTACCAATTAACACTGTAATAGTACAATAAACTTTAGAAACAATATAAATTTCAAAATCGGTCTTACTTAAAGTAATTCCCATCATAATTCGTCCCGAAATAATCATAGACATATTTGAAGCGGTTGCAATTAAAAATAGCCCGATTACGCCTGATACACTAGACAGCATGATTGTCTTGAGCCTACCAAAGTAGTCTATTAAGATTCCAGCTAATGCAGACGCAGCTAAACCAGAAAACACTGGTGCACTAGCTGCAAAGTCCACAAACTAAAATCATGATTCTTTGTATAGCTATACATACCAATCCAAGCACTATCCGATTCTGTGATAGGTATAGCGTCGACACTGCCAACATTCTGTTCTAACATCATTTGAGGAATTAAAATACCAGAATACGCAATAATCTGCCCTATGACTAAGTGCAATGAGCTGACTACCATTACTGCTAAAGCCTGTAAAAATCGAACTTACAAATAGTCATTAAAACAAATAAAAATACCTGAGGAAGAAGTCCAAGCCATTTTCCACCACCTACGTCTTTTTCCAACCATATTTGATTTTCTTCCATTTTTAAAGCATACAAAACTGAACCAACAATTTATATTCCGGTATTTTCGATTGTAATTGATTAAAGTTTGTCATTTCCGTATAAAATAATAAATACTTTTATACTGACTTCCTTAAGCATCTTAGAGATAAAGTAATAAACAAGAATTGCAATAGATTAGATAAATAGTTTTTATAAATAACTTTTGAGAAACTAAGTCAATAAAAGCGTAATTTTTTTAAAATAAACTGTGTAACTAAAATTACTTCCTTATATCTGTGTTGATAACAGTTTTTTTGTTCAATTTTTGATAATGGTTCTGAGAAATCAAAATTCTAGGTATTGTGTTATACCTGTCCGTAAAAACCAAATCAAAAAATCCAAAGTACACGCCCAAAAATACTTTTCTTAGACTTTTGCAACATATCTTTTTCTAGAGTAATTCAATATCTTCTTAATAATAATAAAATACATTAGCAAAAAGCTTAGTAGTAACATATTCCACAAACATATTTCGTTCAGTATTTGCTAAGACACTGTTAACGTAAAATACAGACATGAAATCTTTTGTGTTCATCTTTAACAGTGCAATCATACCTTCTTGGTTCTCTGGTAAAAACGTTTACTTTATTATTTCGTGCAATCGCAGAAATATTTGTACAGTATTGTGTTTTGGTTATCGTTGATCTGTCATGTTTTTCTTTGTCAGTGTTGTTGACCGATAAAAACAAAATGTATTCTGTTCTTTGACTGCACATAATTTATATATATATTTGATCGAAAATCTTAGTATCTCTAGGTCAGTTACTTTTATATCTGTTAAGTTCTTAGCCTATACGCTGTTGCACAGTTTCGAGTTTTGTCTCTAAATATTACTTTTGTGATTACATTACTTAGCAAATTTGCATTTTTACAGCTATCACTGGTCTAATATATTTTATTACAAACGGAAATAAATTTCAATTTTTAACCGGTCTATAAATAAAGTTAAAAAAGCGTTATGTGCAAAAAAACATGTCGACGATGAATTTGTCAGCTAAAATCGCAACAGAAAAATGATTAATTTGCTCAATGAAATAAAAAATTCGTAAATTTACGTAAGCGTAAAGATAAGATAAAACACTAAAATCAGAATGTCTTCCGGGTGTGGACTGTGTCATGCTTGTAACCAAAGTTGCCAACGTTTTGCTTACTTTCGTAAAGTCAAAAAAGGGCGGGTTTTCGATAAAGGAGTAATGACCGGAAACCAAAGAGAAGATAGCTGAAAACCATGATTAAGGTTATCAATCAGAAAACTTGTTTTTAGGAATGGTATTAAACCCATATTCAACACGGAAGATTCTTTTTTTTCCCAAAAACAAATTTCCTACATTTTCATTTTAAGATGTATACCAAATTTCTTGTTCATGTGGTTTAGTCTACATTGGTGAAACCGGTCGTTCCGTAATTACACGCATTTTAGAACATGATCGTTGTACAAGAGAAAACCGTATTTTTAAGTCTGTACCATTTTACTACATGTCACAATATAGATTTTGATAACGTTTCGGTGATTGTAAAATGTCTATTCTTTTTCAATAAGAAAATCTGAGAGACATAGATAACATCAAACACCACAATAACTATAATCGGGATCATGGTTCGTTTATCGAAAACACGCCTGTTTTGACCTTAACGCAATCAAAGTCGAGCTTAACAAGTCGCGACGATACTTCTTTATATACAAAGACTACTTCTTCTTAAGTCACTTCTATGGAGTTTTGAATCTGGCTTGGTTCACAAGTTGATTACCTAACTCTTTAGAGATTCTTAGATTTGGTTTGTTTGAGTTCTTCGATTTTTCACTCACGCTCTGATGAAAGTGTGAAAATGTTGGCAACCTCGGTTACAACAATGACGCGGTTCAAACCCCGAAGACGTTCTTATTTTAGTGTGGACTCCTTTAGTAAAAGCCTTTGCTATTACAAGATAAAATATGTGATCTTAAAAGTGTTTTGGTATGATGTTTTCACAGTATAAGATTTATTCTCGGAACGCCCACTTTCTGCTACATTGCTGTAACGCTGAAAAGTTTTGAGATCGTAGTTCGATGAAAGAAATCATCTATCTGGTGACGGTGAAATAGGTCGGACATTTTCTAACGTTATGTACACCCAACGAGGCTTTCAATTCTGATTATTCACACGCATCCATGCGAATATTGGGCGTAGTATTTTTACTATTTTTGTGAAATTCTTTATTGGGGTAAGCATTGTTTCCTGTTTTTGTGATTTAACTTAATTCTTCCGTAATTGTTATTAGTATTTATTGGGAAAATTGCCATGATGACTTCACGTCACTTTTGTTAAAGATCGAATATTGAAAATTTTTTAACTGAATCGGAGAACTCACTTAATGCAATAATATAAATTAATTTGAAAAAAACTCGGTGCGTTTGTTTTGTTTTTATTGATCGCATAAACTACAGGAAATTTACTTGTGGTAACACCGTATATACGGCTTTGTTTATTTCAACGGTTTTTAGAAATTTTCGATGGGGGATGATAGCTAGTCGCATTCTTCAAAGGAAAACTAAACTGTATTATACTTCTAATTTTAATTTTTTTACTTACGTGATTAGTCGATTGCACAAACGACTGAACGTACACTACCAGGTAGGCAAGCAAACTTACGTTATAACAGAACAGCTAGCCAAATTTGACAGCATTGGCATTGTAGACATTACTTGCAGCGATATTACGAGGTTTCTAACCAATTGAAGCGAAAAGATGTTTTAAACAAACCTGTTTACAAATTATCTAAGAATGTACTTTTACCGCAAATATATTACTTTTCGAAAGTACCTACTTATTTTTATAAATAAACAACCACACATTCAAAAAATGGCGTTAAGAAATTGAAATCTATGATCGTATGCTGCTACCCAAAAAGCGGAATTTTGCATAAATGTGTTCTTGCGTCTATCTTCTTTTTAGCTGGTTATAGTTATAGGTAGTGAATTGCTATGCATACTGGTTTTGGTGCAAAGGCAAAGACTTTAGTGCCCCGTCCCGTATATACCTGTCGACTACTTCTTTAAGTAGTTTTAACATGAAAAAAGTCAAGCTGATCGAACTGTAAGGTTTTTCTTAGACGTACGTAGATCTTCTTGGCTTAATACTACCTTGACGATCCGCCAGCAGTTTGGTATATGCGAAAGTACTAAGCTGGCTCTGAAAATTTTGCATACTGCGTTTCGTAAAACTGCCAATCTTTTGCAGTATGATAGGATAAATTCAATCGGCTCCTGAAGACTGCAACGGTTTTAAAGTATTGATTCCCTATTCTACGTTTTCAGGATTGATTATTTTTTTGTTAATTCCCAGTTTCTTTTGGGTGCTCGTTTGTTTGGTACCTCTAGGTTCTGGTGCTTAAGAACTTTAATTACCGATGAAACCGGGAATTCTCTTTAATAATCATCATTAACTCTGCCGTCATTTCAATCAGTTCTCTCAATTTTTTTTTAAGTGCTGGCTGTACTGTACTGTTATCTTTAGGTTCCTTCGTTTATTTTTCTTCATAATTTTTTTACTATGTTTTTTAGTTCTTATACATAATATAATAATAATAATAATAGTCTTTATTTGTCATTAAAAAAATTTTAACAAAGAATTCGTATTTTAAACTAAACACAATATTATCTTACTACATAAAACAAAAAAAAATCCAAATTCGCTACCGCTAATCACTTCTCTGTATACAAATACATCTACATGTAATCTTCTTCTCCATTTTTAATACTACTTCCATCTATCTCACTCCTTCTTCTCCTTCTCCTAAAATCTCCAACCTCGTTTTTCCTCTTTTCTTAGTTCTATGCATTCCTTTAACATGTGCTCTATATTTTCCCACCTCTCTCCACATTGTCTGCATCTCCTATCTTTATCTTCCTTTCAATATTTATTTTTTTGCTCTTCATTCCCGCATCTAAACATTGCTACTATTCTTTTCAGTTTTAAGCTTTTTTCGCCTTTTATTGGAATATCATCTATTACTATATTTGTATATCTTTCATTGTATTTCCCCACTCTTATTCTTGCTCTAGTTTCTTGTTTCTGTATATCCTTATCTCTTTTTATTATCTCATCTTTTATTTCCCTTACTGTTTCCCTTATTTTTTCTACTTCTTCTCTCGCATATCCAATTCTTTCATAATACCTTTTTCTTTCTTTTTACCCATATTTAATTTTTTCATACTTTACCTCTCTCCAGCACATCTGAAGCAATTTGAATTCTTCTCTTTCTTTCTTTTGTTCTTTGTAACAATTTACTTTCTTCCCCGCCTCTACTCTTATCTTTTCTAACTTCATTTTCTCTTCTACTATGTTCTTTTCACCCCCATATTTCCGCTCCGTACATGATCACACTCTTTCTTAATTTGTTAAACAACTATCTTCTTGTTGCTATTTGCTTCCCAAACCCTCTCTCTCCAATACCCCACACCTGACCTACTATTCTATTACATTTCTTTGCCAACCACTTTATATGTGCATCACCCAAATAAATCACTTCATTTACACTTTCTATTACGTCGTCTCTCCACATCCACCCCACTCTTTTTTTACCCTCTTTCTCTTTTTCAAACACTACTATCTTTGTTTTTCCCACATTAACACTTAAACACTTTTTTTCAGATACTTTTTTACTGTCTTTATTATCTCCTTAATTTCTCTTTCTTTCTTCATCGCTATAATTACTATGTCATCCGCATAGGCCAAAACCCACACTTTTAACCTCTCCCCCTTATTACTATTCCTCCACTCTGTTGCCCCATCAACTCTATCACTAAATCCTCTAAATATACGCAAATAAACTAGGACTAAGTAGGCACTTTTGCCTTAATCCTTTGTTCGTCTAAAATGCTTTTATATCCAAAAATAACGCGAAAACTTTTCCTCTCTTCACTTCTAATCCTTTGTTTACTATCTTTTTCAATATGTATACATTATCTAATGCCTTTCTCCCTTTTCTAAATCCTGTCTGCCAGTCTGGTAAGATCTTTTTTCTTTTCTTTCTCTTTCCAGATTTTTTTGCAAACCTGTCATATAAATCTTATATCCCACTTGTGCCGCACTTATACCTTTATAGTTTTTTACCTTTCTTCTGTCTTCTCGTTTGTAAACTGGGTATATTATTGCTTCTTTCCAATCATTCGGAAACCCTTCACCAGACCATATCTCATTTAAAAATTTTCCTATTGTTTCTTTCGTTCTCTCTCCTGTATATTTCCATTGTTCTCCTTGTTCCCAACCATCCCTTCTGCCCTTCCTTTTTTAACTTTTCTTAATGTTTCTTCTATTTCTTCTTCCTGTATAGCCGTATTGTTCCCTTCTCTTGTTATTCTTTCTATTTCGAATTTATCCTTTCTTTCTTCTTCCCTTTCTAAGACTATTACGCAATGTTCTCTTCATTTTTTTATATCAATTTATATCCTCCTTTTTTTACCAATTTTCTTCCTTATTAAAAAAACTCCATACGTCATTTTTTAAAATTCTTATTTGTTCCTCCAGCTGTTTTCTATATTCTTCTTTTCTATGATCACACTTTTCTATATTGTGGTCTCAATCTTTTATACTCCTGAATATCAATTTTTTTTCCATTTTTACCACTTCTTACCTTCTTTCTGGCTTCTCTGCATTCCTTATTCCACCACCTCTTTTTTCTATACTTCGTTATGTTTTTTTCTTGTATCTCTTTCTTTCTACTGCTTTATCCATTTTATTGATCAGTTCTTTTACTTCTTCCTCTACTCCTTCCTCCATCCCTTGTTCCTCCTCTAATTTTTTCTTAGAAACCTCAATATTTTCATCTGTCCATACCTTTTTCTCCCCCAAACTGTGTCTAAATTTTTTCTTTTTCTTTTCCAATCTTTTAGCATTACTTCTGATGGCTGATGGTCTGAATCAACCTCTTCCTCTATTTTAAAACTTTCTATTTCATTCAAAACCTCCCCACTAACCATTACATGATCTATATTATATATTATTATAGATTCTCCTCTCTCACTTACATATGTATATTTTCCTCTATTCTCTTCCTCCATATTTCCTTTGAGTATAGTCCACCCCTTCTCCTTACATAACTAATAGCTATCTACCTTGTTTGTTTAATGTCTTATCTATCGTTACTCTTTATATTTCTTCCCTGTTTACTATCATGCCACTACTTTTTCCAATTCTCGCGTTAAAATCTTCACCTATTATTAATTTTCCTCTCTCCTCGTCAATCAGTAGCTGTTTCAAGTTTTTTGTTGTTTGTTTCATTTCTTGGCCGTACTTTGTTATCACTGTCTTCGTCTTCTCTTAATATTTGATTTACTACTATTTCTTGCTCTTGCTTTTTATTGTCCTCTTCTTCTACTACCCATTCTTCTCTTACTCCCGATATTATACGCCCTTGCATTCTTCCTTTTTTTTCTTTTTTTATCGCGAACTGTACATTCCATATTATCTCTCTGGTAACTTTACTTTCCATCTTTCCCAATCTTTCTTCTCCAGCTACGTTTCTACTAAACCCATAACAAACTCTTCTATGTACTTCTAAAATTCAGTTTCTTTCTTTTTAACCCCTGCAACGTTCCAAAAAACTAAACCTATTTTCTTGGTTTTTTCTTATCGTATTTTTTTACCTTTGCCTGGTAGTCCCCATTTTTTTTATCTTTTGCCCTTTTTTTTAGTTTTTTGTCCTCCTCTCTAATTTATTTTCTTTTACGTTCCAGTGCATCTCCTCTCCATCAACCCATAATTTTATAAACCCTATTTTTGTTTTTTTTCCTTTAATCTTCTTCCTTCCATCCTTATATTTGTTTGTACCTCTCTTTCCACTGGGATCATATCTTTATCTATAAATATATTGGTTTCTCTTAGCCTTCTTTTTTTCGTTGATATTTTTAGCATATCTTCTACGAAATCCAATTTTACCAGTATTAACCCCCTCGCTATTTTAATTGCGTCTCTTATATTTTTTTTTCCACTCCCAATTCAAGTTATCCACTTGCTTTTTACGTTCTCCTCTTTTTTCTTGATCTTCCATTCTTATTATAACTAAGTTCTTTTTTGTCTTTTACCTTTCCATTACTTCCACTCTTCTTTCCAAATTTTCTATTTTTTCTTCCATGCTTTTATTTTTCTTCTCCCACATATCGCATATCTCTCTTTGCTTTTCTTTTTCTTTTCTTGACTCTTGTCTGAAGGAAAATCCACCCCGGACACCCCCCAAAATTTTGTATATTGTTGAAGATATCAGCGACTAAGTACTTTGTAAATTTTTATTCATTTGACGCGACTACATCAAAATTAACTTAATTCTACAATGTCTTTATTATCTTTTAAATACGTAATAAAAAAACTTTATTTTATTTTTAACAATAAATAGTAATATTTAAAAGTTTTTTGTTAATAATATTCGTGTCGTAATTTTAGCTTTACGTAATATATATTTTTGTAAATTTGTGTAAAAAAATCAGCTTTATGCATATGATTTAAGATCTATCATTTTGCGATGCGATGTAGATGGTATGCTTCCAAAAATAGTTTTCAATGTCGATTAGTCTTTGCTTATGAGTTTCCGGTAGAAACACGTAAATAACAATCATAACTGCTACGGACATAACTGCAAAGAAGTATTGCAAATTCGCGGAACCGCCAAAAACATGATACAACGGAAAGTAACACTGCAACACCGCAAAAGTGAACAAATTCATTAACGTTATTATTAAACCATAAGCTATTCCGCGTATTTTAAGTGGAAACATTTCAACTGCAATCATAAAAGGCACTGAAGTAATACCCATCGCAGAAAAAGTGATGTAAAGCAACAGACAACCTAAAGGAATCCACGTGTGCGATGATGTGCCTAAAAAACATCAAGTACAATCTCTCAACGTTAACAAGTAAAATTACCTTGTTGAATCCAATGAGTGTTTAAACCAGACACAGTCATGCATAGCCCCATGCCACCAGCACTGATCAGCAATAGCGTCCGCCTATTAAATTTCTTCATCAAAACAGTTGTAACGAACGACATTACAACTTTTATCCCAGAAATGTAAATGGACGCCAAGTAAGGATTAATATCAGTACCAATTTCTTTGAAAAAAATTACGCAGTTATATATAATTACAAAAGTTCCTGAAAATTGTTGGAAAAAAAATAACACGGCGAGAATAAAAAATGGTTTGTAAAAAGTAGGTAGAAAAAACATTTCAAAAAGCTCTTTCCAATTAAATTTTTTTTCGGACACTTTTAGGAGTTGCTCGTTTTCTAAAGAAATCAGTTCTTCTTTTACCTATAAACTGTAATCATAACTAAAATTTGAGAAAAAAAATACTTACTAATTTGTCACAGTCCGTGTTATATCTGTAAAACCAATTTAGGGATTTTTTGGCTTCTTTTATTTTTTGTTTTGACACTAACCAAGCTGGACTTTCTGGTATAAAAAATATGATGATTATGGGTATTATGAGATAAGCGTTGGTTAGCCAGGCTATTGTTCTCCAATGCATGACCCAGCCTTTTAAGTAAGTCAACATCATGCCTATAATTATGTGTGATTAATACCCGACGCAATTAGACGTCGAATTACCTATAGACATAAAAACTTGAACAAAAATTAAGAAAGAACCTCTAACGTCTGGTCTACTAATTTCACTGATATAAACTGCAGTTGGATTACCAATTAACACTGTAATAGTACAATAAACTTTAGAAACAATCTAAATTTCATAATCGGTCTTACTTAAAGTAATTCCCATCATAATTCGTCCCGAAATAATCATAGACATATTTGAAGCGGTTGCAATTAAAAATAGCCCGATTACGCCTGATACACTAGACAGCATGATTGTCTTGAGCCTACCAAAGTAGTCTATTAAGATTCCAGCTAATGCAGACGCAGCTAAACCAGAAAACACTGGTGCACTAGCTGCAAAGTCCACAAACTAAAATCATGATTCTTTGTATAGCTATACATACCAATCCAAGCACTATCCGATTCTGTGATAGGTATAGCGTCGACACTGCCAACATTCTGTTCTAACATCATTTGAGGAATTAAAATACCAGAATACGCAATAATCTGCCCTATGACTAAGTGCAATGAGCTGACTACCATTACTGCTAAAGCCTGTAAAAATCGAACTTACAAATAGTCATTAAAACAAATAAAAATACCTGAGGAAGAAGTCCAAGCCATTTTCCACCACCTACGTCTTTTTCCAACCATATTTGATTTTCTTCCATGTTTAAAGCATACAAAACTGAACCAACAATTTATATTCCGGTATTTTCGATTGTAATTGATTAAAGTTTGTCATTTCCGTATAAAATAATAAATACTTTTATACTGACTTCCTTAAGCATCTTAGAGATAAAGTAATAAACAAGAATTGCAATAGATTAGATAAATAGTTTTTATAAATAACTTTTGAGAAACTAAGTCAATAAAAAGGTAATTTTTTAAAAATAAACTGTGTAACTAAAATTACTTCCTTATATCTGTGTTGATAACAGTTTTTTTGTTCAATTTTTGATAATGGTTCTGAGAAATCAAAATTCTAGATATTGTGTTATACCTGTTCGTAAAAACCAAATCAAAAAATCCCAAGTACACGCCCAAAAATATTTTTCTTAGGCTTTGGAACATATCTTTGTCTAGAGTAATTCAATATCTTCTTAATAATAATAAAATACATTAGCAAAAAGCTTAGTAGTAACATATTCCACAAACATAAGTTAGCATTAAGCCGTCTGTAAAGTAAGACGTTAGATTAAACATTGTTAAGTCTTTTATATCATCATGTTGTAATAAATACCCTTAGCAATGTGCTCAAGTTTTAATTGCAACAAACAAGAAAATACAGCCCACAATTCAGTGCCTTGCTACAATCGAATCAAATACACGATGTTACGTGCGAAATTTTCATAACGTAATACCCTATATATTGAATTAAAACTAGATTCCGGTTTTGACGCCCTCTGCCAATTTTTCTGGTCACTGACATGTTGCGGAATTCATTTTTCAAGCTGTGAACTACCTAAGATGGTTTGTGTCAGTTGATTGGTCTAATCCAAAGATTTAATAGTACATCCACTGTGATGGACATGAAATTATAAATTAATTACGTGCTTAACATAATTTATTCGGCATAGGCCGTTCCGCCACGCTTTGACCACATGTTCGATTTAATAAAAGAACAATGAAGAATTAATATTAATAAATACCTTCACTGAACGCTTAGGATTCTGGAAGGCATATTATCCACAACGAAAACAAAGTCTTGACCAGCATTTTCCTTTGATATGTTATTTTTTATACGCCAATCGATTGCGATACCCACCTTTTCGTAATTGCAAATAACAGCATTCGATACAACGGGTTTTTACATCTAATTTCCTTTAGTATTAACGATTTTGTAGCTTCCAATCTTCGTGAGTTATTGTGTTGACACGATTTGCTATTCATATCTATTCCAGGCTCGCTCACCGGGGAAAACATTTTCTTCGATCAAGTAAGTACTGGATTGTGGGTAAGTTTAATTATTTTGTCGCTGTCAGAAAAGTCACTTACAGAACTTTTGTTTATGTTAATTTCCGTAATTACGATCATTGTTGCAATACCATTAAGGTAGTTTCATTAATTATTTTGTGTGTACAAACGATATTTATTACGAAATTTTCTTCGCTATTCATTTTGACTCAACTTATGTATTGTGTGTTGCCGATACTTCTGGCATTTATGGATTGAGAATTAGATATACTCTTGTTAATATTCTACGTTACTAAATTAAAGTTTTTATACCTGTTTAATCTTTCTTTTATGGTAACGTATATACCTTTCTCTTTTATTGTGGGTACCCGAACATCAGAGTAACAAGGATTACGAACTTAAAAATTCGTTACGAGCTTGGACTGTTAGTCTTGATCGAGGCAGAAGTGTTAATTATAAAACATCTGGCGCCTTTAATTATTATTCACTTGAACCTTCTCTATCTCCGACTGTGTGATTTGACCGTGCAAGGTTCGTAAGACCTATAAGCTTGTAACAAGAATTTGGATCTATCGATTCGGATATTTGCCGAATTTTGAGTCAAAGTTGGTCCAAACCAATATAACAATCAAAAAGCGCGAATTCGAATATTAATTTTGATGCATATTTGTGAATCTAAGAGGGACGCTCAGATACATATTCAATCAGAACGATAGAGATCGCAATTGACGCGAGATTTGTGTTCTCTCATAACCAGGTAAGTGCATCTTCTTTTATATATTTATCCTGCACTGTGTTTTTTATTGTTAACGCAACGTACAAATTCTTCATATATCATTTATTTGCATGTATTTAATAGTAGGGATTATCAAAGCCAATTCATTATTTCGTGAGCAATCAACGAATAATTATTGCACGCCACGTGCGTACTTATCGGCTATATCTAGTTACTCAAAGTCAAGCGCTTGCAGTCGCGTAGCGATAGTATTCCATTCAAACATCAAATACTAAATGGTTATTATTTGTTAAAAATGGATTCGTTAACTAAAACCCGTGCTAATATCAAAAGTAAACTAACGAGATATAAAAAAAAACTAGGGGTGTAAAACGCTTCCGGATCCAAAACGAGATCCGGATCTTCTCCGGATCTCCAGCTAAGATATATCTTGATCCGGATTTCCTCGGATCTCATACACAATTCGGATCTTCAAGATCCAAATCCACGGATTTGTTTAACCGAATCCGCATAGCCGGAACCGAAGATCGATTATACGTGAATTCTGTTGTTGATGTATGGAATAAATTTCGTAATTCGTATTATTTAGAAGTTATTAAAATGAAACAGTATTCCATTGGATCCGGATATTTTTGGATCCAATATCCAGATCCATAAAATTTGCGGATCTTTACAGCCCTATTAAAAACCATTTGAACGCGTCACATGATGATGCAGAGCAAACGATTACAGAGAGACAAACTTTAGAATTACACAGTAGGTATGAGAACGCTATAGCTTATTTATCAGAATATGAATCAGTTCACGCTAAAATTATTGAGCAAATGGATGATCCCACACTCGCAGAGCAAGACTTTTTAGAATTCAAAAATATTTTCTATTCCACAAAGGGAAGTGCCGAGTATTTAATCAATAAATTAATTGTTTTTTCGCCAAATACAGAGCGCAATTCGCCTAATAATAGTCTACAATCATGCAAATCGGGTACATCGCAAAAGTCACCATCGTTCTAGTTGCCAAAAATAAATATTCCCAGATTCTCCGGTGATCTGGAAGACTAGATCGAATTCAAAAACATATTTTCCAGTTTAATTTATGATAACTCGGATCTTATCGATATCTAAAAGTTGCATTATCTTAAAGGCTGTCTCGCTGGTACCGCTGCTGAAGTAATCAAATCCTTAGAGTTTTCTGCTAGCAATTATCAAATTGCTTTCAACTTGTTGGTAGCCCAATATGATCAGCCTAAACTATTAATTCGGAAACATTTAAAATCCGTTATGGGACTGGAGCTTTTGACAAAGAAATCTGCTTCCAGTCTGAGAAAAGTAAGCGATTCTCTTTTCAAGCACGTTACAGCACTCCATTTTTTTGCTACAACACAACAGTTATTCGAAACGTGTATCATACATGTTACATCGGAAAAATTAGATCCAATTACTTCGCGGCAATGGGAAACTATACGCAACAAATCCAATTCCGATCTGCTTACCTTAGATGAATTCAAGTCATTTCTCACAAATCATGCCAATCCTCTAGATAGTTAAGAAGCCAATCCGAATAAGGTGGTGCCCGAAAAATTAAAATTCTATTCAAAATCGTTTGTTGCAAATAGTTCCGTGTGCTTACTTTGCAAAGAGGACCACTATCTATCCAAATGTGGCAATTTTTTCAACATGACTCCAAAGGATCGTTCTTCAAAAGCTAGAGAGTTGAAGATATGCTTCAACTGCTTTGCTCAGGGTCACATGTTTCCTCAATGCGTTTCTAAATTTACGTGCAAAACTTGTAAAACTAGGCATCATACTTTGGTTCATGTCGATTCTTTGGGACAAGCAGGAAAAGCTTTTGCGTCGCAACCTCTTCTGGAGTCTCACATTCCTATTGTTTCTGCTTCCTGCTCGGATACAATCAAGATTTTGTTGCCAACTGCAATCGGTAAGATTCTTGATACTTATGGAACCTCCCACTCTATTTGCGTACCTCTTGATTCGGACAGCCAATCAAACTTTATACGTTCAGAGCTATGTGAAAAGTTGAGATTGCCTACTTGCCAAGTAAACATTTCAGTTTCTGGATTAAAGGGCTGTCTTTCCCGTATACACTCAAGTTGTAATGTCGAGCTCTCGCTCATGATTCTCCTTACAAGATTAATCTCCTTGCCTTCTACTAGACGAGATTACTCGAATGCTTCCTTCCTTTCAGGTAGATCATTGTAAAGTTGTGATTCCAGATAATATCCGATTGTGTGACGCATTTTTCCGCCATCCCGGTCAAATTGATTTGTTAATGGGTTCATCAGCCTTCTTCGATCTGCTCTACATTAGGCAGGTGCGGTTAGGTCCCAATCTGCCAATCCTTCAAAAGACTCGGTTTGGTTGGGTTGTGTTTGGCCCTATGTACTCCTAACCAGGTGCAACGTCATTTAAGCATTTCTGAGATTCCAGATCAATTATCTCGATTTTGGGAATTAGAAAGCTATCCAACTGACAGAATTATCTCTTCGGAGAAAAATTTTTGTGAATCCCATTTCGTACAAAACACACTAAGAGATTAGAAGGGTAGATTTGTAGTCTCTATTCCTTTAAAACAACCTATTGTGATATTAAGCGACTCTTTCGCCGTAGCTCAAAAAAGATCTTCAAACCAATCCAAAACTTTCCAATCGTTAATCAGCATTCACGAGGGAATATTTAGAATTAGATCACATGTCGCCTAGTTTGAATCTCACATCAATTTCCTATTATCTCTCACACCATGGAGTCTTAAAGGAAGACAATTTTACCACAAAACTTCGAGTAGTATTCAATAGTTCTCAAGTAACCACAACGGGCTATTCTCTTAACAGCATACAAAAAGTAGGCTCTACAATTCAACAGGATCTATTTTCTATTTTAGTACGATTTTGCAAGTATTTTTATGCGGTCTCTTCTGATAATGAAAAGATGTACCGGCAGGTTCGAGTAAAAAGTCTTTACAACGCATTCTATGGCGTTTTTCACCATTAGATCCCGTTAAGTCATACGATCTCAACACTGTCACTTATGGTACGGCTTCAGCTTCATTTATAGCAATTCGTAGCTTATTCCAATTAGGCATCAATTGTGAAGTTTTGAATCCACAAATTTTTTGAATCATTAAACAAGACTTTTATGTTGATGATCTGCTGACAAGAGCTGATAGTCTTGATAAGCCCGTGATATCTGCTCAGGACTTACTCATGTTTTGCGTTCAGGGTGCTTTAAACTGCGGAAGTGGATTTCTAACGATTCAAAAATCTTATCGGAAATTCCTGAATCTGATCTGCATCCAGATGTTCATGAATTTGGAGTCTAAGAGCGTACCACCATGCTGAGTCTCATTTGGTCTTTTTCTACTGATTACTTTAGGTACTCTGTATCCTGTTTTGTTTCTACTAAAGAACTAACAACCAAATGAATCATCTTACCAGAACTATCTCAGAATTTGACCCACTCAGTCTTCTATTGCCTTGTTTTATTACAGCAAAAATTATGGCTGGAATCATGGGACGACCCAGTTCCGAATAGCATTTAGTCCATATGGACTACTTAATGTAGCAAACTTAGAGATCTATACAATTTAAAGATTCTCAGGCATGTTCTATGTAAATATCTAGTCGACATACATGGATGCAATGCTTCCACTCGTGGTTTTGCTGCATGCATATATATGCGTTCAGTTGACATGAACAATCAAGTTCACCTTAATTTGCTCTGCGCATAATCAAGGGTTGCTCTCCTTAAGCTTTTAACTGTGCCCAAGCTCAAGTTGTGTGGAGCACTTGTTTTAACCAAACTCTCAAATCACGTCTTAAAGGCTTTGGATGCTCCAATATCTAAATGTTTTTGTGGTAGTTGAAAACCAGTCTCAACTTACTCAAGACCTTTGTCTGCAATAGAGTCGCAGACATTCAAAGACTGATTTCCGATGCGCTGTGGCGTCATGTCCCCACTAAATCAAATCCTGCCGACTTACTCTCCGTAGGAACCACGCTCCGAATCCTAAAAACCTTGACACTGTGGGATCAGGCTCCACCTTAGCTTACCCAAGATTCGTTATGCTGGCCCAACTGCCAGTCTACCGCAGAAGAGCTCTCTAATTTGAAGATACAATCCCACTGTCTACTAACAACGGAGCCATCCTTTACATTTTTAGACTTCTTGAGTTTCACTAGGCTCAAACGAGTCTTCTCATATTGCTTGCGATTTTTTAAGAATTGTTCAAGCCCGAACGAGGGTCGTCTTTTAGGGCTTCTTATGCCCATAGAAATTAATAGGTCCGTATTAATCCTAATTAAAGCCGCTCAAGCGGAATCGTTTCCTAGTGAACTCAAACAACTTTCACAGAAAAAAACTTTAAAAACTACTTCGTCATTGATTAATTCGCGTTGGCGGTAGACTTCGAAATTCCTAATTTGCTTTCGACAAAAAACATTTCGTACTTTTACAAGGAAAGCATTCCTTATCAAAGCATGTCGTTGAGGGTGAGCATGTTCGTTTGCTATACGCGGGCTCTTAGTTGTTGCTATCTTCATTACGCGATAGATTCTGGTAGAACTCTCACCAAGCAACTGGTACATCGCTGTGTTAGATGCTTTCGATTTCCACCAAAGTTGACCCAACCGATCATGGGCAACTTGCCATCTTCACGAGTTCAATCATCTCATCCTTTTCATTTTGTCGGTGTTGACTATGCCGGCCCGCTGATGGTCAAAGATCGCAAAAGTCGCAGTCCCAAAGTTACAAAAGCATATATTTGTTTCTCAACCAAAGCTTCTCACCTCGAATTGGTGACAGATTTATCAACATAATCTTTTTTATTGAGTTTTCGTAGATTTGTAGCGCGTCGTAGAAAAACCCTTACATGTATACTCTATCAACGGAACAAATTTCATTGGTGCAAGTTTCGAAATACGGGAACTTAGTAAATTTTTACAGTCGCAAGAAAGATAATTGCCGAGGCCGTCGCGTGCAAAGGAATTAATTGGCATTTTGCACCGGCACACAGTCTCTACTTTGGAAGATTGTGGGAAACAAGCATCAAATCCTGCAAGCATCAACTCAAGCGTGTTATAGAAAGCTGTATTCTGACATTTGAAGAGCTATATACTTTGCTTTCACAGATAGAAGCTACCCTTAACTCTCGTCCTTTGTGTCCTCTCTCATCTGACCTAAATGACCTTCAATCACTTACACCTGCGCACTTTCTGGTTGGAAAACCCTTAACAACATTACCAGACCCATCTCATAGTGTTAATTTTACTATGTAACTAAAGTTAACTATAAATAGCTATAAACGACGGTAAACACGTTGAATTAGTTTAACACCCGCGAAATTCAAAATCAGCTTTGAATAATTTGTCGGGATAAAACCACAACGTAAAATGACATTGGGTGTAAGCAATGTCAATGCAATTGTGTAAACGTCACCAGAGTGAACTACCTTTTGGGGCTCATCAGCATTAGAGTGTATCTCCTTCAATTGACATTGCTTACCCCCAATGTCTTTTTACGTTGTCGTTTTATCCCGAAGAAGTATTTGATTTCTAGTTATCCGCAAAAAATGGATTTAACAGATTTGATACCGCTCTCCTACAAACCACCAAAGTGTGGAGCGGAAAAAGGGTAGAAATGCTACTCTGAATAGCTTTAGTTTTCACTGCCAATTTGAATTAAGCAGCCAATTGTTTCTTGGTCCCAATGAAGTAGGTACCACATTTACTGAATCTATGATTGCAGCGACCGCGGCCTCCGATAAATCTACGCAACGCAGCAAAAAAAGTCTCACTTGTTAAATCTATAGCTATTTCAAGGTGCAGAGCTTTGGTAGCAAAGCACACAAACAAACACACACAAACTTTGGCCTGTTTAGAACTGCGTCAGTTTCAAAATAAGGATTGGAAAAGGATCGCCATCATCTACTCCAACACAACTAAACGCTTTTACTTGATTCTCACAAAGTGCGGACAATTTTGCCATGGGGGGGAGTCACAAATAGAGTAGGTGGAGACCTAAAGCACGATTGACAATGTGATAAACAACGACGAATTAATGGGCGAGTCGATATGATCCAAAAATTTTGTTTTACCAAATACAAAGTTGTATTTACACCTGAGTGTTTATTTTCGAGATAAGTACTCTTCACAATCAAAATTGTCAGACGATATTTATTAAGTAATAAATCGGGGTATTTTGTGCCGTATAGTAGTAATAATTGAGTTAAACGAACACCAACGCTTAAGACTTTGCCATCTTCTATAAAAGGTGATAATTTTTGAAGATACTTGAAGCAACAACGTTCCTTAAAAATATTTTCGAATTTCCATTGGACATGGCAAGTCGGGTCTGTTTAAAGGATTCTTGAGGAATTATGATTTTCAACATAAGTACGACAAATTTCAGATGAATTTCAGACAATACGCAATAATTCTTTGAGTTTTGTGCAATGACGAATAGCAAATGAACTATTTGTACCGCAAATACCACGTGTTTTAATTTACATGTGGCGGCGAGAAAACAGCTATATTTTTCGGCCACAATTCTTTTTGCTGATAAAGCAAAGGGATGGATAATCTTTTAAGTAACACAACCTTTTGGTTTTGCCATTACAAACAAATATCTGATTATCCTGATATTCAAACCGAAGATAAATTATACAAGCGTAGTCTAATTCCGACGCATCGCAGAATGCATGTAACAAACATTCAACGAAAGACGAAGGATTTATACAACGAACAATGATTTATACTTTTCCCATTGACTGCAAACATCGTCAGGAGATTCTGTGTCCCAATCTAAATCTATAAGCCACAGATGCTGTCATAAATCTTTACGATTTCTGACAAAATGATGCTTTTAATGCAGAGCAAACCTATTGGTTTAATTCTGAATAAAAACAAATCCATAGAAGCGTGCCACGATAAACCTAAAATCTTTAAAATGACATCAGAAGAGGTTAGTTTGGCAATGTTCTGTCGGTAACACAGCGGATATTAATGGGTCATTAGCAGATCATTACATCATCATAACTGCAAGCAACCACAGCTAAGCAATTCAATCAATTGGGTTTGCAAATGTATTAACAAATTTAATGTGTCGGCTCTACATGCGAAATTCATCCTTGTTCTCCTGAGTCAATTGCCACAACGTGCGAATAGCTAGAACAGAAGATGCGACACTACCAGTTACTGTGTTCAATTAATATATATGCTGCTTGTCTTGTTTCCATCATTACAACAAGTTGTAATGGTGGAAGTGAAAGTAATGCTTCTATGGCTGCTGTGAGCGTGGTTCTAATTGGTCCTGTTATCAGCAGACATGCTGTTTTCTGTACTTTGTCTAGCTTGAAAGTTGTGCTTTTTGCGTGAGTTTTTCCATCCGTATGTGAAGATGGGTCTTGTCGCCACATTATATAACCATTTGGTCATTGTGGGTTTTAATCCCCATCTGTTTGGTTGTATTAAGAACGCTGGTGGCATCCGTTCTAACTCTTTCTAGATGAGCGTTGAAAGTCAGTCTGGTATCAAGAGTGAATCTCATATATTTGGCATCTTTTGTCATTCATTTTCCGTTATTTGTTAAACGAAACAATTACCGTCTTAGTTGGGTTCACTGATAGTTCCTCTTTTTTGCAATATTTTTGATGGAGTTTAGTGCACTCTGCATTATGTTTGATACAGTTGCCCCAAACTTCCAGTTTGTGATAATATTGAGATCGTCGGCGTATCCTAAAACAAATACACCTATGTCTTCTAGTTTTTGTAGTAAGCCATCCATGACCTGGCACCATAGTAGAGGTGACAGCACCCCGCCTTGTGGACCCCACTTTAGCTTTTACAGTACTACCGTACAAACTAGTTGTTACCCTCTGATTCCTGAGAATTGAGTTGACCTAGTTTTGCACTAGAGTTGTGATGCCTTTTTTCTTCATTGTCCTTGCAATTAAGGTGAAGGTAGTATTGTCAAATGCTTCTTTAATATCTAGAAAAGCACCCAATGCAATATTATTGTATTGGATTGCATTTTCGCATCTGCTCATCTCCCGTATATACCTGTCGACTACTTCTTTAAGTAGTTTTAACATGAAAGAAGTCAAGGTGATCGATCTGTAAGGTTTTTCTTAGGCGTACGTAGATCTTCTTGGCTTAATACCACCTTGACAATCCGCCAGCAGTTTGGTATATGCGAAAGTACTAAGCTGGCTCTGAGAATTTTGCATACTGCGTTTCGTAAAACTGCCAATCTCTTGCAGTATGAAAGAATAAATTCAATCGGCTCCTGGAGACTGAAACGGTTTAAAAGTATTGATTCCCTATTCTACGTTTTCAGGATTGATTATTTTTTTTGTTAATTCCCAGTTTCTTTTGGGTGCCCGTTTGCTTGGTACCTCTAGGTTCTGGTGCTTAAGAACTTTAATTACCGATGAAACCGGGAATTCTCTTTAATAATCATCATTAACTCTGCCGTCTTTTCAATCAGTTCTCTCAATTTTTTTTAAGTTTTGGCTGTACTGTACTGTTATCTTTAGGTTCCTGTTTTTTTTATTTTTGTTCATAATTTTTTGACTATGTTTTTTAGTTCTTATACATAATATAATAATAATAATAGTCTTTATTTGTCATTAAAAAAATTTTAACAAAGAATTCGTATTTTAAACTAAACACAATATTATCTTACTACATAAAACAAAAAAATTCTAAATTCGCTACCGCTAATCACTTCTCTGTATACCAATACATCTACATGTAATCTTTTTCTCCTTTTTAATACTACTTCCATCTATCTCACTCTTTCTTCTCCTTCTCCTAAAATCTCTAACCTCCTCTCTCCTCTTTTCTTAGTTCTATGCATTCCTTTAACATGTGCTCTATATTTTCCCACTTCTCTCCACATTGTCTGCATCTCCTATCTTTATCTTCCTTTCAATATTTATTTTCTTGCTCTTCATTCCCGCATCTAAACATTGCTACCATTCTTTTCAGTTTCAAGCTTTTTTCGCCTTTTATAGGAATATTATCTATTACTATATTTGTATATCTTTCATTGTATTTCCCCACTCTTATTCTTGCTCTAGTTTCTTGTTTCTGTATATCTTTATCTCTTCTTATTATCTCATTTTTTATTTTCCTTCCTGTTTCCCTTATTTTTTCTAGTTCTTCTCTCGCATATCCAATTCTTTCATAATACCTTTTTCTTTCTTTTTGCCCATATTTAATTTTTTCATACTTTACCTCTCTCCAGCACATCTGAAGCAATTTGAATTCTTTTTTTTTGATTTTTGTAACAAATTACTTTCTTCCCCGCCTGTACTCTTATCTTTTCTAACTTCATTTTCTCCTCTACTGTGTTCTTTTCACCCCCATATTTCCGCTCCGTACATGATCACACTCTTTCTTAATTTGTTAAACAACTATCTTCTTGTTTCTATTTGCTTCCCAAACCCACTCTCTCCTATAGCCCACACCTGACCTACTATTCTATTACATTTCTTTGCCAACCACTTTATATGTGCATCATCTTTATTGTCGTATCTAATTCGATAACCCAAATAAATCACTTTATTTACACTTTCTACTACGTCGTCTCTCCACATCCACTCCACTCTTTTTTTACCCTCTTTCTCTTTTTGAAACACTACTATCTTTGTTTTTCCCACATTTACACTTAAACACTTTTTTTCAGATACTTTTTTACTGTCTTTATCATCTCCTTAATTTCTCTTTCTTTCTTCATCGCTATAATTACTATGTCATCCGCATACGCCAAAACCCACACTTTTAACCTCTCCCCCTTATTACTATTCTTCCACTCTGTTGCCCCATCAACTCTATCACTAAATCCTCTAAATATACGCAAATAAACTAGGACTAAGTGGGCACTCTTGCCTTAATCCTTTGTTCGTCTATAATGCTTTTATATCCAGAAATAACGCGAAAACTTTTCCTCTCTTAACTTCTAATCCTTTGTTTACTATCTGTTTTAATATGTATACATTATCTAATGCCTTTCTCCCTTTTCTAAATTCTGTCTGCCAGTCTGGTAAGATCTTTTTTTCTTTTATTTCTCTTTCCAGTTTTTTTACAAAATCGTCATATAAATCTTATATCCCACATTTGCCGCACTTATACCTCTATAGTTTTTTACCTTTCTTCTGTCTCCTCGTTTGTAAACTGGGTACAATATTATTGCTTCTTTCCAATCATTCGAAAAACCCTTCACCAGACCATATCTCATTTAAAATTTTTCGTATTGTTTCTTTCGTTCTCTCTTCTGTATATTTCCATTGTTCTCTTTGTTCCCAACCGTTCTTTCTGCCCTTCTTTTTTTACTTTTTCTTAATGTTTCTTCTATTTCTTCTTTCTCTTTAGCCGTATTGCTCCCTTCTCTTGTTATCCTTTCTATTTCGAATTTATCCTTTCTCTCTTCTTCCTCTTCTAAGACTATTACGCAATGTTTTTTACCATTTTTTTCTTTATTCAAGAAGCTCCATACGTCATTTTTTAACATTTTTATTTGTTCTTCCAACTCTTTTCTATATTTTTCTTTTCTCTTACCACACTCTTTTCTATATTGTGATCTCAATCCTTTATATTCCTGAATATTAATTTTTCCTTTTTTCCACTTTCTTTTACCTCGTCTTACCCCCTTACTGGCTTCCCTGCATTCCTTATTCTACCACCTCTTTTCTCTATACTTCTTGTATCTCTTTCTTTCTACTGCTTTATCCATTTTATTGATCAGTTCTTTCACTTCTTTCTTTACTCCTTCCTCCATCCATTGTCCTTTCTCTAATTTTTTCTTAGAAACTGCAATATTTTTATCTGTCCATAGCTTTTTCTCTCCCAAAGTGTGTCTACATTTTTCCTCCATCCCTTGTTCCTCCCCACTAACCATTACATGATTTATATTATATATTATTATAGATTCTCCTCTCTCACTTACATATGCATATTCTCCTTTATCCTCTTCCTCCATATTTCCTCTGAGTATAGTCCACCACTTCTCCTTACATAGCTAACAGCTATCTACCTTGTTTGTTTAATGCCTTATCCATCCTTACTCTTTTTATTTCTTCCCAATTCACTATCATACCACTACTTTTTCCAATTCTCGCGTTAAAATCTTCACCTATTATTAATTTTCCTCTCTCCTCTTCAATCAGTAGCTGTTTCAAGTTTTTTGTTGTTTGTTTCATTTCTTGGCCGCACACTGTTATCACTGTCTTCGTCTTCCCTTAATATTTGATTTACTACTATTTCTTGCTCTTGCTTTTTATTGTCCTCTTCTTCTACTACCCATTCTTCTCTTACTCCCGATATTATACGCCCTTGCATTCTTCCTTTTTTTTCTTTTTTTATCGCGAACTGTACAATTCATATTATCTCTCTGGTAACTTTACTTTCCATCTTTCCCAATCCTTCTCCTCCAGCCACGTTTCTACTAAACCCACAACAAACTCTTCTATGTACTTTCAAAATTCAGCTTCTTTCTTTTTAACCCCTGCACCGTTCTAAAAAACTAAACCTAGTTTCTTCGTTTTTTTCTTATCCTATTTTTTATCTTTGTCTGGTAGTCCCTATTTTTTTATCCTTTACCCTCTTTTTTTTAGTTTTTTGGCCTCCTTCTCTCTAATTTATTTTCTTTTACGTTCCAGTGCATCTCCTCTCCATCAACCCATAATTTTATAAACACTATTTTTGTTTTTTTTCCTTTAGTCTTCTTCCTTCTATCGTTATATTTGTTTGTACCTCTCTTTCCAATGGGATCATATCTTCATCTAGAAATATCCTTGTTTCTCTTAGCCTTCTTTCGTTGATATTTTTAGCATATCTTCTACGAAATCCAATTTTACCAGTATTAACCCTCTCGCTATTTTAATTGCGTCTCTTATATCTTTTTCCACTCCCAATTCAAGTATCCACTTGCTTTTTACGTTCTCCTCTTTTTTCTTGATCTTCCATTCCTCTTATAACTAAGTTCTTTTTTCTCTTTTACCTTTCCATTACTTCCACTCTTCTTTCCAAATTTTCTATTTTCTCTTCCATGCTTTTATTTTTCTTCTCCCACATATCGCATATCTCTCTTTGCTTTTCTCTTTCTTTTCTTGACTCTTGCCTGAAGGAAAATCCACCCCGGACACCCCCCAAAATTTTGTATATTGTTGAAGATATCAGCGACTAAGTACTTTGTAAATTTTTATTCATTTGACGTGACTACATCAAAATTAACTTAATTCTACAATGTCTTCATTATCTTTTAAATACGTAAGAAAAAAACTTTATCTTATTTTTAACAATAAATAGTAATATTTAAAAGTTTTTTGTTAATACTATTCGTGTCGTAATTTTAGCTTTACGTAATATATATTTTTGTAAATTTGTGTAAAAAAATCAGCTTTATGAATATGATTTAAGATCTATCATTTTGCGATGCGATGTAGATGGTATGCTTCAAAAAATAGTTTTCGATATCGATTAGTCTTTGCTTATGAGTTTCCGGTAGAAACACGTAAATAACAATCATAACTGCTACGGACATAACTGCAAAGAAGTATTGCAAATTCGCGGAGCCGCCAAAAACGTGATACAACGGAAAGTAACACTGCAATACCGCAAAAGTAAACAAATTCATTAACGTTATTATTAAACCATAAGCTATTCCGCGTATTTTAAGTGGAAACATTTCAACTGCAATCATAAAAGGCACTGAAGTAATACCCATCGCAGAAAAAGTGATGTAAAGCAACAGACAAACTAAAGGAATCCACGTGTGCGATGATGTGTCTAAAAAACAACGGGTACAATCTCTCAACGTTAACAAGTAAAATTACCTTGTTGAATCCAGTGAGTGTTTAAACCAGACACAGTCATGCATAGTCCCATGCCACCAGCACTGATCAGCAATAGCGTCCGCCTATTAAATTTCTTCATCAAAACAGTTGTAACGAACGACATTATAACTTTTATCCCAGAAATGTAAATCGACGCCAAGTAAGGATTAATATCAGTACCAATTTCTTTGAAAAAAATTACGCAGTTATATATAATTACAAAAGTTCCTGAAAATTGTTGGAAAAAAAATATCACGGCGAGAATAAAAAATGGTTTGTAAAAAGTAGGTAGAAAAAACATTTCAAAAAGCTCTTTCCAATTAAATTTTTTTTCTGACACTTTTAGGAGTTGCTCGTTTTCTAAAGAAATCAGTTCTTCTTCTACCTATAAACTGTAATCATAACCAAAATTTGAGAAAAAAAATACTTACTAATTTGTCACAGTTGGTGTTATATCTGTAAAACCAATTTAAGGATTTTTTGGCTTCTTTTATTTTTTGTTTTGACACTAACCAAGCTGGACTTTCTGGTATAAAAAATATGATGATTATTGGTATTATGAGATAAGCGTTGGTTAGCCAGGCTATTGTTCTCCAATGCATGACCCAGCCTTTTAAGTAAGTCAACATCATGCCTATAATTATGCGTCATTAATACCTGACGCGATTAGACGTCGAATTACCTATAGACATAAAAACTTGAACAAAAATTAAGAAAGAACCTCTAACGTCTGGTCTACTAATCTCACTGATATAAACTGCAGTTGGATTACCAATTAACACTGTAATAGTACAATAAACTTTAGAAACAATATAAATTTCATAATCGGTCTTACTTAAAGTAATTCCCATCATAATTCGTCCCGAAATAATCATAGACATATTTGAAGCGGTTGCAATTAAAAATAGCCCGATTACGCCTGATACACTAGACAGCATGATTGTCTTGAGCCTACCAAAGTAGTCTATTAAGATTCCAGCTAATGCAGACGCAGCTAAACCAGAAAACACTGGTGCACTAGCTGCAAAGTCCACAAACTAAAATCATGATTCTTTGTATAGCTATACATACCAATCCAAGCACTATCCGATTCTGTGATAGGTATAGCGTCGACACTGCCAACATTCTGTTCTAACATCATTTGAGGAATTAAAATACCAGAATACGCAATAATCTGTCCTATGACTAAGTGCAACGAGCTGACTACCATTACTGCTAAACCCTGTAAAAATCGAACTTACAAATAGTCATTAAAACAAATAAAAATACCTGAGGAAGAAGTCCAAGCCATTTTCCACCACCTACATCTTCTTTTAACCATATTTGATTTTCTTCCATTTTTCAAGCATACAAAACTGAACCAACAATTTATATTCCGGTATTTTCGATTGTAATTGATTAAAGTTTGTCATTTCCGTATAAAATAATAAATACTTTTATACTGACTTCCTTAAGCATCTTAGAGATAAAGTAATAAACAAGAATTGCAATAGATTAGATAAATAGTTTTTATAAATAACTTTTGAGAAACTAAGTCAATAAAAAGGTAATTTTTTTAAAATAAACTGTGTAACTAAAATTACTTCCTTATATCTGTGTTGATAACAGTTTTTTTGTTCAATTTTTGATAATGATTCTGAGAAATCAAAATTCTAGGTATTGTGTTATACCTGTCGGTAAAAACCAAATCAAAAAATCCAAAGTACACGCCCAAAAATATTTTTCTTAGGCTTTTGCAACTTATCTTTGTCTAGAGTAATTCAATATCTTCTTAATAATAATAAAATACATTAGCAAAAAGCTTAGTAGTAACATATTCCACAAACATATTTCGTTCAGTATTTGCTAAGACACTGTTAACGTAAAATACAGACATGAAATCTTTTGTATTCATCTTTAACAGTGCAATCATACCTTCTTGGTTCTCTGGTAAAAACGTTTACTTTATTATTTCGTGCAATCGCAGAAATATTTGTACAGTATTGTGTTTTGGTTATCGTTGATCTGTCATGTTTTTCTTTGTCAGTGTTGTTGACCGATAAAAACAAAATGTATTCTGTTCTTTGACTGCACATAATTTATATATATTTGATCGAAAATCTTAGTATTGTATCTCTAGGTCAGTTACTTTTATATCTGTTAAGTTACTGGTTACATTACTTAGCAAATTTGCATTTTTACAGCTATCACTGGTCTAATATATTTTATTAGAAACGGAAATAAATTTCAATTTTTAACCGGTCTATAAATAAAGTTGAAAAAGCGTTACGTGCAAAAAACATGTCAACGATGAATTTGTCAGCTAAAATCGCAACAGAAAAATGATTAATTTGCTCAATAAAATAAAAAATTCGTAAATTTACGTAAACGTAAAGATAAGATAAAACACTAAAATCAGAATGTCTTCCGGGTGTGGACTGTGTCATGCTTGTAACCGAAGTTGCCAACGTTTTGCTTACTTTCGTAAAGTCAAAAAAGGGCGGGTTTTCGATAAAGGAGTAATGACCGGAGTAATGACCAAAGAGAAGATAGCTGAAAACCATGATTAAGGTTTTTAATAAGAAAACTTGTTTTTAAGAATGGTATTAAACTCATATTCAATACGGAAGATTCTTATTTCTCCCAAGAACAAATTTCCTACATTTTCATTTTAAGGTGTATACCAAATTTCTTGTTCATGTGGTTTAGTCTACATTGGTGAAACCGGTCGTTTCGTAAATACACGCATTTTAGAACATGATCGTTGTACAAGAAAAAAACATATTTTTAAGTCTGTACCATTTTACTACATGTCACAATATAGATTTTGATAACGTTTCGGTGATTGCAAAATGTCTTCTTTTTCAATAAGAAAATCTGAGAGACATAGATAACATCAAACTCCACAATAACTATAATCGGGATCATGGTTCGTTTATCGAAAACACGTCTTTTTCGACCTTAACGCAATCAAAGTCGAGCTTAACAAGTCGCGACGATACTTCTTTATATATAAAGACTACTTCTTCTTAAGTCACTTCTATGGAGTTTTGAATCTGGCTTGGTTCACAAGTTGATTACCTAACTCTTTAGAGATTCTTAGATTTGGTTTGTTTGAGTTCTTCGATTTTTCACTCACACCCTGATGAAAGTGTGAAAACGTTGGCAACCTCGGTTACAACAAGGACGCGGTTCAAACCCCGAAGACGTTCTTATTTTAGTGTGAACTCCTTTAGTAAAAGCCTTTGCTATTACAAGATAAAATATATAATCTTAAAAGTGTTTTGGTATGATGTTTTCACCGTATAAGATTTATTCTTGGAACGCCCACTTTCCGCTACATTGCTGTAACGCTGAAAAATTTTGAGATCGTAGGTCGATGAAAGTAATCTTCTATCTGGTGATGGTGAAATAGGTCAGACATTTTCTAACGTTATGTACACCCAACAAGGTTTTCAATTCTGATTATTCACACGCATCTATGCGAGTATTGGGCGTAGTATTTTTACTATTTTTGTGAAAGTCTTTATTAGGGTAAGCATTGATTCCTGTTTTTGTGATTTAATTTAATTCTTCCGTAATTGTTATTAGTATTTATTGGGAAAATTGCCATGATGACTTCACGTCACTTTTGTTGAAGATCAACGATTGGAAATTTTTTAACTGAATCGGAAAATTCACTTAATGCAATATTATAAATTAATTTAAAAAAAAACTCGGCGCGTTTGTTTTGTTTTTATAGATCGCATAAACTACAGGAAATTTACTTGTGGTAACATCGTATATACGGCTTTGTTTATTTCAGCGATTTTTAGAAATTTTTGATGGGGGATTATAGCTAGTCGCATTCTTCAAAGGAAAACTAAACTGTATTATACTTCTAATTTTATTTTTTTTACTTACGTGATTAGTCGATTGCACAAACGACTGAACGTACACTGCCAGGTAGGCAAGCAAACTTACGTTATAACAGAACGGCTAGTCAAATTTGACAACATTGGCATTGTAGACATTACTTGCAGCGATATTACGAGGTTTCTAACCATTCTTTATAAGCACCGTCTCAAGCGTTCAAAGAAGATGTTTTTTTGCTGCAAATATGTATCTAAATTGTACCATAAAGATTAATTTCTTTTCCTCGAATTTTCTATTTATGTTTTGTGCTCAAGTTTTAAATGAATACTATAGCATTTAATTAAAAAAAAGTTCTATTAATGACTTGAATAAGTTTAAACTGCATGCCCAAATACTGTTTTAATTAACCTAAATTTTTAATATTTCCGGATTAAATTAAAGTCAGCATTTGATTTTCTTTGTAAAAGAAGTATTATGATCTTTTAAACGTAATTAGTGGTTAAACAATTGGAATCTTAATTCCTATTATAAATTCTCATAACATTTATTCGTAGTTTGCATTTTTTTATAGAAAATGGAATTTTATGAATATAGGTAAAATCTGATGTTCAATTGGTTTTTTGATTACACTGTCGTAATTCACGAAAAAGGGAAGGGGGCGGTATCAAGCGCAGGCGGTGTCCCCGCTTTAAAGAAATACCGTGTAAAAATAACATGAGAAAATGCAAATATCCCTAAATAAAGAAATAATGTTTCATCTTTTTTTAAGTAATAAATAATAATAAAACAAGTACAATAACATCAACAAAATATAATAATACAAAGAAGTAAATCTTTTTAACGAAATAATTACAAAACATTAATCATTTATAGTTTTTAAACTCTTTTTAAATTTAAATTATTATATATTTTTTCCTTTACTTTTACTTATTATTTTGCCTTTTTGGCAATGTTAATAAATCCATATAGAGAGTGCATTTGGCAAACGTAATGAATTTTGCAATCATTTGGATTTGGTTCATTACATCTTAATTATTTTAAAAAACTTAGGATTGTTGATTATAAAACCAGTATAATTAGCTACTTTTATTACTAGTACTTAGCGTATTGAAACCAAAATCAAAAATTGTTATTTATAATTAAATAAGTTTCTATAGTAGCTATAATACATTTAAACTGCTTGCTCAAATATGAAATTACTGTTTTAATTAGCCTAAATTTGTAATATTTCCGGATTAAATTAAAGTCAGCATTCCGATTTTCTTTGTACAAGAAGTATTATCATCATTTGAAGGTAATTAGTGGTTGAACAATTGTAATCTTAATTCCCATAACAAATTCTCATAACATTTATTTGTAGTTTGCATTTTTTCATAAAAAATGGATTTTAATGAATATAGGTAAAATTCGATGTTCAATTGTTTTTTTGATTACACTGTCGTAATCCACGGAAAAAATGCTTCAACTTTGCTGATTGAACCTAATTTTCGGATGATATGAAGCCTACTCGTTTAAGTAATAGACAGAAGGTATGCGTAACGGCTTTCGTGAAATCTTATTTGTATTATACCAAAAAGTAAAGTAAAAGTAGCGAGAAAATTAATATTCTTTTAAAAAGATATTATCTTTAGTTAGATATAACTGAACTGGAAATCAAAACTAATACGAATTTCGTTACCTATAAATCAAAACAGAATTCTTGCAGGTTTTTGCTAAAATTAAGTAATGAAAATATATCACCAGACATTGGAAAAATCAGTCTCTTTTTTGTACAAAATGATCAACAACGTTTATTTCTAAATTAATAATACAAATAACCTTGGTTTAAAGAGAAAATAATTTTTTTTAATACCCAATACTTTGAAAACTTGATAACTATAAGTAACAGTTAACTTAAAAGATGTCACATCGTGGGATATACATAGGTTACGAAGCTGGGACAAATAGCTAGTATTTAACACGTTCAGCCCCGCGGCTAAACTATCGTCACAGTCTATAGACCGCAAAGCGAAGTTTATTTTAAACCTTCTGCGCAGCTCATGGGACGGTTTTAATTGTACTTTACAGTTGTATTTGAGCATCCTGTGTCCTTAAAGCATTACCTTACGCGAAATATTAGCTTTTCTTATTTTTCCTTTTTCTTCAAGTAATTCAAATTAATTTTGATTAAGTATAACGCTAAATGTGTGCTCTGTTTACATTGTCTGTTATTTTTTTAATTTGAATATAAGAAAAATGACAAAATTTTAAAAATTAAACTTTTATTAAATATAATAGAAGTAAAGTTTTACATATTACAAAAAATGTTTTCAAACATTGTTATCTGTTTTCTTGAACATAAACCATTCTATGATCATTTTTCTCTTGAAACGACAACGGGTTTATGGACTCCACACAAGTAACATGATTTTTTTACATTTTTGCGTTTTGAAAATTTTTTTTATTACTTTTCCTTAAATTTTTATTTATATTACCATGTCCAGTACGCAATAGTAAACAAAAATTATTGGGCTAACGGAAAGTATAAAAATTTTTACTTGGGGCTTAAAATGTTAAAAAAAAATTTTAAAACAAACTAAAAAATTCCAAAATTATAAACGTAGAAACAAATTTATGTGTTGCAATAGTTACCCCACCAAATTTCGACGTAATGCAGAAATTCTAAGTAGACAGGGCGGTTTCAGGCGCGGGCGGGGCCCCCGCTTTAAAGAAGTATGGAGTAAAAATAAGATGAGAAAATGCAAATATCCCCAAATAAAGAAATAATGTTTCATCTTGCTTTAAGTAATAAATACTAATAAAACAAATACAATAACATCAACAAAATATAATAAAGAAGTAAAACTTTTTAACGAAATAATTAGAAAACATTAATATCTTATAGTTTTTAAACTTTTTTTAAATTTATATTATTAAATACTTTTTTCCTTTACATTTAGTTATTATTTTACCTTTTTTGACAATGTTAATAATTCCATATAGGGTGCAAAACATTACATTTGGCAAACGTAATGAATTTTGCAATCATTTGGATTTGGTTTATTACATCTCAATTATTTTGGAAAACCTAGGATTGTTAATTATAAAACTAGTATAATTACCTACTAAACAAAAATTTACAAATGTTTTTTACTTTTATTACTAGTACTTAGCGTATTGAAACCAAAATCAAAGATTGAATTAAAATCTGAGAAGAAAGAATACAGAAAATCTTATCAAAATTACGCTTAAAGCAGTGTTTTTAGAGACTCAAAACCCCGTTCTTCTGGGGGGTATTCCATACCTCCAGTAATGCACCCTTCTGTACAAGGCTTCGCCAATATTAAGTAGGGTATATAAAGAGGTTACTTAAAATTTATTTTGTAATATATAATATTTAGTGTTGTTTTGTGTCAACTTTGCGAAAAATGCCACGTCTTCCTGGACAATCAGAGTTATCACTAGAAACTAGAGGAAAGATTATTGTTTTACAACAATGAAGATTTTCTATCCGAGTAATTACTGCACGTATGGGTTTATCGGTAAGATAATTTTTTATTTAGGTTCTGATAATATTCTTTAATATTACCAATCTTTTCAATTTTAAACATAGATATATATACCTATTTCATAGGTATTATATGATGTATAATTCAGGTTGCACAATTATTCACCTACATCTCAGGAAATTGTTTATAATGAAATTATAAAAGTTTCAGTCCCATAGCAATTAGGTATCAAGCTTTTCACGTCCCTCAAGTTAGCAATACAAAGTTAGCAAAATTAAATAAAACATAATTAGGAATTTGTTACTAATTTCTTGCGAAAGAAAAAACTTGTAGCTTTCTTACTTTTTTAATTATGCAATAAACTTGAGGCAAATTAGTAGTACACCATTCTAAACAGTGTTTTAATGAATCAGTATTCGGTTTAAAATGTGTGTAGAATTTGTTGCTAAACTGTTATTAATTAATTGTAAAAGAAAAATGCTGATATCTTTATTATTATTCTACACACATTTTAAACAGAAAATAAATTCATTAAAACACTTTTTAGAATGGTGTACTGCTAACTTGCCTCAAGTTAGCCGAAAAACGAAATAACTAAAAAAGTAAGAATGTTACAATTTTTTTTCTTTTGCAACAAATTCTTAACTATATTTTATTTGATTCTGCTAACCTTATACTGCTAACTTGAAAGACGTAACTTTTTCACTTAAATTAATAACATTACTTTATCGGTGCTCTTCAGTAAACGTAAACCGTTTTGCGCATTTTTAATCAACTATTATTTATTTTTTTAAAAAAGTTATTGGGTTCAACGCGAAGAACACGGCGCGAAAAACAATCGTCATTTGCAGACCGCCCATAGAAATGGAAGGCCATATTTCTTATCTAAAGTTGAAAAAGACAACATTATCCAAGATGCTCGTTTGACTCCATTCACAACTTCCTCTACCATTCGCGAAAGACTACACTTACAAGGCAGTTTGCAAACAAATAAAGAATACTTTGAAAGCTGAATCAATAAGCTGCTATAGACCTATAAAAAAACCTGTAATAACTGAAGAAAATGCCTACCGGAGATTGCAGTTTTCAGAAAAACATTTAAATTTGGATTAAAAAAGTGTTGTTTTTTCAGATGAAAAAACCTTCTGCACTTCCCAAAGATAGTAAAAAAGTTCTTTGGAGTCCACGTAATTCTAGATATGAATCAAAACATGTGCAACGCAACAAAAGAAGTGAGAGAATTAGTGCTGCGTACTGAGGATAGACGAGTGATGCTGGCCCAGAATAATTAACACGTGTCGATCAGCGCTTAACTGCTCAAACTTACCTAACAATTTTGGAAGACGTTATGTTGCCCTCCGTACGAGCAGTTTATCCCGAAGGACTAATTGGGTTTGTTCAGGACAATTCTCTTATACATACGGCAGCGGTAGTTTAAGAATGGTTCTTACAACATCTAGAAGTGGAAAGAATCCATTTGCCACCAAAGTCACCGAATTTCACCCTATAAAGAATTTGTGGGAGGCATAAAAATACGAAATATAAACAACCTGCATTGCCAATATTAATACCGTGTGGAAAAGATTTCGAGGAGGTAATGTATGTAAAATAATAAATACTTTTTTAATGATGTTTTTCATTAGGATTTTCTGTATCTAGTTTTGTTCTTGTAACATAAATAATGTTTATGTATAATTTATAATAGAATCTAAGGTATTATTTCTAGTAAAATGTAGTAGGTACTAGAATAATCTAAAACATAAAACAAATGCAAACTACGAATTTGCAAATTTCTAAATTACTATTACTATAAAATTTATATTCCCCCGAAATAGTTAATACTTAAATTAAATTTTACGAAGAGAAAGCTGAAAAATGCATTCTGCATTTTTTTATTTTTGTGATTTTTATGTATTTACAAATTTGATTTGTAATTTTTTAGCGTTCTGTATGAGAAATTAGACTTGATTTTATAAAGAGAGATATGTATTCTTTAATTTTTCATACGAATAATTTAAAAAGCGAGTAATGGAAATTTATACTGCAGTGGTTCGACCACTAATTACGTTTTAATGGTGAAACTACTTTCTTTGCAAAAAAAAATCGGAATGTTGACCTTAATTTAATCCAGATATACTAAACTTTTTGGATTATTAGTACAGTAGTTAGGCGAAGAAGAATTTAAAACTTTAGAGTACAATTTAGATAAATATTTGCAGGTAAGAAACATGTTCTTTGAACGCTTGAGGCAGTGCTTATGAAGAATGGTTAGTAACCTCGTAATATCGCTGCAAGTAATGTCTACAATGCCAATTGTGTCAAATTTAACTAGGCGTTTTGTTATAAGTTTGATTGCTTATCTTGGTCGCGCTTAAAAATGTCAATTACTTTTTTGAGGCAGTTAATTTACACATTTTATTTCAGCGCTCAGAATGAAATAAGTATACGCATTTGTTTGAATGTATTAAACAATGTTGCTTGATGCGAAGTAATAACATTCTGCTGAACTTTCATTGTTTATTATTTTGCAACGAATATACACAACGTTTCGATTGCTGTGGTATCTGCAATCGTCATCAGGTGAATACTAACAAACTTAGAAACTACTGGAGCTTATATACTAAAGACATGTTCGATGAAGCGTTTAAGCGTACAAAATCAACTTAGCGTAACAGATTAATTAACAAAATTACTTAGTGAAGTTTAAGTTGTTTTAGAGGTTCGAATAGTGGTTTCCATATGTTGCTTATCTCGACACTCGGCTGACTGAAAATTTCTTTGTTGTTGTTGATGAATGCCGCTTCTTTAAATTTCCGTTTGTACCAATGTTGTTCTCTGTGTATGATTTTTGCTTTTCACCAAATATGGAAAATATTACACGTATAATTGGAAAATAGCACACATTGAAACCTATTACCTAAAAGGTGTTTAACAAAATTTAAAGAAAGTGCGCCAAATTCTATAAAATGCATAATAGAAAATAATAGATTATGGTTGATAGTATTAAACGCTTTCGAGAAATTAAGTACGATCAAAGCAATAGTATAACCAGAATCTAAAGTCACAATTATTCAAAGCAATAGTATAACCAGAATTTAAAGTCACAATTATATCATGAATGACAGATGCTAAAGATGGCGCACAATTATACCCCGGTCTAAAACCAGACTGCACTGATGGAAAAATATTGAATTCGGTAAGATGAACATTAGTTTGCTTCACAACTATCTTTTCTAAAATTTTTAATAAAGGTGAAATAATGTTTATTGGACGGAGATCATTTAATTCATCACATTTCTTTGTTTTATCATCATTTAAAAATAATTGTGTTTGTATACCATTAAAATGGCTAAATGTTTTGGGAGCATGATCTTTGTTACAATTAAGTGTTACAAACACCAGAGAATGGTCAAACAAACCATGGGTATCAATTACTCCAGATTCAATAACGGGAGAATATCCAGCAGAAATGGCATGATCGGTCAAAGTAGAAGAAGATCTGCTTACACGTGTAGGCTTGTATAAAAAAACAAAATATAAAAGAAATAATTTGTTTAGTTAACACAACTCTTAAAAGTTTGAAATTAAAAAATTAACTCTATGAATGTTTTCTTTATAAAAAACATGCAAGCGTCTGGTTTGTATTTATTCATTTTATTTTTGCTTTTTGTATACAGGGTGTCCCACGAGGTACTGTACATACTGAAATGGTATGTTCCTTAGGTCAATTTAAGTAGATAACGTCCTATAAACATAGGTCCAATTCGCCATAGTTACACAGATACAAGCGTTCAAAGTTTATAAATGCTCACACATTTTTTGAAAATTATTATTATTAAAAACAGAAAATCGAACTACAAAACAAACATAAAAAAAACAAACAAAAAAAATCACATCAAATGCTTAAAATGACCTCCTTCGGGATTAATACAACAACGGTTGCGATCTAAAATGGACCGAGTAGCCGCTCGTTGTTCCGTGTTTGTTGACACACATCCAGGATACGCTGTATTAGTTCAGCTCTGGTATTAACTTTTACTTCGTATACTAAACTTTTCACATGACCCCACAGAAGTCCAAAGGTGTGAGATCGGGCGATCTCAGTGGCCAAGCATGCGGGCCTTCACACCCAATCCACCTATTGGGGTAAGCAACATTTAGATATTTGGTCACATGCCGACTAAAATGTGGAGGAGCTCCATCATGTTGCAGAAACATTTGTGGTCTTGTTAGTAAAGGTACTTCTTCCAAAAGCGGTAGCAATTAATTCCGCAAAAAGTTAGCATATGTTTCTCCTGTCAGACGTTCCTTAAAGAAAAAAGGTCCAATAAGTTGACCGTCAACCATGCCACACCATACGTTAACAGAAAATCTGCGCTGAAAGTTAGTTTCTGTTGTGCCATGTGGATTTTGATATGACCACAAATGAGAATTACGTGTATTGTTCACTCCCTCTCTAGTAAATTGCGCCTCGTCGCTAAATAAAATGAATTGAACTAATTGTGGATTTACCTGTAGCCAGTGGCAGAAATTCAACCGGGCAGCAAAATCTCTAGGTTCCAGATGCTGAACCTGTTGTATGTGATAGGGATACAAAAGCCCATCATGTAATGTTCGCCATACCGACATACGGGGGAGTCCCGTTCGAGAAGAAATTCTTCTAGTACTCAACCCTGGACTCCGATCAGCCATCTGTAGAATGTTTTTCTGCTCATTCACATTTAACTGCACAGGACGGTCAGATCTTGTTGAAACTGATGGAAACGAACCATGAGTCCGTACATGTTGAAACACAGAAGAAAAGGTTTGGTGATTTGGCACCCTCCTGTTGGGAAATCTTCGTTCATATTCCCACGGCAGATCTCGCATTTCCATCACAAAATCCATAAATGTAAATGATATCAGCATACTCTTCGTTAGAAAAATGAGAAGGCATTTTGCATTTAAATTACACTTCGTTTAATAAAATCGACTGTGAGATTAGTAGAAAAGAAAGCAATAAATGACATATTGTTCGGCTTTTGTTTCCGTTGACTAAGAATAATTAATTTTCAAAAAATGTGTGATCAGTTATAAACTTTGAACGCTTGTATCTGTGTAACTATGACGAATTGGACTTATGTTTATAGGACGTTTTCTACTTAAATTGACCTAAGGAACATACCATTTCAGTATGTACAGTACCTCGTGGGACACCCTGTATATCGACATCTCTGAATAAGTTGTAAGCCTCTATTGTTAACTGCTGTTATTGTTTCCTTGTTTGTTGGTGGGTTGCATATAGCGGTCTGCACTTTTTTTACTCTTTCGTTTGCAGAACAAATACATAATTAGCTTTAAAAAAAACAAAAAATTATTACCTAGTCTTTTTTTATTAGACATTAAAAATTTAGTCTAATTTATATAATTATGTTATAGTTTATACTTACAGCTTAATTATGTTATTATTAAAACCCAAACGAACAAACCGGTTTAAGTAATACATTTATCATTTACTACTATATCATTCTTCTTTATAAAACGAAACTTGACTTAATCCAATATTAAAGAAAGATTAAATCAACATTCTTTGTTATCATTTACGTACTATTAGTTTGCAGTGGCATGTAGACGGTATGTTTCCAAAAATGATTTTCAATGTCGATTAGTTTTTGTTTATGGGTTTCGGGTAAATACACATAAATGACAACCATGACGGACACACACATAATTGCAAAAAAATATTGTAAGTTTGCAGAACTGCCGAGTAAATGGTACAGTGGAAAGTAACACTGTAACACCGCAAAAGTAAACAAATTCATCAACGTTACTATTAAACCGTAAGCAATTCCGCGTATTTTAAGCGGAAACACTTCAACGGCAATCATAAACGGCACGTACGTAATACCTAACGCTGAAAAAGTGATGTAAAACAGCAAACAACCTAAGGGAACCCAAGTGTGAGTTGATGTACCTAGAAAATAAAAACTATACTTCACCCATCTCTTGTAACCAAATTACCTTGTTGAATCCAATCAGTGTTTAAACCAGACAAAGTCATGGACAGCGCCATGCCAACAGCACTGATTAATAACAGCGTGCGTCTATTAAAATTCTTCATCAAAACAGTTGTAACAAATGACATTATAACTTTTACAACGGAAATGTAAATCGACGCTAAGTACGGATCAATCTCTGTACCAATGTCTTTAAAAAAAATTACGCAGTTAAATATTATTACAAACGTTCCTGAAAACTGTTGGAAAAAGAAAATCACAGCGAGAATCAAGAAAGGTTTGTAAAAAGTAGGTAAAAGAAACATTTCCAAAAGTTCTTTCCAGTTAAACTTGTGCAACGACTGTTTTTGGAGATGTTCGTTTTGTATTGAAATCAGTTCTTCTTCTACCTAAAACAAAGTAATAACACATTAACCTTGGTAAAAATTACACTTACTAATTTGGCCCTGTCGGTGCTGCAACTGTGAAACCAACTTAAAGATTTTTTAGCTTCGTTAATTTTTTGTTTGGATACCAACCAAGCTGGGCTTTCCGGTATAAACATTATAATGATTATAGGTATTATAAGATAAACGTTAGTTAGCCAAGCTATTGTTCTCCAGTTAATGACCCAGCCTTTTAAATAAATCAACACCATGCCTAAAACCATTTTGTAACGATTATTAGAAACTAATTTATTTATTTATACTAAAAAATTTGTATACGTTTATGACTAACCGAACTAATTAAATAAGGTTGTTTAATAAAAACATTTTCACTAATTTATATATAAAAGTATCACACGAAGATATAGTTCACGGATAACTTCTATGTATTTAAACACTAACGCTTGTTTACATTAAAGTCACGTACAAGGTTATACTCCGTATATTTATCTCAAACACACGCGTTAATCACTTATTTATTTAAACTTGAATAATATTCTTAACACTGCCGTCTTAGAATTGCTGGAATAACTGCCCTATGATTTCTTTGTACCACATTTATACATTTTGGCCAAACGTTCGCGAATGTTTAATATCTTTCGGTGAACGTTCTAGAAAATGGATAACAACTACGAGAAGGCTGTTGAACTTGAGAATAATTTTGTCGAACGTTTCACTGTCCTCTTCTTAGGTCTGTTCTGTCCCAGAACCGGAGACTGGATGCGACACCGGTAGAAAGAATCGTGGCGATAGCGGCAGCTTCTTCCATTTCAACAACTTGCTTGAGACGATCTCCCACATGTTTCGAACTCTCCTCCAATTGAGTTGATCTAAGCCATCTTGAGATTCTATAAGGTCCGCCACAAATTTTCGTATAACGGCTTGGTACTTGAGTATTTCTTGGTGACCAGATAAAAAAGGAAGCGTTGCCGGTTGCTGTCTTCGTAGTTCTTCTAGCTACCCAAACTTCTTTTTAAATATAATAAAGCTCATAAACTTATCGAATTCCATTCCTTCGATTTGATTTCTGGTTCTGCTGCTTATTACTCTAGTTCGGACCTGAATTTGTGTATTGTGGTTATCGCCAGCAAACGGGGCTAGACCATCGACGTGGACCACTTTCGGCTCGCCTGTGGGTGGTTTTCAAATGCGTCATTAATACACTGCTCGATTTCATAGGGACTCTTCCATTGCCTTTGCAGCTTTAACAACAACCTACATCTTCTTTAGGGATTATACAACCACACCATGTCGTCAGGTTGAAACCCACTATTTTGTGCCTTGACGTCATATCTGGTATTTATTCTGTCACTAGCAATTTGTGTGTTTTTACGGACTACTTCATGTACTTTGAATAGTCTCTTGGTCAGCTTGCTGATGTAGTCTTTTCCAGCAACTTTTATTTCCAGTGTTTGTCCAAATTGGAAGTCGCATGCCAGTCGTATTTCGCGACCGAGCATCACACAAGATGGTGTTTGGCATGTGCTTTCGTGAACGGATGATCGGTATACCATTAGGAAAAGGTACAAATACTGATCCTAGTCTCTTTGATGTTCGGACACTACTATAGCTAAGTATTTTCCCATTGTTGAATTTATCCGCTCAACTATGCTATCAAATTGAGGATGGACAAGCGTCGTTCTAGTTTTCTTAATTCCCAACAGTCGGCAAACTTCTTGAAACAGCCCAGACTCAAAGTTGCGGCCTTGGTCGGAGTGTAATTCCAACGGAACCCCAAACCGACAGAAAAACTTTTACTAATACATCTGCAACTGCAGCTGCTTTTTGATTGGGTATGGCGTGAGCCTCCGTCTATTTCGTGAAATAATCCATCGCCACCAAGATGTATTTATTTCTCGAATCGGATTCTAGAGACGGCCCTGCGATGTCATCAGCTGCTTTTTACAAAGAGCTTCCTACGTTGTATTGCTTTATGGGTGTCTGCGGACAATTTCCTGATGAGCAGACCGTGCACTTACGGCACTATTTCATGACGTCTTCTTTGCAGTTTACCCAGTAGAATAGTTCTCGAACTTTCCCCAATGTCTTCTTAATGCTAAAGTGTCCTCCTGATGTACCGTCGTGGAGATGCTTCAACACTTCTGACACCCGGCTCTTTGGCACTACCAACTGTAGTCTGTTTCTCGTGCCCTCGACACTTTCTAGGAATCGCTTAAGAAGACCGTCTTCCACTATCAAAAAGCCTCACTGCACCCAGTACGCTTTGATTTTTCTGCCCAAAGCACTAACTTCTTCCTAGGTTGGTCGTCGGCCGTTTTCTTTCTAGTTCAGTCTTATTTCAGGATCGTTTTTTTGTTTGCAACGCAACTGCTCAGGTTTCCACTCATCATCGACCATAGCAGTTTTCCGAAGGCATTCGACTTTTCCTTCAAGTCGCGAACAATGGCTGCTTACGGCACGGTGTTCTGTGTCATAGTCATATTCTTGCAGTTTCTCGATCCATCTTGCCACTTCTCTTTCTGGTTTACGGAACTGCAATAGCTATTTTAAAGCGGCGTGTAGAAATGTTCTATGGACTTGGCAACCGCTAACAGCTTCCTCCTAGTCACGCAATAATTCCTTTCTGGCCTAGACAAAACCTTTTTAAAATACGCGATAACTTTTTTTTGTCTGTTTTAAACCTGCGAAAGAATCGCGCCTATGGCTAGATTGCTTGCGTTCGTATCCAAAACAAATTTTCCATCTTCTCTTGGATAACTTAAAACCAACGAAGTGATTAGGGCCTGTTTTAGTTGGTGGAAAGCATTTTTGCAGTCTTTATTCTATCTAAATTTTGCTTTTTCTTCGGTCAATTTCGTCAAAGGTTTGGCAATATTGGCAAATCCGGGTACAAATCTTCTATAATAGGCGCATAACCTAAGAAAACTTTGAACCTGATGTTTGTCGATTAGTCTTGGCTATGCTTGCACTGTTCGGATTTTGTCTGGGTCAGCTTTTACTCCATCTCTAGATACAACGTGGCCAAAGTATTGCACTTCCTTCCTAAATACATGGCACTTCTTTGGGCTCAGTTTGTTGTTAGCACCACGTAGTCGCTAGAACACTACCTTCAAGTTGTTCAAGTGTTCTTCAAACGACCTTCCAACCACGATCACGTCGTCCAGGTAAACCAAACACGTCTTCCAAGACAATCTGCGCAAGATGCTCTCCATCAAACGCTCGAACGTTGCAGGAGCGTTACACAGGCCGAAGAGCATCACAGTAAACTGCCAAAAACCAGTTCCAATCGTAAAAGCTATTTTTTCACGATTCTTGGGTTCCAATTCTACCTGCCAGTAACCACTCTTTAAGCCTAACGTAGAAAACCACTGGGATCCTGACAGAGTGTCTAACGTAACGTCAGTTCTGGGTAAAAGGTAGCTGTCCTTTTTGGTCACGTCGTTTAGCTGTCTGTAGTCTACGCAAAGCCTCGTTGATCTATCTTTTTTTACGAGCACCACTGGGGACGCCCACGGGCTATTTGAAGCTTCAATCACGCCTTCTATTTCTATATCGGTAATTATTTGTTTGGCTTCTTCTCTTTTAGTCAATGCAAGTCTGCGTAGATGTTATCGTATTGGCCGAGCGTTTCCGGTATTAATTTTATGTTTCACCACGTTAGTTCTTCCTTTGGAACCACTCTCCAGCACGAACACATCTTGATACTCTTGGATCAACGCTCTAACTTTAGCCAGCTGGTCTTGGCTGAGGTTTTGGCATTTGGAAGTAAGAATGTCCAATAGATGTTGTGGGTACTTCTTCGGCGACGTATCTTCGTTAGATTTCACGCATCTCACAATTTGAGATACTGGCGTGCATTGGCCTACCACGGTCTTCTTTTTCAACGTTACAGGATCTGAGTTGATATTTAAGATCCTTACTGGCATCCTATTTTTCACTCGTACTAAAGTTCTGCCAACGAGTAATCCCTTTTCAATTAAGTCGTCCTCTATTGGTTCAATCGCGCGTATGTAGCCTTCCCGGAGATTTCCATACAGACGTGTCATCACCACACTTTTGTCTTACAGGCAAAGTCCCGTCTTCGCTCAATAAAACACGCACGGTTGCCTTCTCTGACGAATGAAACGAAATTTCTTCATTGTCGATCTTCGAAACATCGTTCTTTGTATCCAAATGGAACCCATACTTCTTTATAACGTCCATGCCCAAGTTAGCTTCTTCCGTGATGTCGGCTACCAGTACTTGATGGTCGAGTACTCCATTTGCCAACCAATGGTTACTTTAACTTGTCCGTGAGTAGGTATTTCTTCGCCTGTCGCCGTTCGAAGTCGTACTTTTACTGGTGATGGTCTTCGTCGCTTCCGTGTCAACCAGTAACACTTCTTCCATTGATCTTGCCATTGAGAAAAATGTTATGCAATTGCGCCCTAGGCGATGCCATTTGAATGGCAATTTCTGGGACATGACTCGTTGAGGTCGACTTTTGCCCCATTTGGCCGACCTGTTCTAGTTTTTCGGGCACTTTTCTGATCTTCTTTTGGGCTTAGTACAACGTCGTTGTACGTGGCTTAATTCTCCGCACTTCCAGCACGTCACTTTTTTTCTCGAGCTACATGTTCCCCAAAATACACGTCGCACTATGTCTTCAATGCTTTCTTCTGTGTGCGAGGGTATTTCTGCAGCACAACGGAGCTTATGGCTGCCTCGGTGCGACGTTTGTTTCGCCGCTTCAAACTCCAATGCTTACGTTAAATCGTCGTCCAACGTTTTCAGTTGAGCTAACCGGTGAGTCTGCTGCGTTTCGTTGTCTCGCAAACCGTCTACAAAGGTTTGAATAGCCAACTGCTCTAAGAAGGTATCTGGTGCTGCAGGATACCCAAACCGTGTTAATCTGGCGATGTCAATCTCAAACTCTTAAAAACTTTCGGCAGTGTTTTGAACCCGACTTTTAATTTGAGCTTGATACACTTGTTGAAGATGAGCATGCCCATATCTCATTTCTAAACGTGAAATTAAAAGTTCGTAATTTTCTTGTAAGTGGTCAAGAACAGTTTGCAAGATTCCAAGAGCTTGTCAACGTAAGGACACTATTAAAGACGTAGCTTTCTGCTTGTTGTTCCAACTATTTCCTGTAGCTGCGGCTTCAAACTGCTTGTAGTAGGTTGACCATGGAACTTTACCATCAAAATTAGAAGTACAACTTTAAACTTGTGAGTGGTTTCGTCCTTATGGTACATTATTAAATTTTCACTCGTGACGCTTCCTTCGTCTTGAGAATTCATTCGATATATTTTTTCTTAAAGCAGTTTCATTCTTCTTATAATTTCTCATTCATAGATTCGCAAATTTCTTCTTTTAAATTTAACATATCTGCTTAGATTTTTTCTTCAACAATTTTAATTTGATTTTCTATGCTCGTTCATATTTTTTCTTTTATTTTATTTTCTGGGTGTTTACAAATAATTTTTCTTCAATTTTCTGAGAATTTGCTTCCATTTTTCTATTCATCGATTCTTGATCATTTTTTATTGATTGGAGAAATTCAAATAGTTTTGCATCCATTTTGGTTTGATAACGAATTATTGGCGTAAGTTCTATATAACACGAATTAAAAAAAAGTTTGAACACACTACTTTAACGAAATAGAACAGCTAGAAATTACACGCTATAAACAAACACGCGAATCCCGAAGTAAAGTTTTATTTATTGACGCAATTAATGTTTTTATTACGGGAGCGACATTAAATTACTTAATGGTATTTACACTAAGAATTACGAACCCGACACCTGTGAACCGCTGTAACGGATTTTAAAAACAAACCGAACTAATTAAAGCCTAAAGATATTTTATATATACACTTACGCTAATTTTATATAGTACACTCACCGAAAGATAAAGTCCGCGGTTAACTTCTATTTATCTAAACACACGTGTTTACATTAAAGTCATGTACAAAGTTATACTCCGTATATTTATCTCCACACGCGTTAACTACTTATTTATTTAAACTTGAATAACCTTCTTAACACTGCCGACTTCGAATTACTGAAATAACTGCCTATGATTTGTTTGTGCCGTATTTATACATTTTGTCCAAACGTTCGAGAATATTCTATATCTTTCGGTGAACGTTCTGGAAATGTACAAAAACCTCGCGAAAGTTCTCGGACTTGAGAATAATTTCTCATACGTTTCAATATATTACTACTAACCGATGTTAAAGACACCCACTTACCTATAGACATAAAAACCTGCATGAAAGTTAAAAAAGATCCTCTTATGTCTGGCCTACTAATCTCACTAATATAAACGGCCGTAGGATTCCCAATTAACACTAAAAAAACAGTTTATTATAAAGATCGATTTTAGAACTGAGCTTACTTGATGTAATTCCCATTAATATTCGTCCCGATATAATCATGGACATGTTTGAAGCGGTTGCAATCAGAAATAGACCAATTATTCCTGGTACACTAGACAGTATAATTGTTTTTAGTCTACCTAAGTAATCTATCAACACTCCAGCTAATAAAGAAGCGACTAAACCGGAAAAAACTGGCGCACTAGCTGCAAGTAAGCTAGTTAAAGTCATGATTCTTAGCAAAACTTTGCGTACCTATCCAAGCGCTGTCTGATTCAGTTATTGGTATGCTGTTAGTAGTAGTAACATTTTGCTCTAACATCATCTGTGGAACTAAAATGCCTGAATATGCTATCGTTTGTCCTATAACTAAGTGCAACGAGGTAACTGCAGTTGCAGCTAAAACCTGTACAAAAGAACGTAGCAGCTACACATAAACAGAATAACAGTACCTGCGGAAGAAGACCAAACCATTTTTTACCACCCACGTCTTGTTCAAGCCGCGTTTGATTCATTTTAAAACTTTTTTGAATACAAAAACAAAAACAAAAACAAAACTTTAATACATTTATTTGAAAATTTCTATCGTAACTTAATTTTAAGTAGTGTAGATTAAGTTTATAACTGAATAAAACGAATTTTTTGAATATATGTGTCAGATAAAGTTATAAACAATAATTATGTATATAACTGATTTCTAAGAAAGTAAAACTTTTTTTTAAATAAATAACAGACGTAAATACTTTTAGGTTAACTTAACTTTTTGGTTTGACTTTGAAAATTATTAACTATCTATGAAAATAATTGGATTAAATAGTAAGTAATTTTTTTGGAAATCGGTAATAACACTAAATTAAAGACACGCAGGGATTATACACCTGCTTAAATTAGTAGTTTCATAATCTGTGCGATCTTAATAGATAAATGTACATGTCGTTCTAATTAGAAACTTGTTTTAAATTAAATTGATGTTAAATTATTTAATCCTATAAGGGTTTATCTGATAAGTTTAGTTCAGTATTTTATTGTTTTATTATTTTTGGAGAGAGCACAATCATAAGTAAAAAATAACTAATTTGTTAAAAAAAACTATTTTGACTAATGAAATCAATTTCGTTCAAAAATTGTTTCTTCCAATAATAGGTGAGTACGAGGGTAGAAACTCGAAGCTTTCGTTGGCGCCGTTTTTTGTAATTTGGTTTTTGTAGACGCAGAGAACCAAATTGTTGTGTTTCGTTCTAAGTTTTCCATTTGTTTGATCTAAACCTGATAACTCACAATCCGAGCAGCAAAGAACGAAACCTCAGCGTGTTAGAAAAATCGCGTGTTATGTTAAAAATGTTTTAGTATGATGTTTGTCCCTTGTATAAGATTTATTCTCAAAACGCCCATTTTTGTCACACGGGCAAGAATAAATGTCAAATTTTAAAAACGTTTGTTCTTCCGTTAATGTTAGAATAACGCGGACAACGTCTAGCGTTATGTACGCCCAACAAGGCTTTCGTTGCTAATTATTCACGCGCATTCAGACGAGTATTGAACACAATATTGTTGCGACTTGAGTGAGTTAGCATTTGTTTCTTATATTTGTGGTTTCATTTAATTGTTCCATAATTGTCTGTAGCGGGTTTCCATTTCTCCACACGTGTTCTTTGTCTGTAGAGATAACAGGCGAATGTTGTGATTGGGAAAATTTCCATGAAAACGTCACATCACCGTATAGTTAACGTTATCTACACTTTCGAGTGGTTAGATGCAATTGTTACCGTATTTTAAGAAACACTTACCGAAATTACGATACTAATTTGAGGGAAACTCGGCGCATTGGTTTGTTTTTAAGTAATCGTACGAATCAAATTAGTTTTACTTGTAATAACACCGTATGTACGTCTTTGTTAGATTTAAATTAATTTTAAGAAACTTTGGAAAGGTGCCGCTAGCTGGCCGCATACTTTGAATTGTTTGTATCATATTTTCTATTTTAATTCTTGGTATTTTGTTAGTCAATCGTTTGTAAGAACGACTGAACGTACATAGTAGGTTGTTAGCACAATTCATTATACAATCGTTTTTCTCTCTGTCACATATTATTAGTCGGTGCGCTTTGATTTTTAAATGTGCGAGATTTGTATCTTTTGTGTAATAATATACAAATGTATATTCATTTCTCTTCGGAATGTAAAACTTAGTCCGGCAAGACCACTTTATTGTACGACGTGTCATTTTTTCTATTACAGCTTCGAGTAGATTTAAACGGTGTCTTCCACGGTAGTCTTTTATCGTTTTGTGCACTTTTTTAAACTCAACCACCGAATAAACTGAGCTAGTTATCACTCTTTAAGTTACGAGAAAATTCACGTAACAGTTGTTGTTTGTTTCTTAAACGCAGTTATGGGCGCGTATTCTACATCATGTAGAAAATTGAATTTGACTGGTAATTTTAATAAATTAGAAATAGACCAATAACAATAAATCTTCTTAATCATTTCATTTTGTTTAATTATTTGTTAACTGTTATTAGCCCTTAGTTTCTAATAAACGATTTTAAATTAATGTTACAATACAATTCATTTTATTAATGTAATAACTTGGTCACGAGTAACATTTTTTTGTCTGTAGAAATGTTATTACGCAATTAAAGGTAGGTTCTAATAGTGTGTACACGGGACAGCGTTCCTTTAATTGACAACGACTAGAAGTTTATTTTTACGCTGTTGCCTTTTTTGTCTGGTTCCCACTTTGACTTTTATTTTGGTTTTTTTTGTATGTTTTCAAATATGTTACGTGAATAAAGTTTAAAATGTAATACTCTGTATATTCATTACGCTAAAGTTAGATTTTTGCTTTCGACTCCTTTTAACGAGTTTCGTTTTTATTTCCTTTCCTGTCAAGACGTTAAACCGTCCATTACTTAAATTCGTGCTTGCGATGTTTAAATTAATTTTCATCGACTTACGTTGATGCTCTGATATAAAACGAAAACGCATTTCTATTTTAGTTTATCCATCCCAGGCTCGACTCGACACGTGTTAATCCGCATGTGTTCGGTGTATTCTTCACTAATGAAGGGATAATATTGACCAAATACCTTAATGGAAATATTATAATTTGGAAGGTCTAAGTTAGAGCCAAAAATGAAGTCTCGACAAGAAAATTGTCTCTGATGTGTTTTTACTTACGAGTCCGTGGACTGCAATATTTTCTTTAATTTAATGTGTGGAACAGCATTCGATAACCGATTTTTATGTTTAATTTCTTTTAGAATTAATTAATAGGTTTGTAGATTTTTGCTTTCATGAGTCATTCTGCTGACACAAATTGCTCTGTTCATTAACATTCCAGTTCAACTCAACGAGGAAAACGTTTTCTTCAGGCAAGTACTACATTGTGGGTAAGTTTTATTTAATTACATTTGTATCATAAAGGTCTCTCACAAAAATTTTGCTTGTTATTCTAACTTACGTAAATACAAAAATTGTTCTAATACCATTTAAGTATTTTCATTAGTTATTTTTGTGTGTCGTATGCTGTGTAATTTAAGCCTATGTATTGTGTGTTGCCGATACTTCTGGCATTTATATAACCATTGTTAAATAATTCACGATAAATTTTTGATGCTCGTTGTTAATAACTTAATATACATTTTTGTGCTCGTTAATAATCGACAATATTAAATTAGAGTTGTACATATCTATCTTTCTTTTTTTTTTGGTCCGTTGAGAATTAGGAACCTGATTTTGTTACAACCCTTGGACCTTCTGTCTTGATCAAAACGGAAGCTTTTACTTAGTAAGATCTTGCGCCCTTTAAATTCTATTAACTTGAATCTCCCCTATCTCTGACTAGTGCAAGTTAGCCAAACAAGGTTCGTAACACCTTTAAGCTTGTAGCACTGAGCACCGCGTAAAATCATCGTTCATGTTTCATTTTAATAGAAAATTATTTAATAACATCTTTTACACGTAACAGATAGCATAACTTGACTTGACAAGACAAAACGCAGCGATGTAAGTGACTATTGATTTGTGTAAAAATAAATTTGTCTATTACGTTTACTACAGCTATTGATTAACGTTTTTATGTTTTTGGCGTATTAGACTTCGTAATGATAATGTTTTAGTGATGGCCTTTTCAGTTTAACAAAAAATCTTTTGTCGTTGCGGTAGTAACCTTGACAAAAAGTAAATATTAGACTTTCAATTAACTTACAATTCAGATTTTAATAAGTGTAAATAGAAACAAATAATTTAAAAATGATAAAAAAATCATAGTAGAAAAAAATAGCACGAATTTTCTCTAACGCTAAATAAAATCTACACATTTTTAAATATCATTTTATTTTGTGAAAAGAAACAGTAACATCGTTTATTTATTTGTGATTAACACATAAGTAAATGAAAGCACACTAGACATAAAATGTTACTTAAGCTGAGTTTGCAATTTTGCATTCCTCTGCTGTACGAAGTACACGACGTGCTCGCCTATAAAAGCAACTATTGAAACAATTATTCCAACGCCTCCTAACAGAAATATTGAATGCAGGTGACTTAAAGATATTACAATGTTATCCTCGTCTTTGATGTCGTCTCTTAAATATTCTTTTATTTTTAAATCTTTAGTGTTTTTATCTACCAATCCTGATTCAATAATAACGCTCATCATTTTATTTAGAGGAAACCAAAAGTAAGCTTCTAATGTAGAGGATAAAATATATTTTAGACTGCCAGAATAAAAATTATCCACAAAATAATAGAACTGTTTATTTAGCTTTAGATTTAATCGAGCGCCGTTAAATTGATTTTCTGTCCACATAATAGAAAATTGGCTGTGATTTTTTTCAGCTAACCACAATACTTCTTCGAGAGAATATACTATAATTCGTTCTCGGATAACACGGTAAGAGTTATTTTGGAACGGCATGAAACGAATCCAGTTGTATATGTCTTTGTCTATTAAGATGGGGATGTCAGAATGAAGCAATTCTTCCATATTCTTAATGTGTGGTTCGTACTGAGTAATAGTCAAAATTTTTATTAGATTTGAAGTAAAAGCTGTTTGTATGTGAATGCAATATATAACGTACATAATAAGTATAGATCGCAGTATATAATGCTTCGGTACTGTGTTTGATGACCCTAACATAGTAATTGATAGTATATCTATAATAGCAGCTCCATAGTCCACTACACCGTTTAAGTGTTTACTTATGATTATCCACACCACTGACGTAAACACAAATACCAACACAACTGACATCCACACGACTGGTTTAAACGCAATTTTTAAAACAGCCATTGATGGAATTTTTATTGGTGGTGGAACACTCCAAATAACATCTTCTTGAAGATATATTCGCGCACACGACGAAGTAGCACACGCGTTAGAGCCCATCGTGCGCGGCATTACAACAAAATTAGTTTTTGGAATTATAGCGTTATTGAACGATTCTTTTAAGGTTGTGTTTAAATGATTCGTAATTAAATTTAAGATCAAGTATGTAGAATTAATCCATGGAGTTGTATATCTTCCCGATTTTAAATCCTTATTAAAAACAAACGTTACCTCGCAATTATAATATTTTCTTATAACTTTTGGAAAATAAATCTTATCTTTACAATCGCAGCTTGGCGTTTGTAAGTAGTCAAGCTTTAAACCACACTGATTGGCGGGAGCGGTTGGATCTGTATAATATAATTTAGAAGATCCAACTGCGTTGTAAGTTAGTAAAACTATGTTCATCATTTGGTTATTCCATAGCTCTTTAAATATTTTTAGTGGAGAACTGAACATAGAAACATATGTAATGAATAACACATTTCTGGTAGCCGGCACTGACTCGAACGCTCTTAAGTGCAGCAAAATTTTTTCCAATACGTTACTCAAAGTGGTATCAATTTTTAAATGCATTACGATATTAATGACATTTCCAAAAATCTTTCTTATGTGGCGTACATTTTTTAGTAAACTAACCCAATTTGTGATTACGTGCATGTGCGGTATATAATCAGGAAAAACGTCTTTACCCAAATCATCGTGTATAAAAATTAAATCGTCATCAGCGTTGTAAACGTTTTCAATTGTTTGTTGGACACAGTTTTGCACATTAATAAAACTATCGTTTAATAATATAAAACCGTAGCTGCTTGTAACCCACCAAAACAGCAATATCAGTTTTTTCAACATTTCTTCTACACATACGTGACCCTTTGTGAGCGTCTTGATTACTTTTAATATAAATCGATACTCATCACGTAAGTCAATATTATAAGTGCTGTTTTAGTGGTACTATAATGTCAAAATAAATATCCATTATTCTAAAGAAACACAGAGAAAGTAAATGTAAACAATAGTCAGTGAACAAGCACGGTTAGAGAAAATCAAGTTAATTGTCGTTTTTCAATACATTTTATTGCCTTTTTCCATCTTGCTTTAACAACTGCTTAAAATAATTATTGAGATTCTAGTTTTGACAAAACAAAATTATGTTGAAATTTTATCGGAACTAATATCAATACTAATGTCTTGGATTGATTAGACAAGCGTGTTATTACTTTCCTACACGAAGAGAAATGTTTTCATATATAATTCGTAAAACGCACAACTTATGCGTAATTTAAGCATAAAATACAACTACTACTAGCTATTCATAAATTTATAAACCATCGGTATAATATGTGAATAGTCATGTTAGCATCGATGATGATTATAATTCATAAGTTATGAAGTAAACGATTTCGTTATATATGCGTAATAATCATATCTTTATGAATAATACTCACAAACAATGTGTTACCTGCGTTTGAATTTCGTTGTGAAAGACACCGTAAGTTTTTTTTTGTGTGTTTCGATTTATTAATTTAGTATTAGCATCAAGAACGTTTTGTTTATTGTTTGTGTGATTTGAGTTTAATGATATTTCAAGTTGTTTTCAATCATTATTGAAATTTTCTTTTAAATGCATAAAGATCCGTAATTTTGAGTTTAATTTAGTACTTTATTTGGATATCTTCGTAGAATACCAATTCATTATAATTTACGACTTCCTTTGTGGAATGTAAGTTGATACATTTTTCTTGGTAATTACACTTTGATTAAGCCACCTGCAGTAATGCAAGTCTCAGCGTTCTTGTGTGAACCAAAGTCGACGTGCGGAAATTCACGCGACTAATTATAATTTTCATCTTTGTTTTTCTCGTTTGTTCAATGTTTTTTTCTTTTACCACGAATTGACTGCGCACATGCAATTAGTTAAGTAGGGGATAGGAAGTGTTGGAAAAGTTAGATTTTTTTGGCATCATTCGATCGTGGGTCGTGATGAAAAATACCGGTTACCGTGAGATGTAGTGGAGATATAGGGTAATTTACCCTCTGACGTTATGTAGAACCGCGGAAGTTAGTCAGAAATCGTGAAAATTAAGGTGGTGGAGAAAAATGTTACTTTTCTTCAAATTTCGTATAGTACGGCTTGTGTAAAATTCGTGATTTCTGAAACATAAACTGTTACGTTTGTGGGGTTTAATGTTGTGGTGGTATGTGATTAAATCCTAAATTCGCCTTTGGCGGTTATAAAATTAAATTGTGAGATATATCTTCCGTCGTTGTTCTATTGTTTGGGAAGCAGCCGAAGTCCATCGAGGTGTTAGCTTTCAAAACCACTGGACCAAAGTTCAACCGGTGTCACCAATTAAGAATTAAGGTATTTATCGATTTTGTTGTTTGGTCGTGCAGTGTCCCGCGATTAAAAATGCAGTAAAAGCTTTCAATTTTTAAGTCAATTGAAATTACGACTAACGTTGAATCTAATTATTTCAATGAACACGTATAGTGTTTGCGCGAAATTAAAATCAATTAACTTTGTTTTGTTGCGTTGAGAAGTGATTCGTATTTCGAATATGTGATAATGTAACGACTTATAAACTATATTTTGTTTAGTTCGAATTAAAGTTCGGACATATTTATGTTATAAACTGTATTGTTTTTTTTGTGTTATTTAATTTGTTTGTTATAAATATGCGGCCAAGATCTTGAGATTTAATTGCGTTATTTGAAAACGTCGAGTTAACGCTATTGTAGTAGCATTTCTTTTTATTAATTTTAATGTAATGTTTTGTGTGTAAATTGTTCATTCTTGTTTGTTTAAGATTATTTCATTTCTTTTATTCAAATTTATTTGATATCAATTAGTACTTGTTATTTTATTTTGTCTTGGTTTTAAATATTCAATCAATAAATGTTAAATTGTTAAATGTAAAGAGCTTTTATTCATTTAGCCGCCGCATACGTAAATTTTTGTTTAAGTGTTTTTCAGAATTGTTATAACCCAAGGTAAGTTCTGGGGTTATAACCAACCGGATGAGCTTTCAGGTAATCAGGGGTTTGAAAGCTACCCTTACAGAAATCCTTGATTGGCGCCCTTACCGATTATTTGACGATTTTACCGTTCTAGTTCCATTTTTACGACGATCGCGTTTCCAATTTTTCACGGAATTTTAAATAAAACCCACCCTTCTCCATTGAGCTAGTGGCACAACCCCCGTTTATGTTACTACATTGCAGGCAGTGACTTTGTGTTAATTTTGGAATGTAACATAAATAATTTGGCGTCTCCAGCGTGTGGCCTTTTTCGAATTTTAGTTTGCCTGTTAAGTTTCGTGATTTTTGGAAGATTTTACCGTTTTGTAATTACATTTTAAAATGGGTTACAAATTGATTGTTGATCGTTTATCGCATAACGAATTACGTTATGAAATTTTGATTAGAGGTGGTGATGCATCTTTAGGTGTTGTCGTATTACGAGGTTTACTCAAGAATTTTCTTATTGAAGAAGCCACCGGAAAATTATCTCGTCCCGTGTATCCTTTCGACTTTAATGCAGATAAATTAGCGATTCGTGAAGGTATCGATGAGCTTAGAAAATTAATAGATTCATTGAAAATTACTCCGACTACAAAAATTTATTCTACAATTGAAACCAAAATTAAATATTTGTTAAACCGTATTGGCAATTCAATTCCTATTCAAGGTGACGATTCTCAAGTTAAAGATGAGTTTTTAAAAGATTTAGTTGTTTTAATTTCGCAGTACGAACTTTTGGATAAACAAATTGTTGTTTCAAATCCGTCTACTTCCGCCGATGAAGTCATCGAACCTATCGTTCAACCTTCTGTAGTTGATAACGCTTTACCGACGTCTTCTGCTGTTAGTCCAAATTTTATTAGTCATGTTAAGAGTGTTTCAGTTTCTAAATGGAACTTAAAGTTTTCTGGTGATGCAAAGTCAATTTCATTGAATGCATTCTTAGAACGAGTTGCCGAACTTCAATTATCGCGTAACGTTTCAAGCCATCAGTTGTTTTTGGAGTGTACTGATCTTTTTACAGGTCATGCATTGATTTTTGTTAGATCCATTCGTAATTCAGTAAACTCTTGGGAAGACTTAGTTAGGTTTTTACGCGAACAATTTCAGCCTACCGATTATGACGAACGACTTATTGAAGAAATTAAGCGTCGCACTCAAGCTAATGATGAGCCAATGGGTATTTACGTTGCAATTATTCGCAACATGTTTTCACGTCTCGATGAGCCTTTTTCTGAAGAAAAGCAGTTAAAGATTTTATTAAGAAATATTTCTCCCGTTTATCAAACTCAGCTTGGTTTGTCGTCAGTTACTTCAATTGAGGAGTTAATTAAATTTGGTCGTATTATCGAGGACCGCATGCAAGCTATTGAAGCTTACACGCCGCCATCTCGTAGAAAGCAGGACATGGAGCCTGATCTCGCTTATGTTACATCTCAAGTTAAGGACATTGCCGTTTCTCGTTCTTCAAATAACGTTAGTAGTGGTGAAAAATCTACACCACCTGTTAGACAAAATTCACGACTACCGTCTTCTAGTATCGCACCTTCTTCACGAAGGTTAGCTATCGTTAATGCGCTTGCTTCTTCTAATCGAAGTAGTCCGCAATTGTGTTGGAATTGTAGGAAGCCAAACCATCGAGCTGCTTCTTGCAAAGAACCTAAGAAAGGTTTATTTTGTTATCGTTGTGGAAAATCTAACGTTACGGTCCGCACTTGTTCTAAGTGCTCGGGAAACGAGTAAAGGACGTACTAAGAAGCCGTTTAGTGACGTCAGAGGTTAAAGTTAAATCGGCTGTATATTTTAATAGTTTACATTCTTCGAAGAAAAAGAGTTTTGATAAGAATAAAGTCGTTTTGGATTATGTTTTAGAGTCTGCTGAGTCTGACGAAAGACCTTTTGTCTACGTTAAAGTTTTTGGTCACGAAATTTTAAGTTTATTAGATAGTGGCGCTTCTCGCACTATTGTTGGTTCTAAGGGTTGGGAAATTTTTAGTCAATTAGGTTTGAAGTTAAATAAGTCAGTCAAAGTTAATTGTATTGTAGCTAATGGTAAATCAGTACAAAGTTTAGGTTCACTTCTCGTCCCAATCGAACTTAAAGGAAAAATTGTTGTTTTAGAAGTTTTAGTTGTTCCTGACGTTCCGCATAATTTAATTTTAGGCGTTGATTTTTGGAAACAAGCAGGTATCGTTCCTGATCTTAGAAAAGGTGAATGGCGTTTCGAAAATATGGACACCATTTCACAATTGGAAGATAAAGATTCACTTATTAAGTCTCGTCTCGATCTTTCTTCAGAACAGCTCAATCAGTTAGACAATTTAGTTAGTAATCATTTTTCTTCTACGAATGAAAATTTTGGATGCACCAACTTGATCGAACATCAGATCAAGACTACTTCCGAACCAATTAAGCAACGGTATTACCGAGTTTCGCCGTTTATCCAGAAACAAATCGATCTGGAGTTAGAGAAAATGTTAAAGTTAGGCGTTGTAGAAAAATCAAGCAGCGCTTGGTCGAGCCCGATCTTATTGGTGAAGAAGAAGGACAACTCTTATCGTTTTTGCGTGGACTTTAGAAAAGTCAACAAGGTTACCGAAAAGGACGCTTATCCTTTACCTTACGTTTCGTCTATTTTGGATCGCCTTCGTGACGCAAAGTTTATTTCATCTCTCGACATTAAGTCCGCTTATTGGCAGATTCCTTTAAGCGAAGAGTCTAAGCAGTATACCGCTTTTACAGTTCCGAACCGTGGGTTATTCCAATTCACGCGCTTACCGTTTGGTTTAGCTAACGCACCAGCTTCTTGGCAGAGGTTGATTGATCGAGTTTTAGGTCCCGAATTAGAACCTTACGTTTTTGTTTATTTAGATGACGTCATTATTTGCGCTCCTTCCTTCGAGAAACACATGGAAGTGTTAACTGAAGTTCTTCGTCGCCTTAGAGAGGCTAATTTGATGCTAAGTAAAGACAAATGTCATTTTTGTAAACCTGAACTTAAGTATCTTGGTTTTATCGTCAATTCTACTGGTTTGTCGGTTGACCCGGAAAAGGTCGATGCAATTTTGCGTATTCCAGTTCCCACTGGTGTCGCTGAAGTTAGAAGAATTATAGGCATGGCCTCGTGGTATCGCCGATTCGTACCGAATTTTTCGACAATTATCGCTCCATTGACGTCTCTGTTAAAGAAGAATTCCAGCTTTAATTGGACTAGTGATTGTGATGAAGCCTTTCAAATCATTAAGAATTGTTTAATTTCCGCACCTATTTTGTCTTGCCCTGATTTCAATGTTCCGTTTACAGTTCAAACTGACGCTTCTGATTTTGGTCTCGGTTCAGTTCTTACACAGTTTATCGACGGTGAAGAACGTGTCATTTGTTATAATAGTAGGTCGCTCACAAAATGTGAACGCAAGTATTCAACTACCGAAAAGGAATGTTTGGCTGTCCTGTGGTCTATTGAAAAATTACGCCCTTATCTTGAAGGAACAACTTTCACTGTAGTTACCGATCACGCATCATTAGTCTGGTTACACAATTTAAAGGAACCTACCGGTCGTCTAGCACGATGGGCTGTTAGACTTCAGCAATTTGATTTTACGATTATTCATCGTAAAGGAAAGGATCATGTCGTACCTGACGCGTTATCTCGTTCAGTACCAGCTATCGACAATATTACTACCGATTGTGACATTACCGAACCTAAGTCTTCGGACAAATGGTTAACAAAACTTATGGAACGTGTACGTTCAAAACCTAACGCTTTTCCACAGTGGAAAATTAGTAACGGAAAGCTATTTAAGCATGTTACCGTAGACTATCCCGATCTTCGTTCTGAGAATGACAATTGGAGAGAAGTTGTGCCTAAGTCTAAACGACTCGAAATATTGTCAAAGTTTCACGATGAGCCTACCGCTGGACACCTTGGTATCTTTAAGACTCTCGAACGAATAGTTCCGCTTTATTACTGGCCTAAGATGAAGGCTGACGTCATTCGTTACATCAATGGTTGTAAAGTTTGTATCACGCATAAGCCAGAACAGAAACGTCCTGCTGGCCTTATGACCCGTCATCCTGTTGTGGACAAACCTTGGCAGTTGATCTCTACCGATCTTGTTGGACCGCTACCGCGATCTAAGAGTGGTTATTCGTATATTCTTGTGGTTGCAGATTATTTTTCGAAATTTGTTTTATTTTTCCCGTTACGTTCCGCTACTGCCGCAGCAGTTACTAAACGTCTTGAAGAAGATGTATTTTTAATGTTTGGAGTTCCTCAGTATCTTTTGTGTGATAACGGCACACAGTTTCGTAGTTCAGAATTTACGAAAATGGTTTCGTCATATAAGTCTAAAATTATTTTTAACGCTAATTATCATCCACAAGCGAATCCAACTGAAAGAGTCAACCGAGTCATGAAGACAATGCTATCGTCGTATATCGAAGACAACCATCGACATTGGGATAAGTATCTTGCTAAAGTAGCATGTGCTATTCGTACCGCTGTACATGAAGTCACCGGCTTAACGCCGTTTTTCGCTAATTTTGGACGTGAAATCTGTCTCGACGGATCACGTCATGGAAAAACTACCGATTCAGACACTATCGACGATCTAGCTTTTGCTGATCGTACATTTTTGGCCGAAAGAGGCCCAGCGTTTAGAGAAGTTTACGTCGACATTAAGAATCGCTTGAATGCCGCTTATGTCCGCGCTAAACATTATTACGATTTACGTCGTCGTCCAGCACCTTTTGAGGTGGGAGACACAGTGTGGCGAAAGAATTATGTCCTTTCTGATGCATCTCGATATTTCTCGGCCAAACTGGCACCTAAGTTTATCGGTCCGTTCTACGTGAAACGGAAAGTTTCGTATCAGACCTATGAGTTGTCTGATGACACGGGAGCATCAAAAGGCATATGGAACGCCAAGGACTTAAAGTTAAACCCGACTGGGGATAAATAGTTTTATGTTTTACCTTTTAGTTTCTTTTTCGTTTTTTTTTAGGTTAGTTCGTTTCGTTTTTGGGTTCCGTGTAGAGACGGACTAAGAATATTTCTCTACAGTGGGGACACCACTTGTCGTAAGAGGCGACTAAACAACGGTTCTTTTATTTCCATTTTTCTTTCTTCTGCTATCTTGTCTGTTCTTATCTTTTATTTCTGTAGTGTTTGCGGCTAGGTGCCATTGCTCGGTGTGGACTTTCGTTGTGGGAAAAACGCAATGCGCGGATCGCGTGAAGCGCAGCGCGCCCTCTTCGTCTGTACCGCATCGGGTGATCTGTGTCGAACCCAAACATATACTACCCTTCCTTTAGGTTTAGTTTCTTTTTCGTTCTTCAGTGGGTGTTTCTGATCGAATGATCGGATTTTTTCGTGGTTAGTTGACAAACCACGAAAAAGTCGTATCGTTCATGTTTTCGAATGACATCATTATGTGGTTAGATAGTGGTAAGTAAACACTATCTCTAGTTAGTAGTTACATTATCTTTAGGTTGACGCTTGCCGCAGTTGACTTTGAGAGTGGTCAAGGGGTAAGGTGCTTTGGATTCGACGTGTAGGTTGTAGGATCTCACAACATGCCGATCCCGTGACGCATGGCGTGCCTTCTTCCTTTGTCAATGTCGGATACATCGTGTCGAGCCAGACACTTCCCAGGGTCTGCCGTGTTGCATTTTTACCGATTATGACGTTTATTTTTTTTTTATATTTATTTACCGGATATGACGACTCTTCTCTTCTTCTGCTTTCTATCCTTTCTTTTCCATTCTTCTTTCGTTCTTCCTTATGACCAGCGACTCCCTTCTGCGTGGAAGCCCCGCGCACTTTATGCCTCTTGTTGACGACTCTTTCGCTATGTACTTGGACAAATCGTGTTAGGGACTGTCTAGGTAACCTTAAGTTGGGGTTTATTGGCCGAATTCCCAAGCCTAGTCAGGACCTCTCGCGTACCTCGGTCGCTCGACCGTGGTGGGCTTTGGCGGTTTTACTTTGATGTTTTTCTTTTAGGACCTGGGGGTAGCACTGGGCATGAGTCCTTTGCAAAACCCACCCCCTTGTGCCTGACGCGTTTTTACGCTCTTTTAAACGTTTTCCGTTTATTAGATTTTTGTTTTTTGAGATTTTTACGTTGATGGCCCGTGGCACGGGGTAGTACTCTTTTGTGGGCACCGCCGGTACGGCACCCGTGTAGTCGCTCTCCTCCCGCCCAGGGGTACTGCCTTGTTCAGTCGTGCTTCGTTAATTGCCCTGGTTGGCTTCACCAATCAGTTTTAGCGTCCACTGCTACAGTGTGGTTCCGTTGTGGTGGGTTGGGGTCATTTGGTCAAACCACAACGGCTGGGTCTCGTTTTTTTGTCGTTTTGTGACCATGTGAGGGTTGGGTTTTGGGTTTTCGTTTGTTTTTTTGTTGTTTTGTCTATTTTTAGAGTGATTTAAGAAATCCCTCTTTAATTAGGGGAGGTGTTACCTGCGTTTGAATTTCGTTGTGAAAGACACCGTAAGTTTTTTTTTGTGTGTTTCGATTTATTAATTTAGTATTAGCATCAAGAACGTTTTGTTTATTGTTTGTGTGATTTGAGTTTAATGATATTTCAAGTTGCTTTCAATCATTATTGAAATTTTCTTTTAAATGCATAAAGATCCGTAATTTTGAGTTTAATTTAGTACTTTATTTGGTTATCTTCGTAGAATACCAATTCATTATAATTTACGACTTCCTTTGTGGAATGTAAGATGATACATTTTTCTTGGTAATTACACTTTGATTAAGCCACCTGCAGTAATGCAAGTCTCAGCGTTCTTGTGTGAACCAAAGTCGACGTGCGGAAATTCACGCGACTAATTATAATTTTCATCTTTGTTTTTCTCGTTTGTTCAATGTTTTTTTCTTTTACCACGAATTGACTGCGCACATGCAATTAGTTAAGTAGGGGATAGGAAGTGTTGGAAAAGTTAGATTTTTTTGGCATCATTCGATCGTGGGTCGTGATGAAAAATACCGGTTACCGTGAGATGTAGTGGAGATATAGGGTAATTTACCCTCTGACGTTATGTAGAACCGCGGAAGTTAGTCAGAAATCGTGAAAATTAAGGTGGTGGAGAAAAATGTTACTTTTCTTCAAATTTCGTATAGTACGGCTTGTGTAAAATTCGTGATTTCTGAAACATAAACTGTTACGTTTGTGGGGTTTAATGTTGTGGTGGTATGTGATTAAATCCTAAATTCGCCTTTGGCGGTTATAAAATTAAATTGTGAGATATATCTTCCGTCGTTGTTCTATTGTTTGGGAAGCAGCCGAAGTCCATCGAGGTGTTAGCTTTCAAAACCACTGGACCAAAGTTCAACCGGTGTCACCAATTAAGAATTAAGGTATTTATCGATTTTGTTGTTTGATCGTGCAGTGTCCCGCGATTAAAAATGCAGTAAAAGCTTTCAATTTTTAAGTCAATTGAAATTACGACTAACGTTGAATCTAATTATTTCAATGAACACGTATAGTGTTTGCGCGAAATTAAAATCAATTAACTTTGTTTTGTTGCGTTGAGAAGTGATTCGTATTTCGAATATGTGATAATGTAACGACTTATAAACTATATTTTGTTTAGTTCGAATTAAAGTTCGGACATATTTATGTTATAAACTGTATTGTTTTTTTTGTGTTATTTAATTTGTTTGTTATAAATATGCGGCCAAGATCTTGAGATTTAATTGCGTTATTTGAAAACGTCGAGTTAACGCTATTGTAGTAGCATTTCTTTTATTAATTTTAATGTAATGTTTTGTGTGTAAATTGTTCATTCTTGTTTGTTTAAGATTATTTCATTTCTTTTATTCAAATTTATTTGATATCAATTAGTACTTGTTATTTTATTTTGTCTTGGTTATAAATATTCAATCAATAAATGTTAAATTGTTAAATGTAAAGAGCTTTTATTCATTTAGCCGCCGCATACGTAAATTTTTGTTTAAGTGTTTTTCAGAATTGTTATAACCCAAGGTAAGTTCTGGGGTTATAACCAACCGGATGAGCTTTCAGGTAATCAGGGGTTTGAAAGCTACCCTTACAGAAATCCTTGATTGGCGCCCTTACCGATTATTTGACGATTTTACCGTTCTAGTTCCATTTTTACGACGATCGCGTTTCCAATTTTTCACGGAATTTTAAATAAAACCCACCCTTCTCCATTGAGCTAGTGGCACAACCCCCGTTTATGTTACTACATTGCAGGCAGTGACTTTGTGTTAATTTTGAAATGTAACAAATGATCATATTAAGAATAAAATTTTAACCAGGTAATCGTAATATGTGATTTAAGTCACATCTATTATGATTATAATTCACATCCAGTAACGAAGTAGTTTCATTATGTATGCTGAATAATCACATTTTTTTATGATTATATTTTTTGATTAATATTCATAAACTCTAATTAAATAAAGAATAACTTTTTAAGCAGCCAATCATAATATGTGATAAATAAAGTATTGTTTATTAAGTGATAATCAGAATAGTGGATTAACAATTATGAATATTAATCATAATTTCGGAGTTAATTTTACTCTTCTTATACGAAATAATCACCAAATATTTCTGCTATACACTTTATAAATTAGTAAAACATATATTTGGAGTTTAAAAAAATGTTTATTTTTTTTACGATGATCACACAATTTTAATGCAGCTATAAGTACACCACCATATACTTCTACAACTAAATAATTTAAATAGAACACATAATACAAGAACTAATACATAACTAATAACGATTCTTCATTCAAGGAGGGGCATAAAAAAACTGCTCAGTTTTTTCTTTATGGCGACGTTTCGTGCACTAAATGTGAACTTCATCAGGCCAGTAGAATATTTGAGCAATTGCTCCGAAGTTTAACAAGCGTGAACACGTCCTAAACTTAATAGTCAATGATTAAAAACAATAAATAAGTGTAAATAATAAATGACAGTACAATTAAACATGGAGAACAAACACTATGATATCATATCATATCCATACATATGTATAAGTTAATAATATACTTATTAAATTATTTTTTAAAGGTACCTACTTCTAAAGTAGGTATACCTATGTGTAGGCAAAAGCTATTATTTTCAATCCTTGCATAAACTGTGCAATTGGGAGTATTTAATTATTTTACCATAACATGGACACGATTCAAACAAATATATAAAAGTAGTTCAAAATCTTATGGACAATGGCTTTACTTTAAAATTATCAATATAGACTTATTTATATTGCAAACAACGTGTCCACAACTATCTGTTCACTATTGCTGTCTTTCTTATTATTAAAACTATAAATTGGGTTAGATTAGCAAAGTTTGCGACAGTGTAATCAAAAAAACAATTGAACATCGAGTTTTAGCAATATTCTTAAAAATACTATTTTTTTAATGAAACATCTTATATGTTTTTGAATATTTTAAGAAAACATAAAGTTCTGAATAAGAAATGTTTGTGCACTACTACTTTCAATTTAAAAATAAGAAAAAATGAGAGACGTTTAAAGTTGTGATGTTTAACCATAATGTACCCAAGCTAGCCATGTTTATTTTCCGTAAAATAACGGTAGGTTGTCGACAACAAAATAAAAAAGGGTTTGTTCATTTTCTAATTTACTACTACTCAATAAAAAATAATCATTAGAATAGAAAAAATCCTCTTATAGTAGATCTGCAAATTCCTAAAAATAAATTTAGTCTCACCATTTGGTGAGATATAATAGCTTTGCGAGTTCTTGGACCAGTGTTCTATCAGGATAGTGTAGCCGGAGAGCTTTATGTCCATTTACTATCAAAAATCTTAAGCGATTTCCTTAATTAATTTTTGCTGCTTCACAGATCCTGACTTTTGATAAAAAATGAATAAGTACAAACACATCAATACGTTGACCTAAACTTTCTTCGGACCTAACGCCACTAATTTTTTTTGTGGGGTTTTGCAAAAAACAAAGTGTATAAGCAGCGATACCGTAATGTTTTAAAACTTCAAAACAAAATCAGAGAAATTGTACAACGTATTTGAGGAAGAACGACATTTGTTATTCAGAAGTTTATAAATTTTTGAAACAAGTAAAAATATATAGTGTCCCATTAAAATAATCGTATTTTTATAAATATTGATAAAATTTGAGGTTCGATTGTTTTTTTGATTGCAATGTCGTAATCCACAAAAAGTGTTTCAACTTTGCTAATTTAACCTAATTCGTAATATTAATGAAAGTAGCAATAATAAACAGATAACTTTGAACATCTTGTATAACTAATTCTAAGTCAAGTTAAAATAAAAACGCATTCCATGCACACATTGAGATAAACGGCAAGTTAATTTTGTACACCTCATACAAATACATACTTTATAGTGTAATATATTTTCGTTATATTACATAATGTGTACCTACTAGCTTACGCAAGAATTATAATTTGTATGTGAATGTGTTATAAGTACTAATATTTGTATCGTATGTATATTCGCAGAAAATAATTAATATACAAACATTAGAACTCAAAAAACAGAAATATATGACAATTTTATTACATTTTGCTTACCTTTTTATCAGTTGATAAAATCACTTCTATAGATGATGCAACGCACACACTATCTGCGTGTGAAACGTTCTGCTGGTTTTGCTAATGTATCATAATATAAGAAGGTTTGTTCATAACTTAAGATAAAATTATCGCTATAGTGATAACTAGTTAAAATATGAAAACAATTCTTAACTTGATTACATTTATAAACCATATTCATAATACATGAATATACGTAACGCATACAAATTGCACTCTTAGGAATGTTGTATGCGTATTATGCATATCATAATATAATTCATATTTTATAAATTTTATTAAATGTGTAATTTATGAACATACTATTCATAACTAGTGATTACAGATTTCTCTCAGTGTATAAGGAAAGTCTCCTTAATCAAAAAAAATGTATTTTTGACAATAAAGTTCGTACTAACTTGAAATTTGGTATGGAGCTGGCTTTTCATATTCTCTCGGTTCTTTCAAAAGATGGATCTTATTAAGAAACCGGAAGTGAGCGTATGTAAATTAATCGAAATATTTTTACAGTTTCTTATAGAGATAAGTCTTCCTAACAATTCAAATAAAAAAAATTCTAAAATTAATGGTTTATTAGATATTTTATTTATAATTTAAAATAAATTCACAAATATAATCTAGGTTCGATTCCAGTCTGCGACGATTTTTTTAGAAAAAAATTCCATATCTTGAAGAGAAAACAAGATACGTTAAAAATAATAATTTTTCTCTTTATTCTTTTGGCTTGTTTTTTCTTCAATTTAAAAATAAAAAATATGTAAAAATTTCTTATAGGAAAGTCGTGTGGTAACCACACCAGTTTTTTTATAGATTACAAAGTCATCTAATTCTTGTTTTTTGTTAAGTTTGAATCCTCATAACTGCTATAGAAGTTAATTTAAAACCTTTAAATCTCATTAAACTTAGAATCTAAATTTATTTCTAAATTACTCCGACAAACTGTTCCTGTCGCTATAAATTTTATGAATTTTATTAATTAAACCATAATCAAACCTAGCTAATCTATATACACTTAAAGTAATTCATCTCTAAAGGTACCTACGGTCTATCTACAGCGTTTAGTCGAATTAAATAAACGTAACGACTAATCGTGCGAATTAGTCATATGCACTTTGCGTTGTTTGGTCTATGTACATTGACAAGTTGTTACAAGTCGCGTTAGGACGACACGTTTATCAATCGAATTGCTTTGAATGGAATAAGACGCGGCGTTTTAAAGTCGCAGCAACAGTTGTGAGTTTTGTGTGCTAGTTGTGTTACTTATTAATAATGTCAAAAAGTAAAAGAAACATAGCTTTTCAAAAGAAGAGGACGAGAAATTATCTATTAACTCGGCATTATACGACGCGAAAAATATATTGGATCAGAATGTCAGAGATAACATATGGAACGAAGTTTTGAAGAATGTACAGAAAAGTAGTACCTGGTGTTTAAAGTCAATTTAAATTGTTTATTTTGACTGTTTTGATTCAAGTTGAAGATTGCAAAAAAAAATGAAAAAGTCTGAAGGATGTTTATTGGAAAAAGAAAAAGGAATATAAGCAAAGAACTGGATCATCGGCCGGACTAGTAAATGGGAACACATGGATGCTTTACTTTTCTTAGAGACAACTGAAAGATTTGCAAAGTAAAACTTTTTTTTGATATATTTTTTACAATTGTTGACTTAAATAATTTTTTTTAATACTTCAAACAACTCAAATGTATTTATAGATGAAGAAAGCTTCCTAAGAAATCCAGAAGAAGATGAAAATTAGTCACTCAAGAATTGCTAAAAAAACACAAGAAATGCAACAAGAAGATACTCAAGAAATACAAGAAGAAGACACTCTAGAAATGCAAGAAAAAGACACTTTAGAAATGTCAGACAACTCCAAAGAAATACAATCTACAAAAATAGCAAACGATGCAGTAAAAAATAGAAAAAAGCTTATCAGAAAAAGAAAAGAAAGACTACGATCAAAATAACTTTTGATACTCTATCAAAAGGAAGAGAAGATCGTACAAAATTAATGACAAAGATTGAATCTATGATTTTGAAAGAGTCGGGAAAGCCTCATCCATTTAAATTATTTTTTGCTAGTATGGTCGAGACGGTAATGAGTTTTTCTTCAGCATTGGCTGTCCGGGCCAAACTGAAAGTATTACAAGTAATAACACAACTGGAATTATTGTGGGGAATACCGTAGTTCAACTTATCTTTCATCCAGCATAAACTCATATTCATCTCGTCATAGAGACTAGTTACTCAGCACCTGAGTTGAAGCTTCATTCAATTATACCGATTTCACTAGATACGTGGCACCTAACTGTGATGAAGCGCACAGTAACGAAAATTGTGTTCTTTATTCAGTAATTTTTAAAGCAATTAAAATAATTATTAAGAAACGATCATTTTTATTTCACATTTACTTAGTTGCATTTTTTTTAAATAATAAAAAGTTACTACTCGATATCTGTTCTAGTAACGTGCTTCATTTGCCAACTAACATTTCCAAACCTACTGCTGAAATAATTCTTTAAATTATTTCTATTTTCAAAAGCTATTGCTGAAGAGTTGCCACCAGTATAAAATAAAGTTATCATATTGTTCTTGAGCATCTGATTATTAAAATCTTCCTCTTGGGTGATTGTGCGTGCATCTCTTAACAAATTATTCAAGCAGCACGAAACTATAACAATATCTTCTACGAGGGATGGACACGTTGCAATGGGCGTATAAAATATATCAAAAGCTTGACATAAAATGCCAAAAGCATTTTTCGAAGTTCTATGGACTCAATAATTAAAAACTCGTTTTTGTACATCTGCCCTGGCTTGATCAATAAAACGTCATCTTCTGGCATAAATTCTTTACAATGTATAACTTTATAAATGAACAATTTTTGAAAAATTTCTTTTCATAAGCACCAGTATTGACCGATATGAATTTATATCGGGCATCAACAGCTAACATGACTATAGAAAAATAAGACTGCAGTTAAAATACAGAGTTTCTGTGTTTTCTTGGACAAACAATTTGGAAAATTTCATTTCTTGTAAAATTCACTAGCAATTTGCTTCAAATCGGTTTTTATAGGCTATGGCAAATAAATTGGGAGTATTGCGTAGTGCGGCCAAAGCTTTTCTCACTATTTTACTGATGTGATTATGAGATATTCTGTAATTAGGAGCCATAGATCGGAATGATTTGCCGGTTGAAAGAAATCTATACAATGAAAATACAGTAGGTACCTAATTGAACAATTATTACAATATTGATAACTCACCTCAATGTTACAGCAAGCATTTCAAAAGCAGAAATAGGATGTTTTACAAACGTAGAAAGCACTTTTTAAATATCGTCAGATATATAAGCGAGTGCATCAACAAACTGATTTTTGGAAAGCCTAAAGTATTATCGAAATTTAGTCTCATCGTCAATTAAATGCCTTTTGGTCAAAGTCATGAAACCTTCTTCACTGTTTCTATTTAAAAAAAAATGTTTTTTTTTCGTGGCTTGCATAAAATTGTTAATAAAGCATCTTCTTCCTCCTCTTCCTCTGCCATCAGCAGGGTAATTACAGCAGACACTGTTTTCTTCATATCAATAATTAATTTTATGTTGGACCACACTCACACAACCACATACAACATTTAATTAGAGATCGCTTTTAATAATCGCAGAATATAGACCATGACAGAGCGACTAAACGACGCGTCTTGTCGAACTGAAGTAGAAATTGACCAATAACAATGAATCGTCTTAATCATTTTATTTGGTTTAATTATTTGTTAACTGTTATTAGCTTTTAGTTTCTGATAAACGATTTTAAATTAACGTTACTATACAATTCATTTTATGAATGTAATAAAAGTTTGATTTTTAAACTGTAACGAAGTGTGTGATCAATTTACTTAGTCACAAGTAACATTTTTTCGTCTTTAGAAATGTTATTACGCAATAAAAGGTAGGTTCCAATAGTGTGTACACCGGACAAAGTTCCTTTAATTGACAACGACTAGAGGTTTATTTTTACGCTGTTGCCTTTTTCGTCTGGTCCCCATTTTGACTTTTATTTTCGTTTTTTTGTATGTTTTCAAATATGTTATGTGAATAAATTTCAAAATGTAATACTCTGTATATACATTACACTAAAGTTAGATTTCTACTTTCGACTCCTTTTAACGAGTTTTACTTTTACTTCCTTTCCTGTCAAGACGTTAAACCGTCCATTACTTAAGTTCGTGCTTGCGATGTTTACATTAATTTTAATCGGCTTGCGTTAAGGCTATGCTATAAAACAAAAACGCATGTCTATTAGTTTATTCACCCCAGGCACGACCCGACACGTGTCAATCTACATGTGTTCGGTGTATTCTCCACCAATGAAGGGATAATATTGACCAAATACTTTAATGGAAATATTATAATTTGGAAGGCCTACGTTAAAGCCAAAAACAAAGTCTCGACAAGAAGATTGACTCTGATGCGTTTTTACTTACAAGTCCATGGACTGCAATATTTTCTTTAATTTAATGTTTGTAACAGCATTCGATAACCGGTTTTTATGTTTAATTTCTTTTAGCATTAATTAATAGGTTTGTAGATTTTTGCTTTCATGAGTCATTGTGCTAACACAAATTGCTCTGTTCATTAACATTCCAGTTCGACTCAACGAGGAAAACGTTTTCTTCGGGCAAGTATTGGATTGTGGGTAAGTTTTATTTAATTACATTTGTATCATAAAGGTCTCTCACAAAATATTTGCTTGTTATTCTAACTTACGTAATTACAAAAATTGTTCTAATACCATTCAAATATTTTCATTAATAATTTTTGTGTGTGTATGCTGTCTAATTTAAGCCTATGTATTGTGTGTTGCCGATACTTCCGGTATTTATATAACCATTGTTAAATAATTCACGATACATTTTTGATTCTCGTTGTTAATAACTTAATATACATTTTTGTGCTCGTTAATAATAGACAATATTAAATTAGAGTTGTACATATCTATCTTTTTTTTTGGGTTCGTTGAGGATTATGAACCTGATTTTGTTACAACCTTTGGACCTTCTGTCTTGATCGAAACAAAAGTTTTTACTTAGTAAGATCTTGTGTCCTTTAAATTCTATTTACTTGAATCTCCTTTCCGACTAGTGCAAGTTGGCCCAGCTAGGTTCGTAACACCTTTAAGCTTGTAGCACTGAGCACCGCGTAAAATCATCGTTCATGTTTCATTTTAATAGAAAATTATTTAATAACATCTTTTGCACGTAACAGATAGCATAACTTGACTTGACAAGACAAATCGCAGCGATGTAAGTGACTATTGATTTGTGTAAAAATAAACTTATCTATTACGTTTACTACAGCTATTGATTAACGTTTTTGTGTTTTTGACGTATTAGACTTCGTACTGATAATGTGACTTTCAATTAACAATTCAGATTTTAATAACTGTAAATAGAATCAAATAATTTAAAAATGATAAAAAAATCATTGTAGAAAAAAAATAGCACCAATGTTTTCTAACACTAAATAAAATCTACACATTTTTAAATATTTTATTTTGTGAAAAGAAACAGTAATATTGTTTATTTATTTGCGATTAACACATAAGTAAATGAAAGCACACTAGACACAAAATGTTATTTAAGCTGAGTTTGCAATTTTACATCCCTCTGCTGTACGAAGTACACGACGTGCTCGCCTATAAAAGCAACTATTGAAACAATTATTCCAACGCCTCCTAACAGAAATATTGAATGCAGGTGACTTAAAGATATTACAATCTTATCCTCGTCTTTGATGTCGTCTCTTAGATATTCTTTTATTTTTAAATCTTTAGTGTTTTTATCTACCAACCCTGATTCAATGATAACGCTCATCATTTTATTTAGAGGAAACCAAAAGTAAGCTTCTAATGTGGAGGATAAAATATATTTTAGACTGCCAGAATAAAAATTATCCACAAAATAATAGAACTGTTTATTTACATCTAATCGAGCCCCGTTAAATTGATCTTCTGTCCACATAATAGAAAATTGGCTGTGATTCTTTTCAGCTAACCACAATACTTCTTCGATAGAATATACTATGATTCGCTCTCGGATAACACGGTAAGAGTTATTTTCGAACGGCATGTAACGAATCCAGCTGTATATGCCTTTGTCTATTAAGATGGGGATGTCAGAATGAAGCAATTCTTCCATATTCTTAATGTGTGGTTCGTACTGAGTAATAGTCAAAATTTTTATTAGATTTGAAGTAAAAGCTGTTTGTATGTGAATGCAATATATAACGTACATAATAAGTATAAATCGCAGTATATAATGCTTCGGTACTGTATTTGCTGACCCTAACACTGTAATTGATAATATATCTATAATAGCAGCTCCATAGTCCACTACACCGTTTAAGTGTTTACTTATGATTATCCACACCACTGACGTAAACACAAATACCAACACAACTGACATCCACACGACTGGTTTAAACGCAATTTTTAAAACAGCCATTGATGGAATTTTTACTGGTGGTGGAACACTCCAAATAACATCTTCTTGAAGATATATTCGCGCACACGACGAAGTAGCACACGCGTTAGAGCCCATCGTGTGCGGCATTATAACAAAATTAGTTTTTGGAATTACAGCGTTATTAAACGATTCTTTTAAGGTTGTGTTTAAATGATTCGTAATTAAATTTAAGATCAAGTATGTAGAATTAATCCATGGAGTTGTATATCTTTCCGATTTTAAATCCTTATTAAAAACAAACGTTACCTCGCAATTATAATATTTTCTTATAACTTTTGGAAAATAAATCTTATCTTTACAATCGCAGCTTGGCGTTTGTAAGTAGTCAAGCTTTAAGCCACACTGATTGGCAGGAGCGGTTGGATCTGTATAATATAATTTAGAAGATCCAAATGCGTTGTAAGTTAGTAAAACTATGTTCATCATTTCCTTATTCCATAGCTCTTTAAATATTTCTAGTGGAGGACTGAACATAGAAACATATGTAATGAATAACACATTTCTGGTAGCCGGCACTGACTGGACCGTTCTTAAGTGCATCAAAATTTTTTCCAATACGTTACTCAAAGTGCTATCAATTTTTAAATGCATTACGATATTAATGACATTTCCAACAATCTTTCTTATGTGGCGTACATTTTTTAGTAAACTAACCCAATCTGTGATTACGTGCATGTGCGGTATATAATCAGGAAAAACGTCTTTACCCAAATCATCGTGTATAAAGATTAAATCGTCATCAGCGTTGTAAACGTTTTCAATTGTTTGTTGGACACAGCTTTGCACATTAATAAAACTATCGTTTAATAATATAAGGCCGTAGCTGCTTGTAACCCACCAAAACAGCAATATCAGTTTTTTCAACATTTCTTCTACACATATACGTGACCCTTTCTGAGCGTCTTGATTACTTTTAACATAATTCGATACTCATCACGTAAGTCAATATTATAAGGGCTGTTTTAGTGGTACTATAATGTCAAAATAAATATCCATTATTCTAAAGAAGCACGGATAAAGTAAATGTAAACAATAGTCAGCAAACAAACACGGTTAGAAACAATCAACTTAATTGGTCTTTTTTAAATGTATTTTATTGCCCATTTTCATTTGACTTTAATAACTGCTTAAAATAATCATTTTTTAGGCGTTTAATTATGGAGATTCTAGTTTTGACAAAAATGTGTTGAAATTTTATCGGAACTAATATCTATACTAATATGTCTTGGATTGGTTAGACAAGCGTGTTATTACTTTCCTATAAGGAAAGTTTAATGATCGCAATTTTTTTGCAAAATTTGTTTGCAGAATTCTACGTATCAAGGTCTCCTGAATCAGAAAAATGTCTTGACAAAAACAAATTCGTAAAAAAGTCGTACTAACTTAAAATTTCATATTTTCTCGGTTCTTATAAAAGATGGATCTGATAAAGAAATCGGAAGTGGGTCTATCCACTATGTTTAACAGTTTTTCTTATATAATGCTGTACGTATGTAAATTAGTCTAATTATTTTTACAGTTTCTTATAGAGATCTAACATTCTAACATTAACAGTTTATTAAATATTTGATTTATAGTTTAAAATGAACTCCAACTATAATCTAGGTTCGAATCCTGCCTGCGACTATTTTTTTTAGAAAAAAATTCCATATCTTAAAGTAAAAGCAAGATACATTAAAACTAACAATTTTTCTCTATGTTCTTTTGACTTAGATTTTTTTTGTTCAATTTAAAATAAAAAATATGTAGAAATTCCTTATAAGGAAAGTCGTGTGGTGACCACACCAGTACATTTTATAGATTACGAATTGGAATCCTCATAACTGTTATAGAAGTTAATTAAAACTCGTTAAAGTCATTAAATTTAGAATGTAATATTATTTCTAAATTACTCCGATAAACTGTTCCTGTCATAATTTCATGAATTTTAATAATCAAATCATACTCAAATCTAGTTAATTCCAATATAGTTAAAGTAATGTAACGAATTTTAAAACTAATTTATTTATACTAAAAATATTTACACGTTTATAACACGTATTAAATCTTATGATATTTAAGAAAAACACTTACACTAATTTATGTATTACAATCACTCGAAAAATAATGTCCGCGGATAACTTCAGTTTATCTTAAAACTGACACTTCCATTAAAGACACGTACGTTTATATTCCGTTATATTTATCTCAAACACGAGTTAATCACTTATTTATTTAAATATCTTTTTAACACTGCCGACTTCGAATAACTGAATTATACTCGTTTAAAGCGTTTTTATACATTTCTGTTATATTCTCAAGAATTTTCTACATCCTTCCTAAACGTTCTAGTTGTTGATAACAAATTCGTGAACGCTCTCGAAGCTGAACGTTTCAGTAATTTATCTCTAAGTGAAGTAATTGGAATGAAAGTATATATTTTTTTAAGTCAATTCACAGCAGATAATATAGTAATTATTTATTATAATTAAACGAAACTAGTTTTGACAATCTAAATTGTCATCGTCAGTCAAACTAAGAGCAAATAAATTAACAAAAATAATTAATAATTTTCAAGAGCGTATATACGATAAATATAAAAAGTGAATGACAAATGTCACAAATTCTTCTTCTACTCGTTATCTCTTTATGCCCTTTTGGAACGTCGGATGTGGTATTCCTTAATCTTCATTTATCCATTTCTTCCATTTTTTTGACCTGCAGCCATCTTCTTCATTTGCTGTAGTGTCTTAGTTCTCCATGTCTTTTCGCTTCCATGACTTTTCTTACCAGCTTGGTCTGCTTCGTTCTAATTATGTTACACCAATTTGTTTTCTCTCCTTGATTTTTGTTTCTATCAGTTCCTGCTTTTATTGTTCTCTAATACGATCACTTCTTCTTAAAAACTTTATTTCAGCTGCATATATCATGCTTGCATATTTTTTATTTGTTATTCATGTTTCACTACCGTATAGTAACGTTGATATGCTTGCTACAAGCTTATAGGTGTTACGAACTTTGCTCGGCCAACTCGCACTAGTCGGAGATAGAGGAGGTTCAAGTAAATAGAATTTAATGGGCGCCAGATCTTACTAAGTAAAAACTTCTGTTTCAATCAAAACAGAAGGTCCAAGCTTGCATCAAAATCAGGTTCGTAATCCTAAACGGACAAAAAAAAGAAAGATAGATATGTGTATAATTAAATATCGTAGGTTATTTAACGATGGTTATATAAACGCCGAAACGTAAATAATTAATGAAAATACCTACATGATATTGAGACAATTGATGTAATTACGTAATTTAGAATAAAAAGAACAATTTTTGTGCGAGACTTTAATGACGCAAACATAATTAAATAAAACTTACCTACAATCCACTACTTGCTAGACGAAAACGTTTTCCTCGTTGAGTCGAGCTGGAATATTAATAAACACAACAAATCGTGTCACCACAATGACTCACAAAAGCAAAAATCTACAAGACGATTAATCAATGTGTAACCTGCGTTAAAATTTTAGCAGTGAATCTTTTATGTAAGGCCCCGTAATTAGATTCATCTGGCTGAATTTTCTGTTTTCTGTTTTTTTTTCGATTGATTAGTTCGATGTTAGCATCGAAAACGTTTCGCTCGGTATTTTATTACGTTTGATATAAGTTTATTTGTATTTCATAGTTATTTCACAATTATTACTGGTAGTTTTTTTTTTGAATGCATAAAGTTCCGTGGTTTTGATTTTGATTTAGTGTTTTACTTGTTTATCTCAGTAAAATAACAATGCTAGATAATTTACGACTTCCTTTTGGAATGTAATTTGATCAATTTTTCTTGGTATCTAAATCTTTGTTTATGTTGAGTTCTTTTACGAGCGCGATTGCAAACCACAACTTAGCGAAGTAGGCGTTTTCTGTGAGAAGATTTTCTTTCTTTCGAAGGCCTACGTGACAAGACGCACTTGGCCATTATATTTTTCATCTTTGTTAATTTACTTGGTTTAGTGTTGCATCTTTTACAAAGATTTTACGGCGCAAGTTTGGGAATTAAGTGGGATTACCAGGTGATATAAAAAGAAAAATTTGGTTTTTGGGAAGGAATCTTTTTGTCGCGATAAAGAATACCGGGTACCGGAATGTAGTCAAGTGTTCGGGGTGTTTTACCCTACCGTTATGCAATACCGCGGAAGTTAAACAAATGGTGCCGTGAAAATTGAGTGGTGTGAGGGGAAATAGTAATTGTCCGAATTCGTAATTTTACGGTTTAAGAAAATTCATGGTATCCATAATAAAACTCACGTTCAAGTTGGATTTATTTTCGATGTTTTGTGTGAAGAATCCTGTCTTCGCTTTTGTGCGGATTTCAATTAAATAGTGAAATAAATCTTCCGATGGAATTCTATTGTTTGGGGGTCCCACCGAGCTTGTATTCGACTACAGAACACCTAGACCGACCCGGGTTCAATCTAAAGTCGTAGCTTCTGGAACCGCTGTGGCCCGCAGTTCACCTGGAGTAAACAACTGAGTTAAGGTATTTATCGAATTTGTTATTACCGTGAAGTGAACCGCGATTGATATGAGTTAAAAGCTTTGATTTGAGCCGATTAAATTACGGCTAACGTTAAATATTTCAAGAAACACTTGAAGGTGTTTGCGTGAAGTTCGATTTAATTAATTAATTTCGTTTTGTGTAAGTAAAAGTAAATCTCATTCATGCATAAAAGATAATGTAACGAAATGTAACATGTAAATATAACATATTGTTTGAACGTTTAGTTCGAAGCAAAGTTTCGGACGTATATTTTATAACTTGTGTATTTTTATTTTATTTGAATTTGTTGATTAAGTATGCGGTCAAGGCCTTGAAGTTTATTTTTATTGTGTTGTATTGAAAAACGAGTTAACGCTATTATTATTTTTTTTTCTATATATATTAATTTTGTCTTCAGTTTGTTAATTTTTTTGTCTTGCTTATTATTATTGCATTTGTTATTTTTTTTTATTATTCGAATTTGTTTGATTTTCATTATTTATTTTTAATATTCAGTCAATAAATGTTAAATTGTTAAACTGTAAAGAGCTTTTATTCATTCAGCTGCCGCGTACGTAAATTTTTAAGTGTATTTCAGAATTTAGCTAGTTACAACTCGAGGTAAGTTCCGGGGTTGTAACCAACCAGATGAGCTTTTGGGTTATCAGGGGTCCGGAAGCTATAATCATCGTGTTCTTGATTGGCGCCCTAACCGATTTTGAGTCTTTTACCGTTTTATTTCGATTTTATGTCAATCTCGTTTCAAAGTTATCACGGAATTTTAAAATATAACCCACCCCGTCTCCACTGAGCAGCGGCACAACATCATTTGTGTTACCTCATTTCAGGCAGTGACATAGTTCCATCTTTTGCATGTAACAAATGCTAGAAGGAATTAGAAATAAGAACCGGCTATCGAATGCTGTTGCACACACTAAATCAAAGAAGAAGTCGCAGTCTATTGATTTGTAAGTAACAAATTAACATAAAAATTACAAATGAATTCTAAAAACTAATAGTAAAAATTTGCCCTGTGATGAATAAACTAATAGGAACGCGTTATCGTTTTATATCATAGCTTCAACACATGCTGATGATGTTAGAAAATGAATTTAGATATCGCAAGCACGATTTTAACTAGTGGACGGTTTAACGTCTTGACAGGAAATGAAGTAAAAACAAAACTCGTTAGAGGGCGCGGAAAGTAAAAATCTAACTTTAGTGTAATGAATATACAATAGTACATTTTGAATTTTATGCACGTAACATGCTGATAAAGTTATATACTTAAAGATTTGTCCTGTTTGCCTATCTTCATCTATTTACATTTGTTGGTGTTAATGTTCATATTCAACTTTTGCATTTCTTCTACACAAATATTTTGTAAATACTGTAATTTATTCTGTGCATCCACTACTAATATGATGTCATCGACGTATAACAGTCCTTCCATTTTCACTAGTAGCATATTTGTGTATCCCATCGTTACCTAAAAGTTTTTTGTCTTTTTCTTAGTATTTTTAATTATTTTGTTCATTAATAATATGAATATGGCTATCTCCTTGCTTAATTCTCCTATTCATATCAACATATTTTGATCTCTTTTCCACTGTTTGTACTTTTGTTGTATGTACTTTCAGTTACTTCTATAATTTTCGTATTTATTTTGGGTTTTTCCATGACTTTCCATATGTCATTACGGTCAACTGAGTCGAAAATCGCTCTTTAAGATCAACAAGCATAATGTATAGTCTTTTCTTACTTCATTTCTTCTTTCTATTAAGTTTCTCAGTATAAAAATATTGTCTGTAATTTTCTCTCTAAACAGCATAGAGAACAACAATTGTTGGAGACAAAATTCTAGGTTTATTCTTCTTTGCTAACAACTCGACTGAAGTCAGACACCTACAATTTGTATAGTCGGAATTCATGCCTGCATTAGCTATATTCTCAATGCAGCTAATCTTGGCGCACTAAAAAATATAATTTGGTTGTAAAAGAACGGCGCTTCACCTTTTTTGGCAATTTTTTTGCAGCTACTTAAAAAGCAAAGTATACACAAATCAACTTAATAATTTAAAAAGTTTGAGAAAAGAAAATTGAGAAGAGAATAGGTTGATAACACTACAAACCTTTCCCAAATAAGAAATACATTTTATAATCGCCTTGGGTATTGCCAATTGATGCAAAGTATTCAATTTTAACATTTATTGTAATTTAACTTTGTTTATATTTGTGCGTGATACTGTTCTTTTTTACATACGTGTTTCATAAATACGTCACATATATGTTAGTTAATTTCAAATGTATCACTAATTGTTAACAATGTTGTCAAGTTCTTTTGACAAATTCGATGTTACTATGTGAACGCTTTTTTTAGAAGCCGGAACAGAATAAACGTGAATGTGAATGTAAAAACAAATACGGTAGTTTTAATACTATTGTTTTGGATTAAAAACTGTTTATATCTTTTTATACTGAACATTTGTTAATTACTCCAATGGATCTAATATGCTTCAAAAACCTTTACTAAAAATTTAGTTTGAATACAATAAATGTTGAGATAAAAAAAATGTTAATGAAACAAATGCATTGTAGCTTTACAATCTTGTAAAGAAAAACAAAAAATCGATTACAGAAATCAAAATAACGGTGATGAAATGTAATTTTTTTATGTATAAAAGAGTGATTTTCACTAGCCTCATTGACACTATAGGAATTGATTGTTTTTGTAATAACTATCTTGTGTTATTATTATAACCTAAATATAAATCCAAAATGTTTATAATTTTTTTTTAAATATGTAGTTTCATTACCTATAAGCTACAGAACTAACAAACATTTCTAAACAGGTAGCGACACTGTAAATTAATTGTTTTTATAAGTTTATAATATAATACATAGTAAAAGTGTACATAAATACCTGTAAAAACATAAACTTAAATAACGTACACATATCAGACATGTTCCGAAGAAATAACTTGGTAGCTTGCAACTGTCGATGAATACCAAAAGACAATTGGTCTCTTTGTGCAGTTCAAAAAACTAATTGGTGTTAATAAATAGTGGTTTTTTTAAGTTAATTTGCACATTTTGATATTACAAATTGAGTAATTTTGTTGCTTATAGGACTGATTCCATTACTTAACCTAAAAACCTGCGAATTTTAGTAATAATTTCAAAGTTTTTAAAAAATTAATTAAAAATGTTTATAAGCATAACTCAAGCACAAACAAGTACAAATTAGGTACTTTCAACTTAGTTTTTCTACAATAGATTTACATTTAATTAAAAGAAAAGTACCACTAAATACTAGCGTTTGCAAACATAACCTACAATATTTAATTTAATTATTAAATTATTTCAAGTTTTATAATTGTGATGCAAGGAATATTCTATTAAATTATACTTTAGGAATACATTATTCTGTACGGTAATGAGTGTAATGACATTACCCTGTACGGAAATGATTTTGACATGTAAATGACGTTGGCCAATAGGAATGTACAACGTTGCCTAACCACTAATAAACAATGTGTCGTATTATCTATTAGTCCTATAGAAAGTAAATTTTAAACTTTAATGTTTATCTACTTTGGATCGATGAGAGCCGAAAAACTTTCATACATTAACAACTATTTCTTTCTAACTTATTAAACAAGTTTGGTTTTTTAGTGGTTAATTTTTGTTTCTCACTTTGGCGAACGTGCGTTCACCGTAATCACAAATTTTATACAATCGACTAAAGTAATTTTTACAACTTTAATTATATGGCGTGGAGTAAGAAACTTCGACTTTCGTTATCAAGTATCTATTGGGTAATTGAGTGATTGAGAAAAGTCAGTATTTATCAAACGTTGATAATTACATGTTATTTTACATTTTATATCTTTTACGGCGTTTCTGACTTTGGATTTGTGAGTTTTGATATGTTTTTTTTTGTACAGAATCGATTCGTTTTTATGAGTTCTTAAAATATACCTCTCGCATCGAAAACTTAATGTGTTTCAAACTTTTACAATTACGAAAAATGTTTTGTTTGTATTGACCAATAATCAAATGTAGTAGCTTCGACGCATTTTAGAACACTTAGTACGTGTTCGTCGTTATTGCTAGTTTGAGAAAAGTTTAAAATGTTGTTAAAGTTTATGTGTTTTATGTCGGTTGTGTGCATAGTAATTAAAAAGGAGAAAGAACTTGAAAATGTAAAAACTTGCGTGCAAGAAACTATTAAAAACATTTTTCATCCGGATGACACTTTATTGTTTATGTTTTATGATGAAGGTTGTTCACTTTTTCCCGATAACGTCTCCAATCCTAGTTTGATCGTCGATGTCAAAAAAGAGAGTATGATATTTAACACATCTATTGGGCACAAACAAAATTTTGTAATTTATTCAAAAAACTACAGTACAACGTTTTTAATAATTAGTAAACTCTTCTATAGTCAACTATGGAAAAAAAATCCGAAACCGTTAAAAAAAGTTTTTTTAATCACAGTGATTTCGGAATTAGGTGTTCTAGCTAAAGTATTTGAGTTACTATGGCAGATTCAAATTGTTGATGTGGTTATACTAACTTACAATTTAAATTTAGAAGATGGTTTCACACAACTTTTTGTCACTGATCCTTTAGCGCTACCAAACCAATGTGGATCACGTATCAAGTCGTTATCTAGACGTAGTTGCAATGAAAGTAAATTTATTCAATTTCCAAAGCTTTTACGAAAATTCAATAATTGTGATCTTCTGTTTTCTTGCACAAACTCTTTTAATGAAAACATAAACAAAACGAGACAAGTTACATTAATATATAACATACTAATGGCAACCGCGGAACGCTTAAATATGACTTTGGTATGGAAAAAACACGATAATTATCCAGATTCTAGCTATTGGTTTACTGTAACATGGAGCGCTTTTATAGCATGTTATGCTAGTTCGTGCACTGACATATTTGACTGGGCTGATTATGTATGGCTCGTTCCTACTCCTAAAAGAATTCCACCAATGGAAAGTTTAAAGCTTATCTTCAAACGTACAGTATGGATTTTAATCTTTACATTTTTCATCTTGACTTCATTCATTTTGTGGTTAATTAAAAAATGTAAATGTCCAAATAACCAACATGATTTAGTGTTATGTTTTTTGGAGGTATACTCGTTAACGGTATTAGGATCAACATACAAGATTCAACTGTTTTGGGCTTTTCGGTATTTATTCCTTTCCTATCTAATATACTCAATTCACATTCAGGCAGTGGTCACTGGAAAACTCGTTACATTATTAACTGTTCCACAATACGAGCGAGCTATTCAAACATTAGACGAAGTAGCAGGGTGCAATTATTCAATAATAAGTATACAAGGGCATCTACTTCTGAATAATAAAACAGATAACGCAAACTCTTTGTATTCTAGCATAGCAAAAAAAATTATTTACATCGACAATATAAAAATCATTGAGTTATTGGAACAATGGAACTCAAACACCAGTTATATTATCTTAGGAAATGAAGAATTTGTGAGACCATTGAAAGAAGCCAATAGTATCACATTTCAATATTTTAAAGAAAATTCTTTTATCGGATCCTTCAAATCTGTATTTAACATCATGAAATCGTCGTATTTTGCAATTACGTTTAATCAAATGATTTCCAGGCTTTTCGAATCTGGTATAATAGAATACTTTAATAAAGAATTTGAACGTTTACATAAAAGTAAACCAGCTTCAAGTAGTGACAATAAGAGATTGAATATGACACATCTTTATCCCGTATTTGCATTTTTGGGAATTGGTTTATTATTTGCTTTAATTGCTTTCTTTATTGAACATTTACTTTCACGAAAAAAAATTTTTTTTTGTTTTAATCATTAAATAGTGTTGTTTTTAGTATAGTCCAAATTGTTGTTATTTGTGATCCAAATTTGATATAAATGTTTCACGATTGGAGCCCTTTTTCTAAACTAAATTTAAAATACCACTTAATTTTGTTGCTAAATAATTGTTACAAAATGTACTACAATTGTTTAAAAAACGGTTGTTCTTGTAGTATAATTATAGTCTGCAATATTATTAAAAAATTTAAAACAAATTTTAGTGAAAATAAATATATTTTGCAAATAGTGTTAAGCCAATTAATAGTAAAAATTTCAATACAAAATAAGTAAATAAATTTACATTGATTAATTAATTAATACTGTTGTATCGTTATTTTAGCAACAATTAATGTTAGATATTATTACATTTTGCAGTTATTTTGTGATTCCAATTTTGTGTGAATTTGAATTACAAGTTGATGCTGTTCGGATTTTTGCTATAATTTGTGCAAAATATTTATGCAATGATAAAGTTTTTTGCCACATTTTTTTGCGTGTAAAAACACGTTTAATAAATATTGATACGTATTCAGTTTAAGCATAAGGACAACTTTAAACGAAAATGTAACAGTCTTATAACTATTTCAGTTTCTGATTTTGTTCACGGTTTTAGTAAAATGTTTTTAATTTTTATACCCCAAACCTACTTTCAAAACCGCAATCAGAAAGACTATACGAAAAATTAATAATATATGATTAGCTTAATTTGCAAAAACCGTAAACTCAGAAAGCATAAATTTACGAATTAAACTGTTTTAGTATAAATCAATAAATAATTCAATGAAAGCTATAAAAATACTGTGTTATATTTAGAAATATAAGTTGTTAAATTTCATATATAGTATCTATATGAAAACTTTTTTTCCAGAATTATTTTTCAGACAGAGAATATTTTATTTAAAACGACACAAAATAATATAAAAATTTAAATATTATTATTGTGATTGATTTTATATCAACTTATGTCACGTTTTTAAATTAAGGGTTATTTTGTAAATTCAATGTTTTCAATTTAATTTAGTGACAATACATTGTTAATTATAGAAATAAATGTTGTATATGTGTGTATTATGTTTAATATAAAATAGTTTATTGATAATTGCCCTAATAAATGTATTATAAATAATGTTGATTTTCATAAAGTTTTGACCTAATGATCACGTCTGATCATCAAACGTCGCCTAAACATAAGCAACAACGGAGTAATTAACTGAATTCCCACTTCCATAAAAGTTCTATCAAAAATATAATTTGGATCAATGCAGGTGTTTGAATATTACATTTTTAATAAAGAAAATTTTGAAGACGTTTTTTCAAAAATAGTAATTGCAAGTAACTAAATAAATAAAAAAAAGAAGTAAGTACCAAAACTAAGTACAAAGAGAATCAATCAACTAAAAGGTTCGTGTGAAAGGCTATACATAGTATAAACAGGCCAAAACAACTAATGCAGAATCAAAAAACATCAAAGAGATACTAAAAATGCGTAGTAGTTAAACACGCACACCAAAGTAAAATGATCGGCTCAGCAATACATAAAAACTGGTAACATTAAGCAAAAGCTATAACCTTAACGGATGCGCAAGTGCAGCGATACGAAATAACCGTTCATTATATAACAAGAGACAACAGAATCAGTCTTAGAATAAAAAAAAAACCTTAAAAAAATTGAACGATCACGGCATAACACAGAAGAAACTGCTTTAAAGTATACAATCATATTCTTTTGCCGTTTTCTTCGTTACGATTGTAAGCGACTTTCGATTGAGACCGCGTCGTAAATAAACACCCCTACTTTTTAAGCCTGGTCCTACTCTCCTTGAGAGCCAAAACAAAAAGCAGAGCTTGGCTTTGCCGTATTGTCGTTCGCGAACCTAAACAAACTAACGTTTTGCAAGATATTGGAGTTTGCATCTTTGGAGTGGTGAATGTCACTGAAGAAAAAAGTGTAAGTGACAGTATTATACTATTAGTAATCGGGTATTTAACGGACTTTTACTTTCCGTTACCGCTTGATTGAGTTCGTTATTACTCAGAGTGAGAGTTAGTGTTCTTTCCAAGAAGGTTGTTCTTTGTCTCAGAAAGTGTAGTACTAATAACTAAGATTTGCTGAGTTTTAAACCGACTTCCCGGTTTATATTACATGGATGTTTTTCTATTTCCACAGTTTCGCGAATTAACCTTGAAAAGTAAAAAGAAGTTTAAGTTTGGTCAAACTTTAGCGTGTGTACTTGTAACGTCCCGTTAGAGTTCATTACAATTAAAATTCAATTTTGCGTTCGTTTATTTTCTGCAACTAATATTGCACGTAAATTTATTCAGTTTGGCATAGTCGCCTCGTATTTCGAAACGACTGAGTAATTGACTTAAAGTTCGCACTTCCGTTTGAGCTATCTTTGGTCTTTCACGTGAGTGGTGCAAGGAAGACAAATTTTCTTAATTATGGCGTAAAAACGCATACAAATTATTTTTTAGTGATTCCAACTAATTGCTGGTGAGTTTACCTTTATTTGATATCATTTTTCTACTGAATTCAACATTTTTAGTGATTTCACAATAATGTTACGCATTACAATTAGACAAAGGAATTTATTTCAAGGCCGTTGCATCTAAAGCAACGTAAGTATAACATGTCAATTGGAAACCATTCTAATTATTTATATTTAGGGTTTTTTACTGGGTCTTTTTTTTTGGTTTTGTCTTTTTTATTTACTGGATCTTTATTCATTGGATTTATACTTTGATTTTATGCCTGCTGCTTGCATTTGTGCTTTCAATCTACATTCGTTTGGCAGAATCTTATCACTTCAACAAAGAATGTGCTAAAAATAGAAGATATCAAATAACGTCATATCATATATGGTGAGTCAACTGGAATTTATGTTACTGCTTATTACATTTTGAATTAAAGTTAATTAAATTGTGTTATTAAAACTTTTCGGAATACATACTCCGTAACAAATTAAACGTTTATTATTACTTTTTAATTTGATGTCGATTAATAATTAGGTATAAGATTTTATGCTTTTTATTCATTACCAATTTAAAAGTGATTTGCGCCCAAATATTCTATCCCAAATGTTGTTTTAACACAAATATTTTAATTCAAATAATGTTTATTTTTCTTTAATGTAAATAGTTAGTGTATTATGTTATAATTGCAAATAAATTAAAGAAATTCACGCCTGTGTATTTATTTTCATTCAGGCTCACACCCAGAGGTGTGTGCTGCTGTGGTAAAATAATTATTTTTGCTTCAAAAACGAAGAATTTTGTAAATCCCAGAATGTTTTAAAGCCTCTTCCATCTCTTTAGCAGATCTAAACCAATTGTTCAGAGTATTCTTAGTCGTGAAGACAGTTTTGATATTATATTCTTTAGTACCATACATTATAATAAATAAGCGGTGTTAATAGGAATCGTAAGTCTTCTTTCACTTTTGGATTGACTGCTTTTTGCCATGGCTTTTAGATCTCTTTAAATCCATATCTATTTTGTTGTAGAGACTCTATTAGTGTTTCCTTTTCTTTTTGTATTTTTTTATTTATCACGCATAGCTCTTTAAGCAAAAGTATGCAAAACAGTGATCTGCTGTACTGGATAGTGTTGAGATTCAGCGTACTATCTAAAAAAAATTCTAAACTTGTGTATAACAAAAAAATTATCTTAATCAGTTTAGACGTGGTATCTCTTTTTACTAAAAAAAACAAAAGAAAAACAGAAGAAGAAATATATAAAAAAGCTTCTTAAATCAAGTCAAACTAAGAAAAAAAACAAAAGAAAAAACTTTAGTAGAAATCAAAGTACTAACGGAGGATACGAAAGAAAATGAGTAGTAAGAAGAGCAGACTTAGACTCAAACGCTTAAGAAAGCAAACATATTAGAATAAAGAAAGAAAGTAAAGCTGATCAACTTGGTTTTTCAAAGCGGTATATTAAAAAGTCCCAATCTTGCAATTAATTGCTAATTTTTTTAAAACATGTAGAAAATGACGTTTTCTATCATAATGATTTTGCTTGCAATAAACGCCGAGTAGTTTTAGAATTTCATAGTAAGTTTTAAAGCAACATTTTGTCTGAGTAGAATCGTCAAAAGACAAAATTGTAGATATTGAACTAAAAAAAAATCTCAATGGATGCAAAAAATTCAGAAACAGCATAAAGAACAAGAATTGTTGGAGACAGAATTTTAGGTTTATTTTTTTTGCCAACAACTTGACTAAAACCGTCAGAATACATGCCTACATTAGCTATATTTTTTTGTAATGCAGCTAATCTTGATGCACTAAATAATATGATTTGGTTGCAAAAGAACGGCGCTCAGTCCCGTATCGTAATTTTTTATGGCAACTTAAAAGTAAAGTATACACAAATCAACTTAATAATTTATAAAATTTGAGAAAACAATTGAGAAGAGAATAAGTTGATAACACCAGAAACTTTTCAGAAATGAGAAATGCATTTTATAATCGCCTTAGGTATTGCCAATTGATGCAAGGTATTCAATTTTAACATTTATTGTAATTTAACTTTGTTTATATTTGTGCGTGATACTATTATTTTCTACATACATGTTTTAAAAATACATCACATATATGTTAGTTAATTTCAAATTTATCATTATTGTTAACAATGTTATCAAGTTCTTTTGACAAATTCGATGTTACTATGTGAACGCTTTTTTTAGAAGCCGGAACAGAATAAACGTGAATGTGAAAACAAATAAGGTAGTCTTAAAGCTATTGTTTTGTATTAAAAACTAAAGAATTGGTTTAAATACAAGAAATGTTGAGATAAAAAAATGCGAATAAAACAAATGTATTGTAGCTTAACAATATTGTAAGGAAAAACAAAAAATCGATTGCAGAAATCAAAACAGTGATGAAATGTAATTTTTTTTATGTATAAAAGAGTGATTTGCACTAGCCTCATTGACACTATAGGAATTGATTGTTTTTGAAATAACTATCTTGTGTTATTTATTATAACCTAAATATAAATACAAAATGTTTATATATTTTTTTAAAATATGTAATTTTATTAACTATAAGCTACAGAACTAACAAACATTTCTAAACAGGTAGCGACACTGCAAATTAATTATTTTTATAAGTTTATAATATAATACAAGTAAAAGTATACATAAATACTTGTAAAAACATAAACTTAAATAACGTACACATATCAGACATGTTCCGAAGAAATAACCTGGTAGCTTGCAACTGTCGATGAATACCAAAAGACAATTGGTCTCTTTGTGCAGTTCAAAAAACTAATTGGTGTTAATAAATAGTGGCTTTTTTAAGTTAATTTGAACATTTTGATATTACAAAACGAGTAATTTTGTTGCCTATAGGACTGATTCCATTACTTAACCTAAAAACCTGCGAATTTTAGTAATAATTTCAAAGTTTTAAAAAAATTAATTAAACATTTTTGTAAGCATAACTCAAGCACAAAAAAAGTCCGAATTACTTGCAACTTAGTTTTTTTACAATAGATTTACATTTAATTAAAGGAAAATTACCACTAAATACTAGCGTTTGCAAACATAACCTACAATATTTAATTTAATTATTAAATTCTTTCAAGTTTTATAATTGTGCTGCAAGGAATATTCTATTAAATTATACTTTAAGAATTCATTATCCTGTACGGTAATGAGTGTAATGACATTACCCTGTACGGAAATAATTTTCACATGTAAATGACGTTGGCCAATAGGAATGCACAACGTTGCCTAACCACTAATAAACAATGTGTCGTATTATCTATTCGTCCTATAGAAAGTAAATTTTTAAACTTGGATCGATGAGAACCGAAAAACTTTCATACATTAACAACTATTTCTTTCTAACTTATTAAACAAGTTTGGTTTTTTAGTGGTTAATTTTTGTTTCTCACTTTGGCGAACGTGCGTTCACCGTAATCACAAATTTTATACAATCGACTAAAGTAATTTTTACAACTTTAATTATATGGCGTGGAGTAAGAAACTTCGACTTTCTTTATCAAGTATCTAATGGGTAATTGAGTGATTAAGAGAAGTCAGTATTTATCAAACGTTGATAATGACATGTTGTTTTACATTTTATATCTTTTACGGCGTTTCTGACTTTGGATTTGTGAGTTTTAATATGTTTTTTTTGTACAGAATCGATTCGTTTTTATGAGTTCTTAAAATATACCTCTCGCATCGAAAACTTAATGTGTTTCAAACTTTTACAATTACGAAAAATGTTTTGTTTGTATTGACCAATAATCAAATGTAGTAGCTTTGACGCATTTTAGAACACTTAGTACGTGTTCGTCGTTATTGCTAGTTTGAGAAAAGTTTAAAATGTTGTTAAAGTTTATGTGTTTTATGTCGGTTGTGTGCATAGTAATTAAAAAGGAAAAAGAACTTGAAAATGTAAAAACTTGCGTGCAAGAAACTATTAAAAACATTTTTCATCCGGATGACACTTTATTGTTTATGTTTTATGATGAAGGTTGTTCACTTTTTCCCGATAACGTCTCCAATCCTAGTTTGATCGTCGATGTCAAAAAAGAGAGTATGATATTTAACACATCTATTGGGCACAAACAAAATTTTGTAATTTATTCAAAAAACTACAGTACAACGTTTTTAATAATTAGTAAACTCTTCTATAGTCAACTGTGGAAAAAAAATCCGAAACCGTTAAAAAAAGTTTTTGTAATCACAGTGATTTCGGAATTAGGTGTTCTAGCTAAAGTATTTGAGTTACTATGGCAGATTCAAATTGTTGATGTGGTTGTACTAACTTACAATTTAAATTTAGAAGATGGTTTCACACAACTTTTCGTCACTGATCCTTTAGCGCTACCAAACCAATGTGGATCACGTATCAAGTCGTTATCCAGGCGTAGTTGCAATGAAAGTAAATTTATTCAATTTCCAAAGTTTTTACGAAAATTCAACAATTGTGATCTTCTGTTTTCTTGCGAAAACTCTTTTAATGAAAACATAAACAAAACGAAACAAGTTACATTAATATATAACATACTAATGGCAACCGCGGAACGCTTAAATATGACTTTGGTATGGAAAAAACACGATAATTATCCAGATTCTAGCTATTGGTTTACTGTAACATGGAGCGCTTTTATGGCATGTTATGCTAGTTCGTGCACTGACATATTTGACTGGGCTGATTATGTATGGCTCGTTCCTACTCCTAAAAGAATTCCACCAATGGAAAGTTTTAAGCTTATCTTCAAACGTACAGTATGGATTTTAATCTTTACATTTTTCATCTTGACTTCATTCATTTTGTGGTTAATTAAAAAATGTAAATGTCCAAATAACCAACATGATTTAGTGTTATGTTTTTTGGAGGTATACTCGTTAACGGTATTAGGATCAACATACAAGATTCAACTATTTTGGGCTTTTCGGTATTTATTCCTTTCCTATCTAATATACTCAATCCACATTCAGGCAGTGGTCACTGGAAAACTGGTTACATTATTAACTGTTCCACAATACGAGAGAGCTATTCAAACATTAGACGAAGTAGCAGGGTGCAATTATTCAATAATAAATATACAAGGGCGTCTACTCATGAATAATGAAACAGATAACGCAAACTCTTTGTATTCTAGCATAGAAAAAAAAATTATTTACATCGAGGATATAAAAATCATTAAGATATTGGAACAATGGAACTCAAACACCAGTTATATTATTCTAGCAGATGAAGAATTTGTGAGACCATTGAAAGAAACCAATAGTATCACATTTCAATATTTTAAAGAAAATTCTTTTATCGGATCCTTCAAATCTGTATTTAACATCATGAAATCGTCGTATTTTGCAATTACGTTTAATCAAATAATTTCTAGGCTTTTTGAATCTGGTATAATAGAATACTTTAATAAAGAATTTGAACGTTTACATAAAAGTAAACCAGCTTCAAGTAGTGACAATAAGAGATTGAATATGACAGATCTTTATCCCGTATTTGCATTTTTGGGAATTGGTTTATTATTTGCTTTAATTGCTTTCTTTGTTGAACATTTAGTATCACGAAAAAAACATTTTTTTTGTTTTAATCAATAAATAGTGTTGTACTACAATGTACTACAATTGTTTAAAAAATGGTTGTTCTTGTAGTATAATTATAGTCTGCAATATTGTTAAAAAAATTTAAAACAAATTTTAGTGAAAATAAATATATTTTGCAAATACTAATAAGCCAATTAATAGTAAAAATTTCAATACAAAATAAATAAATAAATTTACATTCATTTGGACTAATCATCTACATACTGTTGTATCGTTATTTTATCAATAATTAATGTTAAATATTATGACATTTTTCAGTTAGTTTGTGTTTCCAATTTTGTATGAATTTGAATTACAAGTTGGTGCTGTTCGGATTTTTGCAAAATATTTATGCAATGATAAAGTTTTTTGCCACATTTTTTTGCGTGTAAAAACACATGTTTAATAAATATTAATTATTCACTTTAAGCATAAGAGCAACTTTAGACGAAAATGTAACAATCTTATGACTATTTCAGTTTCTGATTTTGTTCACGGTTTTATTAAAATCGTATGTTTTTAATTTTTATACCCCAAACCTACTTTCAAAACCGCAATTATAAAAACTATACCAAAAATTAATAATATATCATCACCTTAATCTGCAAAAACCGTAAACTCAAAAACATAAATTTACGAATGAAACTGTTTTAGTATCAATCAATAAATAATTCAATGAAAGTTATAGTTACATATATAGTAGGTATATGAAAATTTTCTTTCTAGAATTATTTTTCAGAGACAGGGAATATTTTATTTAAATCGGCACAAAATAATATAAAAATTTGAATATTATTATTGTGATTGATTTTATACCAACTTATGTCACGTATTTAACTTAAGGGTTAGTTTGTAAATTCAATTTTTTCAATTCAATTTAGTAACAATACATTGTTAATTATAGAAATAAGTTTTGTAGATTTAATCTATAATAGTTTATTGATAATTGCCCTAATAAATGTATTATAAATGATGTTGTTTTTCATAAATTTTTGGCCTGATGATCACGTCTGATAAGCAACAACGGAGTAATTAACTGAATTCACACTTCCATAAAAGTTCTATCAAAAATACAATTTGGATGAAAGCAGATGTTGGAATATTACATTTTTTAATAAAGAAAATTTTCAAGACGTTCCTTCAAAAATTGTGATTGCAAATAACTAATAAATAAAAAAAAACAATAAAGTACCAAAACTAATTACAAAGAGAATCAATCAACTAAAAGGTTAATGTGAAAGGCTACTATAGATACTATAAACATGCCGAAACATCTACTGCAGAATCAAAAAACATCAAAGAGATACTAAATGTTTAGTAGCAAAATGCATAACATCGATTATAATAAGATGATCGCCTCAGCAATACATAAAAACTGGTAATGTTAAGCAAAAGCTATAACCTTAACGGTTGCGCAAGTGCAGTGTAACACCTTACTTAGGAGTTAAAAAAAAAGTGATAGATTATCACTGTACAATTGACCGAATTAGGTATGACCCGCACTCAATCGGAAAATGGGCTGGGTGAGTTGTTAAATTATATACAACAATAAATAAATAAACGGGCGTCAGGTAAATTGTATACCATACCTAGAAAGTTCAAGATTGAGCTCCAACTTACCAAGAGCTAACCATAAGTCAAAAGTTGCAAAATACAAGTAATAAAACTAGCACAGTTGAAACACCATGTATACAGGGTGTCTCTAAAAGGTCTGTACAAAATCCTACCACATATTCCTGAGGTCGAAATAAGCCGATTTAAGCAAACTTACCTTATTCCAAAATTGCTTTGTTTCCTAGATACAGGGTGGTAAAGTTTAAAAATAAAAATCGTTTATTTTTAAATGTATGAACATTTTTCAACGAATTACTTCAAAAATTTATGTCCGGAGGTTTTTTGGGATGCGAAATCTGAATTTGAATACCATTTTACTGTGGCCTGTAGAGGGCGCTCTACAATGCATTTCTTATGGCTTGAAATGGCTATAATTCTTTTCTCAGTATAGTTTTTTTTTTTTTTTGAAATAATAATAATTTTATGAACATTTTTAAGCAAAAAGGTTCTCTTGTGAAAATCTGCTAAAGTAAGCCGCTTTCAAGATATTCAGTTTTTAATGTTGGATGCCGTGCCGGAATATTCAAATTATTCTGAATAAAAAAAAGGTATCTTTAAGAATGAAATTTGGTTAGTGAAGTAGTAGTGCTCAGTTTTTGGAGTATGGGTAAGTGTTACAAAAAAAATAATTTATTACCTCTTTTGTGAACAGCTTTAGAACTTTATTTGCGAACAGAACAATTTTATTTACAAAAATGTACTAGGTAAGATTTTAAGAAAAGATTTTTGAAAATTCAATGGTGAACAATTTATCTAATAAAAATACTACATAAATTTAATTATCATAAACTTTTAGTAACTGTTCAAAATGACCTCCGTCAACATAAGTACAGAGATTAATACGACGTAAAAAGTTCAAATTTACTCTTCTTAGCATTTCCGCGTCATTATTTAATACGTCGACTGCATCCTGAATTCTTCTCCACAGTTCCACTTCATTATTAATAAGCCTTGAATAAACCATGGTTTTTACAGATCCCCATAAAAAATAATCCATTGGAGTCATATCCGGTGAACGTGGTGGCCATTTTACAGGAGCGTCATTTCCTCTACCAATCCATCTATTTGGATATGCTTGATGCAAATAATTGCGAACATTTAATGTAAAATGTGGTGGAGCGCCGTCGTGCATAAACCACATAACTTGTCGAAGTTGTAGTGGTAAATCGTCTAATAAATCTGGCAGCGTATTTTGTAAATGTTCTAGGTAATCCACACCATTTAGTCGTGGCGGTAAAATAACAGGGCCGATAATAAAATTGTCAATGATTCCTGCCCACACATTAATTCGAAACTCATGTTGATGATGAGTTACTTTTATGGCATGTGGATTTTCTTCAGCATAAACATGTTCATTATGTAAATTGGTTACACCACTTCTTGTAAAGCATGCTTCGTCTGTAAATAAAATGTGTTTAGCAAAATTCACATTCTGATGTCGGTGTTCGGTAATGAAGCGACAAAAACCCAATCGTTGATCGAAATCCGCAGGTAAAAGGTCTTGTACCTTTTGGATATGGTATGGATGAAGCAGTTGTTCTTTCAGTGTCCTATGAACTACATCCTTGGATACTCCTACCTCTAAACCTATGCGTCTGGTGCTTAATTTTGGATTCTCAGCAATTCTTTCCAAAATTTCTTCTTCAACTTCAGGAGTCCTAATCGTACGTTGCCGTCCATAATTAGCAGTTACAGGGATAAAACTACCGGTTTCGCGAAGGCGTCTCTCAATCGCAGCAAATGTTTGATGGTTTGGTATGCGCCAATTTGGAAATTGCTCTCTGTATACCCTAACACTTTCGCGGCCATTTCTTGAACAATACCCAAAAACTAACAGCATATTCGTCATTTCTGCAGAGGTAAACATTTCAGCCATTTTGACAGACAACTCAAATAAATTCAAACAAATTAAAGTTATTAATGCCTAGCAACTCTCAAATACTTCACACAAATTCTCACATTGTTTTCTATTGGTGGGTATTGTAGTGGTTTCTGGCAAGCTTATCCAATAACAGTTAATATGCTAATAGCAAAAATTCTTGGAATACAAAAAATGCTTAAATAAGTTAAAACTGAGCACTACTAATTCCCTAACCAAATTTCATTCTCAAAGATACCTTTTTTTTATTCAGAATAATTTGAATATTCCGGCACGGCATCCAACATTAAAAACTGAATATCTTGAAAGCGACTTACTTTAGCAGATTTTCACAAGAGAACCTTTTTGCTTAAAAATGTTCATAAAATTATTATTATTTCAAAAAAAAATTAAAAACTATACTGAGAAAAGAATTATAGCCATTTCAAGCCATAAGAAATGCATTGTAGAGCGCCCTCTACAGGCCACAGTAAAATGGTATTCAAATTCAGATTTCGCATCCCAAAAAACCTCCGGACATAAATTTTTGAAGTAATTCGTTGAAAAATGTTCATACATTTAAAAATAAACGATTTTTATTTGTAAACTTTACCACCCTGTATCTAGGAAACAAAGCAATTTTGGAATAAGGTAAGTTTGCTTAAATCGGCTTATTTCGACCTCAGGAATATGTGGTAGGATTTTGTACAGACCTTTTAGAGACACCCTGTATATATTCTCACAAAACATCAATATATACACACAAAAAATAAGTAATTTTAACAACCGTTGGGTATGCAATTATTATTATATATATATTATATCTTAACAACAATATTTAAAACAAAAGTTATCAACATAACTAGTTTATATCTATAAATTTCATAATATCAGAATAACAAAAAAAGCATAGATTGAAAATCAAACGGCAAACAAAATCGTTAATTAAACTTTTAAAATAATTCAAATATTATGTTCTTTATTTGCTCACTAGATGACGTTGTATTCGATTATATAGAATTGAATAAATAGGAGCGAATCTAACAAAATTTTAGAACGTTACAGCAGCCATACAGAATAACCGTTCATTATATAACAAATAACAAGAGACAACAGAATCAGTCTTAAAATAAAAAAACTTTAAAAAAAATTGAACGATCACGGCATAACCCGGAGGAAACTGCTTTAAAGTATACAATCATGAGCTTTTGCCGTTTTGTTGGTTACGATTATAAGCGACTTCCGGTTGATACCACGTCGTAAATAAACACCCATACTTTTTAAGCTTGGTCCTAATCTCTCCTTAAGAGCCAAAACAAGCAGCAGGGCTTGACTTTGCTGTATTGTCGTTCGTGAACCTAAACAAACTGACGTTTCGCAAGATATTGCAGTTTGCATCCTTGAAGTGGTGAATAGCACTAAAGAAAAAAGTGTAAGTGATGGTAATATATCATTAGGAATCGGGTAATTAACGGATGTTAGTGTCTTTTTTAAAAAAGATTGATTTTTGTCCCATAGGGTGTTGTACTAGTAGCTAAGATTTGCTAAGTTTTAAACTGATTTTCCGGTTTATATTACATAGATGTTTTTTTATTTACACAGTTTTGCGGGAGGATAATCTGTAAAATGGCCCCCAAGGATTCGTCGCAAAGCTTTTTTTCCCACGAAACTTTGCCAAAAGTTATACTTCGCTGTCTTTACTGCCAGTTGTACCGGTGAAGCGCGGCCTTGAACGAGGCAAGCTATTGATGTTTTACGTCTGCCGTGGCTTTTTGGTAGTGTTTTCGCAAAGAACGGTACACCAGCTCTAGATCTTAGGCATTTTGGCAAGAGTCAAGGATAATCTTGGTCAACTCTTCGTCAGTCGTTTCGTAAAAGTTGAACGTAAAACGTTCGCAGAATAAGTTATCGGTCTGTTCGACAAATAGCTACGAATGACACGCGTGGCGTCTGCAGGTACTCTCTTAACGACTAGAGCTTCGGTTATAGAGGGCCACTATACGTTGTTGAACGCTCCAGATATGTCTATCAAAACAGCTAGTCTGTACTTGGAAACGTTCGATTGTACAATTGTCATTAATCAACGAGCGGCGTCAGTCGTCGTTTTGTCAGGAAGGAAGCTATACTGACTAGGATGGAATAACACATTAGGCAGAATGTCGTCGTGTATCTTTTGCAGAAGTGTTCTTTCGAAAAGTTTATCTAATTCTGATAACAAAGTTATCGTTCGGTACAAGTTAGGGTTGGCGAGATCCTTCTTTCCGGGCTTTAGAATAGTGATTAGTTTACCAGCTTTCCAGCTGGTAGAAAAATAGCCAATTTTTATACAGGAGTTGAACTGGTCAACGATCGTTGATAAGAGAGAATCTAAAACAACCGTTCGCAAAACATTACAATGTCTAGAAGATTTATTTCTAGAAATTTTGCTAGCTACCGCGGCTAAGTCGTCGCTAGTGACCACCCAGTCCTGTCGGAAATTAGTTAGCAAAAGAGATCGGGATCTTATTTGGGCATGATAGGCATTGTCCGTCGAGGGATCGTCGTCCAGGAATAATGTGGAAACTATTACTTTGATTGTGTCTAATTCTGAAATGGTGTATCTGTCGCCGTCTTTAATGTTGGATCACGGTTGGATCGACCCGAACTTTTGGGAGGATAACCTGTAGACTAATCCCCAAGGTCGCCAAACTTTTTTTCACGAAACTTTGCCATGAGATATATTTCGCTGTCTTCACTGCCAGTTTGTACCGGTGGAGCGCGGCCTTATAAACGCTAAACTTTAACCAAACTAAGTTGTTGAATAGAACTTCTTTTTAGTTTCCCAGACTAATCTGTAAAGTTGTGGAAGTAAAGAAACATACATATGATATAAACCAAGAAGACAGTTTAAAACTCAACAAATTTTGACCACCAGTACTGCACCCTATAAAACAAAGATCAAGCGGTAACAGAAAGTAATTAACCGATCGCTATTCACACATTCACCACTCTGAAGGTTTACAAACGACAACACGACAAAGTTCAAGGCCTGCCTCTTGTTCTGCCTTTCAAGGAGGAACTAAAACTAAGCCTAAAAAATATTTTACTCAAAAGAACCGCAAAAGCTGAAGATTCTATCGATGTTGTTCTTAAATGTGACCTACAATTTTAAAGAAAAAAGAAGTGGAAAAAGGATGTGCGACGAAACAGAATCAACCACGGATCTATTTGATGGGTATAAGAAATACGAAATTGAAGTTTATAATGATATATTGGACACTGCCGTGACCAGTTTAAAAGCGTGTTTAGGTACAGAAATATACAGCGAGGCAATTTGAAAACTTTGGATTGGGAATATATTTACAAGAAAAAATAATATCAGATTACAAAAACCGGTTTGGACAATACGGAGGGGGAACCAAATTGACATAGTCAGTAGCACACTAACACCTACCCCTGGCGACCTCAACTTTAAAAATGTAAATTGTAAGCCCTTACTTCTGATACATTGTTGAAAAGTCTTTAAAAATGCTATCCAGAAATACTAAAAAGTGACATTCCACTTGACAGTTTTGAACTAATAAAATAATAAAGTTTTGGCAGATGCTGTAAACACTTTAAAATACACTGTAAAATATTATATGAAAAAGTAATTACAAGAACTGTTAAAAATGTTCACCTTTTTTTACTTTCCTATAAGGAAAGTATCGCGATCGCAATTTTTCTTTAAAACAATTTTTTTTGCATAATTTTACGTTTTAAGATCTCTTGAATCGGAAAAATGTATTTTTGACAAAAAAATTTGGGTGTCTGTGTGTGTATAACGATGTACCCACGATAACTCTTGAACCAAAAGTCTTAGTAACTTGAAATTTGGTATGGAGCTGGATTTTCAAATTCTCTTGGTTTTATCAAAAGATAAAGAAACCAAGAGTAGGTGTATCCGCCATTTTTAATATGTTTTTTTATATAATTTTGTACCTATCTAAATTATTCGAATTATTTTTAGTTTCTTAGAGATAATTTTTTGTAACAATTTATTCAAATAAAACAAATTATAACATTAACAGTTTATTAGATATTTTATTTATAATTTAAAATGAATTCACAAATATAATATAGCTTCAAATCCTGCATTCAACGATTTTTTTAGAAAAAAATTCATATCTTGAATATAGAGAGTTAGTGGATATGACAACATTAGCTCGATTTGCCATATTACGGTTATATCTTAATAAAATCTGGAAGAAAAATTATAGCATGCTAGGAAATCAATACAAACGTGTATATATCACTTTAAACTAGTTATATGACAACATAACCTTAAAAAAAATATGTAGACATTTCTTTATCATTTCTTATAGGAAAGTCGTGTGGTGACCACACCATTTTTTTAAACAGAAAAATAGTCAAAATTTAACTTCTTGACTCACTTTTTGGAATGTCTCACGAGTGATAGAACGACAAAAATCGATAGTTTGTAGCCGTAACTCTTGTAGATCTACTGAGTTTGTCTTATAACGATTGATTTGATGTGGCACCATAAAAACAAAACTAGCAGTGTCAAACCAAGCGTTTGCAATAGTCACTCGATTGCTCCTCTGCAACCAATTAATTTTTTTGGATAATGTTGATCTAGCCACTGTCTGTGGTTTGCACGGCATTATGCGATGGAACACTATGTAGTTGAAAGTAAAGCAGATTTGCATTTAATCGCGGTTTGTTATCTATTTGATCTTCCAGAATTTGAACAGCCAACGACTTGGTTGTGTTTTCAAATCCAAAAATATTACCAGTAACGCAGTAGTCGCACGTAAAGCACATTTTTATGTACTTAACAGCGTTTAAGCCAATACCGGCTAGCAAAAATGTTCTATTTATTACATATGTTTAGTTCTCCACTAAAAATATTTAAAGAGCTATGGAGTAACTGTATGTTGAACATGGTTTTACTAACTTACAACGCAGTTGGATCTTCTAAATTATATTATATTGACCCAACCGCTGCTGAAAATCAATGTGGCTTAAAGCTCGACTACTTGCAATTCCACTACCATTAAAAATGGCTGTGTTAAAAATTGCGTTTAAGCCAGTCGTGTGGGTGGTAATTGTATTCATATTTTTGTTTATGTCATGTGGATAATAATAAGAAAAATATTTAAACGGTCTAGTGGACGATGTAACTACCATTATAGATGCATTATCAATTACAGTGTTAGAGTCAACAAACACAGTGCTGCAGCATTATACAAGGTGGGCCATTGAAAAGAAAACATCTCTGTTTTGAGACATGTAGACTAGTTTCTTAAACAAAACGCTTGAACAAGTCAATTCTTGATTTTTGGAGGACAGCTTTTGATGTCAAACTTGACATTTACACATCAACCCCATAGCCCTAGCAACTCTTAATTCAAGAATTTAAATATAGAAAGAAGATCGAGCGACTCTGTTGTAGCTATTCCAAAGTGACGTTGAAGATAACGGTTGGCGTCTTCTATTTCCCCTTTGCTGCGGCCGTCCTAGATAAAAACCTTCGAACTACTCAAGTAGAAACTGTAACTCGTTTGACAATAGGTCAAAAACGTAATCCAAAGCTTCTTCTGCTGCAAAAGCCAAAGAAGTATCCATTTGAGCTTGAAGGCTAAATAAAATCCGGTGTCAATAAGTGCAATTGAGCCAAATGCTTCTTCATATTTTTCACGAAATGAAAAAAGCAACCTAGAAGTTATATTGCCGGAAAAGTTTTTTTTAAGGCATTGATGACTCAGTTCAAAATCGCATGATATTTGTTTTGGTTGGATATCTACTTGTAACACTCGTACGACGGTTAACATTCGAGCGAAGGTTACTTGATGTTTGTTAGGCAAAAGAGCGTATAGAACAGGATGAATTCCTCCGAACTAGTTAGCCATTATTACGAATACTTGATAAAATATTGAAGGTGCAGGTTTAAAGGTAACATCAACAAACTAGTGACTTGATTCCTTTAAAAGCTATAATATAAACATACAAGGTTAGATTTTGCAAACATTGACCATTGTTACTCATATGTTACTTACCCTATAAAAAAATATAATTTTAAATTTCAAAATCTTACTTTTAAGTTTTGTTTTCAGCCAAAAATTAAAATTCTATTTGAGTTGAGATTGCAGCCGCTTAAAAGGAACTGCCCTTCAGTTTGTTGGCACTTAAATATATTTTGTACCAACCTAAAATCGTTAACTCTTCAAGTAAAGTAAAGTATCTCCGACTAGTGCCAGTTGGCCGAGCAAGGTTTGTAACCCCACGTTGGGCGCCAAATTTGTTACACGTTTATAGGTGTTACAAACCCTGCTCGGTCAACTCGCACTAGTCGAAGATAGGGGAGGTTCAAGTAAATAGAATTTAATGATCGCCAGATCTTACTAAGTAAAAACTCTTGTTTTGATCAAGACAGAAGTTCCAAGCTTGCTACAAAATCAGGTTCGCAATCCTCAACGGACAAAAAAAAAGAAAGATAGATAGATGTAATAACTTTAATTTAAATATCGTCGATTATTAACGAACACAAGAATTTATAGTAAATTAGTTAACAAAAGTTATGTAAACGCCGGAAGTAACGGCAACACACAATACATAAGCTTAAATTTCATATAGTGTGTTTGTAGCAAAAAAAAATTAAATTGATAATGACAAATATCTATGATTAACAGCATACGACACACAAAAATAATTAATGAAAATACCTAAATGGTATTAAAACAATTATTGTAATTACGCACATTAGAATAACAAGCAAAATGTTCGTTAGACACCTTAATGATGACACAAATGAAATTAAATAAGACTTACCTACAATTCAGTACTTGCCCAAAGAAAACGTTTACCATGTTGAACCGATCTGGAATATTAATGAACAGAGCAAATGGTGTCAGCACAATGACTTACGAAAGCAAAAATCTACAACACTATTAATTAATGCTAAAAGGATTTAGAAATAAAAACCCGGTTATTGAATGGTGTTGCACACATTAAATTAAAGAAGATATCGCAGTCTATTGATTCGTAAGTAACAGTACATCGAAGAAAATTTTCTTCTCAAAACTTCCCTTTTAGATATAAAGTAGGTCTTCCAAATTATAATTTTTTCATTAAGGTATTTGGTCGATAACACGTGTCGGGTCGTGCTAACAAATTAACATAGAAATTAAAAATGAATTCTAAAAACTAATAGGAAAAGCTTACTCGGGGATGAATAAAATAATAGAAACGCATTGTCGTTTTATATCATCGCTTCAACACACGCCGATGATGTTAGAAAATTAAGCTAGACATCGCAAGCACGATTTTAAGTAATGTACGGTTTAACGTCTTGACAGGAAGTGAAATAAAACGAAGTTCGTTAGAGAGCGTCGGAAGTAGAAATCTAGGTTTAGTGTAATGAATATATAGGGTATTACATTTTAAAATTTATGCACGTAACAACAGTAATCCCTAAACGTTCATTAAGGATTTCTTTTTTATTAAAAACTTAAGAAAGGAATGTAAGCACCAATGTGTTTCTAAAGAATATATTATTAATGATTCTGTAAAAGAAGTTAGACATATTGAGTTTTTAATTTAGTATAGTTATAGCTTATTATTTTACATTTTCATTGAGTTTGAATTATTTGTTTCTTAAAAAATTAATGGTACACAATGAGTACCTAAAGAATTTGTGACATTTCATGAGGTTTATCCTTACATCTCAAATATTTAAATCAAGAGATTCTATTTAAAAAAAATATTTTAAATAACAGTGGTTTGTTGCAAATAAAAATTTTTAAATATACATTTTTCTATATCTTTTTAAATTTTTTTTTAATAACAGTATGAGTGAGCCGAAGAAAAAATGCAAACAATACAGTGCTGAATATATGAAATATGGTTTTATTCCGCCATCAGAAAAAAGTACTTTACTTATGTGTCTTCTAAGTAATAAAACGATGTGAAACAATTCAATGAAACCTTCTAAGCTTAAGGACCAATTAATAAAAGTTCATAGTGACAAAACAGATAAAGATTTAACGTTTTTTCAGTCAATCAAAAGAAAATATTTGAAAACACCGACATTACAAGAACTCAACGACATTTAAAAGAGATGACGATGAGCTGCGTGCTTCTTATAATAATTCTTTAATAGCAATACATGGAAGCTGGCAATATTAAGCAAAAACCACAACCTCAACGGATGCGCAAGTGCAGCGAAGACGAATAACCGTTCATTATATAATAAATAACAAGAGACAACAGAATCAGTCTTAAAATAAAAAAAAAAAACGTTAAAAAAATTAAAAATTCACGGCATAACCCGGAAGAAACTGCTTTAAAGTATAAGCCATTGCAGTTTTTTTGGTTACGATTGTAAGCGACTTACGGCTGAGACCGCGCCGTAAACAAACACCCATATTTTTTAAGCTTAGTCCTAATCTCTTCATGAGAGTCAAAACAAAAAGTAGAACTTGGTCTTTGCTATATTGTCGTTTGTGAACTTAAACAAACTGACGTTTTGCGTCTTGCAGCTTTGGAGTGGGAAAAGTGTAAGGGACGCTATTATATCATTAGCGATCGGGTAATTAATGGACCTTCACTTTCCGTTACCGCTTGATTGACTTCGTTATTAGTCACAGTGACAGTGTCTTTTTCAAAAAAGTTGATCTTTGTCTTAGAGAGTGTAGTATTAGAATCTAAGATTTGCTGAGTTTTAAACCGTCTTCCCGGATCATATTATACGGATGTTTTTCTATTTCTTCAACTTTGCGGATTAGTCTGGAAAAGTAGAAAGGAGTTCTAACCAACACTTTAGTTTGATCAAACTTAAGCGTGTGTACTTGGTTCCACGCGTGTTCTTGTAACTTTGCAGTGTTTGCAGTCAACTATATGTGCTTTTACTCTAACTCCAATAGATCGTCCCGTCTATCTTATAAAATTTGATCCACAGAAACTAGGAAAACCTGTAAATCCCAGAATGTGTTAAAGCCTTTTACTTGTCTTTAGCAGATCTAAACTAATTGTTCAAGGTGTCCTTAATCGTAAAGACGCGTTAGCGGCATAAATTATAAAACGAATAAAAAGTTTAATAACACTAAATTTTAATAACGGACGATTCTTTATTATTAATTGGCTAAATAATCTGCACTAATAAAAAGGGTTACTGAACTAAGTTTGTAAACACACATAAAACACGAACTTATGACTACACAATTTTTATATTACGGGAGCAATATTAAATTACTTATCTTTCCACATTAAAACCGCAACCCCACACGTGACACCACTGTAACAATTTCTAAAATTAATGTATTTAAAAACTAAATTTTACACGATTTAAATTTAACTACTCTTAACTAACACTAATAAAATATATATTTAAGAAAAACACTTACATTAATTTATATATTACTTTATATAATTTTTTTCCGCGAATAATTTTCTAATTTAAACTGACAAAGTCCTTGTAACGTTTCTTCCGACTCAATTCGAAAAACCGACCTCAGCTTCTTATGAATAATTTCTATATATTTTTGTTATCTGTTTCTAGAATGTTCAACATCCTTTAGTCATTGTCTTAAAGTAAACAATAACTTTGAGACCGTTTCACTATTATCTGTTAGTCATAGAAGAAAATTATGTATAAATAATACAGTTTTACTATTATTTAATAAGTTTATTTAGCATTCTTTATTAACAAAATAAAGTACCATCGATAAATACTTATTAACATTAAATAAATATATATTTTGCTAATTAATTTTTTTTAAGTAATTAAGACCTACTAAACCTGAATCACAGCACCCAATCTTTCGGCGAAATCGGCGTCGAGCATGCTCGGCGAGAGTGTGCAGCCGGTATTGCAGATAATAAGATCACTTAAATGTTTATAACAACAGTGTTAATTAATGTAGATTGATTTTTAAATACTAAACTCGATTTAAATACTTTGTGATGTAACTAACAAAAACTTCTGCAATAAAAACAACAAAAGCAATCAATAAACCAATACTCAAAAACACAAACACAGGATAAAGATCCCCCATACTCAACACTTTATTTTTGTTAATCAAAACTGTGCAATTCTTATTCGCAATTCTAAAGTTTTTATTATGTTGATCTAACAAACCTGATTCGATGAGCCCGTCGATTATTTTATTGATTGTAAAAGTAAAATACGATGACGGTGAAGTCATATATACGTAACTTAAGCTTCCAGTCAATGAGTTATCGACAAAATAATAATATTTTCTCTTATAAGTTTGCATTACTTGCTGTAACAAATCTTGATTTATAAGAATAGTGTAATTAATTGCCGATTTCTCTGATTTCAACAAGCTTCGTAGGTCGTCTACATCGAGCTTAATAATCTTTTTTTGAATTTTATGACAAACACCAGTAGTATCAGTAAAAGCTTCAACTTTAAAATATCGGTTCGTACTTATTATTGAGTTGTTCGACTCGGCTAATTCTTCTAATGTTTCAATTGGTTTTTCATATTGTGGAATTGTTAAAAGAGTGACGAGTTTACTACTAAACACTGCTTGAATGTGAATTGAATAAATCACATAAGAAAGAAATAAACACTTAAAAACTAATAATAATCGAGTCTTGTTAATTAACCCAAATATAGTCATCGAGTAAACTTCCAAAAAACATAAGGTAATATCATGTTGGTCACTACAATGCTTGTACCTTTTCAATAACCACCAAACTAATGAAGTCAATATAAAAACCAAAAGTATTAAACTCCACACTGTACGTTTAAAAACAAGTTTTAAAGTTTCCATCGGTGGAATTTTTTTAGGAGCAGGAACTATCATTACGTAATTGTCTACGTAATGTACGTTTGTACATGCTTCATTTACGTGACATGATCTAAGCCATCCTTCTTGAATAGAAAACATATTCAACCAGTATGTATTTTCACTAGTTCTAAATTGCCATATTAAGGTCATATTTAGATAGTTCGCAATTGTATTAATTGTATATAAACTTGCAGATGTAGCTTTGCTTATATTGGCCATTAACTGTGACGGTGACCAATAACGAACCGTTAGATTACAATTGCCGTGCTTTCTTAGAAGCTTTGGAAATTTTATCAGATTACCCTCACTGCAACTGTATGTAATCAGCAACTTTGCTTTTGTTCCACATTGATTTGGAGTTGCTTGAGGATCACCAACAACAAGTTTTGTACAGCCGTCTTTTGAAGATAAGTCGTATGTTAACACCACTACATTAACAAGTTTTACTTCCCATAACAGTTCGAAAACCTTAGACAAATTGTAAACTTCCGCGATCGAGGTAATGAGCAGAATTGTTCTCGACGGACTCTTATTATTTTTCCAAAGCTTACTATGGTAAAGTTTAAACACTACCGAATGTATAGCTTCAAAGTTAGACGAATAAATTACAAAATTCTGTTTGTGTCCAATAGTCGAGTTAAGAATTGCAATGTCTTTTCTTAAATCGGCAACCATACTGGGATTAGCAATATAACCGCGCAAAACAGGACACTCATCATCAAACATAAACAACAAAGTATCATCTGGATGAAAGATATTGCCAATTGTTAGTTGCACGCAATTTTGTACAAGTTCAAGTTCTTGTTTCTTAATTACAAAAGCATCAACTAACGTAAAAAAAATAACGTTCAACAGCAACATTTTTATCATTACTCTGACTAACCTGAACGAAAAAACGCATTAAGTATTTTTCGACCAATATTTAATGTGTTTATCATTACATATACATTTACGGTAATGGTTAAAAATAGAGGCTATTACGTTAAGTGTAGCAAACATTCAAAGCTTTTATAAAAAGACTTATAAATTTTGTAGAAAAACAAGTTCCAAATGCGTATTTGTATGTTCTTGGTATTATTAATATTTTATTTTGAGATGTAGTCATTAAAATTTATTTGAGAAAAGGTATAATAGTAAATTAATTTGTTATACATAGCTATTTCGCATTTTTACATTACGCGCTATTTCGCATTAGTTCAATGGATTCTTGAAAACGGGAACGATTTGCAATAACAGTAAAACTTACGTCATTTCATAAATTGGTACAATCTGTACAAGAGTCTCACGAAACCCAAGGTGAAGTACCTATTCACAAACTCAAAGAATTAGAAGAACGATACAACAATTCTGCTTCATTTTTAACCGCGTTTCCAGAAATTCAATCGAAAATAGAAACTCAATCAGATGCATTACAACCAGAATTACCTTAACGATCAGAGTTCGAAGATTCTTATTATGACGCACGCGGTAAAGCTCGATCAATTATCGATGCGTTTACTATAACTAAACCTATCTCTAAAAGTCTGTCAAACGAAATAATTCATCCAAAACGAATGAGGTTAAATTACCTATAATTTCAATTCCAAAATTTGATGGCACAGCCGAGGCTTGGCTCGAGTTTCGTGATTTGTTTATTTCATTGATACACGAAAATGAGAACATAAGTTCGATTCAAAAATACCATTATTAGCGATCCTCTCTATATGGAGTCGCATCACAAACGATAAAATAAAATCGTCCTTCTACGAAACTGCGTGGAATACTCTATGCGAACGTTATAATAACACGCGCATGTTGGTTCACAATCACATAAAGTCCATCCCAAAGAATCACCAAATTACGTAATCTCCACGACAGTCTGTACAAGCATTTACATGCGCTGAAATCTCTTGCTTCTGAAGATACTCTTTTTGAATCAATTTTCGTCCACTTGAGCGCCAACGCGTTAGACTCTTGAACAGCCCGACAGTGAAAAGCCCACAAAGTTAACTCATATACTGAATTGCCTACTTTAAATGACTTCTGCAAATCTATTAACGATAAGGCAGATTTTGTTGAAACCTTGGAAACTAAGTTAAACAGCAAGATTGTCAAGGCATATGCTACAACAGAGCGGCAATCATTTTTCGAATGCAATTTGTTCTCTTTGCAAGGGTGAACATATACTTCGTGAATGTGAGGAATTTCTCAAATAATCTGTTGATTCGCGCAATACCAAAGTGAAGGAGTTAAAGGTTTGCATAAACTGTCTGTACAAGAAGCATTTCTCGCCACGTTGTAGTTCAAAATTCAGCTGTAAGTATTGCAAAAAGAGACACCATTCTCTTCTCCATTCTGATGTTTCTGTCAACACATCCTAGTTCTTCGTCACTTCCTTTAGAGAAACCCAACAAAATAACAGCTGCTCTTTTATCTAATGCAATTTTTTTATTGCTTTCTACTGCACGAGTAAAGATTATAGATGAACTCGGCGTTTCGCATCAATGTCGTGTTCTTCTTGATTTGGGAGCTTAATCGTGTTTATATTACTACCTCGCTATGTCAAAAACTAAGGTTGCCTACATCAACAGTGAATATTACTGTCTCGGGAGTAAGAAAGATAGCATCAAAAACAACCCAACGTTGCGACGTCAATATACAATCTATAGCTTCTTTGTTGTCTCCATCGATTTACTTATCGGCGCATCTTTTGGGATTTAATGACCATTGGACAAGTTCGGCTTGGTCAAAATGTTCCAGTACTTCAGAAGACCTATCTTAGTTGGATCATCTCTGGAAACACGTTTTCTATCAACAGTAATCTTGTGCAATATCATTTAATTGACATAATCGATATACAAGCACAATTGGAGCGCATGTGGGAAATTGACCAATTTCCGACTAAAAAATCTCTTACGTCAGAAAAAACATTTGTGAACTTAAATTTTTTAAAGACACTAAGCGTGCAGACGATGGTCGATTTATAGTAACAATTCCTTTTAAGAAATCTGTTGGTTTTCTTGGTGAATCACAAAATTCTGGGGAAAAGCAGTCTCTTGAAAAACGTTTTAATGCTAGTGAAAAATACCGTTAGCAATACGTTGCCTTTATAAAATCCCATCAACATCTTGGTCATATGTTTATTATTTAACCTGATTCTTTTCAAAATTCGTATTATCCCCACACCATAGCATGAAAAAGAGATACAGCTAGTACTACCCCTAACTTCGTGTGATGTTCAACGGACCCTCGCCTACGTCTTCAAGACATTCTCTAAACTCTCTTCAGATGGTTGGTCCAATTTTACAACAGGATTTGGAATCAATATTAATTTGTTTTCGGCAACATTACATTGATATTTCTGCTGATGTAGAAATGATGTACTGTCAAGTCTTTGTGAACCCGAGCCAACGGTCTTTGCAGAGGATTTTGTAGAGGGAAACTACATCGGAACCTATTCAAAATTACAATTTGAACACAGTCACATACGGGACTACTATTGCATCTTTTTTAGCTATACGTTGCCTTTTACAAATGGGTAGAGATTGCGAGTTTGTTCATCCGATTATCTCTTGCATGATAAGAGACGATATTTACGTCGACAACGTTCTAACCGGTGCTTCCAATTTGTAAGAAGCGACTTATATTGTAGAGACATTGTCCAAAGTTTAATCTTCTGGCAAATTCAATCTACGCAAGAATTCTAAATGGCATTCACGAATCCGATATTCACTCTAATGTTATGTCGTTGGGCACAAACAAAAGCACAAAAACCCTTGGTTTATTGTGGTCCTGTTTATCAGATGACCTCATGTTTTTGATATCTGCACCCACAGAGGCCGAAATAACTAAACGCTTTATTTTATCTGAAAATTCATAAATTTTTGATCCTTTGGAATTCTTAAGTCCGTGTATTTTTGTAGCAAAAATTATTTTTTCTAGGACTAACAGACAATACGATACATTGTATGTTTAATTGCGATAAGGCAACGTTGTACATTGTGATTGTGTAATTTCATTTCCGTACAGGTCAAAGCCATTTCCGTACAGGTCAAACCTATTAACGTACAGGATAATGAATTATAAGAACATAATTTAGAAGACTTTTACAAATATTCCCTGCATCACAAATTATAAAATTTGAAAACAAAATCATTGAGGGTCATGTAAAAGGTATTTCATTAGTTATATAGCATAAAAAGTTTGGTTTATAAATTACATATTTTAGGTTATATTTGTAAACGTTGACATTTAGTGTCTTTCTTCTAATGAAATGTAAATATATTTTAGAAGTTCAAGGTAATTAGAATAAGTAAAAATTTCTAATTTGCAAACTAACCATTTGTTTTCTTGCATGGTTTTCTTTTGATGGAAAAAAAATGTTAACAGTAATTTATTGAACTTTTGCTTTTGCAGTGTTATAAACGGATTAAGTAAACCAATCTTTGAAATAAAATTACTCATTTTATAATAACATGACCAAATTAACTTAAAGAAGTTAGTATTTATTAGAAAATTTATCAGTTATTTTAACTGCATGATAATTCAGAAGTAACCAATTATCTTTTGGCTTTCATCGATGGTTGCAAGATGCCAAAATGTTTCTTTCGTGCATGCCTGATATCTGTTTGTTATTATTTATCCTTATATTAATATAGTTTTCATAAGGATTTATGTATACTTTCACTACATATTATATTATCTTATAACAATAATTCATTCGCACATTGTCGTTACCTTGTTAAAAATTTAATCACAAACACTTTTGACCTACGTGATAATAAATAACACAAGATAAACATAAATATAATCAATTGTTACAAGACTAATGCAAACCACTGGTTTATATTTTGAAAAAATTATATATTTAGATGCAATTATAAGCAAAAGCACTGAATCACTTGTTTTCTTTTACCTACAATGTATTTTGTTAACAATTCATTTCTCATATTTAAACTATTTTTTTAGTAAAGATTATTACAGCATATTTGATACATTAGAATAATTAACTATCTTGCATTTTCTAAAAGGAATTCTTTTCAATTCTTTAACTACGATGATCTTATTATCTTCTTAGTTCGGAAAGCTTCATTTTTAAGAATAACACCTATTAATTACAAATTATCTTTAAACATTTACAAATCTACCTTATTTGCTTTGTAAGTCACATCCACATGTTATTCGGTTGAAGCTTCTAGAAAAAACTATCATATCAACATTTTTCAGAACTTGACGACATTGTTAACGATTCAAGCTTCGACATAAATAGATTTCTTTAATTTACTGGCTGCATAAGCAAAACCTTGTCATTGAATTATTAGTACTTATTAATCTAATGCAGCTCATTCATATAAGGTTATGCTTGAAATTAAATTAATTAAAAATTCAAATACTTAAGGTGGGTTGCACAAAGCAAATCAAAAATGTAGCAAGTGATTATTTCTGAAATCAATTGTTACATCACGAATAAACGTGGTTTCATTGGCTATGTAGCAATTGTTTTGAGAAATAATCAGTTGTTACATTTTTGATTTGCTTTGTGCAACCCGCCTTAAATGATTTAAAGTTAACAAAATTGCATGTATTCAAGCAAGTAAATTACACTTACCATTTCTTTAACTAGAGATGAGTAAAAAACAAGAATTAAATAATAGTAACAGATAACTAATAGTATAAACGCTGTCAAGTTGACATAAAATAAATACAAGTTTTGACATAAGTGTTTATTGTCATTTTAGGTATTACCAATACAAATTTTTAAATTAGTTTATTTATTTTCTGCGTTATTTTTCTTCGTAAAATTCTGTATAACTTTGATTACTAATTAAATATAGAGTCGTAGAAAAAGTATAGTGTATAATTCGTAAGGAATGTGTATTGCCAACTCGTACGAATTGCCAACCTCGCCTTCGGCTCGGTTGCAAATTTTCATACTCGTTGGCAATGACAACCATTCCTTACTCATTATACAATATACTATTTTGTGCTGCCAACATCGCAAACGTCAATATTCGTTCGTTAGTGTAGTTACGTAATGAACGAAAAAAACTCTTGGATGGCAAAATGAAAACTATTAATCCACATAAAATTAAGTGCTCAAAGTCAATTAATATATTAGAACGAGTATGTGACAGGTGGAAAAATTATTTTCAAAATCTTAAAATTCAGTTAAAATTGAAGAAAAACTATGTTAAAGTTAATATCAAAGTTGACAGATTTAGTAATAAATGTACCAACATTATATTTCTGTTGATTTTTTTTTATTTTTTTAAAAAGGAATGTAATTTTATAAAAGGCAACACAAAAATAATGTACATTACTCTCGTCGAAAGATTCATAGCATAACTCACTCACATGCAACGCTCGGCCGTGCGGCCTCGCGTCGCATTAACGCTTGTTATGCTATTTCTTACTTTCGACGCTTGTTTCGAGCGTTGCATGTGAGTGAGTTATGCTATGGTTCTTTCGACGAGAGTAATGTACATTATTTTTTGTGTTACCTTTTGTAAAATCACATTTTTTTTGGAAAAATTAAAAAAAATTAACAGAAATATAATAATGGTACTACATTTATTACTAAATCTGTCACATTTGACATTAACTTGAACATCGTTTTTCTTCAATTTTAACTAAATTTCAAGATTTTTAAAATGATTTTTCCACCTGTCGCGTACTCGTTCTAATATATTAACTGACTTTGAACACTTACTTTTATGTGGATTCCTAGTTTTCATTTTGCCACCCTAGAGCTTTTTTCGTTCATTACGTAACTACACTAACGAACGAATTTTGAAGTTTGCGATGTTGGTAGCACAAAAACTACTATTACAATAGTTCTGGCTAGAAAGACTTTCTTGGAAACCACAAAAAATGATAAATGGTGTCATGTTCCTGCTCTATCAAATTTAGTTTTTAGATTTGTTATCTAGGGGTGTCACTGCAACTAACCAAGTTTCTTCAAATCTTTGGTGGCATGACCCAGAATAACTAGCAAAGGAACAATCTTTGTGACTTAAAGGCGCGGAAACTTCACCCATTGTTCCTGAAATAAAGCTTGCCAAGCAAACTCAATCAGATTCCTTCGACGAAGAATTGAAATCACTTGCTAAAAATGAACCCGTAAAAACTTGTAATCGGATTATTCGATTAAAATCTTTTATAGAAGGGGATGGAATAATTCGAGTGCGAGGTCGTTTATCGAATGTCACTTTTAGTTACGACAAAAAACATCCTATTCTCTTATCAGGAAAACCTGTTTCGAACCTGTATTACTTGTTTTCGTTAAAACCCCAAACCGCTAAATCCGTTGATGGGAAATCTTCCTGCTACTAGACTGCGTCCCTCATTCCCTTTTGAAACAACTGGTGTGGACTATGCCGGTCCGTTTTTAATAAAGGAGCGGCACGGTCGAAGATCTAAATCCATAAAGGTATACATTTGCCTTTTTGTTTGCTTTGCGTTAACCTCGAATTAGTCACACAATTATCCACCGAATACTTTATGTTTGCTCTGCGACGTTTCATATCGCGTCGAGGCCGACCTCGCGTAATATACTCTGACAATTGCACGAAGTTTGTAGGGACTAAACGTGCGTAACACGAATTATTATTGTTTTTAAAGAAAAATTAAAGTATTATTCGTCAATCAAGCAGTGAGTACGAAATTGACTGGCACTTTATACCAGTACACTCTCCTCACGTTGGAGGATTGGGGGAGGCTCCTATTAAAAGCGTGAAACATCACCTCAAGCGCGTTGCATCGAATACACACTCTTTTGATACTTCGGACTTCGGACTTCGGACCATTTCCTTGTTAGTCGTTCGCTGCTGACTACAAACGAGCCAGACGTCACAGACAACATTTTTGGTTTCGCTGGAGCCATGAATACATAACTTCTATTCAAGAGAGAAACAAATGGAAAAGAGACCAAGCCAGTCTAAAATTAGGGCAACTGGTGGTCATCAAGAATGATAACTTACCACTATTACGCTGGAAACTTAGACGAGTCGTTGATCTACATCCTGGTAGCGATGGCATCAGCCGAGTAGCTTCCGTTTGAACCTCTGCTGGCATCGTAAGGAAAGCGTTTACAAAAATATGCCTTCTCCCGGGAAACATTTCGTTTTTCCCTTTTATCTTTATTTACTATATTACTTGTTCATTGTTGTTTTATAGATGTAAGTTTACTTTTTTAAAGCGCCTCTGGTGTTTCAAGGCCGAGGCCATGTTTTGTATTGTTATTATTATGCTAAATACGCGCCACTATATTACATGCGCGAGAACCGCTACTGTTTTTAGATATGTGATAAGTCGGAGATGCGATGAAAAACAACTTTGTAGTTTTCCATGAATAAATGCTATTAACAATTACACAGATAATATACATTTAACTTTGATTAAATTTGATGTATCACCTTGTAGTTTCAAATGAGTCTCATTAAATCTGGCAAATAAATCAGTCATATTAACAATGTTACTTTTTGAGATAATTAAATTGTGCTGCAAATGTCTCCAGGAATTCCAAAACTGAATCAAAAAGCGAATAGAAGCGATCCAAACATGCACTTTTAGATAACCAACGTACTTTTGTGTTAAGTAGTAAACGATTATTGACATCGTCATTTTTCAAACAAAGTTGAGCAAATAATGACATAATGTAGTAATTCATGTAAACTTTTACTAAGGTTTTTTGCGACCAAATAATGTTGATGAATGACACAATGCGCCGATAATACATGTGGTATAGCTTGTTTTAAGTCAAACATTAACAGTAACAACGGAGATGATCAGTTTCCAAACAGTAGCTAATAACAATTCATGGGAAATGTTTTCTTTTTTTACAAAGGTCACATAAGCTAAAACTAAAGTTGTTTCCTGGTAATGTTGACTGTATAGAGAATTCAGATGTTTTTAAGTAGTTACATAAAGAGTTTTCTACACACTAAGCCAATTCGTCAATCCATCTTTGTACAGTATTATTACCCAGTGGAATTCTTTTTAGAATATCGAAAACTGGTTTGTGCAACAGCATGGGCATTGCTTCACTTACAGCTGGTAGAATTATTCTTCCTTTACCATATCTCCTCATCTTCCGCTTTTTTACTCTTTTCTATATCATCCACCAGTTCTTCTTTTTTTTCTTCTATTTCTTTTCCCTTTCTTTAATTTCTTGCCTTATTCCTTGCATGTTTTCTTCCATCTGTTTCATCATCTCTCTTATTAACTTCTTTAGCTCTTCCATTTCTTTCTGTTCTTTTCTCTTTCCTATTTCTGTTATTGAGCTGTTTCCATCGATTTTCTCCGTTATGTTTTTATGTCCGGTGATCTTATTGTTTTCTTCCTTTTCCAAATATTTGTTGTCTGTCTTTTTCCTCTTACTATCTTTCTCTTTTATTCATTCCTGTCTCCTTTTTTATTCTTCCGTGTCTTCTTTTCTTACTTTTCGTGTTTAAAACGTCCCACTTGTAGTGATTTCGCTTTAATTTTGACTTCAATGCTATAATTTCTATTAATGTAGGAAGTTCTTTTATGGTTCACCTTCTCGATTATACTGTTTATTCCTCTTAAACCCCCTTCTTCGTCACAGTTTTATACTTTTAACCACGGTTTTACACTTTTTACTTAAATTATTTATTCTTTCTTGCTCTTGTACTCTTTCTCCGTTATCCACCTGTTTCTCTCTCGTTTTGCCCTCTTACTACCACTGCTAACTCCCTTTCTTTTGCTCACTACCTTCTCCAACTTTTACACTTGTATTTAACTATTACGTAGCCTTAAATGTAAAATACGACCTTCTAGGTCTAAAGGTACCGCATGAATCTCGGTGCCGAACTATAAAATAAGTTTAAAAGACCACCAAACGGAGTAAAGAAAACTGAGTAGATAGAGTTCGTTTAAATCTACTCCGAGCCGTTAAAGAATAAAAGACAATATGTGGCTAGTAGAACAGAGTATGTTTATTCTATCGAAGACAAAGTTATAGAACGAATTATATTTTTATAGAAATGACACACAATATAAAGTAAGTTTTTTTTTGGTTGAGCAACACGTTGTACAATAAAGCAAATTCAACAAGTATAAAACAATTTGTACTTATAAATTTCAATTCGCAAACGCAACCCTCGATGAGGTCGAGAACCACAGCGCACCGTCTACTCTGATTTTACAAATACAACACAAATTGGTAGTTAATTGTGATAACGACCGTGCATGTACAGCCATATAGTCATTGGAAATGTCCCTAAAATGAACATTACCGCATTTTCAGTCACATTCTAATAATATTACTAGTATTTATACTTGTAAATATACCTTGAGGTTATGTCCTTGTGTCTTGTAAATAAAAAAGGGATTACCATTACTAAATTTTACATGTTTTTCTCAAACCATAAAAAAATAGTATTACTTTTATGACCGTATTTATATTTTTACGCAAATAAAAAAACACACATTTCTTTCTATAATTTTAGATACATACTTATTGATAGTAAAATTTTGAACGTATAAAATTAAAGTAAATTGCAAATAACAATCTAATTACTATAAAAACAATTTTACATACGTACTTACATATGATAGAGTTCATTTCAAGACTAAAGAACCGCTGCGCAGAAACCAATTTTGTTCCGAATGTCAATACACTAGCTAACCAAAAAACGTTTGCACTTTTCATACGGTGTTTGAAGTGTCCACATTTATTTCACAAGTTCTTACAAACTCTTTTTTATCTTTGTGTTTTATATTTTTTTATATTATATTCATCGTCTTGTATCCATTCACTTTTTAGTTCAATTAAAGGTAAACCATTACAGTTAATGTACATCGTTTACAGATGATGTTTTTAGTTAGAATTTATTTTGCATGATCGTCAAATTCCGTATTTATCTGACGCGCAAGTAAACGCTTTAAAACTCAGCAAATTTTGGCTACCAGTACTACACCCTCTACACAAAGATCAATAAAAAAAACCTATAGTCTCACTCCGAGTAATAACGAAGTCAGTCAAGCGGTAACAGAAAGTGAAAGTCTGTAATTAACCGATCGCTATTAATTTAATATTGTTACTTACACAATTTTCTTCAGCGACATTCACTACCCTGAATGGTTACCAACGACAGCACGACTAAGGCCAAAGCCTACCTCTTGTTTTGGCTCTCAAGGAGAGACTAAAGTCAAGCCTAAAAAGTATTATACCCAAAAGAACCGCAAAAGCTTAAGATTCTATCAATATTATTCTTGAATGTAACTTAATTAAAAGAAAAAAGAAGTGGAAAAAGATTGTGCAACAAAACAGAATCAACAATCAACCACGGATCTATTTGATGGGTATAAGAAATACAAAATTAAAGTTTATAATGATATATTGAAACACTGCCGTGACTAGTCTGAATGCGTGTTTACATACAGAAATATACAGTGTGTCAATTTAAAAGCTTTGAATTAGGAATATGTTTACAACAAAAAATAATACCAGATTACAAAAACCGGTTTGGACAATACGGATGGGGAACCAAATTGACATGGTCAGTGGCACAACAACACGTATCTTTTCACCTTTAGCGACCCCAACTTAAAAAATGTAAATTGCAAGCGCTCGCTTTTGATACATTGTTGAAAATCTTTTAAAAATGCCATCCAGAAATACTAAAAAGTGGCATTCCACTTAACAGTTTTGAAATAATTAGCAAATAATGAAATTTCGGCAGATGCTATAAACTAATTACAAGAACTGTTTAAAATGTTCACCTTTTTTTAAACAGAAAAATAGTTAAAATTCAACTTCTTGCCTAACTTTTTGGAATGTTTCACGAGTGATGGAACGACAAACATCGATAATTTGTTGATGTAATTCTTGTAGATCTGCTGAGTTTGTCTTATAAACAATTGACTTGAGCACAGCAAATTTTTCGTGAGAGACCTTAACGATGACACAAATGTAATTAAATAAGACTTACCTACAATCCAATACTTGCTCAAAGAAAAGGTTTTCCTCGTTGAGCCGACCTGGAATATTAATGAACAGAGCAACTCGTGTCAGCTTAATGACTCACAAAAGCAAAAATCTACAATGCTATTAATTAATGTTAAAAGAAATTAGAAATAAAAACGCGGTTATCGAATGCTGTTGCACACATTAAATTAAAGGAGATATCGCAGTCTTTTGATTCGTAAGTAACAGTACATCGAAAAAATTTTCTTCTCGAAATTTTCTTTTTAGATATAAAGTAGGCCTTTCAAATTATAATATTTCCATTAAAGTCGATATTAACCTTTCATTGGTTGAGAATACACTAAACACATGTGCACTAACACGTGTCGGGTCGTGCTAACAAAATGACATGGAAATTACAAATTAATTCTAAAAATTAATAGGAAAAGTCTACCCTGTGATAAATAAATTGATAGAAACGCGCTGTCGTTTTATTTCATAGCTTCAACACACGCCGATGATGTTAAAAAATTAATTTAGAGATCGCAAGCACGATTTTAAGGAATGGAGGGTTTAACGTCTTGACAGAAAGTGAAGTAAAACAAAACTCGTTAAAAGGCGTCAAAAGTAGAAATATGACTTTAGTGTAATAAATATACAGGGTATTACATTTTTAATTTTATGCATGTAACAACTGTAATCGCTTAACGTTTCTAAAGAATATATTATTAATGATTCTGTAAAAGAAGTTAGACATATTGAGTTTTATAATTTAGTATAATGCCCTTAAAAGTTATAGCTTACTATTTTGCATTTTCGTTGAATTTGAATCATTTGTTTGTTGAAAAATTAATTTTTCAAAAAAGTTGATCTTTGTCTTAGAGGTTGTAGTATTAGAACCTAAGATTCTAAGATTTGCTGAATTTTAAACCGTCTTCCCGGTTCATGTTATATGAATGTTTTTCTATTTCTTCAACTTTGCGAATTAGTCTGGAAAAGTAGAAAGGAGTTCTAACCAACACTTTAGTTTGATTAAACTTTAGCGTGTACACTTAGTTCCAAACTTGTTCTGCCACTGCTGATTTTGTAACTCTGCAGTGTTTGCAGTCAACTATATGTGCTTTTACTCTAACTCCAATAGATCGTCCCGTCTGTCCTATATAATTTAATCCACAGAAACTAGAAAATCTTTAAATCCCAGAATGTGTTAAAGCCTCTTGCTTGTCTTTAGCAGATCTAAACTAATTGTTCAAGGTGTCCTTAATCGTAAAGACGCGTTAGCGGCATAAATTATAACAGGAATAAAAAGTTTAGTAACACTAAATTTCTTTACTATTAAATGGCTAAATAATCTGCACTGATAATAAGAGTTACTGAACTAATTAATGGTGATTAAATCCTTCAAAGTAGGAGAAGGATTTGAAGGATTTAATCACCATTAATCAATATTCTTAGGAGGTTCAATTTTTATCTTTAATTACTGAACTAAGTTTGTAAACACACATAAAACACGAACTTGTGACTTTACACAATTTTTATATTACGGGAGCGATATTAAATTACTTATCTTTCTACATTAAAACCGCGACCCCACACGTGACACCACTGTAACAATTTCTAAAATTAATGTATTTAAAAACTAAATTTTACATGATTTAAATTTAACTACTTTTAACTAACACTAATAAAATGCAACAGTATTTAAAAAAAACACATTAATTTATATATAACTTTATCTAATTTTTTTTCCGCGGATAACTACTGTTTATCTAAACCGGTATTTGTTTGTATTAACAAGACGTACACTTGCAACGCCGTATTTATGTTTCCCTAGCACGTACAGTTTATTTACTTACCTTAGCGCACACGTTAATCACTTATTTATTTAAACTGACAGTCTTCTTAACGTTTCTTCCGGCTCAATTTGAAAAACCGACCTCACCTTCGTTTGAATAATTTTTATATATTTTTGTTATCTTCTCTAGAATGTTCAACATCGTTTGGTCATTGTCTTGAAGCAAACAATAACTTCGAGACCGTTTCATTATATCTATTAGTCATAGAAGAAAATTATTTATAAATAATACAGTTCTACTATTATTTAATAAGTTTATTTAGCATACTTTATTAACAAAATAAAGTACCATCGATAAATACTTATTAACATTAAATAAATATATATTTTGCTAATTAATTTTTTTTAAGTAATTAAGACCTACTAAACCTGAATCACAGCACCCAATCTTTCGGCGAAATCGGCGTCGAGCATGCTCGGCGAGAGTGTGCAGCAGGTATTGCAGATAATAAGATCACTTAAATGTTTATAACAACAGTGTTAATTAATGTAGATTGATTTTTAAATACTAAACTCGATTTAAATACTTTGTGATGTAACTAACAAAAACTTCTGCAATAAAAACAACAAAAGCAATCAATAAACCAATACTCAAAAACACAAACACAGGATAAAGATCCCCCATACTCAACACTTTATTTTTGTTAATCAAAACCGTGCAATTCTTATTCGCAACTTTAAAGTTTTTATTATGTTGATCTAACAAACCTGATTCGATGAGCCCGTCGATTATTTTATTGATTGTAAAAGTAAAATACGATAACGGTGAAATCATATATACGTAACTTAAGCTTCCAGTCAATGAGTTATCGACAAAATAATAATATTTTCTCTTATAAGTTTGCATTACTTGCTGTAACAAATCTTGATTTATAAGAATAGTGTAATTAATTGCCGATTTCTCTGATTTCAACAAGCTTCGTAGGTCGTCTACATCGAGCTTTATAATATTTTTTTGAATTTTATGACAAACACCAGTAGTATCAGTAAAAGCTTCAACTTTAAAATAACGGTTCGTACTTATTATTGAGTTGTTCGACTCGGCTAATTCTTCTAATGTTTCAATTGGTTTTTCATATTGTGGAATTGTTAAAAGAGTGACGAGTTTACTACTAAACACTGCTTGAATGTGAATTGAATAAATCACATAAGAAAGAAATAAACACTTAAAAACTAATAATAATCGAGTCTTGTTAATTAACCCAAATATAGTCATCGAGTAAACTTCCAAAAAACATAACGTCATATCATGTTGATCACTACAATGTTTGTACCTTTTCAATAACCACCAAACTAATGAAGTCAAAATAAAAACCAAAAGTATTAAACTCCACACTGTACGTTTAAAAACAAGTTTTAAAGTTTCCATCGGTGGAATTTTTTTAGGAGCAGGTACTATCATTACGTAATTGTCAACGTAATGTACGTTAGAACATGCTTCATTTACGTGACATGATCTAAGCCATCCTTCTTGAATGGAAAACATATTCAACCAGTATGTATTTTCACTAGTTCTAAATTGCCATATTAAGGTCATATTTAAATAGTTCGCAATTGTATTAATTGTATATAAACTTGCAGATGTAGCTTTGCTTATATTGGCCATTAACTGTGAAGGTGACCAATAACGAACCGTTAGATTACAATTGCCGTGCTTTCTTAAAAGCTTTGGAAATTTTATCAGATTACCCTCACTGCAACTGTATGTAATCAGCAACTTTGCTTTTGTTCCACATTGATTTGGAGTTGCTTGAGGATCACCAACAACAAGTTTTGTACAGCCGTCTTTTGAAGATAAGTCGTATGTTAACACCACTACATTAACAAGTTTTACTTCCCATAACAGTTCGAAAACCTTAGACAAATTGTAAACTTCCGCGATCGAGGTAATGAGCAGAATTGTTCTCGACGGACTCTTATTATTTTTCCAAAGCCTACTATGGTAAAGTTTAAACACTACCGAATGTATAGCTTCAAAGTTAGACGAATAAATTACAAAATTCTGTTTGTGTCCAATAGTCGAGTTAAGAATTGCAATGTCTTTTCTTAAATCGGCAACCATACTGGGATTAGCAATATAACCGCGAAAAACAGGACACTCATCATCATCAAACATAAACAACAAAGTATCATCTAGGTGAAAGATATTGTTAATTGTTAGTTGCACGCAATTTTGTACAAGTTCAAGTTGTTCTTGTTTCTTAATTACAAAAGCATCAACTAACGTAAAAAAAATAACGTTCAACAGCAACATTTTTATCATTATTATGACTAACCTGAACGAAAAACGCATTAAGTATTTTTCGACCAATATTTAATGTGTTTATCATTACATATAAATTTACGGTAATGGTTAAAGATAGAGGCTATTACGTTAAGTGTAGCAAACACTCAAAGCTTTTATAAAGAGGCTTATAAATTTTGTAGAAAAACAATTTCCAAATGCGTATTTGTGTTTTCTTGGTATTATTAATATTTTATTTTGAGATGTAGTCATTAAAATTTATTTGAGAAAAGGTATAATTGTAAATTAATTTGTTATACATAGCTATTTCGCATTTTTACATTACGTGCTATTTCGCATTAGTTCAATGGATTCTTGAAAATGGGAACGATTTGCAATAACAGTAAAACTTACGTCATTTCATAAATTGGTACAATCTGTACAAGAGTCTCACGAAACCCAAGGTGAAGTACCTATTCACAAACTCAAAGAATTAGAAGAACGATACAACAATTCTGCTTCATTTTTAACCGCGTTTCCAGAAATTCAATCGAAAATAGAAACTCAATCAGATGCATTACAACCAGAATTACCTTAACGATCAGAGTTCGAAGATTCTTATTATGACGCACGCGGTAAAACTCGATCAATTATCGATGCGTTTACTATAACTAAACCTATCTCTAAAAGTCTGTCAAACGAAAGTCTTGTCTCAGTCATTGCTACAAACGCTAATAATTCACCCAAAACGAATGTGGTTAAATTACCTATAATTTCAATTCCAAAAGTTGATAGCACAGCCGAGGCTTGGCTCGAGTTTCGTGGTTTGTTTATTTCATTGATACACGAAAATGAGAACATAAGTTCGATTTAAAAATACATGGAGTCGTATTACAAACGATAAAATCAAATTTTCATCGTCCTTCTACGAAACTGCGTGGAATACTCTATGCGAACGTTATAATAACACGCGCATGTTGGTTCACAATCACATAAAGTCTATTTTATCCTTTGAGCCTATGCCCAAAGAATCGCCAAATTACGTCATCTCTACGACAGTCTGTACAACCATTTACATGCGCTGAAATCTCTTGCTTCTGAAGATACTCTTTTTGAATCAATTTTCATCCACTTAAGCGCCAACCCGTTAGACTCTCAAACAGCCCGACAGTGGAAAACCCACAAAGTTAACTCATATACTGAATTGCCTACTTTAAATGACTTCTGCAAATCTAAAATTCAGCTGTAAGTATTGCAAAAGGAAACACCATTCTCTTCTCCATTGTGATGTTTCTGTCTCACATCCTAGTTCTTCGTCACTTTGAAGCGAAGTTGGGTTTCTTGCAATTATATTTGTCTCGAAATACCCCTTCTTCTGTACTTTTTGTTGTAATTAAAGAAAACGAGTGGACTGTACTATTTATTTATTATTGTTGCAAATTTAACACATACTTCTACTAGCAGCGCAAGCATGACACTCTCTCTAATCTGTGAACCTTCGCTCGTACCTGCATTCCTACCCTTCCCTTTTATGCATATGCTGCAAGTTAGCACCATACTTCCTTTAGAGAAACCCAACGAAATAACAGCTGCTCTTTTATCTAATGCAATTTTTGTATTGCTTCCTACTGCACGAATAAAGATTATAGATGAACTCGGTCAATGTCGTGCTCTTCTTGATTCGGGAGCTTAATCGTGTTTCATATTACTACCTCGCTATGTCAAAAACTAAGGTTGCCTACATCAACAGTGAATATTACTGTCTCGGGAGTAAGAAAGATAGCATCAAAAACAACCCAACGTTGCGACGTCAATATACAATCTATAGCTTCTTTGTTCACAACACAGATGTCGTGTTTAGTTTTAGACGACCTGACACGTTCTATTCCTAGTGTTTACATTAATAAAGATAAACTTATCATACCTAGCAGTTGCAAATTAGCTGATTCTGATAACAATAAGCCTGGTTCCATCGATTTACTTATCGGCGCATCTTTTGGGATTTAATGACCATTGGACAAGTTCGGCTTGGTCAAAATGTTCCAGTACTTCAGAAGAACTATCTTAGTTGGATCATCTCTGGAAACAGGTTTTCTATCAACAGTAATCTTGTGCAATGTCATTTAATTGACATAATCGATATACAAGCACAATCGGAGCGCATGTGGGAAATTAACCAATATCCGACTCAAAAATCTTTTACGTCAGAAGAAAACATTTGAGAACTTGCATTTTTTAAAGACACTAAGCGCGCTGCCGATGGTCGATTTATAGTGACAATTCCCTTTAAGGAATCTGTTAGTCTTTTTGGCGAATCACGAAATACTGCGGAAAGGCAGTATCTCTTGAAAAACGTTTTAAAGCTAGTGAAACATACCGTCAGCAATACGTTGCTTTTATGAAAACTTATGAGAATCATGGTCATATGTCTATTATTCAACCTGATTCTTTTCAAAATTCGTATTATCCCCACACCATAGCATGAAAAAGAGATACAGTACTACCCCTAACTTCGTGTGGTGTTCAACAGACCCTCGCCCACGTCTTTAGAACATTCTCTAAACTCTCTTCAGATGGTTGGTCCAATTTTACAACAGGATTTGGAATCAATATTAATTTGTTTTCGGCAACATTACATTGATGTTTCTGCTGATGTAGAAATGATGTACCGTCAAGTCTTTGTGAACCCGAGCCAACGGTCTTTGCAGAGGATTTTGTAGAGGGAAACTACATCGGAACCTATTCAAAATTACAATTTGAACACAGTCACATACGGGACTACTATTGCATCTTTTTTAGCTATACGTTGCCTTTTACAAATGGGTAGAGATTGCGAGTTTGTTCATCCGATTATCTCTTGCATAATAAGAGACGATATTTACGTCGACAACGTTCTAACCGGTGCTTCCAATTTGTAGGAAGCTACTTATATTGAGGAGACATTGTCCAAAGTTTTATCTTCTGGCAAATTCAATCTACGCATGAGGGCTTCTAATAATCGCAAATTCTAAATGGCATTCACGAATCCGATATTCACTCTAATGTTATGTCGTTGGGCACAAACAAAAGTACAAAAACCCTCGGTTTATTGTGGTCCTGTTTATCAGATGACCTCATGTTTTTCATATCTGCACCCACAGAGGCCGAAATAACTAAACGCTTTATTTTATCTGAAATTTCATAAATTTTTGATCCTTTGGAATTCTTAAGTCCGTGTATTTTTGTAGCAAAAATTATTTTTTGTGCTGCCAACATCGCAAACGTCAATATTCGTTCGTTAGTGTAGTTACGTAATGAACGAAAAAAGCTCTTGGATGGCAAAATGAAAACTATTAGTCAATTAATATATTAGAACGAGTATGCAACAGGTGGAAAAATCATTTTAAAAATCTTAAAATTCAGTTAAAATTGAAGAAAAACTATGTTAAAGCATTGAATAATAAATGTAAGAAGAAATGCAACTTAAGGGGCGATATCGTATCGACTGATTGGATCGAGATGTAGAGGTCGCCACGTTTGTATTGGATCGAGATTTTTCAGTTCTTGAGTGTCTGTCGACTTGTAAACTTCGGTATTGAATTGAAAGTTTTTCTTGGGTTAACATTGCGATACGATTTTTAAAATTCTGGTAGTAGTAATGTTTGTTTGAACTTTTGTTTAGTTTAAGTGTAAATATGTTTTTGATTTATTTTTAAAATGGGAAAAGTTACAAATCACGGTTGTGTTTATATTAATTGTGAAAATAATAATACCGAAAACACAGCTACTAGTTTTCTTAAGTTTTTTATTAGTGATAAAGTGCGTGCTAAAGAATGTTAGAAAAACTGTGGAAATATAAACATTGCCAAAATGGACTTGGAAGATTTAAAACAAAAGAAGATTTGTGAGAAGCATCTTCGGAGATAATGTATAACAACAAAAGGAAATTTTAAACACACTGCAGTTCTTGTTCTACACCTTCAATCAGGTAAATATTTTTAATTTTTTTTTCTACCAAACGTTTAAAAATGGTTTAAATTAGCATCGGAGAATCTCCTTGTCCGGATTCTTCTTCTTGTTGCACTTAATTGTACAATAACTTAAAATAATTACTGTAAATCAGTAGCTGAGATCGCTATTATTTTCCACGATCAATGATCGCAATCATGGTATTTAGAATTAATTAGTAATCCACTGTTGCTAAAAAGTCGCTCGTGTAAAGTTAGTCATAAATCTAGCCATAAACATTCGATTTTCGTTTTCCAGGATACAATAACGTTTGGAGTATTGAAAATCAACATATCTAAGTATTTGTTAATATTGTTTCTAAACAACAAATTAATTAAAATTTGTTCATATTTAGATTTAAAAAAATATTTACAAAAATTCACAGAAAATAGATACTACTGTGATGTTTTTTTTTCGACATGACGTGCTATTTGAATTCTGATGCAAACTTACGAACAAATAGTTTAAAGCATTAATAAACAACATATTAAAAAATAAGTGTCGTTCTTTCGTAAATTAAATGTTTTTATTTGAAATTGACCTTGAAAAGATTGTTGAGTAATTAGTCATAACTCGTGTTGATATTTGTCTCAAACATAAGATTTATGTATTAAAAATAAATTTGCAATTCTTTTCAAATACGTATTGTCATTTGTAGTTAATGCTTATTGTTTTTAACTTCCTGTGTTTTTATGATTTACCTTGGTGTTTATATAAAGCTAGGTTTTTCCCTAAATGCTGAATGTGTGACACAAATTTTACAAACGTTCTTTACTAGAAGAGTTTTCTAATTCTCTATGAAAAGAATGCATTGTTAAATTTCTGTAAACAAAAAAAATATAATTCAATGTTTAAATTCATGTTACTTTTTTATTAAAAAATCTGTATGTGGTTTAAAATTCTTACGAGAAAAAGAGCAAAGTGGTTATTTACCTACTTACACAAAATTTTACGATTTTCCGTGAACTACCTGCATACTTAAAGTTTATTATACATTTATTAAAGTAAATATTATAGGTAAAATCGTGTTATATTAGTCTTATTTGTTTATGCGATAATTAACAGTATTAATTTCTTTTCCACAACCGCAATTGTTATTTTATAAGCGATCAATGATTGCGATCGTTATTGTACAGACGCTCGATATCGCGACCATTATTTTGCATAATGATCGATTCATCGTAATTGCATAATCGCTCTGGCCATTGCTTTAAATGTTTTTTGTTGATGTTGGCATGTCGAATAAAAATATCGTTTTTTGTAAATGTTAGGGCCGCATTTCTTTAGCACCTTGTCTAATAAATACTTAGTTTTTAAAAAATAAAAAAAATTATAAACAAAATTCTATGTTTATTTTAGCATGCTGAAAGCACTTCAATACAAATCCAACAATACATAAAATATTTTTACAATTGTTTAAAAAAAAATCGCAAAAATTTTGAAAATATTAATACTAATTGCATTTTCAAAACTTTATTTTTAAAATACTAACAACTTAATTTTTTTTTTACTTTTTGGGCTTATTTAGTATAATTTTTTACAGAAGCTGTAATTGTTGATATGAACATCAACCTAAGATACTCAAATGTAGTAGTTTCTCAAACATATGGAAGAAAACGTTGATTGTTATTTATTGATGACGATCGTGAAGACGAATAAATTTATTCTTTCTACAGCTCGAGTTCACTAAACGAAGGTATAAGTAGACAAGCAATAATACGTAATTTTTTAATATATGTTTTATAGTTGAAAATACGTCCTATAATATTTTGAAGATACTGGAACGACCACAGTGTGTTCTCAAATTCGTCAAGCCGTTAAGTTTTGACTAAACTACGCAACATAGTAATACAAATGGATTCTCCGTCAAAAATCCTTTTAAAGGATGAATTGGTCAATTATTCTTTCAGAAATTTAACATTAATTTTAATTTAAAATTATTTAAATTACCAGTCCACTAATAACAAATTCGTTTACATATGTTTCGAGCTTTAAAATAATGATGCTCATCTTCAGAAAAGTCTACAAAAAATACAAAAAATGTCATCAACATATTTTTTCCAAAATATTAATTTTTGTAAGAAAATTTGGTGTTCAGAAATATATTTACTTTCTAAATTGTTTAAGAAGATTTCAGTAAAAATAAGTGATACATTTGATAATCAATTTTTTAAACAAAATCTAGGTCTTTCAATGGGTTTTCCTTTATCACTTTTCTCAATCTTTTTAAGAAATTAAGTAAAGGTAACGATTTCAAGATTTCTTTTTCTAATAAAACATTTATTTAATTTTTAAGCTACTTAAAGGTAGTAAAAATAAAGCTATTTAAGCTGTATAGTTGTTTCTGAAAGGTGGTTTACAGTTCCTTTAGAGCTTCTCTAAAGCTTTGCTAGTACCACAATGAGCTGTATAAGCCCGATTTTAATGCATTAAAGGAGCTCTCCCGTGAAAAGGTAAAACCTAGTAGCTGCCGATAACATAATTTTTCAGGAGAACGAATTTTGATTTGTCTGACTGCCATTAGTATAGAATTATACCTGATGTGGAATCTCGATTATAATAAGGGTTTTTTGGGCTTCTCTTTTTAAATTTTGACTTATTTTCTCAAAATATTTCATAGTTTTCAAGATAAATGACTTGCTAAAAAAAAGTCAATTTAAAATCAAACAAATACTGAGGTAAAACACAGTAAGTTATTCCGCTATGTTGGTTATGTTGAAAAACTTGTTACTTACAGAGGAAAATCACAGTAAGTTATCTTACTATTTTGATTTTATTACAAAAAGATAATACAACAGAAAACCAGTAAGTAGACATAGCGTGTGATAATAAAATCCAATGAAGACTAAACATTATTTTGGAGAGCCATATCAATACTAAGATAAAAACACAAGATATAAACTTGGGAAAAGTATATTTCATACATACATACGTGCATCAAAATAAAAACATGTCTTGAAACAACAAAAGAACAAACGCATATTATTACTAAGAACAAACTTTTTAACAATGAAAAACATAATATCAATGTGTAGTTAATAGATCAGACGAACTTTCTGAAACTGGTAATTTTTCCCAAAATAATCTTTTCAAAGCCGGCATTGATGGTACCAGGTCTTCCAGAATTTTCTGTTTCTTTTCAGCGTTTATGCCTCTGTTATTTTCTTTAGTTTCCGGAATTGAGAGATCAAATTTAGATTTCAGAAAATCCGAACACAAAAATTCATTTTGGGTATGTCTGCTTTTAAAAACAATTGCCTTGAACCTTTCCTGAATTCCGCCTCTCGAATATTGTTTAGAGTAGGTAAACTTCTTTCTGCAGTATCTTTTGCTCGCCTTTGTCGGCTACCCTCTTTAAAATTATGAAAATCGTCATAATTCAGTAATAGAGTTTTGTTCTGCTTCGATGTCTTAAGAATCAGTTCATTGAGGTCATGTATATCGTAAACATTTGCTTTCTTTTTTATTGCTTTTCCTATTTGCCCATGGACCACATCAGCTTTCATAAAAGTATGACCTGCTTCAAAATACTTAATCGTGATAGTAATCGGACCCCATTCTGCATTAACCAAGGAACATAAGGCGGCATACAGTTTCCAGTTTTTATTCTGAGCACTGCAGTTATCACACCAAAAAATATAATGCTTTGTTTCAACAGCGGCTCTCTTTATAATGGCACAATAACTTGATGCGACATCTTCTGCATTTCTACCACTAATGGCTTCGTGCCATAAGACACAAATATTTTCATATGGGTTGTTTAAAGCAGCAAATGTTTCATTAAATACTACTAAGCGACTTATAAACACTGACGACTTTAGTGACATTTTTGGTAGTAGTAATATTTTCTGCATATCAACTGAATATATTTTGATGGTTTTGTCAAAATTTGTGTCGCGGTCTTTCTGATATGCAGCCCTCCCTTCAGTGTAAAGTTCATGATGTAAATTGAAGTTGATACATGAGGAACAAGTTGAAGTAGCACCAGCGTTGTCAATATCATTAGCTTCTTGACATTCTTTAAGATGTTCTTTCTGTAACACACAAACATTACAATCATCCTGACTAGGCTGATCAAATCCAATATTTTCCAAATTAAATTCATTTCTATATTTTTCGTATGATACTTTTTCATGTTTTTGACAAAAGTCTTTCCACATGTCTGATATAGTTATATCTGCAGGTAAATATCGACGATTCGGAGCGTGTAAAATTTTATAATGCGAAATTTGGGGATTAAATGAATTTATGTGTGTTTTAAAAGTTAATGAATCTTTTTATTGGAAGGTGCAGCTTTTCCTCTGCCATCTTTTGTAATGTTTAACCCTCTTGACAAATTCTGTTGGCGTTTGAATTCGGTTATCATACCATCTGTTTTCAGACCATGAGTATGTAGAAACATGGTTTTACAAACTTGTTTCTCAGTACCATCAGCTGCTTGCGCCATTCTATAGGTAAGAGAACATTGTCTCTTATTATTACTATCAGTTCTTCTAGATTTTACTGGGTTTTTTTCACAAACGCATTGAAGTACTAACGCCGTTCCCCAAAGTTTAACTTCCAAAAAGCTGCACAAATATTATGACGCTCTTCAGCAGAAAAAATTGAAAACATTTTTTCTTACAAGTACATGCCGGCAGTACCTTATATTTGTTCAGTTTTTCCTCTTTCTTTGTGCCTCGGTTCTTGCTCTCTTCTTTTTTCCTTTTGTCGTTGTTTCACCTCCTTGTTCTTCGTTGCTATCCAGCTCAATATTATCGCGTTCTGTCGAATCTAAAAATCAATCATAAAAAAAAGAAATGATATTCTACCTACCAACCTGACAACGTTGGGTCATTTGCGCAAAATATGCGTTTCTTCGTCTTAGGTTCATCATTATCTGAGGGCTCGTAAGTGGGATCTAAATCGGAAACGTCTATTGGACTTTCCTCGCGATATTCTACGAAATAAGATTTGGGATGTTCAATAAGTAAAACTGAATTTATCTATGTAAGTAAGTACCTGTCGGGCGAACTGGAACAACTGGTCGCAACTCTACAAAATTATTCACCGGAATAGTTGCTTCTTTACTTCTGGCATAGTGGATTCCGTGGAGTACATTTTGTTCTATATTTTCATATTGTAGAATTTGATGATCGTTTTGATTTGAGCTCTTTTCAGATTCATTACTAAAAGGCTGAAAAATTATGTTTCACAGAAAATTAGCTATTAATGACTCACTCGTTTTCACATAGATCAAATTCCATTATTTGGGTAGGTGTCTCAAGAAAAATAATAGGCAACTGCATTATATCACCACCACTGTTATTAGCAGGTTGCCTATCCAAATCTATGTCGTCTACAGGATTTTCCATAAGACAGTCTACAAAATATTAGATATATTATATTATAGAAAATTATTATTTTAACAAAAAGTACCGTCAGGAATGTGCAACTCTGGATACATTTTCAACAAATCAGGTTGTTTCTCACTCCTTATTTTTTTGACCTCAATATTTCCATCTGTTGTATTATTATCATATTGTTGGTCCTTTAAATTTTCTTTATCAACTTCAGTGTCTCTAAAGAAAAAATATTTCAAAATCTTGATACAGTTTAGTAAACACCTTATTACTTTTAGCATTGCCTATTATAATTTACGATACAGCGTGTTTAAAAAAGACGGTGACAATATTTAAGTGAGTAGAAAACATAAAACTAACCACAAACATATTATCAACTTCCAAATTTCCGTGCTCAAATGTATGAAACTTACCTGTTCACTACTTCAGAAAAACTTGAAATAACTATTTTTTCTTCATTTTTTGCTAACGCAACTAGATATTTTCCTCTTTGAAACATTGTCTTAATAATTGTTCACTGAATAACTTGTTTTCAATATAATTCAATCATCACTCAGAACTCACTGATCAAATCAAGCCACCAGCAACTGGACAGAAAATGTATCAACACGTCGTTGCTGAAGGACCGACGCCAAATGAATTATTTGTTCAATGCATGGAACAACCTAGTATGTCAGTGTCAATTTTCCCGCCAAACGATCTAAATGGGAAGAACCTAGTAAATGTACTTACTAACAAAAAGTTCTTGCACAAAAACTGTGCAAATAACTAGTAAGTAGTTTTACCATATTTTTCCACTTTTCAATAGCTTCAACTTAATCTGAGAAGCAGAGTAGTAAAGTCATGTACTAGGTTCTTCCTTTAAAAATGGATATAATTTCAGTTCGCCAACAAAAGGGAAATACAGTATATTGACTTGCTCTTTTTTTCCTTTGTAAAGTTCGAATAATATTTAGGCAAACTCAATAGCAACTCAAATGCGCTAGGTTTATCCCCTGTATATCAAAGTTGCTATGTTTCACTTTTGTAAATAGCAAACTTTTAAGAGTTACTAGGAAATTCCAATGATCATATCTAAGTTATATTTGCAAATATTGATATTTTTTCAACAGATATTCGTTGGAAATACCTAGTAGATGAATATCCAATATAAAACTCAATTTGACAAAAAAAGTGAGTTACTAGGTTTTTCCTTTGTACGGGAGAGCTACCTAACAACAACATAACTGCAGAATTTTTAGCTACTTAAACGCTTCATGGAGGTTTCAGTTTTTTCACAAACCACTTAAAAGTGTTCTAAAGAGTAACTTTAAAAGCTAAAGTAGTTTTAAAAAAGCCGGTTTTAGCTGAAATTTGCTCACTGGGAAATTCTTGAATTATTAGAGTTCATTTATATTAAAATATCAAATACAAATTTTTTGTTGAACTAGCAAACCGATTTCAATTACGATTTTAAACTTAAATTTTTGAAGTGAAACTTCTTTATCGGCGTTGGAAAAAAATTTACCGTCACATTTTTTTCGTTACGCGCCATCTTTTTTTTATAAAATTCTAAAATATTTTTAAATAAATACAAATTGTACAAGGTGTTCAAAGGTAGTAAAATAAATAAAAAGTTCGCCCGAGGGTGGGCTCGAACCACCAACCTTTCGGTTAACAGCCGAACGCGCTAGTCGATTGCGCCACGGAGGCACATACTATAGGTCACAAAACGGATGGTTATAAGGTACACGATCAAAACGTTGCTATAAGATACGATCAATTGTTGTTTTGTAATTAATGGCTTATGGTAACTGAAATATGAAATTGAATCTACAAAAATTAGTTAATTGATTTACAAAAATTTGTATTCATGTTTATGATAATAAAATCCTTTTGTTTAAAATTTATTTAACTTTATTTAACCAATTTCTGAAAAGTTGCATGTAGATCATTTTGCGAAAAATAAGGCCATAAAGAAGTTTCACTTCTTACGTGTGTACACTAGTACACGCCCTCATATTTTTTTAGATTTGTTTCTAAATTGCACCATCTTCCTTTTTTAAAATAATTAACATTTAACATTTTGTAAAACTTACATTTTTTAATTATCTAGTTACAAATTTTCAGATTTGAGATTGTTCGAAAAAATGTAAGTTAAAAAACTTTTTGTAATCTTAACTATAATGTATTTTATTAATGTAACATACTGTACATATAAGTTAGTATAAACGCCATCTATTAGCATAAGCAAAAAGGCGGAAAAACGGTTCGTTTGGCGCGTAACGTAAGATTGATTGATAGTTAACACATGTAAAAATGTAATCATATAAAATTATCTTATTAAAAAGTAAGTTGTTTATTACAATCGTGTATTCATTGTTCCAACACCGAAAAGAAACACAACATTAACTTTTTAGTTTTATAAGTTTTATAATTTATTATTGGTGGACTGGTAATTTGAATAATTTTAAAAATTGACGAAGAATAACAATAAATCCCCATAACAATTTTCTTTTAATTTAATTTCCATTGTTTTAGTTATTTCTATGTTTTCGATTTATATTTTACAAAAATAAATAAATATTTGAATATACATATTTTTTTGTTTTCTTAAATATAAAGCATGATATTGTTTAAGTTTATTTGACATTGACTTGTGTCGTAACAATACAAGCTATTGTTTATGATATTAACCTGTTTTGAACAGGTAAACGGTATAGTAAACACAAATATAAGAAAAGGTTCTAACTGGTACTTCATAACAAATAAGTAAGTTCGCAAAATAAAAACCACGATTTTGCAGATGGCAGCAGGTCTTAGTCTATTAGTTTATGAAAAGAGGGGGTACAGACGGGTAAAAAAAAAGAGAAACAAGAGAGATAAAACTACAGTACGATTTTTAACACACTATTTGCGCCTCTTCTTAAATTATTACTCAATGGTTAAAGTTAATGTCAAAGTTGACAGATTTAGTAATAAATGTAGTACCAACATTATATTTCTGTTGATTTTTTTTTATTTTTTTAAAAAGAAATGTAATTTTATAAAAGGCCACACAAAAAATAATGTACATTACTCTCGTCGAAAGATTCATAGCATAACTCACTCACATGCAACGCTCGGCCGTGCAGCCTCGCGTCGCATTAACGCTTGTTATGCTATTTCTTACTTTCGACTCTTGTTTCGAGCGTTGCATGTGAGTGAGTTATGCTATGATTCTTTCGACGAGAGTAATGTACATTATTTTTTGTGTTGCCTTTTATAAAATCACATTTTTTTTGGAAAAATAAAAAAAAATTAACAAAAATATAATGTTGGTACTACATCTATTACTAAATCTGTCACATTTGACATTAACTTAAACATCGTTTTTCTTCAATTTTAACTGAATTTCAAGATTTTTAAAATGATTTTTCCACCTGTCGCATACTCGTTCTAATATATTAATTCACTTTGAACACTTACTTTTATGTGGATCCCTAGTTTTCATTTTGCCACCCTAGAGCTTTTTTCGTTCATTACGTAACTACACTAACGAACGAATTTTGACGTTTGCGATGTTGGCAGCACAAAAACTACTATTACAATAGCTCTGGCTAGAAAGACTTTCTTGGAACGATCCTATTCCGAATGAGTTAAAATCCAAATGGATTTTGTTTTGTAAGGAATTACCTGCTTTAAATGCACTTAAAATGCCCAGATTTGTACTTCTCTGTAACCACATCGATGTCCAAATTCACGGATTCTCTGACGCTTCAACGCGATCGTATGGTGTGTGTATATATTTACGTTGTACTGACCACAGCGGTCATGTTTCTGTTAAACTTGTCTTTGCAAAGACAAAGGTTGCTCTTCTCAAACCTGTAACTTTTTCTTGGTTGGAATTGTGTGAAGCTACGAGTTTAGCAAAATCGCTAGATCAGTGTACCAAAGCGTTAAACATACAAATTTTTCGCCGTTTTTGCTGGACAGATTCATCTATTGTCTTAAAATAGCTAAAAACAAATCCTTTTCTTCTAAAAACGTTCGTATGTAAATGTAATCGGGTCGTAGAAATCCAGGAAACCACAAAAAATGATAAATGGTGTCATGTTCCTACTCTATCAAATCTAGTTGATTTGTTATCTAGGGGTTTCACTGCAACTAACCAAGTTTCTTCAAATCTTTGGTGGCATGACCCAGAATGGCTAGCAAAGGAACAATCTGTATGACTTAAAGGCGCGGAAACTTCACCCATTGTTCCTAAAATAAAGCTTGCCAAGCAAACTCAATCAGATTTCTTCAACGAAGAATTGAAATCACTTGCTAAAAATGAACCCGTAAAAACTTGTAATCGGATTCTTCGATTAAATTCTTTTATAGACGGGGATGGAATTATCAAATGTCACTTTTAGTTACGACAAAAAAACATCCTATTCTCTTATCAGGACAACCTGTTTCGAACCTGTATTACTTGTTTTCGTTAAAACCCCAAACCGCTAAATCCGTTGATGGGAAATCTTTCTGCTACTAGACTGCGTCCCTCATTCCCCTCATTCCCCTTTGAAACAACTGGTGTGGACTATGCCGGTCCGTTTTTAATAAAGGAGCGGCGCGGTCGAAAATCTAAATCCATAAAGGTATACATTTGTCTTTTTGTTTGCTTCGCGTTACACCTCGAATTGGTCACACAATTATCCACCGAAAACTTTATGGTTGCTCTGCGACGTTTCATATCGCGTCGAGGCCGACCTCGCGTAATATACTCTTGACAATTGCACGAAGTTTGTCGGGACTAAACGTGCGTAATACGAATTATCATTGTTTTTAAAGAAAAATTAAAGTATTATTCGTTAATCAAGCAGTGATTACGAAATTGACTGGCACTTTATCCCAGTAAACTCTCCTCGCGTTGGAGGATTGTGGGAGGCTGCCATTAAAAGCGTGAAACATCACCTTAGGCGCGTTGCATCGAATACACACTCTCTTACGATCCTGCAGACTTATATTCTTTGACACCAGGCCATTTTCTTGTTAGTCGTTCGCTGCTGACTACAAACGAGCCAGACGTCACAGACAGATATATGAATCACGTTTGCTATTGTATCAACGGATTTAAGCTTTACAACAACATTTTTGGTTTCGCTGTAGCCATGAATACATAACTTCTATTCAAGAGAGAAACAAATGGAAAAGAGACCAAGCTAGTCTAAAATTAGGGTAATTGGTGGTCATCAATTATGATAACTTACCACCAGTACGCTGGAAACTTAGACGAATCGTTGATCTACATTCTGGTAGCGATGGCATCAGTCGAGTAGCTTCCATTCGAACTTCTGCTGGCATCGTAAGGAAAGCGTTTACAAAAATATGCCTTCTTCCGGATTACAACAATAAACCTATAATGTGTATTTAAGTTATAAGCGCAATAGTTGAATAGAACCTATTTTGAAGGGAAACATTTCGTTTTTCCCTTTTATCTTTATTTACTATATTACTTGTTCATTGTCGTTTTATAGATGTAAGTTTACTTTTGAAAGTGCCTCTGGTGTTTCAAAGCCGAAGCCATGTTTTGTATTGTTATTATTATGCTAAATACGCGCCACTATATTACATGCGCGAGAACCGCTACTGTTTTTAGATATGTGATAAGTCGGAGATGCGATGAAAAACAACTTTGTAGTTTTCAATAAATAAATGCTATTAACAATTACACAGATATTACACTTTTAACTTTAATTAAATTTGATGTATCACTTTGTAGTTTCAAATGAGTCTCATTAAATCTGGCAAATAAATCAGTCATATTAACAATGTTATTTTTTGAGATAATTAAATCGTGCTGCAAATGTCTCCAGGAATTCCAAAACTAAATCAAAAAGCGAATAGAAGCGACCCAAACATGCACTTTTAGATAACCAACGTACTTTTGTGTTAAGTAGTAAACGATTATTGTCATCGTCATTTTTCAAACAAAGTTGAGCAAATAATGACATAATTTAGTAATTCATGTAAACTTTTACTAAGGTTTTTTGCGACCAAAAAATGTTGATGAATGACACAATGCACCAATAATACATGTGATATAGCTTGTTTTAAGTCAAACATTGCCGGATCACTGGCAGTAGTAACGGAAATGATCAGTTCCCAAACAGTAGCTAATGACAATTCATGGGAAATGTTTTCTTTTTTTACATACGTCACATAACTAAAGCTTTGTTTCCTGGTAATGTTGACTGTATACAGAATTCAGATGTTTTTAAGTAGTTACATAAAGAGTTTTCTACACACTGAGTCAATTCGTCAATCTATCTTTATACAGTATTATTACTCAGTTGAATTCTTTTTATGATATCGAAAACTGGTTTACGCAACACCATGAGCATTGCTTCACTTACAGCTGGTAGAATTATTCTTCCTTTACCATCTCTCCTCATCTTCCGCTTTTTTCTTCTTTTCTATATCATCCACCAGTTCTTCTTTTTCTTTCTTCTACTTCTTTTCCCTTTTTCCTATTTCTTTGATTTCTTGCCTTATTCCTTGCATGTTTTCTTCCATCTGTTTCATCATCTCTCTTATTAACTTCTTTAACTCTTCCATTTCTTTTTGTTCTTTTCTCTTTCCTCTTTCTGTTATTGAGCTGTTTCCTTCGATTTTCTCCGTTATGTTTTTAATGTCCGATGATATTGTTTTCATCCTTTTCCAAATATTTGTTGTCTTTTCTATTCCTCTTGCCATCTTTCTCTTTTATTCATTCCTTTATTCTTTTTTATTCTTCCGTGCCTTCTTTTCTTACTTTTCGTGTTTAAAACGTCCCACTTGAAGTGATTTCGCTTAAATTTCGACTTAAATGCTACAATTTCTATTAATGTAGGAGGTTATCTTTAACCGCTTACCTTCTTGATTATACTGTTTTTCCCCTTAAACTTATTTCTTCGTCACAGTTTTATACTTTTCAACCACGGTTTTACACTTTTTACTTAAATTATTTATTCTTTCTTGCTCTTCTACTCTTTCTCCGTTACCCACCTGTTTCTCTCTGTTTTTGTCGTCTTACTACCACTACTCACTCCCTTTCTTTTGCTCACTAATTCTCCAACTTCTACACTTGTATTTAACTTTTACGTTGTCTTAAATGTAAAATACGACCTTCTACGTCTAAAGGTACCGCATGAATCTCGGTGCCGAACTATAAAATAAGTTTAAAATACCGCCAAAATGGAGAAAAGAAAACTCAGTAGATATAGTTCGTTTAAATCTACTCCGAGTCGTAAAAGAATAAAAGACAACATGTGGCTAGTAGAACAGAGTATGTTTATTCTATCGAAGATAAAGTTATAGGGCGCATTATTTTTTTATAGAAATGCTAGACACACAATATAAAGTAAGTTTTTTTTTGGTTGAGCAACACGTTGTACAGTAAAGCAAGTTAAACAAGTATAAAACAAATTGTACTTATAAATTTCAACTCGCAAACGCTACCCTCGATAAGGTCGAGAACCACAGCGCACCGACTACTCTGATTTTACAAATACAACACAAATTGGTAGTTAATTGTGATAACGACCGTGCATGTACAGCCATAGTCATTGGAAATGTCCCTAAAATGAACATTACAGCATTTTCAGTCACATTCTAATAGCATTACTAGTATTTATACTTGTAAATATACTTTGAGGTTATGTCCTTTTGTCTTGTAAATAAAAAAGGGATCACCATTACTAAATTTTACATGTATTTCTCAAACCATAAGAAAATAGTATTACTTTTATGACCGTATTTATATTTTTATGCGAATAAAAAAACACACATTGTAGCGGTATTATTTAGTGTGATTTTAGACAACTTGAATAAAACTCAAAACTAAACATTTTCAGCCACTTAATTAGGATTTTATTGGAATTTTCTCGTTACACAAATAAAGTAAGATTAGCTTCAGAATAATTGTCAACTTAAAAGAATTCGTACACGTTATATATTTTCTAAACTTGTTTTTTTTTCGGGGTGTCGCATTCGACGCGCACACTCTTCGATTATATTTGAATGTTACATTTCTTTTTATAACTTTAAATACACACTTATTGATAGTAAAATTTTGAACGTATAAAATTAAGGTAAATTGTAAATAATAATCTAATTACTGATTTTATAAAAACAATTTTACATAGGTACTATTAATATTTCGCTGTATGTGCAAAATTATTTATAAATAAAGTGAAACTTTTATACTTTGATTTTGTTTAAATATAAATGGTACTATCAAACAGAATTTTCCGGTGTAAGAATAAATATTTGTGCCAATATAATGTAAATTATTTAAATTTTTGTTCACATAGTCACATTCTTTTTTGTTTGTTTAAGCGGTTAAATACTTCACTTATTATTGAGTATCATAATTACATTTCTATTAATATTATTTTTATTTTAATAATAATTATTTACTCACTTTTGCGTTAATAAAATACTAATAAATAAGCATACGTATATAATTACAGTTTATGCTGTAGTTTATTTTAATAATATAATTAAATAAAAAAACATATTATTATATAAAAAAACAAAAACAATACAACAGTTGCATAGATCATTGCACCCCACATATTTTCAATTGGGTTCAAATCTGGCGATCTCGCTGGCCATTTAATTATTTCAACTTCGTTTTGATCTTCAATCCAGTTCTTAACAATTCGTGCTGTATGTAGCGGAGAATTATCCTGGACTGCTTGAATAATTTCCAGCTCATCTTGTGGAAATATTCTTCTCACAGAAGGTATCAAGATATTATCTAAAATATTCAGGTCTGAAGTAAATCGAGGTAGTGTCACTTGCACTAACTCTCCTGGACCCGCTTGAGATATCCATCCCCACACTCCAGCTGTCACTCTACCACTTTGCCTATTGGGGAAAACATGTTCTATATTGTAACGAGTGGTCTTCACACTGTAGTTGGATATTGATCAGTGCTAGAAAATACTTTTTCATCTGTAAAGATAACAATACTCCAATCCAAATTTAAATATTGGCGACAACAGCGCAACCGAGCTAGAGCATGAAGCTCTGTAATGTTAGGTTTACTTGCGGGTTTCCTACAATGTAAAATTGATTCGTGTAAACGTCTCTGAATGGAACAGAGCAATTAATATTCAGCCTTTGCTTTGTTTTTTGGCAAGTTGTAAAAGAGTTTTGTAATGTATAGCCGAGTATGTCCGCATCTTCTTGCCGAGAAGTAATTCTAGGCTTAAGTGGTCTGTTGCTTACAAGTGGCCTATTACCAACTTCCTGACGTTTCGCAATCCATCGCCGTATTAGTTTAATATACAAAGTGTTAAGTTGTTAGTATTAGATTACATTTGTCATTAGTACTATATTAAAAGCCATTATCCATTATATATGTATTAAAAAAATTGACGTCAATTTATTCCAATATCTTATAAAATAGTATTGTTAGTGATCATATTCAATACATGCTGACTGTGTTGCAATGCAATGTAAAAAATATACTTTAGAAAAATGCTTACCGATAAGTCAACATGTTGCGATATTGTTCGAGGTGACATTCCTGCTTGTGCCATCCCAACAATACTTCCTCTTAATTTTAAGGTAGAATCCTAATCTTCGAAGCATATTCACAAAATATTATAGTCACATCAACAATGATGTTACCACTAGGAACTCCCAATTTATATTACAGTTTTGTAAATAAAAAAATTATATTTATACGACAAAAGACCATAACCTGATGATATATTTACAAATGGTAATTATGAAACTCATTAATAAGTGAGGTATTTATTAATCCGCTTAATCCTAAGATGCATATCCGGTAAAATTGTTTATTAATTTGCACAAAAACATAAACGCAGTTGTGGTTTCATAAAACGCTTGTTTCAGAGTAATATTTAAGTCTTCTCGTATGATTTTAAGAAACACATATACAATTTAATAATGGTAATCACCTTTTTGTATTTATACGACAAACAAAAAGCCACAACCTCAAGGTATATTTATAGATGTCAATAAGATCAATATGTCTTTAAAATGAGCATTACCGCACTTTCATTGACACCACATCATTAATAAGTGAGGTATTTGTTAATCCGCTTAACTCTAGGATGCATATCCGGTACAATAGCTACTTTTACATAAACCGGACTAACATTCAAATTAAGAAATTGAAAAAATAAATAATTATTTTATAAAAAAAAAAACAAGTATCGTTGTTACTTATTAATTATTATATAAGAATGATTGTTTATAAATTATAGTAACAATCGCTGCATATTCTTATAACCACACATTACTCCAGGTCTGATAAGCCAGGTTTATACATCCTACATACAAAAATAATGTGACTATCAGAAAACACATTTCAATAAATTACATTAATAGTTAAAATTTAGACGTAACAAATACATTTTAAATAATTTTCCAAATATCATTTCGACATTTTTATTCAAAACATTTATTACCTAAAAATTTGACGACATAGTAAGTCCTATGTTTATTAAAAATATATTAATAAATTGTTATTCAAAATTAGAAAAAGTGTTTGTTCTTTAACTCGCACAAAAAATATAAAGAAAATTTTGGTTTTATAAAACGTTTATTTGAGAGTAATATTTAAAAGCCTTTTCGTATGATTTGAGAAACACATACAAAATTAAGTAATGGTAATCACCTTTTTGTATTTATACGACAAAGAAAAAAACATAACTTTAGGATATATTTACAGGTATAAATACGATTAATACTATTAGAATGTGACTGGAGAGGTATTGCTCACTTTAGGTACATTTCCAATGACTATAGCTGTACGTATAGTTGGAGATACAACCGACCGACAAAGTAACACAAATTAAAATTTAAATAAAAAAAGAAAGTAAAATACTCGCAGTTACTTCTCCTCGAAAGTCTGCGACTAGCTAGTGCAAATCTTCAGGATAATTGCTAAAAGTTTATTTGCTGAAAGAGAATTAAACGCACAAGTACAATGCCTGTATCAATCGATTTAATCTGAAAATAATTAAATGCACCGAGCTTCACTCCAAATCAAGTCTATAGTTTCGGTAAGTGTTCTACTGATTCTAAATCTATTCACTCTAAGGTGTCGTGACGTCATCATGGAAACGTGTTATCTTATCTTCACACCACAGGTGCGGGGATATGAAGATCCGGCCAAAAGATGACTTCCAATTAAGTCACAAACTACTCAGTTTAAAATCGCATAGATATGTTTGAAATAAAAATGGCCACTCTTTAGCCATACTTAACTTTCGTTTTATACCAGCATAAAAAAAATGCCGTCTTATGCGTTTGACAATTTGTTTAACACCGATCCTATCCAGAATGGCAGAGAGTGCAGAAAACAAATCTTATACAGGGAACAAATCTCATACTAAGACATTTTTAACATAACAATCTATTCTATAATGCAACTCTATTCACCCAAAATAAAATACGTGCATACAAACGTTTAAATGCCTTTAGAAACGTTGTGTGAAAATGAGTCTGTAAACTTGTTTGATTTTCTATTGTATGATATAACCACGTATAACAAACAACTGCACAAGCATAAGAAACACTTCCAAATTTATAAGTAGTCGTTTACTATTGTAACCTGCGTTGGAATTTAGCAGTGAATCTTTTATGTAAGACCTCGTAATTGGATTCATCTGGCTGAATTTTCTGTTTTGTGTTTTTTTTTGATTGATTAGTTCGATGTTAGCATCGAAAACGTTTTACTCGTTATTTTTTATTACGTTTGATTTAAGTTTATTTGTATTGCATAGTTATTTCACAATTATTACTGGTATTTTTTTTGAATGCATAAAGTTCCGTGGTTTTGATTTTGATTTAGTGTTTTTACCTCTGGTTATCTCATTAGAAAAACAACTCTATATAATTTACGACTTCCTTTTTGGAATGTAATTTGATCAATTTTTCCTGGTATCTGTACTTTTGTTTATGTTAAGTTCATTTGCGAGCCACCTGACAATTTAGCGAAGTAAGCGTTTTCTGTGAGAACATTTTCTTTCTTTCGAAGGCCTACGTGACAAGACGCACTTGGCCATTATATTTTTCATCTTTGTTAATTTACTTGGTTTAGTGTTGCATCATTTACAAAGATTTTACGGCGCAAGTTTGTGAATTAAGTGGGATTACGGTGTGTGTTTTCGGTGGCAATTAAGAAATACCGTGTACCGTTATGTAGTTGAGTGGTTAGGGTACTTTTACCCTATCGTGACGCAATACCGCGGAAGTTAGATGGAACCGTAAAAATTAAGTGTAGTGGTGGAAAAGTTTGATTTTCCAAATTTCGTAATTTACGGTTTAAATAGTCTTCATGGTTTCCAAAAATAAAAACTCACGTTTCAAGTTGGATATGCAATCGTTGGGTTGTGCTACATCCAGTCTTCGCATTTGTGCGGATTTTATTTAAGTGTTTAAAAGAAAATTCTTCCGCCGTCATTGCAATTGTTTGGGGTACCTTCCAACGTTTTTCTACCTGTAGACAACTGGCCACTTAGAACCAACCACCGGTTCTTTCCTGAAGTTACGACAAATTCAAGGTATTTATTTTGCACCATATATTTAATCGTGAAGTTATTATTTACGTGATTGAGTGTTAAAAGCTTTGAATTTCAAATGAAAGTTTTAAGTGTCTTGAATTGATTTAACGTTAATGTAACTAATTATTGTCCGTATTTATCGGAACTGTGACAGAATCCCGAGTTAAAAATTTATTAAACGGGACCGAATTTTCGATTCAAGATAGATATTTTAGATTTATATTAAATAAGTTTATTTTGTTTTGTAAATGAGTAATTTCGACGCGCACACGGCCGTGATAAATTAAGATTTATTAATTTGTGCTTGATTTTATTAAATTCTGTATTGTGTATTGTATTATTTTGTTGTTGAGCAGTTATTCAAATAATTTTAAATTTTGGTTTTATCAAACGTTCATTGACGTACCTTTTGTTGTTTTGTGTGGTTAATTTTGTTAATTTCATTACCTTTATTTTTTTTTATTATTTTAATTTATTCATTATTTTTTTTGTGTGTGCAAATAAATGTTAAATTGTTAAATTGTAAAGAGCTTTTAATTCCGTCGGCCTCCGCGTGTGTAACTTTATTAATTTATTACAGATTTTAGTGTGATACACTCTAACAAGGTAAGTTCGTTTAGGGTGTATCCTTCAGGAGCGGACTTGTGGTTGGCAAGGGCCAGAAGTCCATTAAGCTTTACTCCTTCCTGGCGCCCTTTGATTTCGACATTATTACTTTTCGATTTTGTGTTTTCGTCAAATGATCCAATTCAATCACGAAACTTTTAAATATAACCCACCCCGTCTCCACTGAGCAGCGGCACCCATCATTTGTGTTACCTCATTTCAGGCAGTGACATAGTTCCATCTTTTGCATGTAACACTATTTGTTTATATACTTTTAATTACTTGCTGTTTTAAGTAAATATAACTAAAGCTAACTGTCTACGTAGTTGCACACTAAATAATTACACACACATACACACAATGTAACAAAAATTTTGGAATACTGCAAAGATGATATGTAACGTTTTGCAATGATTTACTCCAGAACTGCCATATTACTTCTCCCACTTTGTACTGTGACGTCACGTGAAAATTACCCATTGAAACCATCGCGGGCTACAAAAACGCGCGAGCCCTGTCGCATGTTAAAACTGCATGTAAAATCTCGTAGGGGGGTCGTGACGTCACGTTAGAATGCTACATATACAGGGGCTCAAATAATTGTGGCCCGAACATAAAAAAATACCTATCTAATATGCGTAGCTTTAAACGACAATCATATTAAATTAATGTTTTAGAGTTTAAATACTTTAATTCATAATAATTTGTACGGTTTTTTTGTTTTAATAAACGTCTGGGAGACTCGCGCTCTATAACCCTTAAGACATATGTTTATGTTTTTATTTCGGCTTTTAGATATAATGACCGTTGTTTACTTCAAATGGATTTTTGCTGGACGAGTTTTTGTAGGTTCTTAAATGTTAAAACACAATCCTACAAAACTATTTTGGTTCTAGCATTAACATCTACTTTGGATACACATCGTTATTTGTAATATGTACTAACTAACTTTCTAAGAATAAATAAATGTTGTTTAATTACAAAATTCAAGGATAAACTGTGTTTTTGTCTAAAATCGATTGATAGTTTCAGGTAATGTCACTTTGAAACTTTTATCATTACTGTAAATGTTATGTTTGTATCGAAAACCATACAAATTAGATATCAATATACTGTAAAAGTACGTGGCTAACAGTGACAATCAGAATAATCTTTAAAATGTTGATCTTGAATGTTATTTGCTTTGCGTCAGCTATAGCTCTTATAATTGAGAAAGAAAAACAAATTGAAACTGTTAAAACGTGCGTGCAACAAACAATCGAAAATATTTTTGATCACGATGATACTTTAGTGTTTATGTTTGATAACGATCATGCAGTTTTTCCCAACAACGTTACTAATCCAAGTATAATCGTTAACATGCAAAAAAAGAACGAGATTCTTAAATCAACTATAGGACACAAACAAAACTTTATAATTAATTCAAGAAATTATAGCACTATACTTCAAATGATGATAAAGCTTATGTCTACTGAACTTTGGCACACTCACAAAAAATCTGTAAGAAAAGTATTTCTTGTTTCAGCGATCTCAGAACCAAATGCTTTAGCGAACGTATTTACTTTATTATGGAAGATGCAATTTGTTAATTTGATTGTATTGGCTTATGATTTAAATGGTGATATAAAATTGGTAGTCGGTGATCCCCAAGCGTCACCGAATCAGTGTGGTTCAAATGCGAATTTTTTAATCACCTATAGTTGCAGATACAGCAAATTGATAAAGTTTCCAAAAACATAAGGAAAACATAACAACTGTGTTCTTCAGTATACTTGTAAAGGTATATATAAGTATATATATATATATATATAAGGTACTTTATACTTATTGTACAGCGTTTCAAACGGAATGCTAAACGTCCTTGATGTCTCCCGAATTCTGAACCTGTCTTCCACCACGTCTTCTTCTTGATCCTAATAAACGATTGTGTTTGCGAAACATTTCTGTAAGGGTAAACAATCTGGCGTAATCGTTTTTGTATAAATATTCATTATATTTGAAAGCATGCGACTGATTGACTCTTCTACCTATGTAACTATCTAAAAACATGGACCGTGCTGGTTGCATAAACTACTGCAATAGGAATTCTTTTAAGTATAAAAGAAGTTTCGATAAAAGTATACCCAGGATTCAAAGTATCCCCAGTTTACGGTAATTGTTGATTATAATACTTGATTATAATATATTTTGTCATGTGTTATTGTAATTGTTGGAATAGAATTGTTGCCTGCTGTTGATTATTTTGAAATAATTGTAAATTTGTGTCTTTATTAAAATACGCCACTGGCGAATTGTATGATAAAGGTTGTACGTACATGTTTTCACTAGGCTGACTACTTATTCACTTTGTTTAAAATTCACTTATTAGAATGCAATAATATAGATAAAGTTTATTTTGAGTTATCACCGTCTTGACCCACAAGCCGACGATAAAGATAATAGAAAAAAGTATCAAAATTAAGTATGTTTTACTGTAATATTTAACAATTTAGCAAATTGTTTATTTATAATTTACACTAATAAATAAAATAAGAAGAAGAAAAGTGTTGCTAATGAGAAAAATCCCTTTTGTTCACGATCTTTGGTTAAAAAATGTGTCACTTTTCTTATCAAGTACACGGAAAACGAAATTTACTTAATAAAAGTTGATTTTGTTTGTTATTTTATTTATATACTTTTTACAAGAGATACTTAAAAAAGAAGACAACAATTTTGTAATAATTATTGTTGTAAATAGAAAACGTAATTACGGTAAAATACTTTATCTGCAAACAGGATTATAGTTTATCACAGTCAATAATTACAAAAAAGAAGTAAGTAAACAGGTGCGCACTAATTTACAAAGATATAGTGTTGCTCACTCACTGACTGATTCAGTAAGCTATTTTGCATTCTTCTGTTGCACAAAATACGTCATGTGCTCGCTAATAAAAACAAGTATAGAAAGAACTAATCCAGCGCCTCCTAACATAAATATTGAATGCAGATGATCTATAGATATTACTATCTTGTCCTCGTTTTCGTTGTCATTTTTTAGATTTTCTACCATTTTAAAATCTTTTATGTTTTTTCTATCAATCCCGATTCAATGATAGTGCCCATCAGGTGATTTAGAGGAAACCAAAAGTAAGAGTTCATAGTAGAAGACAAAATATATTTTAAACTCCCAGAATAAGAATTATCGACAAAATAATAGAATTGTTTATTTAGACTTGATTGAGCACCGTTGAACTGATTTTCATTCCACATAATAGAGAACTGGCTGTGATTTTTGTCAGCAAGCCACAATACTTCTTCAAGCGTATATACTACAAATCGTTCTTTGATGAAACCATATGAGTTATTTTCAGATGGCACGTAATGCACCCAGCTGTACATTCCTTTGTCTATTAATATAGGAACATTAGAGTAAGCTAATTCTTCCATATTTTTAATCCATGGTTAGTATTGAGCAGTAGTCAAAATTCGTACTAAGTTAGAACTAAACGCTGTTTGAATATGAATGCAATATATGATGTACATAATGAATATAATGCATAAAATAGAATGTCTGGGGATTGAGCTTGTTGAGCCTAACAATGTAATTGATAATAAATTCATAATAACTGCTCCATAATCCACTATGCCACTTAAGTGTTTGTCGATTATTACCCACACTATCGACATAAACATAAATATAAGCAAAATAAATGCCCAGACAATAGGTTTAAATACAATTTTTAAAACAGCCATTGATGGAATTTTTATTGGTGGTGGTACACTCCAAATGATGTCTTCTTGGAGATATGCTTGTGCACACGATACGACTCCGCACTTGTCAATCGTAGCTGGCATCACGATAAAGTTTGTTTTTGGAAATGTCATACCATGAAAACTTTCTTTTAGCGTTGCGTTTAAACTGTCGCTAATCAGATTCAAGATTAAGTATGAGGTATTAACCCATGGAGTTGTATACTTCTTGTATGTCTTTGTAAAAACTAAAAGTGACTTCGCAATAAGAATACTTTCTTATAACGTTTGGAAAACGAATTTTATTTTTGCAAGCGCAGTTTGGCGTTTGTAAATAATCAAGTTTTAAACCACATCGATTGGCAGGAGCCATTAGATCTGTATAGTATAGTGTATAGTTTAGAAGATCCAATTGCGTTGTAAGTTAACACAACTATGTTCGCCAAATAATGATTCCATAAATTTTTAAATATTTCTAATGGAGAACTAAACGTAGAGACAAACGTTATACACAGCATGTTTCTGGTAGCCGGGACTGAATTAGCAGTTCTCAACTTCATCAAAATATTTTTCAACACATCATCTATATTGTCGTCAATTTTTAAATGCATTATAATATTTATAACATTTGCAAAAATTTTTCTTACGCGTTGGCTAGAACATAAAGTGTCAACATCTATGATAGTGTACATGCGCAATCTAGTCAGGAAAAACGTCTGTGCCTAAATTATCAAGTACAAAAATTAAACTATCGTCAGCGTCGTAAATATTTTCAATTGTTTGTTTAACACAGTTTTGTACATTGGCAAAATTAAAGTTTCTTAGTTTAAGTCCGCAACAGCTAACGACCCAACAAAACACTACCATGAATTTTCTAAACATTTTTCTTGTGCACATACGTGGGTTTGTTTGAAGGTACTGGTAAACATTAACAATACTCAATGCCTATTACATAGACAATAATATAGCGTACATCTAATATCAAAATCAATAATTATTTAGAACACGTAGCAATAAACATCAATTACTAAAAAACTTTTGTTAGAAACTATAGAGTTATTGAAAACATTAGTTTTAACGATTATTAATGACTGCTTTCACCTAGTTTTGAAAAATTACTTAAAATAATAGGATAACAGTTGATCTTCTGGCTCTAACACATCGAAAAGCAGTAAAATGTAATTGATTAGACCAATTTAATAAAATTATTTAAAAAATAATAAAACGATGTAATTTTATAACGTGGTATTACGTTGATAAATATTAATGATAATAAAGTATTAATTTCAATGACTAAACTACTTAAAACTTCTACTTCTTTACATCAAAATTAAAATACTCATCTAACGCCATCTTATGCTAACATGCCATAAAAATATATGATATAGACCACTTGAAAAACAGAAAACGATAAAAAACTGACAGACGAATTAAACAAAGAAATTGTTATTGTCGAAATACAACAAACAATTAAAAAATAGTATTTTAAGTATTAAGAACAGTAAATATCTAATGTTGTCTTCTAACGTACAAATTGTAAAGTTGAAAAAAAATACTACTACTCACCTATTTGGCTAGCTTCCGTTACAGATGGTCGTAAGTCAGATTGTGAATACCCAACTTCGTCGGGTGAGTCGGTGCTCTGCGCCAACTTTCCTTGCGTAAAGAAAAAATCCTAAAATAAACAAAAGTCTAGACCAGAGAAAGGAAATACGCTAGAATCCGCAATCCCAATTGTCCGATGAGAAATAAAACAACTCAAGGTTATCACAAACTTGAAATTTTGATTTATTCTAGACTAGCATTCCAGTGCAGCTGATAAACCGAAAAACGAGACATAAAGATATCCCAGCAAAGTTCCAGACTAAATTATTAGTCGGAGTACACCCTTAAATTATCAATAAATAAAATAATCTTATATCGTAGCTACGTCACTGATAATAAACAGTAGCCTTTACATTAAATTTCCTTACAATTGGTAGTTATTACGGTTTGATATGATGAACATCGTGCATAACAAATTTTTAGAATCATATCACATAAATTAAAAGTTTTATCGATCAGTTAGTTCAATTTAACGCAGATCTGGAAGTACGTTGCTATACAACGACATAGTTGCATAAAGAAAAAGAAATTATTGGCAACAGCAACCGCTAAATGTAAAAAAAAAACTAAACGCGTTCGCATTAGAGTATTGTTATTATTGTAACGTTCGCGATGTTGTCAGCTTCAAAAGCGTTGACGAAGTAATTATCACCTTCTAGAACGTTTGGAAATGATGTAGAAAATTCTCGGGATATATAACAGGAATATATAAAAACGGTTCAAAGAGAGCATAGGTCAGTTATTCGAAGTCGGAAGTGTTAAGAAAATGTTTAAATAAATAAGTGATTAACGCGTGTGTTTGAGATAAATATAAAGTATCAGTTTTAGATAAACAGAAGTTATCCGCGAACATTATTTTTCGAGTGATAGTAATATATAAATTAGTGTAAGTGTTTTTCTTAAATATTGTTAGATTTAATTAGCTACGTGTAGTTATAAACGTGTAAATATTTCAGGTATAAATAAATTAGTTTTGAAAATCGTTACAATATCAAAAATCTTACCATACTGTATGACGTCAAACCTGTGAGCAAGATTAAACAATTCTCGTTTTTAATTAACCCTTTTAAAACAACATAAGCATCGGGTAAGTTTTCAGTCTCCGCAGATAATAAAACTATAGCAGTACAGTAGTAACCTAACTATCAATGACATTAATTTTCAATCTAAATGACTCCAACTAAGAATTCTAATTTACAGGATATCGAACGATTCTCAAAATGTAACTAAGTTAGGTTAGTAACATTCTCACGTAGTCCGTGACCTCGTAGCACGATTTGAAGTATCTAATGCCTTTTTCCCTCTTCTAAATACTGTTTGCCAGTCTGGTAAAATCTTTTTTTTCTACATTTCTCTTTCCAGTCTTTTTTTGCAAAATTGTCATATAAATCTTATATCTCACATTTGCCACACTTATACCTCTATATTTTTTTTTATTTAATGCTTCTTCTATTCCTTCTTTCTGTATAGCCATACTGCTCCCTTCTCTTGTTATCCTTTCTATTTCAAATTTACCCTTCCTTTTTTCTTCTCCCTCTGAGATCTCTAGGCAATGTTCTCTCTATTTTTTATATCAATTTGTATTCCCCCTTTTTTACCAATTTTTCTTTGTTTATTCAAAAAACTCTATAATGTCTCCTTCATTTTCTAACATTTTTATGTGTTCCTCTAACTCTTTTCTATATACCTCTTTTCTCTTACAACACTCTTTTCTATATAGTGAACTTAATCTTTTATATTCCTGAATATTAATTTTTCCTTTTTTCCAGTTTCTTTTACCTCTTCTTAATTCCTTCCTGGCTTCCCTGCATTTCTTATTCCACCACTTCATTTCTCTATATCCCTTTGTTTTTTTTCTTGTATCTTGTCCTTTCTACTGCTTCAACCATTTTATGGACCAGTTCCTCCTCTAATTTTTTCCTATAAACCTCAATATCTTCATCTTTCCACCGCTTTTTCTCCCCCCAAACTCTATCTGAATTTTTTTCTCTCTTCCAACGTTTTAGCCTTACTTCTAATGACTGATGGTCAGAATCAACCTTTTCCCCTCTATTAAAACTTTCTATTTCTTTCAAAACTTTCCCTTTAACCATTACATATATATGCATATTCTCCTCTATCCCCTTTCTCCATAGTTCCGTTGAGTATAGTCCACCCTTTTCCCTCACATAACTCGAATAGCTCTCTACCTTGTTTGTTTAATGTCTTATCCATCGTTACTCTTTTTATTTCCTCCCCATTCACTATCATACACCCTCCATCTCCAATTCTCGCCTTAAATTCCCATCTATTATTAATTTTTCTCACCTATCTTCAAACAGCAGCTGTTTCAAGTTCTTTATTGTATGTTTCATTTCTTGACCGTACACTGTTATCACCGTATATTTACCTTTGCTTTTTATGTTTTTCTCTTCCCTCTTGTTCTTCCTTCTCTCTTATAACCAAGTTCCTTTTTCTGTTTTTATTGTCCATCACTTCTACCCTTCTTTCAAAATTTTTTTCACCTTTGCATTTCTCTTTCTTTTCTTAACTCCTCCATGATCTTCTCCAGATTGACTACTAATTTATTGTTCTCTTCTCTCATTTGCTTTATTTCTCTAATCATCTCCTTACACATCTCCATTACCCCCTGCACCTTCTTATCACTCTCCTCCTTTCTCGGGCTTCTTTTTGTTCCCTTACTCCTTGCAAAAAGTTCTTGCACAATTTCTTGTCTTTTGTTTTTTTTCCGATCCTGTCGATTCGAATTCTGACATGATTCTTTCTAATTAAAGCCTGCTACAGACACTAAAAAAGGTATTTGAATAAAAGTATGTACTTGACTGTTATCAAAAACGCGCGCTTGACCATTTAAACTAGTCCACGATACCCGCTCGCATTCGCACACGTTATCAGAGCTCACCTATACCTTCTTATCCATAAATTTAATGTACTTATTTACTACTTACATTAAAACGGTACTTCTAATTATTTCTTCAACTTCACAATTCTCAACACGCACACGTCAATTAATCACTGTATTAATTACAGCTTAATTACTTGAAAGTACTTAAAACTAGTGATGGGCTTACCGGCTACTTTTTGGTCACCGGTGAATTAAAAAAAAGGTCGTAAAAATTTTGACAACGCAGACAATGAAAAGTTAATAATTTGACCAATAAGCGTGCAGCAGTTACGGAATCATCGGTTGGTGGTTTTGTATTTCTATTAGTTGCTAATGTTTTACTGATCAACAAGTAATAGCGACAAAGTCTTCGGTAACGATATTTCGGCCATCACTACTCAAAACTCCGCAATAATATTAAACACGTCCTCACTCAACCGTCTTCAAAACACGAATCATTCCTATTGTACTATGTAACCACCAGTGGTGTTGTCGAGCCGGAACGCTCCGGAACGTCGTTCCGGTACTTCCTTTTTGAACAGGAACGCGTTCCGGAACTAAAGATGATTTCTGATAACGAGAAACGGGAATTAAACTTTATTTATAATAAACATTAGAAGAAAAAAATATATGAAATTTAAAAAAAGTAAAGATTTCATACATAAATTTTAATGCAAGAGGCCCACGGACCGTACGTTACTCATCCATGGCATAGTTTATTGCCATACCCAAATGGGCCTGCGGCTAATGCTAAGAATTTTTATTATACATTTGTTGTGAATTAGAATTTCCAGTTGTTGGTTTCCAGTATTGTTAAATGTTTTAAAATTTATTAGTTTATTACAGTGATGCTAAGAATAATGCCGACAAACGTACCGATTTTCATTTGAAATGTGCATTGCTGGGAAATTCCCATCTTTGGGACATAAGACCTAAAAAAAAACGTCGCCGCCAGGATTATCATGGAAAATCACCACCGTCGTTAAATTTGGGACATGAGACCGCTACCCAGGATCGGCCCTGTCTATATAATTATATATACGCGTTCCGGTAAAAAAAAAATTAGCACAACACCACTGGTAACCACGTATGACGAACAACTGCACAAGCATATGAGGCACTTTCAAATTTCATTAGTCGTTCATTATTCGTTATTATATATACTTTTAGTTACTTGCTGTTTTAAGTAATATAACTAAATCTAACTGTCTACTTAGCTGCACACTTAATAATAACACACACATACGCACAATGTATCAAAAATTTTGAAATACTGCAAAAATGATATGTAATGTTTTGTAATGGTTCACTCCAGAACAGCCGTATTACTTCTCCCACTTTGTACTGTGACGTCACGTGGAAATGACTAATTGAAACCATCGCGGGCTACAAAAACGCGCGAGCCTTGTCGCATGTTAAAACTCTAAGGTGAAGTGGGGTAAGTGTAGGGTAAAATTTGTATAGTGCCACCTCAAAGTGACTTTGATTACAAACTAATTTAAGTGAAAAATTAATATTTATTGATAGTATACCCAAGACTATCTGCAACTCAACAATTGATGTTGCATGGATGAAAATTCGTATTTTCAATATTTTTTCACATTTTTTTAAAATTATGTTCATCATGCACACTTGCCCCACCAGTTGGGGCAAGTGGGTAATGCCTTCGCAGTTTTAATGCAGTAAACCATACGTTCGTTCTGGGGCAAGAGTATTAAAGTGTGAACTATTTATCATAATCAACGTCGAATGAAGCTTCTTTTTCCAGAAGATACATTAGGATCAGGTAAACATTTTACAATGTTCTCAATATTAACAAACGATCGATCCTCTGGATCAGACCAAAAAAAGGTGGCAGATACCGTGGGGTCCAAGGACTTAACTTTTCTAACAAATTTCACCTCCACGTCATTCTCCAATCGACTAATCACTTGTCCAATCTAATGTTGTACTGTTTTTTTGGTTGTAAACCTTACAAGAACCCAGTCATTTTTTTGAACTTTGGATAACGGCTTTTCTATTTGATCTATAAATGCGTTGGCAGCTTCGTCTTCGATCATTTCCTCTTCGTCGGTGTGCTTTTTTAGAATTTTTGGATTCTTCTTCTTTGGTATATTAGGGGTTGCGTTTTCTTTTTCTTGAAGTCGAACCAATGCCTCTTCGCTAGTTATAACTTCTGCTCCTGCACAAACTTTTCTCTTAGGCTTCTTTTCTATTGGTTTATTTTGTTTTACTGTCGCTAACAATAATTCTTCAAATAAACAAGTGCTTACAACTGTTGACGTCTGTGATTCCGGTTCTTGCAAAGGAGTTCTAGACGTTGAAGCAACAGGATTGTTCTCAGGAAAGTTTTCATCACTGGTTTTTAAGTTTTGGTGATGTTCCCATCGTTTATATGCAAGCGGATCAAATTTTTCTTTTAGTATTACATCTGAATTAAATGGGTATATGCCGCCCTTGCGAAACCCATTACATATGATTTCAGGTTTAAGCTCTAACCAAATCTCACCCAACAGTTTGCTGAACAGCTTCTTAGGGATTCGTTGACCCTCATGATGCCTCTGCCATTTTACTAATAACGTATCCCATTTAGACTTCAAGGACTTAAACACGGACAAATCTAGTGGTTGGAGTAAGTGGCTAGAGTGTGGTGGCAATTTTAATATAACCACGTTATTTTCGATCGCTGATTGAATTAGCCGAGGGTCAATGTGGGATACGTGTCCGTCGTAAATTAATAGAATTGGCCTTTTCGAACCAACAGCTTCCAGGAAACTTTTTTCAAAATACCGCAAGAAAACATGAGCCTCCATCCAACCATTGGATGTAGCAGCATAACTTGTTCCTAGGAAACTTGAAGTTGGAGGTGCCATCCATTCGTCCCAAATATTTCGCCCCTTGAAAATGATCAGTGGTGGAGCTTTAATTCCCGCAGCATTCACGGCAACTAATATGGATGTATTTTCACGACCGCTTCCAGCTGTTGTTCTAGAGCTAGCAACTCCTTTCTTTCCAACAATTTTTGTTTTTGAAGGGTCAAGGCTAAAATTTGTTTCGTCTAAGTTCCACACCTGACTAGGTTTATCGTGTAACTCTAATTCGTCAAGTTTTTTTTTAAAGCTGAAAATAATCATCCATTATAAACGGGTCAAGACACTTTTTTCTTGAATACTCTACAGATTGGGGTTTTTTGATTGAAAGGTTATGTTTGCGACAAAACCCCAAAAACCAGTCTTCGCCGGGGTAACCGTCTTTGAAAGGCGTTTTTATGTTATTTTGATTGACATAATCGCCAACAATTCTCCGAATTTCTGCTCTTGTCAAACCCCAGCCCCATTTTTCCATTGTTGTGACATTTTTTGACCCCAAACACCTCGTCTTCGAGTACTTAAAGTTGATTGCAGGATATTATATTTTTTACTTGCATTATAGGCTGTCCTAATGCCTCGATCAATATCTTCTAAAGCTTTTTCTAAATCAGTTGCTGTGTATTTAGTGGCTCGGGCCGATTTTCTTTTATACACCCTGACCATTTTTCTGCCCTGAAGCAAAAAATAAATAGATGCTTACTATGGAAGGGCAAGTGTGCAGTACTACCGCCTTACCCCTACTATTTACTACACACTTGCCCCCTTGTAAAAAATGGCAGGGGTAAGTGTGCAGTAACAATATAACGAAAACATGTTATTTTAAAAAAAATATTGCAATACATATTTAGACTAGAACCTTGCCTACTTGATAAAACTGATAAATTTTATTAAAGTTATACCAACTTATGGATTACTGAAGATTGTATAACGAGCTACTACACTACCACGCTGTGAATGTTCACAACAAAATTTATAACCACAAAAATTTATCCTAAGAAACAAACCTAAAAGGCTTCTATCATATGAGATAGGTGAAACCTATTAATAGCTACATGTCAACATAGATGGCATCACATTGTACATATTTTATTTTATTTTAAATCTTTCCGACACACATGTCCCAGATCTACATTTACCCCACTTCACCTTATATCAGGGGTTCCCAACCTGGGGTACATGTACCCCTGGTGGTACATTACGTTGTTGCAGGGACTACAATAGAAATTTCTATATAGAGCGTAATTTTTCAAAAATGTAAATTAAAACTAAATCACGACGATGCATTGCGAAGGTACGTTTTTTGTTCTGCCCACACTACTCAATGAATGATAACATTGAACGCTCCGCCTCCCAATTCGTTTCTATACAGCGCGATAAACATAATGTTTTAATTGTGCTTGTGGTTATTGCATAAACTTTCACTGTCAATAACTTCTAAATCAATTACGAAGTAAGTTGTAAGTTTCAGTACATACTTGAAATTTATAAATTATAAATAATAGTGGTGAAGCGTAGCAATGCATACAGCGCAAGGCACGTAATCGCTCGAGTTATTCGAATGCAAGTTTGCTTGTTACATTTTTTTCCAGTAGTGTGGTTATATAATGACTGAAGTATAAGGAATTTTTTGTTGGAAAAATATTTAAAATTATCTTTCTAACATGCAAATAATTAACAATTACATAAAATTTACTTAAAATAAATAGATACGCCTATAATTTTATCCAACAAACGTAAAATTCAACCAAATACACTGATAAATAAGTAACTATTATAACATCTTTTTATAAACGACATATTTATTTTTAGTCCGTCCTAACCTATAATAATGGACAAATGGTTAATAAATTCTAAGAGGAAACTAACAGATAACTCTGACACTCCTAGCAGCAGCAGTATCAAGCCGCACCCTCAAGAAGATTCTAAAAAATTAAAACAGAAAAAAAGAAAATACAACGACGAGTATTTGGCGTATGGATTTACTTGATGTGGAGAGGAAAATGAGCCCAAACCGCACTGTGTTGTGTGTTATGAAACATTTTCGAACAATTCCATGAGCATTTAAAAAACAAGCCTATTGATTTTTTTAAAAGACAGCGAAGTGAGTTGAAAAATATCAAAACGTCAGTTCAATCTTTTACTACAACTAACAAACAATCTCTTAAAGCATCATATTTAGTTAGTCTGAGAATTGCCCAAACTGGCAAACCTCACACTATTGGTGAAACTTTAATATTACCTGCAGCAAAAAATTTAGTAACATCAATTCTTGGCCAAGCAGCAGCAACAAAACTGGATGTTGTTTCTCTATCAAACAACACTGTTTCTCGAAGAATTGGTGAAATGGCAGCTCAGATAAAAGAAATACTAATTCAGAATGTAAAACAAAGCCGATTTTTTGCAATTCAAATAGATGAAAGTACGGATTTAACCAATTTTGCGCCGTTGATGGCTTATATAAGATTTGAAAAAGAACAAGATATACATGAAGAACTTTTATTCTGCAAACCGCTTTCAAATAATACCACTGCAAATGAAATTTTCAAGAAACTTAATGAATTTATGACCCAACATGATATCAATTGGAGAAACTGCGTGGGCGTATGTTCTGATGGAGCACGTGCAATGCTAGGTTGTTATGGAGTCGTTCATGCTAAAATTAAAGAAGTTGCTACAGGCGTAAAGTTTACCCATTGTAGTATAGATCGTGAAGCGCTTGCCACAAAACCAATGCCCGCGGAATTAAAAACTGTGTTGGATCAATCAGTGAAGGTAGTTAACTTTATTAAATCCAGAGCTCTTAATTCAAGACTGTTTACTATTTTGTATAATGAAATGGGTAGCGACCACAATAAGCTTCTTCTACATACAGAAATTAGATGGTTGTCGAGAGGAAAAGTTCTAACTCGACTTTTTGAGCTTCGTTCAGAAGTTCAGATCTTCCTATCAGAATACAAAGCGGAACTCTCTCATTGGTTTAGTGATGAACTCTGGTTAGCACGATTAGCATATTTGGCTGATATTTTTGGACGCTTAAATGATCTGAATTCTAGTTTACAAGGCCAAAATGTAACACCTTTTACTATATCTGACAAAATAAAGGCAGTTACCACTAAACTGGAATTTATTATCAAGGATATAACAAAAAACAAGTTTGCGGCATTACCTACATTAGAAGACTTTATTTCCAAAAATAAACTAACAATAAATAAAATACTGATTAAAAACATTGAAAAACATTGCGCGGGTCTTGTTGAGAATTTCCGATCATACTTTCCTGAAAATTTAGATAGTGTAAGCTGGATAAGAGATCCGTTTTCATCCGTTTTCGGCAATCGTGTTGGATCAATTTTCAGTGGAAGAAAGAGGCCAATTAATTGAAATTTCATGTGACGGAAGTCTAAAAAATGAATTTAAAAAAGACAGCTTGTGTAATTTTTGGTTAAAGCGAAGAGCTGAATATGAAATTATTTCGGACAAAGCATTAAAATTTTTAATGCCCTTTAACACATCATATTTGTGTGAAACTGGATTTTCCGCCATGTTGTATATTAAAAATAAGTACAGGACGCAATTGAAATTTGAGCCTGATTTACGTTTGAAGTTAACGAAGATAAACCCCGATATATCAAAGATTATTTCAACAAAACAAGCCCAACCATCACATTAGTAGGAGTATTAGTTATTAATAGTATTGGTAATAATAAATGTTAATAGGTACTTCTTACCTAATTATTATTTTTAACACGCTTTTATTAGTTCGGGATGTATGTATGTATGTATGTATGTATGTATGTATGTAACGGAATCTTTGAGCTTAATTTTCACCGGTTTCTAGAAGTCTGATCAAATTGAAACTTTGCACACGTCTCAAGGACCGATGACAATGCAATAATTTGATAAAAAATTTCCATGATCCTGATTAGGATCGTCAGGATTAATAAATTTCATTACGGATCTTCTGCATGAGAGTAACAAAGACAGAGCGCGTGAACTGCGCAGGCGAGTAGTTTTGGACTCGGCTTGTTTTTCAAGCTGCGTTCTCGTCTTGTTTGTTCTTTATGCATATGTAGTTTCTGACGAGTCTAATAAACTGGTACTATTGTTTATAATATTCCGAATGTATTAATAACCGTGATTCAGAAAAAGACTTCTTATTTACAACAAAATAATCAGGACAGAAATTTCAATTTCTTGATTTTACAGAACAAAATTTGATAAACAACACGGCCTTGAATTTATAGTCGATAAAGAAGGAATTAAATTACGAAGAATCAAAATATTTATAATCACAAAGTCTTACCGATTGAAATGGAAATAACGAATATGAATTAAAATACATAATTGAATAATCGAACTAAAAAATGAAAAATAAATAATAGTTTAAAAAAACTAAAAAAAACACGCTTTTATAGCTAACCGAACTAAAAACTAGAAAATAATTTTTAATTACAAAGAGTTTATAATACAGTAGTAAAAGGTCGAACAATCAATCATAATTTGTCACCTCAAAAGAAAATTATAATTCAGAGTAAAAAGCGTGGAGTGCATTTTACTACATTTTTTTTATAACTCTCCTCTCATAGATAGTTGTCAATAATATGATTGTAACATTTAATAAAATGTAGTAAAATGCACTTCACGCTTTTTACTCTGAATTATAATTTTCTTTTGAGGTGACAAATTATGATTGATTGTTCGACCTTTTACTACTGTATTATAAACTCTTTGTAATTAAAAATTATTTTCTAGTTTTTAGTTCGGTTAGCTATAAAAGCGTGTTTTTTTTAGTTTTTTTTAATTTTTTTGTATTATGCATTATAAATTATAATTACATATATAAACATTACATATATAAACTATGTTTTATGATAAGATTATTTTATTTTGTTCTTTTTTTTGTCTGAACATACTAAAACTTTTTCTCCCTTACCGCTAAATCTAAAAAAAGGGGCGGAGGGGTACAGAATTTTTAGCAGTTTATTTTGGGAGGTACAAATTTTTAAAAGTTTGGGAACTCCCTGCTCTATATGAAATCTCGTAGTGGATATCGCAACATCACGTTAGAATGCTCTACTACTTATACAAGAGCTCAAATAATTGTAGCCCGAACATAAAGAAATACCTATCTAATATGCGTAGCTTTGATTGACGATCATATTAAATTAATGTTTTAGAGTAATAAAAAGTATATGATATTTACATCCTATACATATGTTTAAATATTTTAATTCATAATAATTTGTACCGTGTTTTTGTTTTAATGAACGTCTGGGAGACTCGCGCTCCAGAGCCCCTATGAACCAGCCGCCACTGCTTGTTACACTACTACAACTTACAAAACGAAAACAGGACATATGTTTATGATTTTATTTCAGGTCTTAGATATAAGGACTATTCTTTGATAAGGACCGTCGTTTACTTCACACAAATGAATTTTTGCTGGAAAAATTTTTGTAGTTTCTTAAATGTTAAAACACAATCCTACACAACTATTTTGGTTCTAGCATTAACATCTACTTTAGATACACATCGTAATTTCTAATATGTGAATGTGCATATTTGATTAACTTTCTAAGAATAAATAAATGTTGTTTCATTACAAAATTCAAGGATAAAATGTGTTTTTGTCTAAAATCGATTGATAGTTTCTGGTAATGTCACTTTGAAACTTTTATCATTACCGTAAATGTTATGTTTGTATCGACAATTCTACTAGATATCAGTAAACCGTAAAAATACTTAGTACGTGACCAACAGCGACAATCAGAATAATCTTTAAAATGTTGATCTTCAATGTTATTTGCTTTGCATCAGCTATAGCTCTTATAATTGAGAAAGAAGAACAAATTGAAACTGTAAAAACGTGCGTGCAACAAACAATCGAAAATATTTTTGATCACGATGATACTTTAGTGTTTATGTTTGATGACGATCATGCAGTTTTTCCCATCTACGGTACTAATCCAAGTATAATCGTTAACATGCAAACAAATAACCAGATTCTTAAATCGACTATCGGACACAAACAAAACTTTATAATTAATTCAAGAAATTATAGCACTATACTTCAAATGATGATAAAGCTTATGTCTACTGAACTTTGGCACACTCACAAAAAATCTGTAAGAAAAGTATTTCTTGTTTCAGCGATCTCAGAACCAAATGCTTTAGCCAACGTATTTACTTTATTATGGAAAATGCAATTTGTTAATTTGATTGTATTAGTTTATGATTTAAATGGTGATATAAAATTAGTAGTCGGTGATCCCCAAGCGACACCGAATCAGTGTGCTTCAAATGCGAATTTATTAATCAGCTATAGTTGCAGATACAGCCAATCAATAAGATTTCCTAAAACTTTAAGAAAACATAACAACTGTATTCTTAAGTATACTTGTAAAGATATTTGTTATGCAAACGTATTCCTAAACAGACTAGAATATTCAACGTTTAACATACTCTCAACAACTGCCAATTTTTTAAATATGACTTTGTCTTGGAAGTCTGATGAAGTTAGTCCTGTTGGCTATTTTTTTACTATTGAAAGAGGTAGTATTGGTTTATGTACTTCCCGTTCGTGCAGCCACATCTACGACCGTAAAAATTGTATTTGGATAGTTCCTAATCCCAAAAGAATTCCACCTATGGAAACTTTAAAGCTTACTTTTAAATCCATAGTTTGGATTTTAATATTTGCATTTTTTATTTTGACTTCACTTACGTTGTGGTTAATTAAAAAATTGAAATGTTCTAGTAACCGAAATGATTTGATGTTATGTTTTTTAGAAATCTTCTCCATGACGATATTTGGATCAACATATAAAATGTGGTTGTTTTCGGCTTTTAAGTATTTATTTATTTCCTATGTGATTTACTCAATCCACATTCAAGCAGTGTTTACTGGTAAACTTACTACATTACTGACGATTCCACAATATGAAAAACCAATTGAAACACTTAAAGACTTATTGGAATCTAATAATTCGATAGTAATTATAGAATCTGACATACAAAATCGCAATTTTCAAAACATTGGTAATAACACTAACAAAACGTTTATGTACTACGATATGCGAAATTACTGGAGCTTACTTGTAACATGGAACTCAGAGTCGAATTACGGAGTTTTTATAGATCAAGATTTTATTCAGGATCTGACAAATTATCTGAACATATCATTTAGTCATTTTGTAGACAACTCTTTGACTGGAAATATCAAAACTGCATTTTACACTAGAATGTCGTCGTATTTTGCATTTACGTTAGATGAAATTATTAACAGACTTTTTGAAGCTGGCATTATAGATCAGTTTAGTAAAAGATTCGAATATCTTTACAGACGCAAAAAAATTTTAATTGATGAAACTAAAAAACTAAGCTTAGATGATCTTCATCCAATATTTGTATTTTGGGGAATTGGGCTATTCATTGCTTTAATGGCTTTTATAGGTGAACATTTAGTATCGCGAAGAAAAACTGTTAAGGCATTGTGTCAAATTTTATTCTGCGGCTTTAAGCGTGAATAATTTTAATTCCTAGTCACTGTGCACATTTCTCTATAATTACTTGTATTTGTTAACTTGAGTTCACGTCTTTATCAAAATATTGTGTGTAAATTTAAAATTGTTCTATGTAAAAATCTTGAATAAATATTTACAAAATTATTGATTTAAGCGTAAAGTTGTTTTATTATAGCTATAGTTATTATTGATTTGCGCATGAACAAATGATGGAAAAGTTGTTTCATTTTTTCACTTGTTTCTTAAGTTTGTATTATTATTTAAAGTTTACTTGAGGCACCCAAAGATACGAATTTGTTTGTATTAGAACACGACATAAATATAAACATAGAGCCGTAGAAAATCTAAGAAAGTATAAAAATTTAGCAAGAATCAAATGTAGATAACATATTGAAACGTTCGAGAAATTATTTTCAAGTTCAAGAACCTTCTCGAAGTTGTTATCCATTATTCAGAACGTTCACCGAAGGATGTGGAACATTCGCGAACGTTTCGCGAAAATGAAAAAATGCGGTGCAAACAAATCATAGGGCAGTTATTCCAGCATTTCAAAAACGGCAATGTTAAGAAAATTATTCAAGTTTAAATAAATAAGTGATTAACGCGTGTGTTCGAAATAAATCTACGAAGTTATCCGCGCACTTTATCTTTCAAGTAATAGTGCGATATAAATTAGTGTTTTTTTTTAAATTACATATCTTTAGATTTAATTAGTTCCGTTAGTTATAAAAATCTACATACTTTTTGTGTAAATAAATTAGTTATAGTTATAATAATAAACGTTACAATATTAAGTATCTAAATAAGTAGGTACACAGTTTCAAATTAACACCAAAATTAAAAAATCGTTTCTCGCAGTTTAATTAGCTGGTGTTGGTTAGAGTTCGACATATTTTATCCGTAACCAGTCATTGTGTAAATATGAAATAAAAAACAGTGGCTACCACTAGTTGAGTCTCTGTAGACCAACGCTTCTCAAAATCTTGTTTAATTTTAGAAATGTTTTGTTATAGTGATTCCTTTTTCAATCAGTTAGCGAATTTTTAATGTTGAAATGCACAAGAGTTAGAACGAAGAGATTGCTTGGCGCGTTGAATATAACAAAAAGTGGTCGAAAGTTAAAACATGCATCGCTAACAATTCTGTTTAAATGATATTTAAACTATTTTACTCCTACTTTCCAGACTCTAAAAACGTGGAGCTGGTGGTAGAATAAAATTTTACATAACACTTTTTTGTCAGTTTTTGTATCATATTTATTAATAAATTAGATTTGAGCAATTCTTTTAATTTGCGATACACTCCTACAAACATAGTTTTGTTATCAAAATATAGATTTACAATTATTTTACTGTAACGAATTTTAAAACTAATTTATTTAAAACTAAATATTTACATGATTATAACTACACGTAACTAATTAAATCTAACGATATTTAAGAATAACACTTACACTAATTTATTTATTACTATTACTAGTCTGCACTTTTTAATTTTATGTAAAACTAATACCTGTTTGTACGTACGCGACTTATTTATACTTTACTAGCACCGGCACTTTATTTATTTATCTTCGCACGCGTTAATTGTTTATTTATTTTAAACCGAGAAAATCTTCTCGATTCAATTCGAAAAAACTGATTTATGATTCCATTGAACCGCTTTTATATATTTTTGTTTTCTGTAGCTAGAATGTTCAACATTCTTCGGTCGTTGTCTTAAATTTGACTATAGCTTTGAGAACGTTATACTGTTCCCTTTTAGGGACTTTTCTGTCCCAGAACAAGAAATTGGACGCGGTACCGATAGAAAGGATCATGGCGATAGTGGCAGCTCTCTCCATTTCAGCAACTTTTTTGAGCATAAGAGCAGCAAGAGCAAGAGTAGCACATAGTTTTAAAACCTTCTCGAATGCCGGTTGTTGCCTTCATTATTCATCTAGCCGTTCAAACCTCTTTTTAAATACGACTGGAATTCCCCTAGACATATCAAGATCCTCGCTCACGCAATGTGTGATGACGTAATGTTTTCGTGTTTGCAACAGGTCTTGTTCCTCGGTTGTAACTCCTAACCTAGCTTTTTCAGAACTTCCGTATATGCTCATAAACTTATCGAAGTCCACTTCTCCGACATGATTTCTCGTTCTGCCAGTTATTATTCTGGTTCGAACCTGAACTCGCGTAACATTGTTATCGCCAGCTCATGGAGCTAGACGATCAATCTGGAGCACTTTTGGCTTGCCTGTGAGTAGTTTTTGGAAGCGGTTTATGACATCATTAATACGCTGCACGACTTCATAAGGGCCCTTCTATTGCTTCGCAGCTTCGGCAACAACCTACGTCTTTTTTGAAGATTATACAACCACACAATGTCGACAGTTTGAAACACATTAATTTGCTCCTTGACGTCATATCTGGACTTCGTTCTGTCGCTTTGTGTGTTTTTACGGACTGCCTTATGTACTTTGTCTAGCCTCCTCGTCAGCTTGCTGACAAAGTCTTCTCCAGCAAGTTCTTCTTCCGGTTTTTGTCCAAATTAGAAGTCAGTCGTATTTTGCGACCAAGCATAACAAATGATGTTTGGCCTGCGCTTTTGTGAAAGGATGATCGGTATGCCATTAGGAAAAGTTGCAAGTACTACTACCAGTCTCTTTGGTGTTTGGACCATACTTTGGCTAAGTACTTTGTCATTGTTCGAGTCATCTGTTCAACCACGCCATCAGATTGATTATGGAAAAGCGTCGTCTTAGTTTTTTTAATTACCAACAGTCGGCAAACTTCTTGAAACAGCTTAGACTCTAAGTTGCGACTTTAGTCGGAGTGTAATTCCAAAAGAACTCCAAACCGACAAAAAAACTCTTTCACTAATAAGTCTGCGACTGTAGCTACTTCTTGATTGGGTATGGCGTAAGCCTCTGTCCATTTCGTGAATTAATCCATCGCCACCAGGATGTATTTGTTTCCCAAATCAGATGCAGAGAACGGCTCTGCGATGTCAATCGCTACTCTTTCTAAAGGGTTTCCCACCTTATACTGCTTTATCGGTGCTGTGCACTCTTTTGCTGGATCATTTCCTGATGCGCACACCGTGCACATAACGTTTTCTTTGTAGTTTACCCAGTAAAATCTTTCTCAAATTCTCTTCAATGTCTTCTTTACACCAAAGTGTTCTTTTGATGTACCATCGTGCAGATGTTTTAACACTTGTGACACTCGGTTTTATGGCACTACCAACTGCAATTAGTTTTCCGTGCCCTCGACGCTATCTAAGGATCGCTTAAGAATACCATCTTTTAATTTCAAAGAGTTTCACTGCGCCCAGTACGCTTTGAAGTTTTTGCCCAAAGCACTCACTTTTTCCCAGATTGGTTGTTGGCCGTTTTCTTTCCAATTTAAAAGTAGCCTTATTTCGGGATCGTTTTTCTTGTTTGTTACGCAACTACCCAGATTCCTACTCGTCATCAACCACAGCAGTTCTCGGAAAGCATTCAACTTTTCTTTATGTCGTTGCAGTTACAAAGCATCAGCGTTCCGATGATTATTGGCACAGTGTTCTGTGTCGTAGTGATATTCTTAAAGTCTCTTAATCTATCTTGCCACTTGTTCTTCCGGATCACAAAACTGCAATAGCCATTTCAAAGCGGCGTGGTCCGTCTTTAGTAAAAATTTTCGTCCATACAAATATTTGTAGAAGTGCTCTATGAACTTGACCACTGCTAACAGTTTTCTTTTAGTCATGCAATAATTTTTTTCTAACCTGGATAAAACTTTGCTAAAATACGCGATAACTTTTTCTTGTCCATCTTAAACCTGCGAAAAGACCGCGCCTATAGCCAGATTGCTTGCGTCGGTATCCAAAACAAATTTGCCTTCTTCTTTTGGATTACTTAAATTTGGCGAAGTGACTAAGGCCTGTATTACTTGATGAAAAACATTTTCGCAGTCTTCATTTTATCTAAATTCTGCTCTTTCTTCGGTCGATTGCGTCAAAGGTTTGGCAATATTGGCAAATCCGAATTGTCTATAACAATAGGTGCACAACTCAAAGAAACTTCGAACCTAATGTTTGTCGATTGGTGTTGGTTATACTCGGATTTTGTCTGGGTCAGCCTTTACTCCATCTCTAGATACAACGTAGCCAAGCTATTGCACTTCCTTCTTAAATACGTGGCACTTCTTTGGGCTCAGTTGTTTTAGATTTGCCTCACGTAGTCGTTGAAACACTTCTTTTAGGTTGTTTAAAGATTCTTCAAACGATCTTCCAACCACGATCACGTCGTCTAGATAAACCAGGCACGTTTTCCAAAACAGTCTTTGCAAGATAGTTTCCATCAGACGCTCGAACGTTGCAAGAGTGTTACACAAGCTAAGAGCATTACAGTAAACTACCACAAACCAGTTCCAATCGTAAAAGCTATTTTTTCACGATCCTTAAGTTCCAATTGTACCTGCCAGCAACCGCTCTTTAAAGCTAACGTGAAAAACAATTGAGATCCTGACAATGTGTCTAACGTATCATCAATTTTTGGTAAAAGGTAGCTGTCCTTTTGGTCACGTCATTAAGCTGTCTGTAGTCTACACAAATCTCGTTTATTCATCTTTCTTCTTTACGAGTACCATTGCGGACGTCCATGGGCAGTTTGAAGGTTCGCAAGGATTGCATGCGCAATCTCTGTATTATGCAGCGAAATTTTTGCCTGCAATTCTTGCGCCGTCTAATACGGGCTTAATACATATATTATTATAAACTTTTGGGAGAATTGTTGTTTTTCGATAGTTATTGATAGATAGTGCTATTGATTTTTCTCCACCAATAGTTCTCAAATTGGATGCACTTCAACTAGACACAGGTCTTAACTCAGCACCGTAAATCTACGATGTGATTTCAAGACATATTTTTCTTTTCCGTTTGATAGCTATTTATAAAAAAATTGACTTGTTTGCTATAGTTTTAACTTAATAAATAATTTTAAGAAAATGATAAGTGCTACTGTTAAAAACACTAATTTAATTAGATTTGGTAACTGTAAACTTTAACTGTATATAAAATCTTTCATTTCCAATCGTTTTGTTATTTAGAAGCATCGTCTTTAACTTCGTTGTTGTAACGTTTTAGTAACATTATGACAAACATCAGTTTGTCATGTCTAGTTTGCGTTATTGCTAATTTCCTAAAGTAAGAAAACTAAATTCTTCTTAATTTGACCTTAGAAATCTACTAAATTAATTATTTAGAATTTTTAGTAAACGCTAATTATAGATAGTCTTGGTATGCTATAAACGGAATAGACAATTACCTGATGCCTTGCCCTTTAATTAATTTAATTAGTGAGCGTTTTTAATTAATCAAATATTACATTTTTGTATTAGTTCGTCTGGAATTTTTCAGTCGAGAAAATGGAGCACGAAAATTTTTTTCGTATCGAAAAGATGACTTTAAAATGGGTTGGCTTATCGCTGGAAGACCAAAGTTTTTTGTATCAAATATACTCGACTATTGTCATCACTGTAATTTTACTATTATACCCACTAATTTTAATCGTTAGTTTATTTACGGATGAGTTTAATCGAGCTATTGATACTTGGGTCACAGTTATTGGGTATCTGATGGGTAAGTAGTATTTAAATTGTGGTATTAACATCTACCTGAGTAAATTTTCAGTACTGCCAATAGCGTTTACATCGTTTTTTGCTCGAAAACAACTCCTTGCCCTTTTCAATAAGTTAACAGAAAACTCAAACCACGTATTGGTGCAAAAATGGCAACGCCGTAAATACATTAAGGTAAGTTTGGTCACTTTTTTATTTATTTGTCTACATACGTATGTTCCAGACGATGGTTTTTTTAATCTTCGTTGTGGGTTCAGTTGGAAGTCAAATCGTTTCCTCGTTCACTTTTCGGTTCACTCGAGCTAATCCAAACGATTGGAAACTGGGATTCGGTGCAATTACTTTTATTAACATTACTTACAGTCCTAATTTTGAAATTGTTTATTTTTACCAGTCAGTCTCAATTTTATACGGTTGTATTTTGAATATTATGAATACAATTGTCATCACCGGATTACTGGACTACATCGCGACGCAGCTTAAGATATTGCAGATTAATCTGAAGAGTATAATGAGCGATTATAAAAACACGTTGCAGAAGAATTTGATAAACTTTGTTGAATACCACGTGCGGGTAATGGCTATTGCTAAAGATTTTCAAGCCATTTACACTCACTCCGTTTTTATTATTTTTTTGGCAACTATAAGCGTTACTTGCATTGAGATTTATCGCTTGTCTATGGTGACTATGATGGCTAATATAATATCAGTAGATTTAACTTTAATTTCAGTTGCCACTAAATGACATCGGCACGTTGAGGTTATTTTTCGAATTAATAACCGAATGTTTCCAAATGTTTTTTATTTGCACTGCTGGGGAAAACATGACGCATGAAAGTGAACGGATTGCAGTTGTTGCTTACGAAACTGATTTTATGAGTACCACCTTAAGCGTGCAAAAATCCCTGATTATTATTATGCGTCAAGCGCAAAGGTCTTTATTGTTTAGAGCTGGGAGCATAGTCGATATTTCGGTGATTACTTTTGCTACGGTAAGAAAGATGATGGTGTTGGTTTGTACTTATAATAGTTCTTTTCAGATTCTGCGGACTTCGTACTCGGCTTACGCCATGTTAAAGAAAGTCAATGACAATGGCGCTTAAGTTGCTCAATAGCAACTTTACTTACACCAGCGTATTGTAGGTTTTTAGCTATGTATACATGGATCTTGAAATACATCGTTGAAAGTATATACAATGTTATCAGTGTGATTATGTAAATACACTCAACAATCGTTATCTTATTTACGTATATAGATTTTACGTGCGTCATCAATGTTAAACAGAAATTACAATAAAATATGTTAATAAAATGTTTATTACAATATAAATAGTATGAGATGCGTTATGATTACTCAACATCCAGCTCTGTGCCTTCAAGTTCTTTCTGAGTCCACTTTCTAAATTCTTCAATCTGTTCATCGCTCATCTCGGTTTTGTACCCGCCGACGATGCCTCGACGAATAAACGGAGTTTTAGCGGTTGTCATGTTAAATACTGGTGCAAAAACGTCGACGACAAACTGAAGATTAACGGCCGGGTTGTTTTTCATAGACTCAAAGCTTAAATGTTTTACGAGCCCATCGACTGTTTCATCGTTTAAATCGCGCTCGAGAAAGGCTGCCACTTTTCGAATAACCCCAGCCAGGTCTTTCTTCATGTCGATGTACTTAATAAAAAGTATGTTGGGACGATGCCTTTCGTTCCACAGACTTAAAACCGATTTCCAAAACGGTCCGTAGCAAGCTGTAACATATATCTCACTACCGAAAATTATAATCAAAAGAATGCTTACATCTGCCTGCTAAGAACAGCTGGCAATACTCATCGAAAGTTCCTGTGTATCCCTCCATCAACTTAGAGTGATGATAAAAAGACACGCAAGTGTCTTCCGCACTTCTCAACACAGTGATAATCTGCAACACAAGCTTAGTCACGACTACCCTTAACCAAAATAAATCAAACCTTGGGTTTCTTAGTACCATTTGTTATTTGTTCGGGAAGCAACGACCAATGCAAATGTGATTTAATACACCTAGGATTCGACATTTCTTCCAAATACGACATATAATTCTGCCCGTAATACATGTCTAAATTTGCGATATCAACGTCGACGTGAGAATTTGCTCTAAAAACTCAATCTTTAAAATTGAAACAATACTTAAATCTAACTTACTCTAAAGTTGGAAAACGTTTTAAGATGTCTTTAGTAGCACCTTCATAATCGAAATTATTCATAATCAACCAGATCATTTCTTGAGCCCATGTTGTGCCAGTTTTCGGGTGCGCCACCACGTACACGTCACTATCTCGAACTTCGAATTTTTTTATTTTTTCTTGATATTTTTCATAGTAAAGCGGTACGCAAACGTTATCTTCGCCAACTTCGACAAACCCCTTACGCACTTTCGACAAGAATCTATCATTCAACAGTCGATCGATTTCATTGTTGCTCTCGATTTTACGAATTTCTGGCGTCATTTTACTTAATGTAGATTACTCCAAAATATGAACTCGTATTTATAAAGGTACTCGAAAGATCTTATCAGCAACCGCTATCATAGGTGCGTGAGTTGCCAAGTGGCCTTTTGATAAAACCGACCACAATAGTTAAAAAAGAATATTATTGATTGCGGTTAAATTTTCTACGATATAAACGCGTTGCTGATCGTGGCCTATTACACCGCATTTTACTTTATCATTAACAGTTTTTTAAATTTTTGTCTCCGTTACGTCAAGTTACATAATTATTTCTTATCGGGATGTATTTGCACTTAAAAAAAATTCTAAAAACAGGTATAATCTACTGTTGATCTTTGGAGTCATTCTCAAACAAATGAAACTGATAATTGATTAAGTATTTCGGTGTCACATTCTAAGATCGCACTCGGGTATAAAACGAATCAATTAGTCATTAAACAGAATGCCGTGATAAGAAACAAGTTGCTAAAGATAAAGTGGTTTATTGTTACAAATCGACAATAAGCAGAACCAAAATTTTGAGCAAGATTAAGACCTACATTGATCAACCTTTGGATGTCAATTGAACCTTTACCGTATCATATCTAACAAAAGAACAAAAACAATATAATTTCTTTTCAAATTTATGTTATCGGTACCGCATATCAATCTATATAAACTTTGACAGTCTGATGCAAAAATGTATGTTTAAAACGCGACGACGACCAACAATCGATGTTAAAATGGACACATAGGCCATCTATCGGCTATTATCGACAACAAAAGCAAACAATCTTATCATCTGTTTGAAGCGGATAAGCCTAATAGTTAGTAGCAAAGATAATATAATAATATCGATTATATAATTAAAAAAAAAACAAGAATGCATATTTCTACTAAATATAATAAAAAATTACCATAAACAGAAGTCAAGTAAATACCACAAAAAACATAAGCGAGCCTTGGTATAAATCAATGGTATAAATTAATAACTGAAAACGTTTGATAAGCTCTCGGAAATAAATAATCAGAAAACCTCAGATAATAGTGTTAGTTTTTGCCGAGTATCCAATATCTGAATGCAACTGTTTTCTTGCACGAAACATAGTAACGTTTAAATTATTTAATTATATTATCAGATAATTAACATATAGGTATCAGGTTAAATTTGTATGATATCGACAGTTATTTCTAAATATAGCGCAGGTGTGAGACAAAATCCAATAGATATTCTTATGTAACAATAAAAACGTTTTTTGAGATTAAAGCGTGTAACCGTGCGAACAAAAACCACCAAAATGTTGCTAGCACTATACCGGGCAGAAACTAGGTAACTAAAAACTTGTCTCGATTAAAATTCTATTTTGAAAAACATATCAAATACAATTTTTGCCGGGTACTTTTTGAAGTGGTGGATAAGAGAGCTGTATGTAAACCATAAGCTAACAACGGCCATTGCGTATTCGGCAGCTTAAAACACTTTCCGAAACCAACGTCAAAACTAATTTCGCCTATTACGTGTCGTTCAATTTGAAACTAAAACTGTAACCTCAATGCTTTGGAGGTGGAGCAGAACAAGTGGTAACATAAACATAAAAAAAGTCATTGGTAGTCGTTGGCACAAACAATAAGTTTTTATGGTTGATGCTTACATAAGCAGTCCTATTCTAAAGTTTTGTTGTACGCCATTGAGAATTCGTACCCGTTTGACTTCAGTTTACGCAGCTTCATTACGTATCTTCTATATTTTCTAATGTAAAAGTGCATTCAAATGAAAAAAAACAACTGACAGTCGTTGCATTCGCCCGAATATAAATGTCCCAGTTGCTCAAAGTGTTTGTTAGTTTATCGCGGTATATTAATTCAAGTAAATTGTCGGCACCTGTAATTATTTCTCAAATTATCTTATCAAGAGTCAGTTTATTACATGCAAAAGATGGTAATAAAAGAAATGCCTGAATAAAAGCAACAGGGCAAAGCAAGGGGTGGATTAGCTCAGAATAGAAATTCGTGACGGAAATCGCATAAGCGGAGGTAAGATACTCAAAATCGGCGAAGACGCCAATCAGGTTCTTTACAACCCTTAATGAACCTACCTTTAAGGTCGTAACGTCACAAATCTGAAATTATAACACAAAATTACATAAGTCAAAGTTATGAATAAAATTCACTTTGATAAATTCAAAGCCCATAAGTTGCACTGAACTCGAATATAACTGCAATGAAATCTTTTGCAATGAACGTAAATTATAAATGCCCGAGATAATTTTCTTTCCTGATAAAAGCAGCGGGTGACTGGATCCAAAAGCTACTCGATAATCTCAGTCACGAATTATGTGTATAAGTTACTCGATGAGGTGACGACGGGTGGATTGAGTATACTATTGTAACAAAATTTAAAGCTAAATTTATTTAAAACTGAGTATTTACACGATTTATAACTAAACGTAACTAATTGAATCTAATGATATTAAGGAAAAACAACTTACATTATATTATATATTAGTATCACTGGAAAAGTAATGTCCGCGAATGACTTTACACTTTTGTTTATCTAAACTAGTATTTGTTTATCTTAACAACACGTTCGCTTAACACGACGTTGTATTTATTTTCACTAGCCACGTGCGTTAAACAGTATTTATTTAGACCGATTCTTCACACTCGATTGGATTACTGACTCCAACTTCTAACAAATACTCTTTATATTCTTACGTTCTCTTCTTCACGAACATTCCGGAAATTACTTCAAACCATCATGAATGATCTTGAAGCTTCTATGCGTTTCAATATTTATCCGGTCAATCTATACATCCCCTATTGCAAAAGGTCGGGTAATTCTATTTTTTTGGTATGTTGTATGTAAAGGGTCACTGTTAAATGCGCCAAGTTTTCGACCTCGCTAGTGTTCCGCGAGCGCCACAAGCGCCGAAAAATTGCAAAATTTAAATTTTTAGCTAATTTTCAAAAGTTTCAAAAATTTTCACTCAGGTTTTCTGCATCATCATCATCCAGTTCGCATAGTGGTTCCATTTCGGTAGAAATGAAATCTACTTCTATTTCCTGTACATTGTCACAGGACTCACCGCAGCAAAATGAACATATTGCTGAACATTTCAATCCTGCTTTTCGGCATCCACACGAAGTACTACAACCTTTTTTACAGGAACACGAAATTAATTTCAGGAGAGCTTGTGGAGCTGGGTCCTTTTCCATTTTCTTTGGGCTGAGTCCACGAGCTGACCGTATCTATCCCCATTCCGTAAGATTTTTCTCTACTCCCAACCATTTCTGCACCTGAACAAAAAGTCAATGTATGAAACACAAATCGAACATTAAACAAGTAATGTACATTACCTGGTGGTAAGTCCTCAGAGAGTGTAATCGTGCAGCATCCTGGGTAGGCGGAAGTCTGGCAAGATGGGAGGTCGATGTTGCTACCAATAATTGCTCTCCCACTGCAGCAACTTGCTTAGGTGTGGCATTAGAATTAAGAAATGTTGTGGCCGCTTTTTGCAGCTGTGGTTGTTTTTGAACGAGTGACAAGATTTTATTTTTCCCATGCCCATACAGGCAGGATGTGGTGTCGCATCCTGTGAAAGCATGAACAACAAGAATCAAGTGAGACAGTGAAGGCACGTTCAATGAGGTTGATGAATAGAAAAAATCTTGTGTTTTGCCTCTTCCACATATTTTAAAATATATGTTTGTTTCACATTTTACCAATCCTGTGAAAAGCACCAGGAGGTCTATATCTTCGCCCACAATAATCACTGCATCGTACTGGGGGCATTTGGAAATAGCAGAGGTGACAATCAAGACGTCTGCATCATCAGGTGCTTGTTGTACTGGAATGCCAACACTTTCCAAGTGTGTTTTTAGCATGTTGATCAACCGAGCTTTGTTGCTTTCATTTTCAAAACATACCCATCAAAAACTACCATAACCTTTAAGCCATAGTGAGACTTTAAATATTTTATGTAAGTTACTATTATAGTTTTAAAAGTAGCATTGCTGGGCCAAACCACTTTGTGGAGTAAGTGCCCACCATCAACTACAAAAAAGTGATGTTGTCCTTGTATTTCATCCTTTTTAATTGGTGTAAAAGCTGTGTATAGAGACGATTTAGTGCCTTTACGCATACCTTCATCAGTAAATAAGGACATCGGGTATGGTGACATTTCATAGGAAAAAAATTCCTTTATGTCATCATCGGTCTGTTTTACCAAGCACATTCTATGAAATAGCGTGAGAGGATCAATGGTCACCCTTTTTTCGCCAACATTCACACAATTTACAACACTTCCAAGCGTCACAACTTTGTCTTTTCGCTTGAATTTCACTTCTAAAAAATTAGTATTGACGATTGTGAGCATCAGCTTTATACCAATCTCCTGAGACATATGGCAGTTCACATTTTCGGGTGCAATCACTCCACTGTTAATCAAAATTAGACAATTTGTGTTAGGAAATGGAGGATGTTGAGAAAACCATTGTCTCGGTTTTTCAGTGTCAGCTTCATCTCGAATAATACGAGAAGTCCGGGTATCAACATGTTGCTGAGAGGTTGCTGATTCAGTGCCACAGTAAGTTTCTACCTCGCTGCAGATAATCTGCAAATACACCATTCCTAGTGTCCAACGAAGGAGGACAGTGTCAGTAATGCCACGTCCTCTGGTTAGGCCGCCTGAGGATTTCATCGTCTTCATGAGCATCTGCTCAATGGTCATATCTGACCAAATACCAGACCAGAATTTTCTTGTCCGCCGGATCGTAAAATATCCTTCACTTGTGAACTTATTATATTCCACAGGATCCATTCTGTCTTTCAAGGTCAACATGTCTTAAAGGTATAACTGTGCACACTTAGCATAGAAAATGTGGCCTGACGCATGAAAGAATGGCAGCATTTTTTGAATTGTTGTCAGATGAAGAACCCAGATGCCTGACCTTTCTGCTTCGATAAATTGTTTGATTAATGTTACCATACGAAAGTAACTTGGCCGTGAGGCCATTGCTTTCCATTTTGGAGAGAGCATTTCGAAATTTTGTTGCAACGTTCTGAAAATTGTCGTTCTCTTGGGACGTCAAAATCACGGATCTGTCATCAGTTAGTAGCCACTCATCTAAGAGATGCCTCTCTTCTATGTTGAAAGTCATCGTTTCCAAAATTCCAGTAGCCAATGCTAAATGAGTTTAAATATGAGCCCGCACTGCTCATCCATATGCATGCCTGGACATGATCTTTTCCACACTATTCTCCGCGTAAATAGTCGAAAAAAGTTCCTTCAGACCACTGCCATTCATAATAGATCCCATAAAAGATCCCGTAAAAGAAATCAATAGGTGTTCTCCCAGCCTCATTTCAACATTCTCTAAATCTAGGCGATTAACAACTATTTTCTTACCTTTCAAATCACAAGTTACAAAACAAGTTTTTTGATTACGCTTTTTTCTGGCAAATAGAAGAGCTGTTAAGATTGTGTCTGGATTAGATGGGGGGAAGTTTATAAATGGAAGGCATACAACTTTAGATTGTTCATAACTTTTATTCTTCATCGCCTCTTCCATAAAACCATTCCAACCTGCAACATTTTTTTTCTTCAAGCATTTTCCATACAGCCAAATGATATCAGTAGCCGAAGAGACTATTTCATCATCGTGAAGTAGGTGAATAGTGTTTAAATCTGCAACTGTAATGGACGCCAATCCTTTTGAGAAAGTTTTATCAAAAGTTTGAAGCTCTATAGGCGCAATAGCCTCCACAATACCAGAGGCAGTGTATTTCTTTACTTTGGTAATATTATTGTCTGGTTTGATTAAAGCGCGAGGAGTTATTGCCATGACACCTCCCAAAGCGTGAAAAGTGCCCGAACTGTCCAATGTATGGACATTAAAATCGGCGTTGTCAAATACGAACTGCACAAAACCAGCGTCATCGATCTCTAGCTTGTCAGGGCGTAAAATTTCCGATGTTGTTAGGGACAAGGTGTCATTCCAACTAGATGAGAACCCTAAAGATGACAGCAGTTCAATGAGGTGCTTTGATCCAAATTTGTGGTACAAATACACACCAACTCCAAGTAAAAGTGAGGTTAAAAACGAACGAAGTCGAAATGCAGCTATTAGGGCATGCGACATTGCAACACATTTTTTTTCCACTTATCCAGGCTGCTACGCTTACCTTTGAGGATAAGAATTTCAAAAAATTTTAACACTGATTTGAGGATTATCCCATTATTATTATTCCAAAAAATTATCAGAAGGTGTATATTCATTTGTTTCATACGGTTGTGCACGAATGTCTCCCAACATGAGTTCAGCAGCAGCTTCTATTACCCTCATTTTTTCTTCTTCAGGGTCCAATTTGTTACTCTCATACCAAGCAGAAGTTAGTATTTTGTGCCCAACATGTTTGAAACATACAATAGTACTTTTGGTCGCTCTTTCAGCAATGACTATATCTTCCTGGTATTTCTTAAACAGATGATTTTTAATGATCCGAGTGTCAGGACGGTAATCCCCAGGAATCTGACTTATCAGCTCTTCAAATAAAAACTGGCATTCTTCAGAGTTTTCCTGAAGGAATGCATATATATGTTCCATTGCCCGTTCCACATTGGAAGCTAGTCGGTATTAACATTAACATAAATTTTACCTAGACGATCAACGTATCCAGGTGCGATCCTAAACAATCTTGCGTTTGTGTTGATGGACTTGAGTCAGAGAAAAATCCCGATAAAGACGAAGATCCCACATCAAATATCAATCATTTAAGTGGACGTCAGATGGTGACTAAAGCTGCTACAAAGCTCTACAAAATTATTTGTATCATCAAAATTAAGACTGGGGTAGTGAGTATAAAATTCCATTGTCTCAACTTTTACATATGAGACCTAAAACTATCCAACGAAACTAAAGACAGAGTGATTTAAATACCAGCATGCCAGAATTTGTTTCTCGAAAACTGAAGGCACCAGGACCATATCCTGATGCTGTAGCATGTTTCAAAAGGTTTTTGAATGAAGAAATATTCAATTATTTACGAGAAATGTTTTTGTTATACACTGTTAAAAAAAAACCTAGCTTTGAACTGGCTTTGGTAAGCATGAGACAAAACAATTTGTAAAACCAATCAGATATGAATATAAAGTTAAGTCTCTAAGCAATTCGTGGGGTTACTTGATTCAGTTCGATTCTTATCAAGATAAGTAAAATAATAGGCAGTACCGGGTGTCCGGATAAGGCTACGAAGCCTAAAAGTTTGGAAAAAAAATTCTTATAAATAGAGTGCTCAAAAGAAATGGCTGAAAATTATTTTGCAGTTTGTAAATCCATCACTAAGGAGCGTAACTATTATGAAGAAACATAAAGTTCACGGTATCTCGGAAAATTTGGACATAATTTGATAGCTTTGACAGCATCGTTTTGCTTTCATTCAATCATTCAACCTATTGGAATACTTTTAACCTAATTTAAAAGAATATTTTATACTTTTTTGACAAAAAAATTTTGTTGAACCGTAAATAAATAAACTAGAAGACATTATCTGCAGCGATTACTAATTTTTGTAATTTTTCAAAACAAGGTAAACATAACGGTAGTATTTTCGTAACATAGTTTTAGCCGTCATAAAATGAACTAAATTTTAGTGAAAACTGTATCACGATATCTCTATCCGTTCTCAATTTATAAGAAAAAATGTGAAAAATTCGAGTATCTAATCGGATCAAGTTACCTTAGCGAGAAAAACAAATCACTGCAATGGTTCAAAACTGGTTTTAAAGCGTGTCTAAAAACCAACGGATCAACAATATATCAGTGTTAACAATAAAATAAAAGAAACAGAACGCATTAGTCAAAGTTTAGCCAGAAATAGCTTACAAATGTTCTAAATGTTTTCCATCATTCTTGATGCGTGCCACATGTTTCTTTTTGTTTTCAAAAAAACGTCCTAAAAGTGGTAAAAGAAAAACGTTTAAAAATTCAAAAACCTTTTCTCCAGTAAGTACAAAAAAATGTGGACCTATAATTTTTCCTTCCACGATTCCACACCATAAGTTCAAAGTCCAACAAATGTGATGTTTTACTTGCTGCATCCAATGTAGGTTTTCTTCGGACCAATAATGCATATTACGTAAATTTACTTTACCCGTCCGTAATATTAGTGATAGAAAATTTCAATTTTCTCGAAGCATATTTAACAACCAACGACGGTTCAGTTTCGCAATCAGTAGCTTTTAATGCCTGATGTAAAACAATGTGGTAGGGATGCGTATTATTTTTTTGGAGAAACTTGTGGACAATTGTTTCAGGGATTAGCAGGTTATTGAAATTTTTTCTGATATTTAAGGTGGGATCGTGATCCACGTAGACCAAAACGTTAATAATCTGCGTGTTCTACAAAGCCTTGCAGGTGCTTAAATGGGCTGCGCGTTGCCAGTCTTGAGTAATCGCCTAGTCAATCTTAAAAACACTTCTCAAGAAAAACGTCTTCTTTGTGGAAACTGCATTGCATACTGGCGCGCCGCAATGACAGAACACATTACAGTTACAAATTTTGTCGAAAGACCATAAAATGTTCTTTCAAACGAGATTAAAAACAATCAAGTTGAATGGTTACGGAGATATTAAAATGTAAATTTAAAAAAATACATTGGGTTCCCTCTCCGTTATGACAAATACGAAAAACTATCATATAGCAAAATGATACCTTATCGCTCAAGCTATCAAATTATGTTTTTAAAAGTATAGTTCATCGTCCAACTTTCCGAGATACCGTTAAACTATGTGTTTCTTTATAGCAGTTACGTCCCCTAGCAGTGGATTTACGAACTTCAAAATAATTTATAGCCATCTTGTTTACTTAATTTATAAGGATCTTTTTCCCAAATCTTTAAGCTTTTTCATTATCGAGATACAGCAGCTACGTACACTACCTCAAAAAAGTAATTGAACACTTTTAAGCGCGACCTGCAAGGTAGGCAACCAAACTTACGTTATAACAAAACGCCTAGTTAAATTTGGCAATATTGGCATTGTAGACATTACTTGCAGCGATATTAGTAACCATTCTTCATAAGCACTGCCTTAAACGTCCAAAGAACATGTTTTTTACCTGCAAATATTTATCTGAATTGTACCCTAAAGTTTTAAATTCTTCATCGCCAAGTATTCTATTTATTTATCTTCTCTGCTTAAGTAAATAAAAAAATTTAATTGTTATTTATGATTAAATAAGTTCCATGTATTATTGCGTTGCACTGGCGCTCAGTTGCGCAGTTGGCGGGCGTGAGTCATTTTAACAAAAAAGTTTGTCAAATAAAAAATTAATTTTAATTACTATACACATAGAATAAAAATGATTACATTTACTTTTAACATATTATTAATTCCTAATATTAATAACAAAAATATTAATTTGCTCTAGCATGAAAAAAATAAAAAAACTAAGGGCGCCACAAATTTTCCGCAGTTATAGTCCTTGTAACCCGTTGGCGAAAATTTGAAAGTCAACAAGTTAACTCTTATTTCTTAATCACAAACTTGTAATTATTGCAGATCGGTATATTTGCATTCATATATAGGTTTCAACCAAGACGTACTAAAATTTATATCAAAAAGTCACTTATCTGAACTGCTTGAACCTTATGCTTGGCCATAGAAGATATCTTGTATTTGATGTAATTTAGGTCACATCCAATTGTGATGATTTTCCATCCCAAAAAACTACACAAAAGTATTTTGTCGAAGATTTCTTTTGCCTTAATTATAGTTCTTGCAGGGAAGTTGTGTTTCGTTAACTTAATCTTTCTTTTAATCACAATACAACCAAATGTCATCACCACGTTTATATATTTATAAATTCGTAGGTTGGGCGTCACTATAAAATTACTTAAGTCCAATTGAAACATAAACTAATACTTTCGCGCTAATTAAGATCCGTAAAATTACGTTTATTAGCACTCCAAAATTTGAGACCATGTCCCCAAAAAATTAACAACGTCCTTTATCTTTGACGATTACGCGCTCCCCATTTCCCAAAAATTCCTTTAATATCATTTGCTATCGCGCCTTATCGACCACGGCCTTTTACAAATATTCTAAAGTGCATTTTAACATTTATATTTAATATATACGAGGGAGTACAAGAAAGTTAATTTGGAACGTTACAGTATAGCTCTACTAATGATAAACTGTATGCTCAAATATGAAACTATTGTACTAATTAAAAGTTTTAATATATCTGGATTACATTAAAGTCAACATTGCGATTTTTCTTTGTAACGGAAGTATTAAAACGTAATCAGTGGTCGAACAATTGCAATATAAATTCTTATTACTCCTTTTAAACTATTAGTATTAAGATTAAGGAGACATATCTCCCTTTATAAAATCAAGTCTACTTTTCTCATACAGAAGTTCAATTTTGAAACTTGTAAATGAATTACAAAAAACAGGATATAGTTAAACTAGAACAATAAATCCCAATCAAACTAAAAAGATTGTTCTTTGCCATCAAAATCTGAGGTAAAAAAAACATCTAGAGGGACGTGTAAATATATAACCGATGGACCAACTGAAATTACTGTGACATCATGGAACGATAAACGTAATGTGCCAACAGCTCTTGCGATCTTGTAAATCACATTAGGCAGATGAACGGATGGGTGTCCGCAAAGAGGAAGAAAATTTCAATTCCTCAACCATTCGTTATTGAACAGAATAATAAAAATATGAGCGCGGTGAATCGAACGGATCAAAATATCAACTATCGCATTAGTGTTTGGTCGAAGAAATGGATTTGGCAAATTTCTAGACACCAACCAAGTTGTAAAAAAATATTTTTTTTAATTCATTAGAGAAATCACTGATGTGTATTTGAAAAAAATGTGCCAACCTTTCTGTTGGTGGAGGACGACCAAAATCTTTAAAACCATTAAATGAAAGGACACATGCGAATATTCAACACGATTGTCTTAATAATTGGATGATTTCAGCGATAAAACAAAAAATAGGCAAAAAATGTGGTAAATTTACACCAACAATGTTTCAAAAATTTCCATACTGGTTAAATTTGCTTGGTTTCTCTGTTTTCAAAGTATTTGATCAAAAGTCTGCAAAAAATAAAAGTTCCATTAAAACATTTAAAAAAATCAAAATTTTTAGCAAAATAAATCGTAAATTGCGGACTTGTAGTCTCCTAACATTGTTGACATCACAAATAAAAATAAACTGTTCTAAAAAGTGCAAATTTCTTTTCAGCGATTTGCTGACACCAACAATAAAGATAAATGCAAAATAATGTTATCGGATAACGCGAAGTTAAATTACTGAAGCTAATCAAATTTTGCTAGTGTGCACATTCTTTTTAAGTACACTAAATAATACCTCCTACATTGGATAAAACACAAACGTCTAAACATGTCCGAAAATTGTTCGTTACTCGCGTAAATAATTGCACATTGCAAAAAATCGATTTTGCAGTTCTTGTCTATTATTTGCGGGAGTTTTGTATACTTCACATTTCACATAACTCCAGAAAAAATCTAAAGAATTAATTTCTGACCTACGGGTTGACTAGCGTCTAGTGCCGTTTCTTTCAATCCAACGACCCTTAAAAATTATATTTAACAAATCGCAAACGGGCGACTTATATGCATAAACCACATTCTTCTGCGAACTTCAAGAAGAAAATCATTAAATTCTCGTGTAAACGTTTCTTGTAAAAGTCGCCTGTAAGTCTTCCTGGTAAATTAATAGAAAACCGCCACTGAGAGTTACTTTGTTGAATTTCACGAGAATTTTCTTCATTCCAAACATGCGTGTTGGGAAAATTCAGCACTAATCTGAAAATAATATTTTGGCACTAAAGTCAGGGTCAAAAGCTTCTTGTTGCTGCAACCACTCGCAAAACTCTAGTCGGGGTTCAAAATCATCATCGGTTATAATATCTGCACATACATTGAAGAAAAACAAACTTTAAGGTTTGATTTTATCGAAAAGATTGATTTTTCTTCCATTGTTAATACATGGGGTGGTCGAAAATACTTATAATCTAAACCTCTAATACACTTCACCTGAAAGTTTGATAGGAAGGGGACAAATCTTTTGAAACGACCGTTTCACAACAACATTCGAAGTGCGAATCGTAGCAATACGAGCTACCTTGTTTTTTCCACGATGAAGAGAAACGATACGACCCATTTTCCAGCGCACTGGGGGTAACTGGTCGTCCTTGACACCGAGCTTTAATTCAGAATGACTTTTACGCCACTTACACTTTTGTTGCACTTCATTAATGTACTCGCGACTCCAACAGGACCAAAAATTCAGAATAAGTTGTTGGATTCGTTGAAAGTTTGCCATTCTTGACATTGGTAAATGAGTTACGTCAGGATCACGAGCAGTTTAAGCTTTCTTCCTATTAGGAAATGCCCTGACGTTAAAGGTTCAAAGTCTTCAGGTTCAGAGGAAAAAGGTCGGGAATTGAAAATACATTCAAGCTGAACGAGAACCCTCTAAAACTTCTCAAAAGTAAGGTTAGAGCTAGCTGAAACTCCTCTCAAATGGTATTTAGCCGATTTTATGCCACTTTCCCATAATCCCCCAAAATGAGATGAATGGCTAGGAATAAAATGCCATTGAATTTCGTTTTCGGTAGCAAAATTACTTATTTCGCTAGTATGAGTACTAAGAAATTTCCCAAGAAAAAAGACTGAAAATTAAATGTTGCTTAGATAAGTCTGTCACAACTTCCAAGAGTATTGCCTTGGTTGTGAAACAAATAAATAGACAGATATAACACTTAAGCATTTTACACTTTTTACCTGACCTTTCCTTTGGTCCAGCTTAATCCACTCTAACCCTTTCAAAAGGAAAGGAAGGGTGTACGCGCACTAGAGGCAATTGCCCCATAATAGGCTTCGTGATTTGAGCTAAATATTTATAACATTTAACACAGGTATGGACAACTTTCTTAGACAAACTTTTCCCACATGTAATCCAAACCTTATCACGCACAGAAGAAAGAAGAATATTTGCGCCACACTGTAACAAACGCGAGTGTTCGTACTAAAGAATTAGTATAGCTAATGGATGTTTTCCAAAAATTAAAATTGGGTGTTTTTTTAGAAAATGGATAAAGAGGGTTCCGCCTTCACGAATTAAACGATCCGAATCTAAAAATGGTGTTAAACTAAGTAGATCCGACTGCGTTAATGGCTGATTAAAGACCAATAATTTTTTGAAAGAATCGCTTTGAGACATTTTTAGTAATTGAGTGAAAGTCGAATTCAACTCCGAATGACGCAGTGCCGGTCGCACCTTTGTGTTAAGCAATTATTTTTAAAACGCAAACAAAGAGCTACAATACGTTTTAAACAATTTAAACATGAATACCTAAATAACGGAAAAGAAACCTCGTTTAGAACAGTTAGTGTGCAAAGCGGTTCTTTCACTTCTGGCAATAAAGCAGTTAAAGAACTGTCTGAAGATTGCGACCACATGGCTTCTTCAGAATTTAACCAGCTAGAACCATTAAACCAAAGTGTAGCATTTGTGAGTTCAACAGCTGTAATACCGCGCGAAAACAAGTCGGCGGGATTACCTGCACTAAGTTAAAAGTTCTTGTACTTCGACTACTCGGTTGGCTACAAAGATTTTCTAACGGTTGGGAGGCATTTTTAACCACCCGAAAACAATCGTCGAGTCTGTTCAAAAAACTACTTGATCAAACTCTATATTTAAGGCATTAATGACCTTATGCACAAGACGAGCGAGTAACAAAGTTCCGCATAACTCAAGTCGAGGAACAGAAACGCATTTCAAAGGAGTTACCTTTCAGTTTAAACACAACAACCTAGAGTGGATATAGCCTTCAGAATCTATAGAGCGAATGTACAAGCAGGCGCCATAGTCCTTCATCGACGCGTTACAAAATGCATTTAGTTCTAGAATGTTAAGGTTTTTACAAAGAACTAAACGCGGCATACGAATGTCATTAAGCGCTGGCAAAGTGTCTCTGAAACGAGACCAAAGAGTTTGCAAGTGTTCAGGTAAGGGATCATCCCATGCGAGTTTCTCAAGCCATAAAGCTTGCAGTAAAAATTTGAAACCTGTTACGAAAGGTAAAATAAGAGACCAAGCGGATCAAATATTCCTGAAAATATCAGAAATTATTGATCTCTTTGTAGGAATAGCTGAATTAAATTTTGAAATTGAAAATAACAAGTTATCTGAGTGACTGGTCCACAAGAGTCCAAAAGCTTTGGCGTTAGTATCAAAGCTAAGGGAATTTGCATGTATGTGAGATTTATCAATGTTATTAACTACTCTCGGATCGTTGGCAAGCCATGTTCTGAAAGGAAAACAATAAGAATTTAAAACATCATTCAGAATCTTGCAATCTTATTGAGCTTCGATTAAGCTATACCACTGAGAAGATCATCCACGTAAAAATCTTATAAAATAATTTTTGAAATTCCAGGATGTGATTTTGCGCATTGCAAGCTTACCTCCTTTAAACAGCGAGTCGCTAAAAAACTAGCTGATGCCGTGCCATACGTAATTAATGGTATTTAAATTATAAGCTTTTAAAAGCTCTTCTTTGTTAAAACGCCACAGAATGCTTTGCAGAAGACGTTGCGCTTCATCTATTAACACTTGCTGGTACATCTGCTGTATATCGGCGAAGTAAAATTGAAAAGAGATCAGACTGAACGACAGGACCAATTTTTTGAATGTTATTCAATGAAATACCGTTAGATGTTAACGCACTACCGTCAAAAACCACACGTAACTTGGTTGTGAGACTCTCTTCTTTTATTATACCATGATGAGGAAGATGGTAAGTAGGTTGGCAGTACGAGGAGGCTAATGTCATGTGCCCACGCTCCTCATACTCACGCATAAAATTAGAATATTGCTTTCGTAACGTGGTTCAATGTAAAACGTTTCTCTAAATTGTGAAATCTGCGAGTTGCCTGTTCTAAAGAATCTCCAAACATAACGGGATCATCTTTAAAAGGAATAGATACAATAAATCTGCCTTGAATGTCACATTTAACGTTTTCAACAAAATGAAATACACATTCCTTTTCTTCTTGCGACAGTAATTCGTCATTAGGTATTTCCTCAAGCTCCTAAAAACGCATTAATCAATCTTCGATTATTGTCAAATTACATTGTATCCTTTGAACATGAAAGTTTTTAATGGGAACCGCACCAGGGATTATATAATTAGAGCTGTAAAGATCCGCAATATTTTATGAATCCGGATATCGGATGCAATGGATCCGAATACCAGATTTTTGTAGATCCGGATCGAAAATCGGAAGATTAAATCCGGATCTACGGAATCGGGGAATAAATCCGGATCTACGGATCTAAGGATTTGCGAGTTAAATCCGGACCTGCATTACTATTAATTTCTATCCTTCTAGCTTTAAAGATATTTGTGATTATTTACTTACTGTAATAATGTTTCCTTTTAATAACTTCTAAATAATACGAATTACGAAGTTAATTTCATACATCAACAACAGAATTCACGTATAATCTAATTTCGGTTCCAGCTATACGGATCCGGTTAAACAAACCCATGAATCCGGATCTTGAAGATCCGAATTGTGTATGAGATCCGGAGAAATCCGGTTCCGGATACATAGTAGCTGGAGATCCGGAGAAAATCCGGATCTATACCGGATCTCGTTTTGAATCCTGAACCGTTTTACACCCCTATTATATATCCAAAACGAGTGTTTTGTAAAATTGGACAACTAAGGCCCAGAGAAATTTTGTTCTGGAGTAAAATGTCCCAAAAGTGATTAATTCCTATCAACATATCGATTTTGCCAAGTGTATTGTAATTTGGATCTGTAAGTGTGACACCTGGCGGAATTATTAGATCAGACGTGTCATAGGAAGACTTCCTGTGATGTTAGGTATTATATAACAAAAAAGACTAAGTTTGTATTTAGTAACCATTGTATAAAAAGTGATACGATAGTGTGCATTTAACTGTGTAAAAGTTCCTTGGATACCACAAATTTGTACATTTGTACAATGTTATTGTTGTTATTTCTAATTTATCACTGAAGTCTTTAGTGACAAACGAAGACATACTTCCTGAATCGAGTAGTGCCTTTACAAAATGAGTATTGCCATGTGCGTCTGGGACCTTTGCTAAAACTGTGGGGAGCAAACTTCCTCGATACGAAGAAGTGGCCCCTGAAAAAGATTCAGCTTGATTTGATGTACTGGTGTAACCTGATCGGGTTTATCCCTAACCACAAGAAGACTAGGTTATTGATCAATGTGCACCAAAGTGCGATGTCTAGCCTTACACTAACGTTGGAATGACAGTTAGTGTTAAAATGCCCTTTGTCTAAACAATTGAAACAAACCTGCCATTGCTTTATCTTAGTTCTGCGTTCATTTACTTCCAGTTGCTTAAATTTGTCACAACGGTATAGAGGATGTGATTTATGACATAGAAGACATGGTGTAGAAACAGGAAGAAAAGATTTGGATACCGGAGCTCGTTTGTTAAACGCCAATGTCGGTTTTTCAATTGATTGTTTGACGCGTTTTTGTTCGATCGTTTCTAATAAAGAAGCTTGTTTTTTAAAGAATTCCATGATTTTTATCAAGTTGCGGAATCTATTTTAGAATGAATTAAATAAGTTAAAAATGATTCCCATAAAAATTTTCTTCCCATCAAACCGTCAAGCGAACGCAAGTTTTTCTCGATACAATCAACCAATTGTCTGATTTTTAGAGATGATCCTTTTGCAATATTTTCCGCTTCAAACATTGATTTCATGTGATGATGAACCAATAACTTTCGTTTGTCATACCTGTCTTTTAATAAGTCCCAAGCTATGGATAAATTTTTAATAACACAGAGAAATCGGATTTTGCGTCGAAGCTGTTTTTAGCAGATCTTAACTAGCAATTGAATTGTCGGCTAAAAGAAAAAAACTATCATCTTTTTTCTTATTGGTAGAAGGCGTTTTCTCTAAATATGTTTTGGCGCAAATTGAATTTGTAATTTGTTGACCGCTAGAAAATCATTTTCTCTGCAAGTTATTAATGCTAATCTCTGTCTTCAATTCTAAATAATAATCCTTTATTTGTTTTTTGTGAACTTTTATAATTTGATGATATAACAGTTGGTCAAAGTTAGAACATCTTTTCGATCGTATTATTTACCTATTGATGATGTGTCTTACGGGTTTCATAACAGGTGAAAACACCAGTGCCTTATAAAATGTAATCTAATATTTTATTTACCGTGAAGAGCAAACATCTTGAAGTCGCAGGTTGCTTCTTAAAGTAGTGTATCTTAGGTAGATGATATAGACAAGCGCCTGCTTTTATTTATTAAAATAGCGGTAGATTACTTCTTGAATGGATCCTACATCTTTATAACATTTGCTTGAAATATTATTTTGTTTTATTTTTATATGTGTATTTTTCGTCCATGTTTGTCCCGACCATTCAATTATAGTTTATAGCCAATCGCTAGGTTGCTTCCGTAACAAGGACCCTAGTACCCACTGATAGACCATCAGTTAACTAACTCTTCTTCTTTAATGTAATGATGTTGTTGCATACGTTTATATGTTTTGAGATTTAAACCTATTTATTTGTGTATTCGTTTAATTTGGGATGTCTTAACCTTCCGATTTTTATTGATATGTTCGATTGTAAATTGATAATTCTAAACTATGTAATGATCTTGCACTTACATTCAGTTAGAGAAAGGGTTTATTTTTCTGTTCTTGCTCTCCTACCGCGGGTTCCACGAAACAGTAAATTTCGGTTAACCTTTCACAAGTTATACTTGTCTAAAAACCACAATTTATTTTTGCTGTGTTTTACTTAACCTACTACAGCCTTCTCACATATCAAGAGTAAGCAGTGTATAACAAACTTAATAAAACGTAGGGGGTAACTTGTCGCGATCACAGCCACAGCGAGTTGTCGCTATTCTTTTGTTTCGTGGATTTTAATTTTCAAATACGAGTGGGTTACATCACACAGTCTATAAACAAATTGGACTGAATCCATTCGTAAGAGTGACATCGTCCAATAGATCTTCGTGGTGCAGCCTTCATAAGTATATCAGTCACTAAGTACTCTCATTCAGACAAACGCTTCTATTTGTTCATAGCTTCCTTGTTAAATCCAATGTCCCTGATAAGCTTTTGAGAGTTCATATATAAAGCACACAAAGAGGACCAATTTACAACCCTCGCCGTGTTTAGAAACAAACAATCTAATTATGCTATTCTATAAAATCAAGTAAAACCAAAATCACAGTTTTTAAACCAAAACAACTCTGTGAATGAGAAATCAGTTTAATATCAAAGGAAATACGTACCTCACAAACTGATACGTAGAGGTAATAGCGAAGGCTTCCACGGCCGGAATCTATACTAACATTAGAATGTCTTCCGGGTTTGGACCGTGTCATAGTTGCAACCGAAGCTGCCAACGTTTCGCCCACTTTCGTAAGGGGCTTCATCAGGGCGTGAGATAAATCGCAAAACTCAAACAAGCAATCGAAATCTAACTAAGAACTTCTCAAAAGTTAGGTTATCCACTTGTGAAACAAGCCATAACCTAAACTCTGAAAAGGTAAGAAAGAAAACGATAACCTGAAAAAGCAAACGAAAATCTAACAAAGAACCACTACCGAGTTAGGTAATCAACTTGTGAACCAAGCCAGATTCTAAACTCCGTAAAAGTGACTTAAGAATGTTAGATTTTCGTTTGCTTTTTCAGGTTATCGTTTTCTTTCTTACCTTTTCATAGTTTAGGTTATGGCTTGTTTTACAAGTGGATAACCTAACTTTTGAGAAGTTCTTAGTTAGATTTCGATTGCTTGTTTGAGTTTTGCGATTTATCTCACGCCCTGATGAAGCCCCTTACGAAAGTGGGCGAAACGTTGGCAGCTTCGGTTGCAACTATAACACGGTTCAAACTCGGAAGACATTCTAATGTTAGTATGATACGTAGAGGGCTCATATTACACATACAGTGCCCATATTACTCTCCTTTCCCTAAGCACATACATAAAAATGCTATTGATCTGACTAGATTTGACAATAAAAATACAAATGCATAGTAATCAATAGAGAATTTCAGTTTCTATTGTAGCAAGAAAAGCAAAAACTTTTTTAATGTGAAGAGTACGTTTGAGTGTACGTGGAATTAAAGGCATAGTCCACGAAAAATTTAACTCAAAAAATGTATGCTTTAAACTGAATTGAAAAGTAGATTGTATTTAGTAAAAATTAATTAATGAGACACACATTTAAGTCATTATTTTAAAAGCCTGTTAAAAGCAACCGCTTTGTTTTAATTATAACAAATTATATTAGTTTACAAATTCTGGAAACAATTTGACTTCCATTGTAGACATCAGTTTTTAATAGGCTCATTCGAATAGCTAACAAAAAACCTGCGGTTTTTAGCAACAAAAATAACTTCTTATCTCTCACAGTAACAGAGATATACACGTTTAAACGCTAATTAATAACAATCATAATTTAAATTGTATATGAATTGTAAAAAAGATTAAAAAAACCATAAATTCATACAAGGCCATGATGATTACCAATCTCGACAGCGCCTGGTTTGTAGGCAACCCAGCACTCGTTTTAAGTTTTTTTCTTTAATAAGATTGTTTTACCAGGTATATTTGTTTATTATTGTACAAATTTAATTTAAAACCGCTTTATAGCAATTGTACTTCCTACCTAATTTGAGTTAAATACTAATTTTTAATTTATGTAACAAACCCGTAATGTGTGTTGCATTTGATTTATAATAATTGTTATCTAATTCCGTAACAACTCATTTTAAAAACTTTTAAGGATTTAGGACATTTGGGTCAGATGCGTAAATAAAGCGGGAATTTTGGACAAAAATAACTTCCACTCCTATCTTGACCTCGCCCTTCCCCAACAACGGCGTCAGTGTGACTCTCATCATTGATCTCGTAAAGCATCCGACTATAATACGAACGCAATTTCATGAATCAGCTGATTGCGCTTACTTTAATAATTGCATACTCGGGTGTGTTATGAAAGTAGGTGTCGAGCACGTGCTAACGTGACATCGAGGTCAGTCACCTGTTGTTTCCTCTATAATCGTAAGTACGATTTAATAATTTTTAACTACGTTAATAACACGTGCATTACAGCAAGATGGAGACTAAAACTGAGATGATGTTGGACAACGAACGAGGGGCGCATGTAGCAACTGCGCCTCAAAGTCCTCCGCCACCGGTTGGTACGAGTCCGTATCACCCTGCGCCAGTCATCATCAATCAACCCCTACCAAATATTAATGTTAATCCAATGGCTGTGATTCCTTTAACACCATTGTATCCTCCAGGTCTCGAGTACCTTTCGATGATTGATCAACTTGTAATCAATCAAACGGTAGAAATGCTTGAAGTATTTAGCGGTTTCGAAACGGCTAATAAATACAAAGTTAAGAACAGCGTGGGGCAAATGGTTTTTCTTGCAGTAGAAGAATCCGAATGCTGCGCTAGGAACTGTTGCGGCAACTTACGTAAATTCGAGATGCGAATTGTGGATACAACTAGTCGCCAAGTCATACACTTAAAAAGACCTTTCGCCTGCCAGTCGTGTTGCTTTCCTTGTTGCTTGCAGAAGATGGAAGTGTGCGCACCACCTGGCGTCGTCGTAGGTTACGTTGAGCAAAACTGGAACCCGCTTTTTCCATCGTTTTCGATTAAAAACGCCAGCGATGACGTTGTCCTAACTATTAAAGGACCACTCTGCACGTCTAGTTGTTGCTGTTCCGATGTAAAATTCCGGGTCCGATCGGCGAATGGCAATGCCAAAGTAGGCAAAATATACAAACAATGGTCAGGCGTTGTTAAAGAAGTTCTCACTGACGCGGACAACTTTGTCGTAACGTTCCCAATGGATTTGGACGTGCGCATCAAGGCCGTACTACTAGCCGCGTGCTTCCTAATTGACATGATGTATTTCGAATCATCCGATAGCAAAAACTCGCTGCAACTGCAAAACGCAAATGGAGTTCCTACTGTAAAGCATCAATATAAAATGTGCTGTTGTTGTCCAGGCATCTCTTGTGGCTCGGCCAGCGCACAAAGTCGGTGCTTGTGTTGCTTTTGAATCTCTTATTGTACTTAAAACTCACTTATGGATCTGAGCACAAAAGACTCGTTTTTTTATATTCTTTCTATTTCTATATTAAACGCATATCTGAATGTTATAACAGCTTTTCTTTACTCGTTCGAACCAGCGCTACCTAAGTTGAATGCACCACGTGCAGATGGCGTTCCACCAATTTTACTAAATATAAAAATGAAACTCTTGATGCTAAAAAACACAACTAAGTTTCGATTTTTAAGACAACTAAATAACGTTTTTTTTTTAAAATAGTGTACACTAAGCTAAGTAAAAATTTAATTTTCACTAACTGTTCAAAGCAGAACTAATATAACTTTTTTCATTTTCTGCTTAGGTAGTTTATTTGCTTTCTTTTCATGTCATGTTTTTCTTTCACCTACTCTCCATATCACTGTCTATTATTCAAACAGCTTTTGAAACCTTCACTACTTCAATTGATTTTTTCGCCACTTCCTTGTATGTAATCATTTTTTATAACTATTTTGTTTCAAGTTTTTAAGTTAACAGATATTAGAAAACTAAAAACAATATGGGACACATTCGTGCCTGATTTTAAAAAATAGTGGTGCCTATAGTGCTCTCAAACAAAATCGCAACGAAAAGTTAAAAAGTATTAGAGCCAAATCGATCTTTGATCAATAAAAACATATGCCCTTAAAATTTTACTCGCTTTCACGAGCATAGCATGAAAACTACTTTGCGAATTTTCAGAAAACAATGACTTTTAAACAATATCTCAAACAACAAAATCCTGCTTTGTCCCACGCAATTTCTTGTCCTTAACCTTTAATCCTAATTAATTAAAGTCTTTAATGAATCCTAATGTTAACAAATTTAATACTCGAACTACTCAATTACCAAAAATTTAAAAACCTCGAAAAACGGTAAAGGCGCCGAACTAGGTCGAGGTCTTTATTCAAGAAGCAAATACATACAACGGTACCCCCCCTTACGGTGCCCAAAAGCATAACTACTACATGACATCATAGTAGATGAAGGCTACGTTATTGACCAGCAGAGGTTTCAAAACTTTTTAAAACACATCGTGTAAATGTTGACATTATGCCACATTGGCATATACTTTATAACAAAATTTGAAGTTAGGTATCGGAAAAACCAGACACGCGATGTGGTATAAGTCTCCAAACTTTAAGTTACGCACTTTACAAAATTTTAAGAAACCCAACATTTTGAATCAACTGTTTTATTACTAGTTCTGGGAGTAAGCAGACCAGTGTTCGCCAATTTATTTATTGTTAAGTGTTGCATTAGTGGGTGCCGTAATTCTATATAATTTTGCCCAGTTTTTGGGAGGAAAACAGTAAGTACCTTTTTTTGTCCCTTACAGTCACCTAATTTTAAAAGTGTTTTGGGCACTTACGAACTTAATAAAATAATTGGTGCTTATTTATAGCATATGATGTAATTGTGATTTACAATAGTGTTTTTTTGAACAATCAAAAGGGGCACTTATGATGTAATTTTTTTTCTTTTAAAAATGCTACTGTTAGAAAAATCATGTAGACGATTGTTATTATGTTTATTAAATTTTTTTAACCGGCTACCACATGGAAAACAGACATTTTCGTTTAGTTTAGTGACTCAATTCAACGTAAATCTCACTATACTGACATCTTCCAAAAATGTATGCAAATTTGCTATAATCCAGTATTATGTTAAACTTTTTGTTTATTTCAAACGTTTATTAAAAGCTGTTACATCTAGAATCCAGAAAAATATAAGAGTTTTCGAAACTACTGTCACATAATATAACGTTACCAATGTTTTGCCTGCTTTCGTATGAGGCTCAGTCAGAGAGCATTTAAAAATAGAACCACTGGTTACGATGGTTCAAAACGATTGTCACCATTAAAATTATTTTTTATCCCTTGCCATTTAATTTCACTTTTAATATTGCCCTTTCATTCATTCATTTATTTCAATGCCGTTTTTATAAAAACCTACCCATGGTAACATACTGTGCTATAAAACAATAAAATCATTCTTTTTCCAGATGACAGAAGAAAAAACTATTACTGTTACACTAGAAAGTGGAGGACCGGGTTCGAACCCAGTAACAACACAACCATCATTAATCCAAGGTCATATGGGATATGGCCCAGCGCAAGGAGGTTATGGAATACAAGTGGGTGTAAATGCACCTCAGCCAGGTGGGTATGGTGTTCAGCCAGGTGCAAATGCTCCACAACACCCGGGCTACGCAATTCAACCAGGAATAAATCCAACACAACCTGGATATGGTGTTCGACCTGGGTTAAATCCACCTCCACAACCGGGAGTAAATCCACCATCACCGTCTAGTTTTGGTCCACCGAGTCCCAATTCACCTCCACAATCGGGTTACGGAGTCCAACCGGGTATAAATCCACCACCACAGTCTGGGTTTGGTGGTCCACCAGGTGCAAACTTACCTCCACAGTCTGGTTACGGTATTCAACCAGGAGTAAATCCGCCTCCACAACCTGGTTATGGCAATTACGGTCAGCATCAGCCACCTGGCAACTTTCCTCCACCTCCCGGAGGCAACTACAACACAAACGGTGCTCACGTACCAGGTGGGCCATCAAACGACAACTGGATGATGCGACCACAAAACATACAGAATTGCCCACCTGGATTAGAGTACCTAACAACAATGGACACCTTAATCGTTAATCAAGTCTTCAACTTAGCTGAAGCGCTTGCTGACCGCGAACCTGAAAACGAGTTTGTTGTCACAAACACCCTCGGACAAAAAGTTTATTATGCAAAAGAGGAATCGGATGACTGCTCGCGAAAGTTTTGTGGTTCCAGACGCGCGTTTCGCATGAAGGTTTTTGATAATTTCGGAAATCAAGTTATGGATCTTAGTAGGCCAATTGCGTGTCAAGCGTGTTGTTTTCCTTGTTGTCTGCAAAAAATGGAAATTAGTGCACCTCCCGGTACCGTCGTAGGCCTAATCCACCAAGAATGGGCGTTTTTACATCCCACGTTTGCCATTAAAGGCCCAACGGGCGATACCATCTTGCGCATACAAGGGCCTTGGTGCACAATGAACTGTTACGCTGACGTTGAGTTTAAAGTTCTTACGTCGGATGGCGCAAATGAAGTTGGAAAAATCTCGAAACGATGGTCTGGATACGCCAACGAAAACTCGGCTAAAATGGATGTTTTTGGCATTTCGTTTCCAATGGATTTAGACGTACGAATGAAGGCGGTAATGCTAGGCGCTTGTTTCCTAATTGACATGATGTATTTCGAACAAAGCGTTACCAACCCTAATAAGACAAACGCCCGAGCACAGAACAACGCACCCCAGCACCAAGAGCTTAAACCATTATAAGTGTTAACATTTTTTATTTAATATAAACCAGTTTGTAACTCATTAAAAATAAATCTATGACCTATTCGCATATTTTATCGCTCTAGTTTGTATGGAAATCCAAAAGGAAATTTAAAAAAATGCGATTTACAAGACCACGTGTTATATATTTACACGCATCCTCTTCCGATCGAAGCAATCGGCGAAAACAAACTCAATATCACTTATGAAAAAAGTCGACATTCGATTGGTATAAACTAGTCTAGATTCTCGACTGTTTTCCAACGCACGCTTGATACCAAATCGGTAACAAATCGCAACGGTGTTTACAGGTGAGTTCAGTCAGATGAATCAATTTGCATTTAAATGACTTAAATCGGTGTTATTTTAAAAATCGAACTTACGTTCAACACTAAGGACTTTGTACGAACTGGATAAAATAACTTTGATAAACGCATTAATCACTTCCTATTTATACTTTACTAATAATATTAAGCAAAAGTATTTATAAAACAGACCGCTTCCCTCCATCCCTCCCACCCTCTGACATCATTCGAACAAAAATATTTAAATTCTTTTTATTCGTAATTAAACAACGTAATCTTTTTGAATCATTAATATTCGGTAAACAATATGAAATGATTTGTGTCGCTGTTAACGAGTAATTTCGACAAGGTTTTTGGTAAGTTCATTTTTTTATAGTTAGGGTATCGGTCCGATATGGACCGATTAGTGAAAGTGTTCTATTTCTGGAATTTTGCCAATTTGACCTTCGCTTGCTTTTGTTTTTGTTTAAACAAATTTAATTGGTGTTAGAAATGAAGATGGCGGCATTACCAGAATCATAATCAATTTTGTTATCAGTATTACGTTAAATCTTATAATGAACGGTTTAATTACTTACAACAAAGTGAAGATGTTATAGTTAACTGACTAAGTAGTGTAAAGTAGCCGTTTGCATTAAGATTCAAGAAAGAGAAAGTGTTCGGTTTCAGACATAATAACAGCTGTAGTTAACTGCTTTTTGAAAGTCGTGATCTTCACAGACGATCTTTAATTCAGTGTGTACACTTTCTTTTATAGTTGCTATGTAAGATCTAAAGCCTTAACGCCCAACTTTGATATTTCAATTTTTCTCATTGTAAATGAAGATAAATTATTAAGTTTCTTGAACTTAAAAATCATCAACTTACCACATAAGGTTTTTTTTTTATCTCAGATCCAAAACTCTAAAAATGCTGCCAACTAATCTTTATTTCTACTTGCTTTGGTCTTTAAAAAAAATAATTTCAAAATCGATTATTTTTACATGCGACCTCAAAAACTGGGTTTTTAAAGTTTCGTTTCTGACTCGGTCAATGTCTAATCTGTGCCAAACTAAAAAGCTTTGTGTTACAGATCAACATAATGGGAGCAACATATGACGAAAACGAGTCAAAAAACTCACCAATTGAAGAAATACCCCTACCGGTTGTAGTCTTTTCCTCGCAAGCACCTATAGTAACACAACCAACAAACCAAATATCACAAAACGAATGGATGTTAAAACCGGAACTGGTACCAAATTGTCCCCCAGGGTTAGAATACTTGACATTACTAGACGAAATTCACATCGCCCATCAGACTTCGCACAAATTCAAATACTGCGTCACAAACAAACAAAAAGAAAAAATCTATCAAATCCAATTAACATCCTTGGATAAGTACGTTCCAGGATTACAAAAATTTACCGCCAAAATCGTAGACAACTACGACAAAGAGATCATTTGCATCGACCACGAATATGGATGCAGTACGTGCTTTTGTTTTTGCTTCTTACAAAAAATCCACGCAGTATCTTTAATGACCACCAAAATCGGCTCTTTAGAACAAGAATGGAATATACTCTATCCAACATTTTCAATTAAAAACGACAACAACGACGTTGTGTTTCGGATCGAAGGACCTTGTTGCCAAATGGAATGTTGCTCAGACATCGACTTTAAAATAATCACACCAGATGGTAAAAAAGAAGTTGGTAGAATATCGAAAAAATTAGATTCAAGCACAGGTAACCTAGCGCAAAAGTCTAATTTCGGGGCGTCTTTTCCTTTAGACCTGGACGTAAACATCAAAGCGGTGATATTAAGTACTTGTATTTTAATCGATCTGATTTATTTAAAGACCGTGCCGCAATAGTGCTTACCTAATCACATGTAAAATATAAGTTTAAGGTATAGGGGAAAAGGACAAGATAAATTATAATTCTAAATCTGGCATTCGGGCAATTTAGCAACAATGCGCCACAATTATATCATAATGACAAACTTCCTTATTATTATTAAATTGAATCCTACATCTATGTACAGCCTACAAGTGCATTAAAGTTTCTTAAAACTGTCTTTAAAATTTTTAACGCAATTAGTTAGTGTCTGTGTTCAAGTGAATACATAAAAATGAACGCCCAAAGCAACCAAGGTAGTTACCATATGGGGTTTACTTTACCCAAAGAACCTGCATTTCCACCGCCCTTTCCAACTATAATTACTCAACCGCATGTGCAAAGTTCGTCTCCGTCGCAACCCGATCGCGAGGAACCGACCACCAACAACTGGATGAACAAGCCACAAACAATTCCGAATTGTCCGCCCGGTTTGGAGTACCTCACAACAATCGATCAATTAATCGTGCACCAAACCACCGACGTTCTTCAAGTCGCCGCTGGGTTTGAGACCGAAAATCAATATTACATCGCCAACAAAAAAGATCAAAAAGTTTATTACGCCCAAGAAAAGTCGGATGCATTCGCGAGAAATTGTTGCAAAGCGCGACGTTCGTTCGAAATGAAAGTGTTCGATAACTTTGGCAAAGAAGTTATTCACATGAATCGTCCATTTGCTTGTCAAGCATTTTGCTTCTTTTGCTGCTTGCAAAGCATGGAGGTTTTTTCGCCACCAGGCACTTTAGTTGGAACCATCGAACAGGAGTGGAGCCTATTCTCCCCGGCGTTTACAATCAAAAACGGCGAAGGCCAAGTAGTATTGCGCATTAAAGGACCTTGCGATTTGATGAATTGCTGTTCGGACGCAGACTTTAAAGTATTATCGGCCGACGGCAGCACCGACGTTGGTAAAATACTCAGGAAAACCGAGCTTGCGCAAATAGTTTCAAGCAAAGCAGACAACTTCGGCATACTTTTTCCGATGAATCTTGACGTACGCATGAAAGCAGTTTTGATCGGTGCCTGTTTTTTAATCGATATGATGTATTTTGAAACACCAGTATCAACTGGGGAAAATTTACCAAGTCAAACTCACTTGAGCCCTTTATGAAAAAAATCGTGCTACGTTATATATTTATTTTGAAATAGATTTACTAGTTTTGTATCGACATCAATAAAAAATGCTACTTATCAAACGTGTAACTTTTCATTAAAAAATTTTTTCAGATTATATTGTCGGTACAACATAGATAGAGCGACACTGTACCAATAAATGATTCAACCCCTTTTTTATTCTTCATAAAGACCAATAAAAGGTAAGGTCTTTACTACAAAATCTGATGGATTTTTAAGCTAAAGGCATTTAGTTTTAGTAGTTTGTAAATTAACATTCGTATAGTAGGCATGAGCAAACAGAAAAAAAGAGAGATAGCAGAAAAACCAGCAGCGCAATGTAGTTTTAGTTGCGTTTCTTAAAATGTTATTAATTAAACTATGAAAAATAAAAGCGTAATATTTGCTTAACCCAGTGGCGCACCCAGAAAACTTTTAGGAAGGGACAAAGTTAAACACCCTAGTGCAAAATTCGTAGCATTCGACGTTTATTTTATTGAAGATAATGTATATAATAATTCTTCGTAATTTTTTTGTCACTACAAACATTAAATATTAGCCTGAAATTGACCATAACAACTTTTGATTTAGTTTTTTGGGGAGGGAGAAGGCATAGTGCATTGCCCCCTTACCCCTGTAGGTCCGCTACAAGGTTAACCTATAAACAGTTCTGTTCTAGACTCTTTTTAGAGCATTCAATTATTGCAGAAGCCCTCAGCAAAAAGCTTATTTTTTAGCAGACTTAGCGCCAAGCCTGTTCTTTCACATCCCATATAAAGGCACAGCACAAAGACCCGGTTGCATAAAGCATTGTTAACTTTGACGATGTAGTTAACTACGTGGTCATGTCGTTATGCGTAGCCATTGGCACAAAATTAATTGTTAATAGCCTAACATAGTTAACTTGGTTTGTGCACCCTGGGTCTATCTATCTTCGGATCAACTATAACAAATGAACCATTTGAATCGGAGGATTTAAGCATGATCAACTAAGTAGACTGCACTACTTTACTTAAACCAACTTAAACTAAAGTATATGAACGATTAACGAAACTTAGTCAAATTAAGTGATTTTTGACTTAGAAATATTGATGAGCTTACCAGCTACTTTTTGGTCACCGGTGAATTGGCGACGCTTAGTTTTAGGTCACTGTTACTTTTATAAGCAACCGATATCATTTGTAACTCGAAAAATTTTGACATAACGCAAACAATGAAAAAGTTAATAATTTGACTAATAATCCTGCAGTCGCTACTGAATCAACGTAACTGGTTTTGTATTTTTATTAGTCACCGAACCGCAACAAAGTTACCGGTTACGATAGTTCGCCTATCACTACTTAGAATACCAAGACTTTCTTAGACTTTGACCTATAATTTCTCCTTGTGAACCCAAACAAAGGGAGTTGAATTTAGTATTTGCAAAGCAAACTGACATTGCTGCTTGCATCTTTAGAGAGTTATTTCACTGATCAGTCACGATTAGTGCTCAATCAAACTAATGTCTTTTGATTAATCGTCAGTGGGATTTTCTCCACATTATAATCACATATTAACAAATCCATCGCCTTCGTCCAAGCTGTAGAAAATTTTTCAAGTATCTTTGAAGTGGAATGGTAGGTCACGATCATAAATAGACGTTAGGTTCATTCGTATTTCCTTGTTTCTCGCGCGATAGCATCGAGTGAATTTTAGGTATTCTTTGCATTTTTTTCGATGAGAGTCCCAATGGTCGATGATACAACAGGCCTCGTTGTCTTTCCTTTTTGACAGAAAAATCAGTCGATTTTTTGAAGGACCACGAGATCAGTGACAGCATTTGGCTTTTTTAATTAATTCTTTGGCAGATAAGTTATCCTTCTCAAACTAAGATCTCTGGTGGAAACGGAAAATAGACAGTATAAAGCCCCTACACAAAACAGACACAATAGCGGTTCAAAATGATGAACATGAGAAGATAATACTGTTTTAGCCAAAGAATCATATCCAAGGAACAAAATCAATGACGTGCACTTCAATCGCTAGAACTCTGGTGACCGAAACCATTGTGCTAAAGAGCACGGACATAACAGTAGCAAAACGCGGAAAAGATCCTGTATGCTCCAATTGCACTACCTTTGTCGTATAAACACAGTTGACTCTTGGGTTTGCACTAGTAAATCTCCAAAGTTATCGTTCCGAGATTTTAGATACAACAAGTATCTACTCTAATCCTAGACACAAGAGGCATACTTGTTTCGTCCAGAGTACAAGCTATATTCTTCAACATCACTGCATCCTCATTTATGGGACATTTCAATAGTCATTGGATTACTTACTCCACTGTGGTATCCACGACAACTGTTAGAAACATCTCTCAAACAAATGTTTCAGAAAAATTGTACTTTTCTTGTAACTAATTTTTATTTTTGCTTGTTAGTTTAATCCACTATAGCCTAACTAAATATTAAAGATATATATATAAGGATCTTTAATACTTTACGGTATTAGCGATATACCACTGGTGTCAGTGCATGCGTAGGTGATATATGACGTAATCCATACTAGAAGGATTAGCGTTGTAAAGCTAACGCAACTTAGTGAATTATTTTTTAAGTGGCTAAGCAGTTTCTTTATCTGAAAGACTAAAACCTACATAGCATTTGTTCTATAACTAATCGCGTCTCCTTTGATTACTTTAAATCAGGGGTTTCCAACTTATGAGTGACCGAGGGCCGCCATTAGATTCATAGAGCAAATAGGGGGCCGCATCCGCAAAAGTATATATTTATATAGGTACTATTAAATAGGTGCTAATGAAAGCCGCGTGCCGCGTGTTGGAAATCCCTGCTTTAAATGAAACAATCTTTGTAATGTAATAGCGAAGACTTCCACGGCCGGAGTCTATACTAAGATAAGAACGTCTTCCGGGTTTGAACCGTGTCAATGTTGTAACCGAAGTTGCCAACGTTTTGCCCACTTTCGTAAGGAGCTTCATCAGGGCGTGAGAGAAATTGAAGAACTCAAACAAGCAACCGAAATCTAACTAAACACTTCTCAAAAGTTAGGTAATCGACTTGTGAACCAAGCCAGATTCTAAACTCAGAAAAGATAAGAAAGAAAACGATAAACTTGAAAAAGCAAACGAAAATCTAACAAAGAACCACTACTGAGTTAGGTAATCAACTTGTGAACTAAGCCAGATTCTAAACTCCATAGAAGTCACTTAAAAAGAAATCGTCTCCGTATATAAAGAAGTATCGTCACGGCTGGTTAAGCTCGACTCTGATTGGGTTACGGTTGAACGAGGGCGTGTTTTCGATGAAGGACTAATGACCGAGAACCAAAGAAGGGATAGCTCAAAACCATGATCACGATTGAAGTTATTGGGGTGTTTGATGATTTCTATGCTCTCTCGAAATTTCCTCTTAAAAAAGAATGGAGATTTGGCAATCACCGAAACGTTATCAGAATCTATCTTGTGACCTGTAGTGAAATGATGTTCAGCAACCGCACACTTTGAAATATGCCTTTTCCTTATACAACGATCATGTTCTGAAATGCGAGTAATGACGAAACGACCGGTCTCACCAATGTAGACTAAACCACATAAACAAAGAATTTGGTATACACCTTGAGATGAAAGTGTAGGAAATTTGTCTTTGGGAGAAGGAAGAATCTGAGAGATTTTACCTGTCGAGTTGAAAATAGGTTTGATACCATTCTTACGAAGAAGTTTCCCTATTTGATCTGTAACCTTGTGAATGTAGGGTAAAAAGACCAATTTTGGATTGGATTCGGGAGTAGAAATGTCGTTAGGTAATCGAGTACGTGGATGTAGACGAAGATTAATAACTCTATGAATATCTCGCTTCATATAACCATTGTTCACTAAAGTTCTAGTAAGATGACAGTGTTCCGAGTCTAGATTCTCAGGTTGACAAATAGAAATAAATCAAAGATTCAATAACAGAACGTTTCCGTGCAGGATGATGAGACGAAGCATGAAGGTATCTATCAGTATGGGTGGGTTTGCAATAAACAGAATGGCCCAGAAGTGCGTCGGGCTTACGAGTCACAAGAACGTCAAGAAATAGGAGAGAACCATTACTTTCGATTTCCATAGTGAATTTGATATCCAAGTGTTGATTGTTAAGATGATTAAGAAACTTAGACAATTGTTTGGCCTCATGGTCATCTCGAGTTTCTTAATCATCTTAACAATCAACTGATCTCTTGCTCTCACTAGAGCTTATTGCATCCTTATTTTTTTTTAAATATAAAAGCTTCAAAACTCTCAACAGAGCTGGCGTATATACCAGTCTGATGGAAATTTCTAGTCATTCCAGCGACTGATGGGATTATCGGCACTTTGGTTAACTTACAGTTGAATTAAGACTTAGTCATATTCTAAGCACAAACAAATAAGCTCATATCCTAAAATCTAGAAACTGGTCCACACCCGGACCAAAATTCAAAAAATAACAACACAAATAACTCAATTATATTTAGTCTTGTACAGCTACAGTAACTGAAAAAAAAATTATCGTCGACATCTCACTTATTTACAAACCTGTTCATCCTTAAAAGCCATACGTACCTGTCCTGTGCCTCTTATACAAACCTCTTTATTTAACATACAACAAATTTATTTCGAAAACAACGACACCAATTAAAAACGACTTGGCATTGCAGAATCTAACAAAATAAACAATTTTGTTAATAAAAATTTTTATATTTAAACACTCGTCTCAAATAACACATCATTTACGCTCAGAAAAAATCACCCATCTTAAATTTAATTGTTAAAATAGCATGCAAGAAATTTAGATTAGTAAACAAAAAAAACACACTTAGTCATAAACAAAAAAAAAACAAGACGAAAACATACAAAAGAATACCTGAAGACAGTCCTGTATATCCCAAAGAAATCCTAATCCTGAAAAAGTTCCTAAAGCTCCAGATATCCTGATTTTTTAGATCCAGGAGCAGATAATGATGACAATTCCTCCAATAACACGCATGCTTCATTAAAAATCCTATCCTACGACTAAGTACGAATTTCAAATCCAAGTCCCACGTGGTCGTTTTTTAACAAAAAAATAATTAAGAACTAAATCAAAATTTTGTCGACTCAATTTGTCGTTAACAACTCCTCATCCTCCTTAAATAGTTAGTGATCCTCCAAACATTCATTCCTATCCTCTTGCATCCAAAAAGCAACATGTTCAAGTGATTCTTTTATTTCACCCATCCCACGATGTACAAACAATTCAGGCAACAAAAAATACAATTAGTGTTACTATTATGATTAGAGTGATGCGCTCAAAGTTTTGAGCGCACCAGTCATACTACAAGTAAATTAACAAAAAAGTATTTAAATGGAAATGTTTTTTTAAAATATGCTAAATCTAGTAGGAGTGGTTGTTTGTGAATAGGTCAACAATTTTCCAGGACAACTTCGTTAATAGCTTAAGAAAAATTCGTTGGCCTTTCGTGACAATGACGACCACTCCGAAAAATTGCTACTTCTATTACAATAACTCCAAAATTATTTTTTTTTATGACTTACATTCAGCTACTTTTTTAGACATACAAATTTTGAAATCTTAAACTCCTAATGACTTCACTAATTAATCTAGTTTTTTGATGTTGCCAATGTGAAACGTACAAAAAGACATATAAAAACGAAAGTACAATTATCTACACGAACAATTTGTAACGTCCACATCGCACTATTTTAAAAATTGAAATACCTTTTAAAAAAAGGAATGTCGAATTTTACAAAAGTTTTTGTTTAAAAAAAATTAAGTGAGAAATAAACTTTGGTAACCAGAAATGTTCAAAAAACTATAAAATTGAAGATACATACATTTTTTCTTTGAAAAGGGCCAGTCCAATGTCTACTCTCGGCTCAATCAATGTATAGACAAGATTGGGTACCTTACGAACGGGAGCGACTACGAGAATAGCTGCGTTTAACTGGACTATACGTAGGCGAACCACGCCTACGTGGCGAATATGAACGGCTTCTGGAGTGACCACCCGAACGGCGGTCGCTACCACCACGATCTTCCTTCACACGGATGTAAGAAACTTCGCCCTTAAACAATTAACATCATAAGTAGTTGTTAGTAGCTGCTTTAAGCCATGGGTGCACGAAGGTTTTTGTGTAGACAAAACCTGGGATATATCAGCAGAATCTCTGAGGTTCGGGACGTTCTTGACCCATAACAAGTGGTGCGTTCTCATACTTTTATGGCAATAGCTGGTGTTATAGTACATATTTTGACAAAACCTAAATACACCAAACTGTGCGAGATAATTTTATTTTCCGTAAGCAACAACCATTCGTGGCAGTAGCACCACAACATGGTAACGCTTCTGACTAGATTCTATGTAAGACTGCCAATGCGAATTCTGAGGCAGTTTCAGACCACGCACTGTTCGACGACCCGCAAGTTCAACAAGACAAACACAGATCAAACTGGTTTCACCAAAGAAACAAAGCAAAGGTAGGCGCACACTAGCCGGAGTCGAAAAAAATATTGTTTCCATTAATTTGAATGGAAGCGATCACACTACCTAGAACCTCACGAATAATAGTGCTTCATTTAAATCAATAGAATAATTTCCTTCAGCTCGTGCGGTTCGTTTGGCTCCGGCTGCTGTGTACGTACCATAACTCGCCGTAAAGAGAGTACCTGCCGATAGTCCCAATCGATCAAACTAAAGTTAAGGATCCCTGTATACTTTTAGACTATAAATGAACAGATTTGTATATACCCAATAAAAATTGCCACTTAAATTCAAATCATTCGAATGATAGTTAAATGTCAACTAAAAATTTAATCGTTATTCCAATATTTCAATAAAAACAAATAATTCATTATTGAAATGACTATAAAATAACATAATCTTAGATTTAAATTCAATTTTGTGAAAGCACAAACAAGTATTTGATTAAAAAAATGTTCTCATTTAAAATCAGGAAAATTGGCTCAAACAGATGGCGTTTTCCGCGCCAACTATCGAAATTCAGTACGATTATAACCTTTATACATACAGATAGCAGTAGTCAATTGTTTAGTTATATAACATGTCTTTGGTTTAATTGGTAAGGTATAGCTGCGACAATAAGCCAAAAAGTAGAGCAACCACAACGTCAAATTTATTTTTTATGATTCTATTATAGAAATCTATAGCACCGATAGATATTTAAAAACATTCTTTAGCACATAAATAACAGTCAACCAAAATGAATACCGAAGTATTGTGTGGAATTTACATTTCCATGTAGAATTATATTAATTTTGAGGACAAAGACACAACACCATCATATGATGCGCCAAATTCGTAACTAACTTCACTTTCTGATTTAAACTTTTGATATTGTTGTGAAAAATACTTTTTAGCTGCCACAATTCATCTTCCTAAGCACCATTTCAAGATTTCTAAAAATGATCAAAGCACTATAAAGCAGGCACAATTCATTAACATTCGTAAGAACCAGTAAAAACCTTTCAAACATCAAGGCAAGTATTTAGGTGAAAAGCGTGCTGTACTTGCATGTGCCATGCTAAATGAAAAATATAAATAAATCAAACAGCAAACCTAATTGAAAAAAAGTACGTCAGTGTTCAAAGTGTCTTTTAACTTCTTCGTTACTTAGTCTCCAACTAACAACGAAATTATTTGTACACCATAAATCAAGTTAGGATGCAAGAACTAACCTCACAATATAAAGACAGAATCTTAATTTTGATTACATAAGCACAAAAATCAGCATACAAGCAACCACGACGACAAATAAATAAAAAAAAACAAACCAACCACAGACGATTGGTATCTTTAGAACAAACACCACAACAAACAATCAAAAAATAATTTACCTCGTGAGATCTAAACCTCGAATCGTCGAGTTTTTTAATGGCATATTTCATATCTTCGTATCGTAAAAATTCCACGACTCCCGAACCATCTTTAAACGAATCTGCAAAACATACATCACCTGCTTCGCGCATGTGATCCTTAAGATCCTGCCAGGAACCGGACGGGGGTAACCCTGTAACAACAATGTTGAAATCGTTACAATAAACGTATCAATAACAAACCTGTGACTAAAACTCTAAATTGGGATCGACGAGCTGGCGGTCCACGGTTGCGGCCACCACCACCTCCTCCGCCGCCACCACGACCCCTGAAGCTAGGACCGCCTCCCCTGGGAAACTCCACTCTTAGTCGGTACCCATCGTAATCATAACCATCCCGTGCATGCACTGCATCATCAGCATCCCTAAAATACAATCGTAACCAAATCAAAATTATTAAGTAGCTTTTACCTGGGGTCTTCAAATTCGACGAAGGCAAAAGGGGGTCCACGACGATTTTTCAAATCGACGAAAGTCACTTTGCCGAATTTATAAAACAAATCTTGTATATCTTTTGTTCGTATATCAGGGGGCAAATTCCCAACGTAAATTCGACAATCGTTCCTATTATGAGACATTTTTTTTATCGAAATTTTGGCGAAATTGTAAACAAAATTCTGATGATCAAAGCCGAATTTAACAATATGGCGTACTGACGCTTCCCATGGCGGGTGTTTTGAGAACTAATATTTATTTTGAGGGAAATTCAAATTTTTGATTTTGATTTCATATTTAACTACGGTTAAATTTGTTTAAAATATAACTCTTACACAATAGTGTAAATAAAATACAAAAAATAAAAAAATTTAACAGCACCAGTTAAACACCCGAGAAAAAAATGTTGATGAAAAAAACATGTCTATTGCTTTAATTATATATATTTTCTTCTTAGTAGTCTAAGTCAAAATAAAGAAAGATTTGGGTAAAGTCAGTAGTTAAGACTCTATATATTGTATCTCGCAGACCGGAATAATAAGATAAAAAGGTTGTAGGTAGTTGGTTGATTGGCACAGATCGCCTCGATTAAATTTGTTTTGAATTAACCATTTTAAAATATTTTTTGCAGATCGTAAATAAAATAGATTGAATCAAACAAACTTTACAAATCCCGCTTTAATTTTTATCAAATCTCAATTAAAAGAAGTTCTTAATACAAAATGATTGATTTTTTTTACTTTATTGTTTAAACGCAAGTGATAACGGTTTGATGAATTTTTATTTACGACCGAAGCATTTGCGGCGAAAGCCACATCCACCGTTGCAACAAACAACTGATAACTTCATAACCAAAACCCATCGTTAGTATAAAATCTCGACGGCATCACGTATAAATCAGCTCTTGCCGCTCGTTCTCAAGCCTGCAACAACTACGACGAAATGGCCAACAAGAAAAATTTACTCCTACTTCTCCAAAACCCTACGGAGCCGTGCTTCATGGCCAAAGGGGAGAAAAACTCAGTGTTTGATATTCCCAACGATTATTTGGTGAGAATTTTTAATGTTAGTTTCAATACACAAACGTATTTTGTTTTTAGGCGCCACGGTATCAATCAATCGGTACTCAACTGTTTAATCGCTTTGGCGAAGAAGCTGGTGAAAGAATTCCCGTTAAGAAAATTAGCTTACCTAATTTGGGCAACATTTTGGATTTACCTCGCCATGCCAATTTTTCGTTGTTTCTTCCAGCTCACCGAGAATACGCCAAAAAGTTAATTGACATTTTCATGGGAATGAGAAACGTCGATGAGCTTCAGTCGATGGCCGTATACTCTCGAGATCGTGTCAACCCGTACCTTTTCAACTATTGTTTAAGCGTTGCTCTTTTGCACCGACCCGACACGCAAGACTTGGATGTACCTACTTTTATGCAATCTTTTCCTGATAAGTTCCTTGATAGTAGAGCTTTAGCTCGCGCCCGAGAAGAAGCTAACATTGTTCCTACAGGATCAAGAGTAAGACAAAATCTTTATTCAGCATTACTTAACTTAGTGTTTTTTTATGCAGATGCCTATTGAAATTCCAATCGATTATACAGCGTCTAACCTTGAAGAAGAGCACCGTTTGGCTTATTTCCGTGAAGATCTTGGCATTAATCTTCATCATTGGCATTGGCACTTAGTATATCCGTTCAATGGTCCCCGTGAATTAGTTAACAAAAACAGACGTGGTGAACTGTTCTATTACATGCACCAACAGATCATGGCAAGGTAAGAATATATTTTCAAAGAAAACGCCGACTACAAAATGCTTTTCTAGGTATAATTCTGAAAGATTGTGCAACTCGCTGAAGCGTGTTACGCGCTTAACAGACTGGCGCTCACCAATTGTTGAAGCATATTTTCCTAAGTTAGACAGCATAGTAGCTAGTCGTTCTTATCCAGCTCGCGTTGCCAACCAAACACTTCGCGATTTAAACCGAGAACAAGACCAAGTTAAAGCCGACATTGGACAACTCGAACGGTGGAGAGATCGCATCATGGCTGCCATTCACTCAGGAGTTGTTCAAGATGTAATTGGTTCAACATAAAATTGCACAAAACGTTTAAACTGTTTTTGTAGGAAAGTGGCAACTCCATTTCGCTTACCGAGTTTGAAGGTATCGATATCCTTGGCAACATGATCGAATCAAGTATAATATCTCCAAATCGAGCGTTTTACGGAGACATTCACAATTACGGACATGTGTTTCTTTCATATATTCATGATCCCGATCACCGCCACTTAGAATCATTCGGTGTAATTGGAGACTCGACTACTGCTATGAGAGATCCAATTTTCTATCGTTGGCATGCATTTATTGACGACGTCTTCCAACAATTCAAAGCAACTCTACCTAGGTACAGCGTTAACCAACTAAACTACGATGGGGTTACAGTAACATCGTGCCAAGTCCAATCTCAAAACGCACCAGCCAACGTTTTAAGCACATTCTGGCAACAATCCGATGTAGACTTGTCGCGCGGTATGGATTTCCAACCGCGCGGCTCTGTTTTTGTGCGATTTACCCATTTACAACATCAACCATTTAATTACACAATCAATGTAAACAACGCCGGAGCTGCCCGTCAAGGCACTTGCAGAATCTTCATCGCACCAGCGGTCGATGAAAGAGGTAATCCATGGTTGTTCCAAGATCAAAGAACTCTCTTCATAGAATTGGACCGATTTGTCGTTAATTGTAAGTAACGTTTAATCTCTTTGAATCAAAATTTTAAAGTCTTGTTTAGTGCGTCCGGGACAAAATACGATTACTCGACGCTCCGATCAGTCCGCAGTGACGATACCTTTCGAAAGAACTTTCCGCAACTTGGAAGCCAATAGACCTCAAGGTGGCGATGCCCTAGAACAATTCAACTTCTGTGGATGCGGTTGGCCACAACACATGTTGATTTGCAAAGGTTCTGTCGAAGGAATGCAGTGCCAGTTATTCGTTATGATTTCTAATATTGCCGATGATCGGGTAAGTCTCAGATTTATACATGTTTTTAAGATTCTATAGCCGTTGTTAAGGTCAATCAAGACACCAACGTACCTTGTAACGATGCTTCAAGCTTCTGTGGTATCAAAGACAGATTGTATCCTGATCGTCGTTCGATGGGTTATCCATTCGATCGTATGCCACGAGATGGAGTGAGTACCTTACAACAGTTCCTTACGGCTAACATGAGAGTGACCAACGTCACTATTCAATTCACAAATCGCACCGTACGCCGACAATAACTCCTTCATGTTACCATTGACGACCAGGCAAGAAACAGGCTATTTCTTTAGATTGTATAAGTGTTAGTTATAGTTTTTGTAAGCACAATAGATTGTAATACCTAATTTAAATAAATAGTTATATGTTAATTGGTTAAATATAAGCAATAGCTTCAACACGTTTGTATGTAAAAAGGTTTAATTTTTTAACTTAGTCAAATGATTTTCTTATATTGTTTGACAAATCACAAAAACCACTTTAAAAAATGGGTTGAGTTTTTTCAAGAGAGAGTATGCAACATGCTAGAAACTTGCTGACTAATCGTCAACACGCTAAAATCTAAAAAACTAAAGTTTGGTCAAAGAAACAAGTCATCAATAATGTAAAGTTTTCAAATACCAATTCTGAATTCAAAGATAGGTTTAGAAACGGAAACATCGACCGTTTAGTTCAATCAATCAACTGAGTTGATGAGTCTTGTTTTTGAAACGTTATGAGCACTTCACAAAACGTAATTTTAACTTTTTAACATTAAAAAAATTTATGTATGCCGCGACGTTTATTTGTTAAGAACTTTCTTAGATTTTTTTGATACTATGCGTTTCTCTACTTCAAATTTTTACCACGTTTTCATATTTGCAAATGCTCTTTTTTGTAGCTGTTTCCCAAATTTTTCTTTTTTCTATTTCTCTATTGTCTATTCTTCTAAAATTTCTTCCTATCCGTGCATTAAAATGTTTTCCAGTTACAGCGCATGCCGTTTATTAGAATAATGTTATCAATCAGGTAATGTTATCACTTATCACAGCTTCTCAAGTTTATTTCTATACATGAACAATAAACTATTTTGCATGAAAACACCCTTGTTTTGAGTGAAAAGTTTTATCATTGCACCCTAAAAATAATTGTTTTGCATGTTTAGTTTTATTTTTGCAGTGTTAGTTATTTATTTAAGTATTTTGACTGACCTACGTAACATTACATCATTTAAACATGTATAAATAGGTTATCATCGAGAATTAACTTAGAAAGAATATACGTTCTTAGTCAAAAACTCTGTCCCTACCTGATTCTATTAAGCGGCGTGCACTGTATTACAATGGTGTCTTTAGTTTTTTTATTAGTGCTTTTTTTCTGGTTTTTAATATCTTTGATCTGCACTGTTTTATTTCTATTTTCTTTCTTTCTATGTGAATGTTTTCTTAAATTTTTTGTTTTGAATCTGATGATAAATTTTTAATTTTTTTTCTATTTATGTGTAATAATACCTTTTACTATTTTTTTTTACTTTTTTTCCGAATATGGTATTTTTCATACGTCTACAATTTTTTATTTACTTCTCTCCTTTCTTACTGCAACCAATTTTTCTGTTTTGTTTTATATGTATCTTCATCGTTTTATTTTTTGTTTTTCTAATTGATTTTCAATGACGTGGCTGTTTTCATGATTACGTCCAGTTTTTTTCTACTTAGTTCCGTAATAATTCTTTTTTTGTCTCTCTATTAAAAGTTATTCTTTATTAATGTTTAAGATATCCAATGACGCTTTTTAAGCTGATTCGTACCACTATCGGCCACCGTTGTTAAGTTTGCATTTTGCATATATATAATAATATATTGGTGTATTTTTGTATACCAAAAGACTCGGTATTTTTGACAGTTTTAATATGAATTACAGCATCTGGTGTATTTTAAATTTAGGCTTTTATTTGTTTACTTTATTTTGAAAATCGTTCTGTTTGTTTTTACTGTGTTATGTCATTTTTTTTTTAAAATATAATTGCTGACTGTTTTTGTTAGAAAGTTTAGGTGGTTATTCGCCTCTACGTGTGTCAATTTCGATATGCATTTATTTAATTTATCTTTGTTTTCTATTGCGTTTTTTAGTTTGTACGTCATATCTGGTTCTAGGTGGGAAAAACAAATTTTATAAATTCGGCTTTCGACTAAAACCCATACGATCATTTTTAAGAGCAGTTACAAATACAGTCAACAACAAAAAGGATAAAGAAATGCCAGAAAAATAGAAATTAATAATAACTAAAAAGTTTCTACTTAATCAGTGCATACCAATAAAAAAACAATTTAAAAAAAATTATGGAAACAGTAACAGAGACAGTGATCTGCAGTTAGACGATTATTCCTTGATATTGAAGATAAAATCGCTGATTGTGCAGTAGAAAGTAAACTAAAAATGAAAACTTTATAGTAGAAGATTTTGTTTTGGTGTAGTGCATAGAAGAGAAGCCCTTCGTTGTCAAAAATAGAACAAATGATTTGGTACTTATACATTTTTTGTAAAAGAACGTTTTCTTTTTATCTGAGATATAATGAAACTGCATCACTTCTAATGTTCAGCGGCAAGTTTGCATTATTTCTTTTTTTTTTGTTGTTTGTTTATTATTATGAGCGACTTTCGGCTTAGATCGCGTCGCAGTTAAACACTCATCTTTTTTAGGCTTGGTCGTAGTCTCGCTTAGAGAGCCAAAACAAGAAGTATAACTTGGTCTTTGCCGTATTGTAGTTCGTCAACTCAAACAAATTGATGTTTTGCAAGACATTGCAGCTTGCATCAATGTCACTGAAAGAAAAATTGTAAGTGACGATATGTTGTTTGTTTTTAACTTACTATTGGTTTAGCACACCAAAACTTACGACTTTTTTACCGAATTATACTGAGCTAGTCGCATGCACTTCAGTTACAAGAAAATTCTCGTACCAAGTTAGAGTTTAGTCTATTCAGAAGTCAATAATTGACAGTCTAAATAAATAAGTGGCAAACGCAGCTGTTTAACGAATGTGCCGGTCCTTACGGATCTACAAGAGTCCCGGGGATTATTCAGAGAGTTCGCGGAAAATTAAAAATAATTTGGGGGTGTCTGAACAACGTCAGGGGGTCCGCGCAAAGTTTAATGTAAAATAACAAAATTGTGACACATTGTTATTGAATTGATACGTTAGACACCCTGTCAGGGTCCCAATAATTTTCCACGTTAGATTTAAAAAATCATTACTGGAAGGTAGAATTAAAACCCAAGGATCGTGAAAAAACAGCTTTTACGATTGGAACTGGTTTGTGGTAGTTTACTGTGATGCTCTTCGGTCTGTGTAACGCTCCTGCAACGTTCGAGCGTTTGATGGAGACTATCTTGCGCGGACTGTTTTGGAAGACGTGCTTGGTTTGTCTAGACGACGTGATTGTGGTTGGAAAGTCGTTTAAAGAACACTTGAACAACTTGAAAAAAATGTTCCAGCGTCTACATGAGGCAAATCTTAAACTGAGCCCAAGGAAGTAAAGGCCCAGACAAACTCCGAGCAGTGCAAGCATGGCCAACACCAATCGACAAACATCAAGTCCAAAGACCGAAGAAAGAGCAGAATTTAGATGGAATGAAAACTGCAAAATTGCTTCCCACTAACTAAAACAGACCCTAGTCACTTTGCCGATTTGAAGTTATTTAAAAGATGAAAAATTTGTTTTGGATACCGACGCAAGCAATCTGGCCATAAGCGCGGTTCTTTCGCAGGTGCAAGATGGACAAGAAAAAGTCATTGCGTATTTTAGCAAGACTTTGTCCATGCCAGAAAATAATTATTGCGTGACTAAGAGGAAACTGTTAGCAGTCGTCAAGTCTATAGAACATTTCTACAAATATTTGTATGGACGAAAATTTTTACTGGGAACTGACCACGCCGCTTTAAAATGTCTGTTGGCAGTTTCGTAATCCGAAAGGACAAGTAACAAGATGGATCGAGAGACTGCAAGAGTGTGACTATGACACAGAACACCATGCCGGAAGCAGTCATCGGAACGCTGATGCCGTGTCCAGAAGACCATGTCCGGCGAAATGCAGCCATTGTTCGCGACTTGAAAAAAAAGTCAAATGCCTCCGGAGAACTGTTATAGTTGATGATGAGTGGGAACCTGAGCAATTGCGTCGCGAACAAGAAAACGATTCTAAAATAAGACTACTCTTGGACTGGAAATAAAACGGCCGACGACCAACCTGGAAAGAAGTGAGTGCTTTGTACAGAAACATCAAAGCGTACTGGGCGCAGCAGGACTCTTTGATAGTAGAAGACGATCTTAAACGATCTCTAGAGAGTGTCCACAGCACGGGAAACAGACTACAGTTGGTAGTGCCAAAGAGTCAGGTATCAGAAGTGTTGAAGCATTTCCACGATGGTATATCGGGAAGACACTTTGACATAAAGAAGACATTAGAGAAAGTTCAAAAAAGATTTGACTGCAAAGAGGACGTCAAGAAATGTTGCCGTAAGTGCACGGTCTGCGCATTAGAAAATGGTTCCGCGAGAAAGCGCAAAGCACCGATAAAGCAATACAACGTACGAAATCCTTTAGAAAGAGTAGCGATTGACATCGCAGGGTCGTTTCCAGAATCTGATTCGGAAAACAAATATATCCTGGTGGCAATGGATTATTTCACGAAGTGAACGAAGGCTTACGCCATACCCAATCAAAAAGCAGCTACAGTCGCAGATGTATTAGTGAAAAAGTTTTTCTGTTAGCTTGGAGTTCCGTTAGAATTACACTCCGACCAAGGCCGCAAGTTTAAGTCTGGACTGTTTCAAGAAGTTTGCGGACTGTTGGGAATTAAGAAAACTAGGACGACGCCTCTTCATCCTCAATCTGATGACATGGTTGAGCGGATGAATCGAACAATAAGAAAATACTTAGCCAGAGTAGTGTCCGAACACCAAAGAGACTGGGACCAGTACTTGCACCTTTTCCTAATGGCATACCAATCATCCGTTTACGAAAGCACAAGCTAAACACCATCCTGTGTCATGCTTGGTCGCGAAATACGACTGCCATGCAACTTCCAATTTAGACGAAGACCGGAAGAAGAAATTGCTGGAGAAGACTACGTCAGCAAGCTGAGCAAGAAGCTAGACGAAGTACATAAGGCAGTCCGTAAAAACACACAAATTGCCAGCGACTGAATGAAGACCAGATACGACGTCAAGACACAAAATGGTAAGTTTCAACTTGGCGACATGGTGTGGTTGTATAATTCCCTATGAATTCCGTTATTAAGTCATGCAGCGTATTAATGACGTTATACAGGGTGTTAATAAAAAAACTTTACACATTTTAGCAGGTGATAGTAGAGATGAAACCAAGAAAAAAATTCTAATATGCAGTTATGTTATGGCGAAGCTCATCGAAATTCGCGAGAAGCTAAACGAATTTATCAGCAGAGATATCCTTTGAGGCATATTTCATCTCATCCAAATTTTCACAAAGTCGACTGTAGGTTAAGAGAAACAGGTTGTTTTAAGCCGCCAAAATCAGACAGTAGCAGACTTTGTAGAGTACGTACGCCAAACACCGAAGTCATTATTTTGCAAGCTGTAGATAATGATCCTCATGTGAGTACCAGGCGAATAAGTAGAGCTGTCGACGTCAATCATGTATCTGTTTGGCAGACCCTTAAAGAACAATTACTTCATCCGTATCACTTACAAAAGGTTCATCATCTACGGAGAGAGACTTTTCCCAAGGGCTGGTACATGAATGTAACATAAATCTAAATTTTTTTGGAAACATTCTGTTTACAGGCGAAGCCTGTTTTACTCGTGATGGAGTTTTCAATTTTCACAATATGCACACGAATGGTCAGATGAAAATCCGCACGCAATTCATGTTAGAAATCATCAATTTGGATTTTTGATAAATGTTTGGGTAGGCATGGTGGGTGATTGTTTAATTGGACCATTTCGTTTGTCGAATCGGTTGAATGGTCAATCCTACCTAAACTTTTTACGTGATAATTTCAACGATCTACTGGAGGATGTGCCATTAGATGTTATTATGAACATGTATTTTATGCATGATGGAGCTCCAGCCCACTTTTCGCGTATAGTAAGAAACCATTTAAATAAACGGTTCGAAAACAGATGGATTGGCCGAGGAGGACCTGTCGCATGGCCACCAAGATCTCCTGATCTAACGTTTGGGGGTACTTAAAAGATCTTGTTTACGCCACTGAAGTGGACACAGAAGATGAACTTTGGCAGCGAATTGTAGACGCCTGCCAACAACTAAGGACTCTAGGTGTTTACCATCAAGCACGTGAGTCTTTTCGACGACGGCTGCAACTTTGTTTAAAAGAGCAAGGACGACAGTTTAAACATCTTCTGCGATAACTTTAGTGCGCTAAATGCGTTGTTTGTTGTAGTTTTTTTTGTAAAAGCTCTATCTCGAAAACCAATGAGTATTGAACCTAAGTGTATTAGAATTTTTTCTTGTTTTCATCTCTACTATCACCTGCTAAAGTGTGTAAAGTTGAAGGAATGGACTTAGATAAGTTTATGAGTTTATACTGAGGTTCTGGAAAAGCTAGATTCTGAGGAACAACAAGACCTGTTTCAAACACGAAAAGATTACGCCATTGCTCATTGCGTGAGCGAAGATCTTGGCATGTCCAGAGGGGTTGCAGTCGTATTTAAAAAGAAGTGTCGGCGGCTAGATGAAGATGGTATCAAGCCGTTACATGAAAATCTGTGACAAACATTGTTATATTATGATTAAGAATGGTTTATAAAGTATAAGTACGTATAATAATTACACAAACGTTACTGTCAACAACTTTATGCTATTCCTTCATTATGTCAAAACTAAAGGTCATTTTACACTATATGTAACTACACCTAACGCTTCCTATTAAACTTATGTAAATACACTCTATAACTAATGAATAACATAAATATGATTATTAAATCAAACAAGTAGGATAATTCAATTTTGTTTTTACGTAACATAATCTTTCAGGTATTGAGGCCGATTACGTTTTCTAGTAGTGCTTACTTGGTTAGCCATATCAGTAATATTTACATGACTACTACCATCGTAATCTGTCTCATTATTTTGGTTAGAAACGTGAAGTTCAGCAGTTTTAAGGATTTCATTTCTATTAGGATTGAGTGAATTATATTCATATAAGTCAATATAATCTTTATGGTCAAGATTGGATTTATTTAGGATATTTCTGTTCCTTCTGTATCTATTTCCACAAGTGTCTTTGACTATAAATGATCTGTTATTGACTTTCTCTTCTACCCTTCCTTTCCCCCAAGTGTTCCCTTTTTGCATAAGTATATTGAAACGTTCAAGAAATTACTTACAAACGCAAGAACCTTCTAGAAGGCTGTTATCTATCTTCTAGAAGTTATAGCGAAAAGTGAGGAACGCTCGAGAAAGATTCGCCGATGTCTATAAATACGTAAGAAAGAAATCGTAGGTCAGTTATTGTCGAAACGCGAATGCAGCTGTATTAAGAAGATAATCAAGTTGAAATAAATACGTATCGTTAGCACGCGTGGGTATATGATTATTAGTGTAAACAAGTGTGAAATCCGAGGACCTTATTTTATCTCGTGTTAGTTATCGTGTTATACAACGGTTATACATAAATTATAGTGTAAGTGTTTTTATTATTAGATTTTATTAGTTCGGTTAATTTTAAAAGTGTACATATTTCTATAATAAGTAAACATAGTTGTAATCGTTTAAATAAATTAGTTTTTAACAAATAAAGACGTAACAGTGGTGTCACGGTGTGAAGTCCGCCATTTTTATTAGCGTAAATACCATTAAGTAATTTAATATCGCTTCCGTGATAAGAACATTGAATTAACTGTTCGCGATACGCGTGTTTATTTATAAAGTTAATATAGTGTTTATTAAACTTTTTCTTTTAACAAGTGCGTGATCGCGATATTATTTAAATTCGTTTTCGTGGTTTAATATTAACAAGTGGATAGTTATTAAATTTTGTGTTATATAAAAACTGCATTTTAATAAGTAGTGTATTGAAACTTTATATTCGTGTTATATTTAAATTTATGCCGGTGACGCGTTTGCAAAAAGAAAAAATGGATGCAAAACTATTTGAATTTCTTGAATCGATAAAAAATGGTCAAGAATCGATGAATAGAAAAATGGAAGAAAATTCGCAGAAAATAGAGGAAAAGTTTTACGAAAATTCACAGAAAATTGAAGAAAAACTCTCCGAACATTCTCAGAAAATGGAAGAAAATTCTAGAAAAATGGAAGAAAAGTTGTTGGAAAATTCTAGAAGTTTAAAAGAAAAAATACGAACGAGCATAGAAAATCAAATTAAAATTGTTCAAGAGGAAACCCAAGCAGACATATGTTAAACTTAAAAGAAGAAATTTGCGATTCTGTGAATGACATAATAGAAGAGAAGTTAAATGAAAATTCAAGAACCATAGAAGACAAGATAGAGAAAAAATTGAGAGAAAGAATACAACTGCTTGAAGAAAGAATGGCGCAAATGAATTACCATGGCGAAGGAAGTGTCACGAGTGAAGATTTAATAATGGACCGCCGGGATGAAAGCACTCACAAGTTCAAAGTTGTACCTCCGAATTTTGATGGTAAAGTTCCATGGTCAACCTACTACAAGCAGTTTGAAGCCGCAACTACTGCTAATAGTTAGAGCAACAAGCAGAAAGCGACGTCTTTAATAGTGTCCTTACGTGGAGAAGCGCTGGGAATTTTACAAACTGTTCCGGACCATCTGCAAGAAAATTACGAACTCTTAATATCACGATTAGAAATGAGATATGGGGATGCTCATCTTCAACAAGTATACCAAGCTCAAATTAAAAGTCGGGTTCAGAAAGCTGCCGAAAGTCTTCAAGAGTTTGAGGCTGACATCGCTAGATTAACATGGCTTGCGTATCCTACAGCACCGGACACCTTCCTGGAGCAGTTAGCTATTCAAACTTTTGTAGATGGCCTCCGAGACAGCGAAACACAGCAGACCCTCCGGTTAGCTCGACCGAAGACGTTAGATGACGCATTAACCCATGCTCTGGAGTTCGAGGCGACGAAACAAGCGTCGCACCGAGGCAGCCATAAGCTCCGTTGTGCTGCAGAAGTATCCTCGCACACAGAAGAAAGCATTGAAGACATAGTGCGACGGGTATTTCGGGAACGAGAAGCTCGAGGAAGAGAACTGACGTGCTGGAACTGCGGAGAAGTGGGCCACGTACGACGCCGTTGTACTAAGCCCAAAAGAAGACCAGAAGAGCGTCCGGAAAACTAGAACGGGTCGACCGAATGGGGCGAAAGTCGACCTCAACGAGCCATGCCCCGGAGATTACCATCCAAATGGCATCGCCTAGGGAGCAATTGCATAGCATTTATCTCGATGGCAAGATCAATGGGAGAAGCGTCCAGTTACTGTTTGACACGGGAGCGACGAAGACCATCATTCGTCCTGACATGTTATTGGAAAACGAGAAGACATCACCAGTAACAGTACGACTTCGAACGGCGACGGGCGACGAAATACCTACTCATGGACAAGTCAAAGTAACCATTGGTTTGGGAAATGGAGTACTCGACCATCAAGTACTGGTAGCCGACATCACGGAAGAAGTTATCCTGGGAATGGACGTGATAAAGAAGTATGGGTTCCATTGCGATATGAAGAACGATGTCCTGAAGATCGACAATGAAGAAATTCTCTTTCATTCGTCAGAGAAGGCAGCCGTGCGAGTTGTATTGGGTGAAGACGTGACTCTACCTGCGAGGACTGAAAGTGTAGTGATGGCACGCCTGGATGGAAATCTCTGGGAAGGCTACATACGCGCGATTGAACCAATGGAAGGCGGTTTAGTTGAAAAGGGACTACTCGTTGCCAGAACCTTAGTACGAGTAAAGAAGACGATGCCAGTAAGGATCTTAAACATCAACTCAGATCCTGTAACGTTGAAAAAGAAGACCGTGGTAGGCCAATGCACGCCAGTATCACAAATTGTGAGATGCGTGAAGACGAACGAAGATACGCCGCCGAAGAAGTGTCCACAACATCTATTGGACATTCTTACCACCAAATGCCAAAACCTCAGCCAAGACCAGCTGGCTAAAGTTAAAGTGTTGATCCAAGAGTACCAAGATGTGTTCGCGCTGGAGAGTGGTTCCAAAGGAAGAACTAACGTGGTGAAACATAAAATTAATACCGGAGACGCTCGACCGATACGACAACATCCACGCAGACTTCCTTTGGCGAAAAGAGAAGAAGCCGAACAAATAATTACGGATATGGAGAGAGAAGGCGTGATTGAACCTTCAAGTAGTCCATGGGCATCCCCAGTGGTACTCGTGAAGAAGAAGGATGGATCAACGAGGTTTTGCGTAGACTACAGGCAGCTAAACGACGTGACCAAAAAGGACAGCTACCCTTTACCCAGAATTGACGATACGCTAGACACCCTGTCAGGATCCCAGTGGTTTTCTACGTTAGATTTAAAGAGTGGATACTGGCAGGTAGAATTAGAACCCAAAGATCGTGAGAAAACAGCTTTTACGATCGGAACTGGTTTGTGGCAGTTCACTGTAATGCCCTTCGGCCTGTGTAACGCTCCTGCAACGTTCGAGCGTTTGATGGAGACCATCTTGCGCGGATTGTCTTGGAAGACGTGTTTGGTTTACCTGGACGACGTGATCGTGGTTGGAAGGTCGTTTGAAGAGCACTTGAACAACTTGAAGGAAGTGTTCCAGAGATTACGTGGGGCTAACCTCAAACTGAGCCCAAAGAAGTGCCACGTATTTAAGTAGGAAGTCCAATACCTTGGCCACGTCGTATCTAGAGATGGAGTAAGGGCTGACCCAGACAAAATCCGAGCAGTGCAAGCATGGCCAAGACCGATCGACAAACATCAGGTCCGAAGTTTCCTTGGGTTGTGCACTTATTATAGAAGATTTGTCCCCGGATTTGCCAATATTGCCAAACCATTGACAAAACTAACCGAAGAAAAAGCAGAATTTAGATGGTATGAAGACTGCGAAAATTCTTTTAATCAACTAAAACAGGCCCTAGTCACTTCGCCGATTTTGAGTTATCCACGAGAAGATGGAAAGTTTGTTTTGGATACCGACGCAAGCAATATGGCCATAGGCGCGGTCCTTTCGCAGGTTCAAGATGGACAAGAAAAGGTTATCGCGTACTTTAGCAAGGTTTTGTCTAGGCCAGAAAGGAATTATTGCGTGACTAGGAGGGAGCTGTTAGCAGTCGTTAAGTCCATCGAACATTTCTACAAGTATTTGTATGGACGAAAATTCTTACTGAGAACAGACCACGCCGCTTTAAAATGGCTACTGCAGTTCCGTAACCCAGAAGGACAAGTAGCAAGATGGATCGAGAGACTGCAAGAGTATGACTACGACACGGAACACCGTGCCGGAAGCAGTCATCGGAACGCTGATGCCTTGTCCAGAAGACCATGTCCGGCGGACTGCAGCTATTGTTCGTGACTGGAAGAAAAAGTCGAATGCCTCCGGAGAACTGCTATGGTTGATGATGAGTGGGAACCTGAGCAGTTACGTCGCGAACAAGAAGACGATCCTGAAATAAGACTACTCCTCGACTGGAAAGAAAGCGGCCGACGACCAACCTGGGAAGAAGTGAGTGCTTTGGGCAAAAATATCAAAGCGTACTGGGCGCAGTGGGACTCCTTGATAGTAGAAGACGGTCTTCTTAAGCGATCCCTAGAAAGTGCCGAGGGCACGAGAAATAAACTACAGCTGGTAGTGCCGAAGAGCAGGGTGACCGAAGTGTTAAAGCATCTCCACGATGGGACATCAGGAGGACACTTTGGCATTAAGAAGACGTTGGGTAAAGTGCGAGAACGATTCTACTGGATGAACTGCAAAGAGGACGTCATGAAATGGTGCCGTAAATGCACAGTCTGCGCATCAGGAAATGGTCCAGCAAGAAAGCGCAAAGCACCCATGAAACAATACAACGTAGGAAGCCCTTTGGAAAGAGTTGCGATTGACATCGCAGGGCCGTTCCCAGAATCCGATTCGGGAAATAAATACATCCTGGTGGCAATGGATTATTTCACGAAATGGACGGAGGCTTACGCCATACCCAACCAGGAAGCAGCTACAGTCGCAGACGTATTGGTAAAAGAATTTTTCTGCCGGTTTGGAGTTCCGTTGGAATTACACTCTGATCAAGGCCGCAATTTTGAGTCTGGGCTGTTTCAAGAAGTTTGTCGACTGTTAGGAATTAAGAAGACTAGGACAACGCCTCTCCATCCTCAATCTGACGGCATGGTTGAACGAATGAATCGAACAATGGGCAAGTACTTAGCCAAGGTTGTGTCCGAACACCAAAGAGACTGGGATCAGTACTTGCACCTTTTCTTAATGGCATACCGATCATCCGTTCACGAAAGCACAGGCCAAACACCATCCTGTGTCATGCTCGGTCGTGAGATAAGATTACCATGCGATCTTCAATTTGGGCGAAGACCGGAAGAAGAAGTTGCTGGAGAAGATTACGTCAGCAAGCTGGCCAAGAGGTTAGACGAAGTACATGAAGAGGTCCGTAAAAATACACAAATTGCCAGCGACAGGATGAAAACAAGATATGACGTCAATGCGCAAAATGGTGGGTTTCAACCTGGCGATATGGTCTGGTTGTATAACCCTCAAAGGAGACGTGGTTTGTCGCCGAAGCTGCAAAGGCAATGGGAGGGCCCCTATGAAGTCGTGCAGCGTATTAACGACGTTATATACCGCATACGAAAACCGCCCAGAGGCAAGCCAAAAGTGGTCCACGTCGATCGTCTAGCCCCGTTTGCTGGCGATAACCACAATCCGCAAGTTCAGGTCCGAACCAGAGTAATAAGTAGCAGAACCAGGAATCCAATCGAAGAACTGGAGTTCGAAAAGTTTATGAACTTATACGGAGGTTCTGGAAAAGCTAGGTTCGGAGTTACCACCGAGAAACAACAAGACCTGTTCCAGACACAAAAAGATTACGCCATCGCACATTGCGTGAGCGAGGACCTTGACATGTCCAAAGGGATTGCAGTCGTGTTTAAAAAGAAGTTTGGACAGCTAGATGAATTACGAAGACAGCAACCGGCAGTCGGAAAAGTTTTAGGACTACGTGGTGGCGGACGCTTCGTTTTCTATCTGGTCACCAAGAAATACTCACGTGTCAAGCCGTTATACAAAGATCTGTGGCGAACATTATGGAGTCTCAAGAGACAAATGGAGTTCCATCATGTTAAGAAATTGGCAGTACCCAAGCTTGGTTGTGGCTTAGACCAACTGAATTGGAAGACAGTTCGAAACATGTTGGAGGTCGTCTTCCGAGAAACAGGCATTCAAGTGTTGGTCTGTAGTTACCAACCGAGGAGAGTATTGGGTCAGGAAAAGTCCATTGACTGTTACTTTTATGGTCAAGGAAGTTGCCGAAATGGAGGAAGCTGCCGCTATCGCCACGATCCCTTTTACCGGTGTGGCATCCAGTCTCCTGTTCTGGGACAGAACAGTCCTAAGAAGGGGGCAGTGAAACGTTCAAGAAATTACTTACAAACGCAAGAACCTTCTAGAAGGCTGTTATCTATCTTCTAGAAGTTATAGCGAAAAGTGAGGAACGCTCGAGAAAGATTCGCCGATGTCTATAAATACGTAAGAAAGAAATCGTAGGTCAGTTATTGTCGAAACGCGAATGCAGCTGTATTAAGAAGATAATCAAGTTGAAATAAATACGTATCGTTAGCACGCGTGTGTATATGATTATTAGTGTAAACAAGTGTGAAATCCGAGGACCTTATCTTATCTCGTGTTAGTTATCGTGTTATACAACGGTTATACATAAATTATAGTGTAAGTGTTTTTATTATTAGATTTTATTAGTTCGGTTAATTTTAAAAGTGTACATATTTCTATAATAAGTAAACGTAGTTGTAATCGTTTAAATAAATTAGTTTTTAACAAATAAAGACGTAACAATATTTTCAATTATTTTTAATTGTGGTAAGTCTTTACCTGATCTATCGCAGTAACTTTTTTGTTCTATTTGTCTTTTCTGTAGTTTTAATTGCAATTCTTTGGGATTTATAAGAATAAGTTCAAGAGCTTTTTCTGACACTAGAATTCTTGTTTTCAAAATTTTATGTAAAAATATTTGAGCGGGAGAATACTCTAGTTGTGCAATTGGGGTGATATGATATTCCATAATACATAGAGCTAGGTCATCATTAGAGGTTGATTTTTTTAAACATTTCTTTTATAATGCCAACATATCTCTGCAAGTCGATTGAATTGATGGTGGTGGGGACTACTAAAATTTAACTCAAAATTCTACTCATTAGCGAAATCTTTTAATTGTTGTGAATTATATGGAACATTGTCTGCGAATAGTTTGTCTGGGATACTAAATTGTGCAAATTTTTCTTTACAAAATTTAATTACATCATTAGTTGTTTTGGTTTTTGTCTCAGTTAATAAAAATAAATATAATAAAATATAATTTCTTTTGTCAAATTCAAAGAAATCTGAATATATGTACTGCCAAACCCTAATTGGTAATTCGTGACACATTAGAGTTTCTTTTTGATTAGATTTACAATTTAATAAGCATGTCTCACAATTATTAATAAGTTTCTCTACATCTTTAGATAAATTAGGCCAATAGAATATTTGCCTAGCACGTTGCTTTGATTTTTCTATTCCGAAATGTGGTTCATGAGTTAGTTTTAGCATAGATTGTCTTAGAGAATTTGGTACAATAATTTTTGAATTCAGAAATAACAATTCGTTAGATAAATATATACTGTCTTTTAGTTTGTAATAAAGTTTTAGTTCTGTGTTGGGCCAAGAGATTATAGAAAAGGTTTTCATTTCTAAATGTATTTTGTCATTATTGATTTTTTTTTTAAATAGTAACTTTTTCTCATGCATCGGAATGTTGTTATATAAAGAATGGACTGTATATTCCAATTCTAGGTCATCATCAACATGATCTTTAAGAAATGAACGTGATAAAATATCCGCAACAAGCACGTCTTTTCCTGGTAGGTATAGTTTATAGTAATTTTGTATTTTAACAATCGTAAAAGCATTCTTTGTAGTCTAGCCGTATCTTTGTCAATATTTTTATCAAATATGGGCATCAAAGGTTTGTGATCAGTTTGTACTGTTACTTCAAATCCATTAACGAAATAATGGAATTTTTGAAAAGCAAAAGTGATTGCCGCTAACTCTTTTTCAATCTGTGCCCTTTTTTCCTGTTTTGGTCAAGCACCTTTAGGCAAACGCAAGTGGACAGCAATATACAATAACCTAAACCTTCTGAAGAAGCATCACATTGAATAACTATTGGTAGTTTAGGATCAAACATTTTAAGAATAGGCGACTTGGATATTAATGTTTTAAGTATATTAAGTTCTTGTTCATGTTCAGAATGCTAAGAAAATTCAACATTCTTTTTTGTTAATTCTCTCATTTTAGTGGTTAATTGTAAAAGATTAGAAATAAATTTTGCAAAGAATTTAACCAAACCCAGAATTCTCAAGACATCAGTTTTGTTTTTGGGTGATTCAATAGCTGAAATAGCTTTAATGTTTTCTAGATCAGGTCTTATACCCTCTTTCGAAATTATTTGTCCTATAAATACAACTTGGCTTAATTTAAACTGTAATTTTTTAAAATTGAATTTAACATTATATTTCAATCCTCTATCCAAAACCATTTTAAGTGCAACATTATGACTGGTTTCATCTACTCCAGATACAATTATATCATCGAAGTATATTTCAACACCTGGTATATCTCCAAAAATTGAAAGATCTCGGGGGGCACTACATATACCGAATGGTACACGATTAAAGCGATATCTGCCAAAAGGCCAATTAAAAGTGCACAAATCTGCACTCTCATCATCTAAAACAAGCTGCCAAAACCCCTCCTTCATGTGGATTACTGTAAATACACTCTTACCTGTAAGATTACTAATAATGTCATTTAATGTAGAAATAGGAAAATGCTCTCTTTGAATAAACTGGTTTAGTGGTCTAGGGTCAGGGACCTGGACCGAAACGTAATAACGGTTCCGGTACGGTTCTGGTTTAACTTAAAATTTTTTTAACGGTTACGGTTCCGGTTTAGGTTTCTATAGACACAAACGGTCCGGTTCTTGTTTTTTTTTTCGGTACTTTTCGGTTTTTTTCGGTTCTAGTAATTCAACTACATATTTAAATAAATAACAAAAATAATTTATACAACTCAACAGAAGCGTACAGAAGTTAGAGAAAGATTAATAAGTGTCATGCATGGCCATTCTTTACTAAACATTAAGTGATAAATAAATTATAGACATTTATATAAACGTGTTCTACCTACTCATCATATGTATTGTAAACCCAAAATTCATTCGTTCAAAAGGTCACTTTTATCTTATGACCAGTCATCAGTTTATGTTATCGTCATTTTGTCAATTATGTTTTGACTATAGGTATGACGGGAAATTCTCATTCCACGTTTGTTTCTGTTAAACTACAAATTCAAGGGAATTTTTTTTAAGATTTGGTCTAAAGTGGCCGATTTTCGAGATATTTGCACTTACAGTTTTTAGACCGGTTCTGACTACTTAAATAAGTGAAGATTGACTGTTGACTTGAACTATGCGGTAAATTCTAAGAGCTCTGTTGTATTTTAAAATGTATTTTGTTGATTTCTTTTAAATTCTCAATCATCCACAAAATAAATCGTTAATAAAATAATTACAATAAATAAATAATCATCAATCTTCATTTCTACGTTTTGACACTGACCCAACTTAACAAAATGCACTTTTTTGTACTCGATTACAATTATCTTGTTGCAACCAAAACAAGACCTTAACTAATACAAAAAAATGTGCAATGTAAGAAGTATAAATACCAAATTCAGTGTTCAGAGTGTTACTCATAATCAATGATTATTCCTACCTACGAAGGTCGTGGGCGAGAAAGACCACCTCGTGTACTAGCAGCTAAAGAGCAAGCAAAACAATAAATATTTTCAATAATATCAAAACTGAAATAGTTGTTTTTCTGTAATGTATATACAGGTATTGCAAATTATAGAAGATCGTCCCCGCAGTAGCACTAGAGAATTAACTCGCAAAATTAACGTATTCCATAGTACACCACACCACACCACACCATATTCTGAAAAGTTATTCTCTGTACCTTTATACCCTTATAATAATTAACATACGTTAGTTTTGAATCGCGACGTGGATTTTGTGAGTGGTTGCAATAACAAACAGCTTTTGACCTAACTTCAGTGCCAACATATCATTTTTAGATAAGTAGCTGTAATTTGACGCGTCTAAAAAATCCAAATCTATTATTTGTTCTTACTGGAGTCATATTAAAAAGATACCAGCTATTTTTCTCGCAGCAAAGAAATTATTAATATACAGTGCACGTCGCTTATTGGAATTATGGATAATGTTATCAATCGGGTAATGTTATCACTTTATTAAAGAACAGGCCGAACGTATGCTACTACATAGATAAAACACCGCTTATAGTAATCATAATATCAATGATCATAATGGAGTTTTCAATTTTCTTCTCAGGTTTGTTTCTATGCATAAACTTTTTTGCTGAATTTTCACAATACGATTGTATATATATAGTGCAAGCTTAATTTTTCCAGTCTTGTTTATTTATTTAAGTGTTTTGCATTGACTGACCTACGTTACGTTACATCATTTAAACATCTGTAACCATTCTTAGAATAACAACTTAAATTAACTACGTCTTATCTGCCAACGTCATTTTGTATTTATTTATGGTGTTAGCAAATTTCTGAGAAGAATTGTGTAGTTCTTAGAACAGTGAATTAAACATCAGAACGGTATTTGGTTTTCTTTTTATTACTGTTGTTTTGATTTTTTAAACGTACTGTATTTTCTAATTAAACATTACATATTCACTGCTCTTCCAAAGTTTTTGTGTATTACGCTTAATAATTATGTTTACAACTTTGAAAATAAAACCGAAAAGAACCGAAAACACCGAAAAATAAATAAAGGTTCCGGTTCGGTTCGGTAATTTTAACTTGGACAAATTTCGGTTCCGGTTCCGGTTTCGGTCCAATTAAAAATACCGGTTTCGGTCCGGTTTTCGGTTTTATATCGGTCCGGTCCAGGTCCCTGTCTAGGGTCTATGCAAATTCTTAAACTTTTGTCTGGTTTTTCTACAATTATTAGATTATTTACCCAGCTAGTAGGATAGTCTACTTTTTGAATAATATTTTTAGTTTCAGGATTGTTTAATGCTTCATGTAATTCGTCATGCAAAGAAAAGGGTACTTTTCTTTGAGCTTGAATTACTGGTTTAGCATCACTATTTAATTTACTTGAACAAACACCGAGAATTTTGCCAATTCCCTCGAAAACATTCTTATATTCATGATAAACTTGATCTTTTGATTTGGAACAAATTCCTAAATAATTAATTCTTTGTATTAATTTAAATTCTAAGCACTCATTAAATCCCAATAAAGGTTCAGTTTTAAAATCAACTACAATTAACTTAACATTTCTTTTTACATCGTTAAAACAGCATGTTAAATTAACTTCACCTAAAGGTTTAAATCAAAGAATAACACTCCCAGCACGTACATAGAGAAATTCTAATGTTTTTAAAATATACAAAAAAAAATAAAAACGAAAATCTAAAGCAACCACATTGGCAGAGTACATAGTGGAGACAACTCAAATTGCAATAAAAGAATTTTTTTATAGAGCAATCAATATTTAAAAAAAAAACATAAAAATATTAGGTTGGGTACTTTACATAAAAACCATTTTTTCTTTTCGAATGCATATATTTATCGACTAACTCTAATATGTACTAATGTGTTTTATTTATTTTTTTTTTCACTAATCGAATGTTGTTATACAAATACAATAATAACTAAGCGACGTAATTTGTTTTATTTGCTTGGGTCGCTTTTGTACAAAATCTAATGCGTCAATGTTTATTTCAAATTTTACCTTTACTGTATACATTAATTAATAAGTAAACAAATTGAATATTATCAATACAATATAAAAATATACGTGGTCAAATTTTATATGAGTTTGAAACATTAGTAATGTATCTACGATTGTTGTAAAAATGTTTAAAATGTTGATAATAAACGTAATTTATCTAACGTCGGTTGTGGCTCTTGTAATAGATGAAAATGAACAAATTGAAAACGTAAAAACTTGCGTGCGACAAACCATCAAACATATTTTTAATGAAGATGGTACTTTGTTGTTTATGTTTGATAATTCAAACTACACAATTTTACCCGTGAACGTTACGAATCCAATTATAGTTGCGCATTTGAACAAATATAGTACAATTCTTCAAATGGACGTTGGACATTATCAAAATTTTGTAATTCATTCGGAAAATTACGACACCACATTTTCAACGATAATCGAACTCACAACTAGCGAATTTTGGGAAAAAAATAAAAGACCGTTGCGAAAAGTTCTGCTTATTTCGTCGATCCCAGACGCAGATGACTTATCGAATGTGTTCAAGGTATTGTGGGAAATGCAAATTGTTAATCTGGTTGTATTAACATACGATTTAAATGCAATAAAATTAGTTGTTGGCAATCCTCAAGCAATGCCAAACCAATGTGGAACATACGCAAAATTGTTAACTACGTACAATTGCAATGACACCAAACTAATCAAGTTTCCAAAAACTTTAAGAAAACACGACAATTGTAATCTAACGGTAAGATATTCGTTCCCTACACAGAAAATGACAAATTTAAACAAAGGGTCAGATGCAAGTATGTATGTTGTTAAAACAGTTAGCGAATATTTAAATATGACTTTACTATGGAAGCTTTCAAAAAATTTTTCGCCTGATATGTTTACAGTAGAAGAAGGTCTTTATAGTTTATATTACATAAACTATTCGTGTACTAATGTATATTATATCGACAATTACGTTTGGGTTGTTCCTGCACCAAAAAAAATTTTACCAATGGAATCTTTAAAACTTATTTTTAAACATACTGTGTGGATTTTAATATTTTTGGTTTTTATTGTTACTTCGCTCATTTGGTGGTTAATTGAAAAATGGAAATATCCATGTAATCGACAAGATCTAGGGCTATGTTTTCTACAAATATATTCAATGACCATTTTAGGTTCAGCCTACAAAATTCGAATATATTCAGCTTTCCAGTTTTTATTTTTTTCGTACGTTTTTTATTCACTTCACATCCAAGTATTGTTTACTGGTAAATTAGTTACACTGTTATCAAAGCCACAATATGAGAAACAAATTCAAACTTTAGAAGAATTAGCCGAGACTGATAATTCAATAATTTGTATAGACCGATACCTTAAACATCACGATTTTACCAAAACTACTGGCGTTTACAATAAAATCAATAAAAAATTAATCAGGTACAATATGTATGAGATTATAAGTTTAATGCAGAGTGAAAAATCTGCAATAAATTATAGCATTTTGATAAATCAAGATTGGATGGAACAGAACATGAAGAGTTACAATAGAAGATATTACTACTTTGTCGACAACTCTTTAACCGGAACTTTTAAGCAAGTGTTTTACACTTTAACTTTGTCATTTTTCAGATTTACAATCAATGAAATAATCGACAGACTTTTTGAGTCAGGTCTGTTAGACCATAACAACAATAATTTCGACTTGTTTAATGCAAATCATACACTTTCAATTGACATAAAGAAAAAATTGAGCATCGAAGATCTTTATCCGGTCTTTGTATTTTGGAGCATTGGAATCTCTGTTGCTTTTTTTGCCTTTATAGGAGAACTCTTAGTAAGTAAATGTTTAAAACTGAAAAACTAAAAATTTTAGTTTTAAATACAGAAAAAAATTAATTTAAATATGTATTCGTAGTTTTAATATTTCTACTAAGCACCTAAAATTTAAACATAATCAATATTTATCTTAATCTTATAACAAATGTAGCAAAGATTTTATGTATCTGAGCTTTTACACAATAAATGTTTACGGATATTATATACTTATCTATCTATTACCATTGTTTAATGCTATCAAAGATCAAATAACTAAAGCGCGTATGTATAAGGTATGTTTTCTAAATAACAAAATAAAAGTTTATAAACACGAGTCTATTATAGCCGAAATCTATACTAAAATAAGAAAATCTTTGAAGATCCAACGGTGTCGTATCGTAATCAACGTTGCCAACGTTTTATTAGTGTGGTAAAAAGCTTCATCAAGGCGATAAAAAAATATTTATTTTTAATCTAAAATTCATAGAAGTAACTATAAAAGCATAGTAGTCCTTAAAATGGAGAACAGTGCAAATACAACTCATCAAGCAAAACTAACTCAAAAGGCTACCTTCTTTTATAAAGTAGAACCTAAAACAACCGCTTTGACTCTTGTCCCCAGTTTGACACAAAAAGCAAAGAGCAATACGCCAAACAATACATCAACAATTCATATTGAAACTTCGACAACGTTCACGAACTTATTGTCAACTTCCAGAATGTTTACCGAAGGATGTAAAAAATTCTCGAGATAGATAACAAAAATATATAAAAACGGTTCAAAAGAATCATAGGTTAGTTTTTCGAAGTTGAAAGTATTAAGAAGACTGTTTAAATAAATAAGTGATTAACGCGTATGTTAAGATAAACATAACGGCGTTCAAGTGTATAAGTTAGTATCGGTTTTAGATAAAGTTAGAAGTTATCCGCAGAAATTATTTTTTAAGTGTATGTCAGGCCGGCGCCTAGCACTTTTGGCGCCTTTGTGCAAATTTAAAATAACGCCCCAAATTTGAATTACTTTTATATGTGAGTACAGATACGAGTTAAGTTATGTATTATTATCCACTATTGAAAAAGAATTTTAAAAAGAGTTTTAATAAATTTATTTTAGTACAAGCCATACAAGTTTTTTTTCATTGAGGTAGGTATATAACATAATTATAAACTTATAGAAAACAGAAATATATTCTAACAGTATTACAACACAAAATTTTTGTATTTTAGTTTCAAATGTAATATATGATACAAAAGCACAAGAAATAAAAAAAAATTTAAAACATTAAAAATACTCGTTTATACATCACAGGATGAAACTGATCGACAAATAAAAATATGTACGGCGCGGGACTGGTGTATTTATTATTATATAAATTAGTATTAGTGTTTTTCTTAAATAGTTAAATTTAATTAACGTGTAGTTATAAACGTGTAAATATTTCGTTAAATTAGTTTTAAAATTCGTTACGATATTTAGTATAGAAATGAAACGACGATACCGAATGGTCGTTAAAAAGAAAACGGATAAACGAAGACCAAAACAGCGGCACTATCAATGGTTAACAAAAACTCTTTGACAAAATCCTGGTGCTGATAAAAAATTACATTAAGCGACAAATTACTTGACAGCCAGGAATAATAAAATAACTAAACTTAAAATTAACGAGACGACTTCCAGACTCAGACATCTAATAAGCCAGTTGTCGACAACACTTTGAAAAGCCTGGCTAATCAAAACGCATTTGGATGTATTACGTGGAAAATAAATAAGATCCTAATCACTTTTTTGCTCGCAATTTTTTCCAAAATGAGTATTGTGAATCAATGATTGTGACCAGTTTTGTAGGGGCAATAGTCTTCTTGGCTCCCGCGGTTCTTATGCGCCTGAGATCCAAAACGCTATTACCAACGCCAGAGCTAACCTACTGGTAGCCTCCGCAACAACTGAAAGTGGCAACCAACATAAAAGCGTTTGCACAAAATGTGCGACAGAAATAGATGCCGAAGCGAACCAAGTTGAGAAAGTAAACGCTATGCTGAACATAGCGATTAACTTTGAAGATATCTGGGTGAGTTAAAAAAAAACTTGGCTGGGGAAGCCATACCGAAAGGCTCAAGCAAAACTAACGAACAGCAAACCAAATGGTAGTAACACGATTGCATTCTGAAGGAAGTCATGTACTCCTATATGAGAACGGGTGAAAAAGTCAGAAAAAATACCCCCAACTACAAGACTCAGCGCAAATAAGGAAGCTGAAAGAGGGCAAACTGCTTTTGCTTAAGAACTTTCAATCGTAGAAGAAGAAGAGAGAAAAGCAGTAATCTCTAAAACGTAGCAGAGTCGTTCTAGAATACATTGTCAAAACCAAAACTTGTTTCAATGTGAATAATGCCAAAACCATAGAAATTTCAAAAATTGGCTAAATTTTGTACATGCGGTAAATACGTCAAAAAAAATTGTCTAAGCATGAAACTACTCCAGCTCTCAAAAAATGACAGCAATAAAAAATTAAAAAAAGGAAAACTACTGCTGGTAACGGACAAATGCTGATAAGACCAACACTATCAGGAGAATCTTTGAGTTCGAGATAGACCAGGTGAAAACACACAAATCCTTTCTTGTTGCAGTAGTGTAGTGTATTAAAAGTACCGGGGGCGTGGGGAGAGCCACGACATTGTAGATATGGCCGCGGAGGAGGGACTATACACAGATTGTAGTAGCGTTCGTATATTGTGTTTGTTTATATATAATAAAATTTAACGATAGTCTGTGACTGTATTAATAAACGTATTAATTAGTGAAGGTTTATTAATGAAAGTACACATCGGCTAACCTCGACATAACAAATTGGCGACGAGGATGGGATGGTGTTGCGAATTTTTTGGACGATATCATAATAACGGGCAAAACTAGAGAAGATCACGAAAAAAATATAAGAGAAGTTTTCAAGAGATTGGAAGATGCAGGACTTAAATTAAAAAAAGAAAAGTGCGTTTTTTTTCAAGATGAAGTAAGCTATTTGGGATATACCATCTCGAAAGAGGGATTAAAAAAAAATTCAGATAAGCAAAGGGCAATTATTGATGCACCCAGACCAGAAAATGTTACCCAAGTTAAGAGTTTTATTGGTATGGTGACATATTATGGAAAATTTGTTCCAAAATTGTCGATAATAATGAAGCCAATTTTTGAATTATTAAAAAAAAATAACAAGTACATATGGACTGATGCTTGTGGTAAGGCATTCGAAGAAATAAAACGAATAATAGGATCGGATGAAATACTGGTTCATTTTGACCCAAAAATCCCAATAATTCTGCAAACGGACGCATGTCAAGATGGAATAGCAGGAGCATTACTGCACAAATTTCCAAATGGACAACTGAAACCCATTGCTTTCATATCAAGAACGCTAATGCCGGCAGAAAAGAATTATTCGACACTGGACAAGGAAGCGTTAGCTATATACTGGTCAGTAAGGAGATTCTATCACTACTTAATGGGGCAAGAGTTCACGATACAAACGGATCATAAACCGTTGACATCAATCTTCGGAGAAAATAAAGGCATTCCGCAAATGGCAGCGACACGATTACAACGGTGGGCATTATTTCTGTCAGGTTTTGCATATAAAACGGAATATATAAACGGGAAGAACAATCAAGTTGCAGATATGCTTAGCAGACACCCAATTAAGGTTAAATATATTTCAGACGATTATAACGCAAAATCGACGTATATCAACTTAATAATTTCGGACAAAATACCGGTTAATTTCAAAAGTATCGCTACCGAAACAAGGAAAGATTTTCTATTAAGCAAAGTAGTAGAATATATCATGACAGGATGGCCTGAAAGGATAGAGAGAGAAGAGCTCTTACCATTTTTCAGAAGACGATTTGAATTATATAATGAGCAAGGATGTATTATGTGGGGATACAGAGTGGTGATTCCGAGGAAATTTCAAGATCAATTATTAGAAGAATTGCATTCAAGTCATATGGGGTGGTAAAAATGAAATCCATCGCAAGATCGTATTTCTTTTGGCCCAAAATAGATAAATGCATAGAAGAAATGTGTAACGCATGTACTCCATGTCAAACAATTTCAAATAACCCAAGTAAATCCATAACAATCCCTTGGAATAAACCAGAAGGACCATGGCAGAGAATACACATAGATTTTTTAGGACCTATAAATAAATCACATTATCTGATTATTTTGGACGCTTATTCTAAGTATCCAGAAATATTCAGAATGAACAACATAACAGCGGAAGAAACAACTCAAAAATTAAGGGAATCATTCGCGAGATGGGGCATTCCAAAACTGTTGTTTCAGACAATGGACCACAGTTAGTATCAAGAGATTTTAATAACTTTTATTAAAAACGGAATCAAACACATTACAAGTGCACCATATCACCCTGCCAGCAACGGAGCGGCAGAAAATGCGGTGAAAAGTTTCAAAAAATGTTTAAAAGCATCATTATTAGACAAGAGAAATAAAGACATATCTCCAGATATAATAGTTTGTAGATATTTAATCAACTATCGTAATTCGGTACATTGTACAACAAACGAAACACCTTCATTCATGATGATGGGTAGGAAAGTGAGAACTCTATTTGATTTATTGAAACCACACAAGAATGAAAAACTTGAGGTAAAAGGAAGAACTCAAACACTTAAAGAGGGGGAAAAGGTATTAATTAAAGACTACAGAAACAAGAATAATCCAATATTCATTGAAGGCATAGTTAAAGAAGCACAGGGAACAAAAAACTACATATGTGAAACAAAGGAAGGACACTTATGGAGAAGACATATAGATCAAATAAAAAAACTTAACATTCAAGCTTCAACAGAGAAAATGGAAGATAAGGAAGTTAGAAGATTCATTCCCAAGACTCCGAGCATTGCCATAACGACGATACCTATCTCACCTAATCCTATTGACAACACTAATTCTGAATCGATACCCGAAATTGCAAATCAAACTGTAATTGTAAATACTTCTAATAAGTCTAATAACACTGTAACTCAAACTAGATCAGGCAGGAAAGTCTCAAAACCGGTAATCCTCAAAAATTACTATACAAATATCTAAAATTAAGTTTTGTATTATGTATTGTTTATTGTATTGTATTCTATTTTAAATTGTAACTTAAAGGGGAGGAAATGTAGTGTATTAAAAGTACCGGGGGCGTGGGGAGAGCCACGACATTGTAGATATGGCCGCGGAGGAGGGACTATACACAGATTGTAGTAGCGTTCGTATATTGTGTTTGTTTATATATAATAAAATTTAACGATAGTCTGTGACTGTATTAATAAACGTATTAATTAGTGAAGGTTTATTAATGAAAGTACACATCGGCTAACCTCGACATAACAAGTAGGCTCTACAGACAGAATTTAATAAAGCGGGCAAATTAAGACCCACGACAAAAGAAATGCTGCGGGTTAAGGTCGTTAGAATCGACGTAACACCTTGCCGCATAATAAAGAGGAGATCTAAAGGTGCTAGAGCGCTGGCCACGGCAATAGAAATTATGACGAGATTGACTGCAGAAGATGTTGTTTTAACTGCTACAAAAAAACGCAGAAGGGCTAAATGCAAAGAGATGAAGAAGTGTCCATTATGCAATTCGGCAAGACATAGCATGTGAACCAAGTCCTGTCCTAAGTCAAATAAACAACACAGGAAGAAAGAAAAAACTGCTACCGCAATAGCCACCCTAGACGAAGAGAAGGGATTACGTACAACTAACAATGAATAGAGCATAAATCAGTAATATACAATTCAAATCAACTTGGGAAGGCAAAAAGCCAGCGCACGACCAGCTGTACATTACTGCGCGCGAACTAACTGTCGATGTTACACTGTTGAGCGAACCAAATGTAGACAAAGCGAAAGCAGCAGCTTGGAAACTGAACTACTAATGTAGTGGGATAGAAAATCATGGACAAAGCATCTTTGAGCGATCATAGATACATTCAGTTCCGCTTACAAGAGAGACTAACGATAGCCAGTTGCATTTAATCCCAAATAAGCGGCAGTACTACCTCGGTCAACCGCAACAGTCAACTATAGTGAAAGGCTTACAAACTAAGCAAAAAAATTTGATTGAGACTTTTGGTCGAGTAACACACGATTTAAAAAAAAAGAGTGAGAAAAAACGGAAGTACTTGCACTAGTATATATTAGTAGAGTGAGAAACTGGTCAAGTGCCAGCGAACGAAGCGTACTGCGACCACAGAAAACAAAAGGCAAACTGCAAGATTCACACCAGCCACACAGCAGTACAGATGAAAGGAAAGTGAATTTAGAAAGCCAATCCTGACGACGAAATATCAAACTTGGATGAAGCTATAGAGAGTAAACCATAAGGCAAAGAGTACCCAACAGCAACAAAGAAGCTAAAGATTGGTTGACTTAAGCCCACGATCAAATTGGAAACCATAAAGAAAGTGGAGAGAAGTCTATTTCCATGCAAGCCGGAAATTGTTGGTTTTCAAGTATATTCCCCTGCCACTTCCATTCAGCGTAAACAAGGCGACGAGAAATAAAAAGAAAGCGTCCGACCTGATTACATACATCCGAAAGCAATTGCGGTGATCGCCAGACAATATTCCGATAAGTTGGCACTCTTGGTAAACGCGCTCTTACTTACTTCGCGGTGAAGTAAAAAAAAACAACTTAGTGCTACTAGACTAATAAAAATTATCTTTAGCAACCCAGGGTTCTACAGACCGATGTGCTTGCTGAACATCACAGCAAACTGTATGAACCCTTTACACTTGCCAGACTACCAGCCAACATCGCCGAACTAAGTGGCCTGTCCGACAAACTTTAGAAGAGGTTGATAGACAATGGATGCCATAGAATCGGTCGACCGATGAACTACAGAAGCTATAAAAAGCACTTAGAGAATTAGACAACTGTGCGTCATGGTAATGCTAGACGTCCAAAACGCATTCAATTTGTAGGCATGACCAGTCATTATAAACGCGCTTGTGACTAAAGAAACCGAAAGCTACATAGTAAACCTCATAAGTAGTTACCTTAAAGGCAGAAAAGTTGTTCTCTGAAGTGCAAAAAGCACTGAGGAAATCCAGATGACGTGCGGAATACCTCAGGGCTCGAAACTGGGGCCGATTCTGTGGGGCTCATGTAATGACTCTTGCAGATGACCTTGCTTTACTAACCAGTCCTAACAAAAAAAGGAGCTCGTGGTAAAGACGAACCGTGCTCTACTCACGCTAGACAACTAATTAAAATCCAAAGAGATAGAGTTGGCTCTCAGAAAAACGAAAACCATTATCTCCTCTAGCAGAAGAAAAATGACTGCTGCCGAGTTCAAGCTACGAGAATATTTTGTTGCACCCGGTAAAAATTTGAAACATCTCGCGGTCCACATGGACAAATACATTGATTATGGTCATCACGTAAAAATGACCGCAGTCAAACCCACGAAGACGGCCTCGGCTATAGAACGGTTTATGCCCAACACGCTTAAGAGCTAGAGCTACTGATTGATTAACTTACTGCTTATTCTTTGATATAATTTTCGTCATTCGAATGTGAAGTCCTTTCTCTTGGCAAAAAACTGCACAGATCTACGGTACGGTCTCTATAGAAACCGCCTCTGTTGTTTGCATTTTTCTACCGCATGATTTGTTTTTGTAGAAACCGTCGAAAGTAAAAAGAAACGATATAAACGTCTGCGAAGAAAGAGTAGGTGCCGAACTCGGAAAAAGTGGTTACCAATAGTGACAAGTCTAAACTATCAACAGGGTTGAGCACTATTTAAGTGCATACGAATGATTAACGGCTTTCAGCAACAATATGTTTTAGTTATATTTAGCTGGAGTTAATCCAACTCGAAAGAAGAATCGCCGTTCTGGTGTTCTGATGCGACGACTTTCGACGATGAAAAAGCAGGAGCCGTGTTTATATTGCTCAAGTACAAATAAGAAATTGCTGTTAAAAACGGTTTTTATAACTTCGGCAAATAGTGAGAAAGCTGACTCGCTACTCAAGGGATCAGCATAATTCACTCATCAATGATGACGATTACTAATGTTCGTTTTTATAAATGGTGGCTTTTCGATAGTTTTGTACTATTAAAATGCGAAGGAAGATACCTATTAAACTTGAGCGTTTTATGGTACCAATCGACATGAAACTTTATCGTACGATACAAGAAAGTCTAAAGTGGTCAATTGTTTAGGCAGAGAATGTCAAGTCAACTGTTTTCTGACTCAAACGAGCGCTAGGCTAAAAATGAAGATGCAGCAAAGGCAGAACGGGTTAGTTGGTTTGTTCCGAAATTGACGATGGCGATTGAAACTGTAAACTTATTGACATTTGGGGACTGCTGCGTCACATAGTTGCATCTGCAAACATCACCGACTAGCGTAGCATAGGTTTTGTGAATAATTTATTTATAACCGTGCTCAAAGCACTGGCAACTCTCAAAACACTAACCGGAATTTTGCATACCATTCGAAACTACCTGACATTAAAGTTTTGCTAGACTAAAGTGCACTATGTGACCACAAACAGCGAGAGAGCTGACTCGATAGTCATGGAATCAGCATGCGAAGAAAAATATCAAATAAACTTGACTGTTTTATGGTACAAATCAACCTCAAAACTTTATTGAACGATATAAGTAAGTCTGAAGTGGCCAGTGCTTGTTTGGAGAAAGTCTTGATCGACTGTTTTCTGACTCAACGCAAATGAACATCACGGTCGCCAGGTTAAAAACGGAGCGGAACGAATTAAGCAACAAGACGAAAAATGTCATTTGTAATCGGCCAATAGAGCGTTTAGATTTTAAGTTATATATATATTGTATCAATTGAATATTAGTTAGAGTTGTATGTATTTTTTATGCATGTAAATTTAACACAGAGCGTCGGTTTCGAAAGAGATGGAGTATTGAGAAGTGGTACACTTTTTCCGCAATTTTGGCGATTGCCGAATTAATCAAATTTTGCAAGCAGTTACTTACAACATTGTTAAAAAAAATATTATGCCAAGGTTTCAGAGATGGCAAATGAATCGTATAAATTTTTTGTTTTTTATTTTTTTTATTTTACAATTTCATTTTAAGTTTTTCTTTTTAATACTAACATTAGAATGTCTTCCGGGTTTGGGCCGTGTCATATTTGCAACCGAAGCTGCCAACGTTTCGCCCACTTTCGTAAGGGGCTTCATCAGGGCGTGAGAAATCGCAAAACTCAAACAAGCAATCGAAATCTAACTAAGAACTTCTCAAAAGTTAGGTTATCCACTTGTAAAACAAGCCATAACCTAAACTATAAAAAGGTAAGAAAGAAAACGATAACCTGAAAAAGCAAACGAAAATCTAACAAAGAACCACTACCGAGTTAGGTAATCAACTTGTGAACCAAGCCAGATTCTAAACTCCGTAGAAGTGACTTAAGAAGAAATGGTCTCCGTATTTAAAGGAAAAGGATCGTCACGGATGATCAAGCTCGACCCTGATTGGGTTACGGTTGCTAGGGGGCGTGTTTTTGATAAATGACTAATAACCGGGAACCAAAGAGGGGATAGTTCGAAACCATGATCGCGATTGAAGTTATTGGGGTGTTTGATGATTTCTATGCTTTCTCGGAATTTCCTGTTGAAAAAGAATGGAGATTTGGCAATCAACGAAACATTATCAAAATCTATCTTGTGACCTGTAGTAAAATGATGTTCAGCGACCGCAGACTTGGAAGTATACCTTTTTCTTATACAACGATCATGTTCTGAAATGCGAGTAATGACGGAACGACCGGTTTCACCAATGTAGACTAAACCACAAGAACAGGGAATTTGGTATACACCTTGAGATGAAAGTGTAGGAAATTTGTCTTTGGGAGAAGGAAGAATCTGAGAGATTTTGCCTGTCGAGTTGAATATGGGTTTAATACCATTCTTACGAAGGAGTTTCTCTATTTGATCTGTAACCTTGTGAATGTAGGGTAAAAAGGCCAATTTCGGGTTGGATTCGGGAATAGAAATGACCTTAGGTAATCGAGTACGTGGATGTAAACGACGATTAATAACTCTATGAATATCTCGCTTTACATAACCATTGTTCACTAAGGTTCTAGTAAGATGACGGAGTTCTGAGTCTAGATTCTCAGGTTGACAAATAGAAAAGGCACGATGGACCAAAGATTCAATAACAGAACGTTTCTGAGCAGGATGATGATGAGACGAAGCATGAAGGTATCTGTCCGTATGGGTGGGTTTTCGATAAACAGAATGGCCTAGAAGTCCGTCGGGCTTACGAGTCACAAGAACGTCAAGAAATGGAAGAGAACCATTACTTTCGATTTCCATAGTAAATTTGATATCTAAGTGTTGATTGTTAAGATGATCAAGAAATTTAGACAATTCAAGATGACCATGAGACCAAACAATAAACGTGTCGTCAACATATCTAAACCATACTTTAGGTTTTAATATTGATGATTCCAAAGCAACCGTTTCAAAGGATTCCATAAAAATGTTAGCTACAACAGGTGATAGAGGAGAACCCATAGCAGCACCAGAAACTTGTTCGTAAAACTTATTATCAAATTGGAAGTAAGTAGAGGATAGACACTTTTCAATAAGAGGAACCAAACTCAAGTCCTTGCCATGTTGAGACAGAATCTGTTTGATGATAATAAGCGAATCCTTAATAGGAACTTTAGTGAAAAGTGAAGTAACATCAAAGCTCACGAGAAGATCTTGGGGTTCAAGTTTTATAGTTTCTAGACGTTGAATAAAATGCTGAGAGTTGAGGATGTGAGAAGAGGTTTTACCTGTAAACTCGCAAAGAATCTTGGACAAGAACTTGGCTAGCTTGTAAGTAGGAGTTTGGATAGTACTAACGATAGGTCGAAAAGGAATACCTTGTTTGTGAATTTTGGGAAGTCCGTATAGACGAGGTGGTTTAGAATCAGATGGGGTAAGTCGACGTTTAGTTTCAGGAGGTAGATTGGAAGATTTGATGATTTGGCTAACCTCGCGTTCAATCCTCGAAGTGGGGTTATGGGTTAGAAGAGCGTAAGTTTCCTCAGACAAAATAGAATTGATTTTCGTAACATAATCAATATGGTTCAAAACTACAGTGGCGTTGCCTTTGTCGGCTGGAAGAACAATAATATCAGAGTTCTTACGAAGACTTTTTAGAGCTGACTCTTCCGACTTAGAAATGTTGGATTTAGGAATTTTAGATGATTCAAGGATTTTGCCAGTGTTAATACGAATGGGATCTGAGATGTGGCGAGGAAGATGTCTTATAGAAGACTCAACAGCACATAGAATATCTTCTTTAGGAATACGTTTGGGTGCAACCGCAAAATTCAAACCCTTAGAGAGCACCGATTCCTGTTCTGAAGTGAGAACCAAGCTAGATAAATTGACAACCGTCTTTACTGAGTTAGTAGTAGAAGCAACTTTACGATTCTTGGATTCCAATAATTGAAACTTTTTGAGATGACCTTCAGTGGTTAGTCGTAGAGTGGTATCAGACTGCTGGTAAGTAATGGTGTCATGGCATGGTCAACATGGCAAGGACTTGAGTTTGGTTCCTCTTATTGAAAAGTGTCTATCCTCTACTTACTTCCAATTTGATAATAAGTTTTACGAACAAGTTTCTGGTGCTGCTATGGGTTCTCCTCTATCACCTGTTGTAGCTAACATTTTTATGGAATCCTTTGAAACGGTTGCTTTGGAATCATCAATATTAAAACCTAAAGTATGGTTTAGATATGTTGACGACACGTTTATTGTTTGGTCTCATGGTCATCTTGAATTGTCTAAATTTCTTGATCATCTTAACAATCAACACTTAGATATCAAATTTACTATGGAAATCGAAAGTAATGGTTCTCTTCCATTTCTTGACGTTCTTGTGACTCGTAAGCCCGACGGACTTCTAGGCCATTCTGTTTATCGAAAACCCACCCATACGGACAGATACCTTCATGCTTCGTCTCATCATCATCCTGCTCAGAAACGTTCTGTTATTGAATCTTTGGTCCATCGTGCCTTTTCTATTTGTCAACCTGAGAATCTAGACTCAGAACTCCGTCATCTTACTAGAACCTTAGTGAACAATGGTTATGTAAAGCGAGATATTCATAGAGTTATTAATCGTCGTTTACATCCACGTACTCGATTACCTAAGGTCATTTCTATTCCCGAATCCAACCCGAAATTGGCCTTTTTACCCTACATTCACAAGGTTACAGATCAAATAGGGAAACTCCTTCGTAAGAATGGTATTAAACCCATATTCAACTCGACAGGCAAAATCTCTCAGATTCTTCCTTCTCCCAAAGACAAATTTCCTACACTTTCATCTCAAGGTGTATACCAAATTCCCTGTTCTTGTGGTTTAGTCTACATTGGTGAAACCGGTCGTTCCGTCATTACTCGCATTTCAGAACATGATCGTTGTATAAGAAAAAGGTATACTTCCAAGTCTGCGGTCGCTGAACATCATTTTACTACAGGTCACAAGATAGATTTTGATAATGTTTCGTTGATTGCCAAATCTCCATTCTTTTTCAACAGGAAATTCCGAGAAAGCATAGAAATCATCAAACACCCCAATAACTTCAATCGCGATCATGGTTTCGAACTATCCCTCTTTGGTTCCCGGTTATTAGTCATTTATCAAAAACACGCCCCCTAGCAACCGTAACCCAATCAGGGTCGAGCTTGATCATCCGTGACGATCCTTTTCCTTTAAATACGGAGACCATTTCTTCTTAAGTCACTTCTACGGAGTTTAGAATCTGGCTTGGTTCACAAGTTGATTACCTAACTCGGTAGTGGTTCTTTGTTAGATTTTCGTTTGCTTTTTCAGGTTATCGTTTTCTTTCTTACCTTTTTATAGTTTAGGTTATGGCTTGTTTTACAAGTGGATAACCTAACTTTTGAGAAGTTCTTAGTTAGATTTCGATTGCTTGTTTGAGTTTTGCGATTTCTCACGCCCTGATGAAGCCCCTTACGAAAGTGGGCGAAACGTTGGCAGCTTCGGTTGCTAATATGACACGGCCCAAACCCGGAAGACATTCTAATGTTAGTATAGATTCCGGCCGTGGAAGCCTTCGCTATTACATTTTCTTTTTAATGTTTTATATTTTTGGTTTGATTTTTATTGTAATTTACCAGTTAGCATAATGCTTTTCTTGTTACAGAATGATATACTTTTGATTCTAATATTCTGTATTTTTTTTTAATTATTTTTTTCCTACTATTACATAACCGAATTATTGATTCACGTTGTCAATTTTTTTAATGAAATAATTAAAAAAATTGAAATTTAATAATAAAAAATTAGATTGGTAATTAAAAAAATGCCGTATTGTTCGATTTCAATGCGTTTTTATCTTGTTATCTATCAATTACCAAACTTTATGTTCAATAAAAAAGAAGACAAAACATATAAAAAAACACTAGTATTTTTAATAGTGGTAGAAAAACCACATCCTCTTATCTAAAAAAATATTTATTTAAAGATCAACGCTCGCTTGTGGTCGCGTAATCTAAACGCCTACTACGATTGGTCGATTTTTTGGCAACTTTTGAATATAAACCTAATTTTTTAAACGATTTGTTACTTCAAGTCAGTGTTCTGCTTGAACTAGTTTTTCTTAGAATCATCATGGCTGATAAAAACAATCTCCTTTTATTGCTTCAAAACCCAACGGAACCGTCTTTTATGCCCAAAGGCGAAGCCAAAGCCGTCTTCGATATTCCTCCAGAGTATTTGGTAAGTTTTCTGTTTATTTTTTTTTAGTAGGTTGTAACCCTAATTTTAGATTAATCGCTACAAAGATGTTGGAGTACAACTGTTTGATCGTTTTGGCGAGGAAGCTGCTGAACGCATTCCAGTGAAGCAAATTGCTTTACCCGATCTTAAAAGAATTTTGAAATTAAAACGTAGAGACAATTTCTCATTGTTTATTCCAGCTCACCGAGACATTTCCAAACAACTCATCGACATTTTTATGGGTATGAGAGACGTTGATGATCTACAATCTATGGCTGTTTACGCTCGCGATCGTGTTAACCCCTATTTGTTCAATTACGCTCTTAGCGTAGCTCTTTTACACAGACCCGACACTCAAGGACTAAATCTACCATCGTTTATGCAGTCTTTCCCAGATAAGTTTATCGATACTCAAGTTTTAAACCAAGCTCGCGAAGAAGCCAACATTGTTCCCACTGGTTCTAGAACACCTATTGAAATTCCAATGGATTTTACCGCATCAAATTTGGAAGAAGAGCATCGATTGGCTTATTTCCGTGAAGATGTTGGTCTTAATCTTCATCATTGGCATTGGCATTTAGTTTATCCGTTCAATGGACCTCGTGAAATAGTTAACAAGAACAGGCGTGGTGAGCTGTTTTATTACATGCACCAGCAGATTATTGCCAGATACAACTTGGAACGTCTTTGCAACGCACTGAAAAGAACAACTCGATTCACCGACTGGCGCGATCCCATTCCCGAAGCTTATTTCCCCAAACTTGACAGCTTAGTCGCAAGTCGTTCCTACCCTCCAAGAGTCGCCAATCAAGTTCTAAGAGACTTAAACCGAGAACAGGACCAAGTCAAAGCTGATGTTACCCGTTTAGAACAATGGAGAGATAGAATCTTTAATGCAATTCACACCGGCGTCGTTCAGGACGTACGTTGATCTAACTCATTAACAATTAGTACTTAACTTTAATTTTAGGAAAGCGGTAACGATATTCCACTCACCGAATTTGAAGGCATCGATATACTTGGTAATATAATCGAATCCAGTATCTTATCGCCAAATCGACCATTTTACGGAGACATTCATAACTTCGGTCACGTCTTTCTGTCTTACATTCACGATCCTGACCATCGTCATTTGGAATCGTTTGGTGTAATCGGTGATTCAACCACTGCAATGAGAGATCCGATTTTCTATCGTTGGCATGCGTTTATTGACGATGTTTTCCAACAGTTCAAGGGTACCTTACCCAGATACCCTGTTGAACAAGTAAAGTGATAACGATGCAATTATTCGGTAATGCGTAAAATTTTTTGCAGTTGAGCTACGACGGTGTTACCGTTGATAGTGTTACGGTACAGTCCCAAGGTACTCCAAATGTCTTCAATACGTACTGGCAACAATCTGACGTTGACTTATCACGAGGAATGGATTTCCAACCACGTGGCTCCGTTTTCGTGCGATTTACTCATTTGCAACATCAACCGTTTACTTACAATATTATGGTCAACAACTCAGGTGCTCCACGCCAAGGTACTTGTAGAATCTTTATGGCACCATCGACCGATGAACGTGGCAACCCATGGTTACTTCAAGACCAACGTACTATGTTTATTGAGCTGGATCGATTCGTCGTAAACTGTAAGTGCGAATTTTACACAAAACTCTTATTTGAAACGATACACTTTAGTACAATCTGGTCAAAACACTATCATGCGACGTTCCGATCAGTCTTCGGTGACAATTCCTTTCGAACGTACATTTAGAAACCTCGAAGCGAATAGACCACAACAAGAAGGCGAGGCTTTGGAACAATTCAATTTCTGCGGATGCGGATGGCCGCATCATCTTCTCATCGCTAAAGGCACACCTGAAGGAAAAGAATGTGACTTATTCGTTATGATTTCTAACTACGACGACGATCGTGTAAGTAATCGCTTTTGTTTTCGATCGTTTCTAAGCGTCCAGTTATAGGTTGATCAAGACACTAATGTACCATGCAACGATGCATCTAGCTATTGTGGTATTAAGGATCGTTTATACCCCGATCGCCGTTCTATGGGTTACCCGTTCGATAGATTACCACGCGATGGCGTCAGCACTTTGCAACAGTTCCTTACTCCTAACATGCGTGTACAGAACGTCACCATCAAGTTTAATAACCGCATTCTTAGAAGACCAAAACAATAAGCCTTTTTGATGCTATTGTAAAAATTTTGAACACAATAAAAGTGCATGCGAGTAAAAGCAAATTTATCTTTTTATTTTATTATCATCTACAAAATACTAATAGTCATAACTACAATAATCAAAACAATTTCAAAATTAGTTGCTGTTGTGGCTAATAAATTTTGTATCCGATACAACTAAATCTTTTTTTTTGTGGTTTAAGTTTAATCAGTTTAATTCATATATCAATAAGGTTGTTTCCAAGTACTCAAATAGAGGTGTCTCACGAACAAGAAATTCTAAAGAATAAATTAATTAAATCGAAACGAAACAAACTTATCAAAAATTAAAATAAGCAAATAAATGAAATAAAACAAAAGAATCTGCAAAAAAACTGCAAAGACATTAATAAACGTGAATGCTCGATACACAAAACGCAAAAGAAGTCAATAGTTGTATCAGACATCTTTATACTACCGTCAATTAAGAAGGCTGAAAGAGTTAAACTCTTCACTTTTTATGGTAAAAAGGCGTTTCCAGTGGCAATTATTCCACAAAGACGTTCAACAGTTATTCCAAGCGAAACACTGGTGAGCTAGACTTATTAGCAGAATACAGGTTTTATCTTAGATTTTTTAGTGTTAATTTAACGTTCTCGTAGCGTTCTGAACCAATAAGTATTATTAGTTAGTGTAGAATGTAGAGAAAAAAACACGGCTAAAGTGCAATGCTTAACATAATTGATTCTATACTCAGTGAACGCATGTTATAGTGATATTAGTCCAAGAGAGTATCTGACATAATAAATGTTATGGTAAGTTAAAAATATGATAATAACATAAATCTAATTTCAGTGATATGTTACGACTACATAAACAGTATGACCTTTGATGTAACCTCAATCAATGATTTATACTTTATATGTACATAACATAATTACATTTCTTTTACATACTAGAAGCGGAAGCCGTTGTGAGTTAGATAATACATTACATTTATATCACAAAGTTACGTCCCTTACAAAATTAAAAGAAACAAAACCGCTTATAAGCAAAGCGAAAATTGTAACTTTACAAATTACAAAATTAAAAGAAACAAAACTGCTTATAAGCAAAGCCAAAATTATAATCTGTAAACAATAGTTACAAGAAGAGAAAATTTTAACAACTAAAACGCTGTCTTTTTTGATATTTTTTGTGGCATTTGGTAAAGTTCTTCTTGGTCTTTTTGATTTTTACTATTTTTTACTTCTAAACGGGTAGTTATTTTCGATGGTATCGTACTGCATCTAATGACACAGTTCCTAAAAGCAGTTACAAGTTTTTGGATTTGTAACATTTTTTTTTACAAATTTAATCAAAAATGGATCCCAGTTCACAACGACTGACTGAGACATCATAGAATAAATTGGTACACAGGTACTAAGACTAAAGAAAGTTCGAAATCTTGAATAATTTTTGACGTCGCAAAAACTAATCTTGCCTTATAGTCTGCAGACGTTTTTCTTTGCTCATCGGACTATTTTTCCTTTCAATTTATTACCTTGGTTGCAATTTTTGATAAAAATACATTGCTACGTAAGTAACTGTTGTTAAAATGCAAAAGAACAACTAAGAAAAAAATGCAATCTAATAAATAAATAACTCCCAGACACAACTGTTTAAAAGACCACAACAAACAAATTAAGAATCGACCACATCCCGCATTTACTTTTTTACTGCAAAATAATTCAACGAACCACATCCTCACCTAGTCACTTATATATAAATCACCTAATCGTCAAAATTTGCACAAAATGAACGCAAGAAAGTACTTACCGTTAATGTTCGACAGACCTCTCGAACCACTCTTTACACCAAAAGGTCCTAATCATGCTATCTTCCGTATTCCACAGAGTTATTTGGTAAATACTTAATTACAACCGCAGTGTTTGAAATTGTTTTACAGCCCGATCGGTATAAACCATTGGGTATGCAACTTACTGAACAGTTCGAAGATGAAGTCGAAGAAACTGTGCATATTAAAGAGATAAAGCTACCCGATTTGGGAGACGTGCTGCATTTAGACCGAAATGGACACTTCTCTTTGTTTGTGCCTTGGCACCAACAGCTCGCGGCAGATTTAATTCAAACATTCATGGGTAAGTACTACACTACGTATTAAATTCACTAATAGTAGATTATACCAGGAATGAAAAATATCGATGAGGTGATGTCTTTAGCTGCATACGCTCGTGATAGAATCAACCCGCATTTGTTCATATACGCACTATCAGTTACAATTCTTCATAGGAAAGATGCCAAAGGCATTGGCGTGCCCGCGCTGATTTATTCGTTTCCCAACAACTTCATCGACAGCTCAGTATTTACTAAAGCACGAGAAGAAGCTTTTATCGTACCTGAAAACATCCGGGTAAATTACAATTTTATAAATATTTTTTCTATGACTTTTTACAGATTCCTTTAGTAATACCAATGGAATTTAGCGCATCTAAGTTAGATTTAGAGCATAGGATGGCGTATTTTCGCGAAGATATTGGAATAAATTTACATCACTGGCATTGGCACTTAATTTACCCGCTTAGTGGTCCATCAGTCGTAGTCAATAAAAACAGACGAGGAGAACTATTTTATTACATGCATCAACAAATTCTAGCACGGTAGAGTACCAGAATAATTATTACATATTTTAATTATATTTTTAGGTACAACACCGATAGAATGTGCAATAAGTTATCGAGGGTTGAACGATTAGTCGAATGGCGCGAACCGATTAAAGAAGGGTACTTTTCTAAATTAAATAATTTAGCCGCTAGTAGGAATTACCCGGGACGTGTCGATTACCAGCGGATGACGAACCTAGCACGAGGGGAAGAACAGATTTTTGTCGATATCGATGATCTAACACAGTGGAGAGATCGAATAGTCGAAGCGATTCATTCGGGTTATTACATTGATCGAAGAGGTGAGCGGGTGCCGTTGACTGAGTTTGAAGGAATCGATGTTTTGGGGAATATTATCGAAGCCAGTTCGTTGTCGCCAAATCCATCGTATTATGGTAACTTACATAATTTCGGGCACATACTCTTAGCGTTTATTCACGATCCTGATCAGAGATTTTTGGTGAGTACTCGGTTAGAGTTTTCGGTGTTATAACGAGTGTTGCAGGAATCGTTTGGTGTTATGGCTGGAACATCGACGGCGATGCGAGATCCGGTGTTTTACCGTTGGCACAGCTACATCGATTTTTTGTTTCAAATTCACAAGTCGGTTCTTCCACGTTACACAATGTCTCAAGTAAGTAATAGCAATTTTGTATGGATAACTTGATGATTGATTAGCTTAATTACGACGGTGTGCGAGTGACCAACGTCCGGGTGCTGTCGCAAAAGGCAACCGATAATCACCTCCATACTTTTTGGCAGCAATCTGAAATTGATTTGAGTTACGGTTTGGATTTCATAGAACGGGGTCCACTTCTAGTACGTTTCACCCACTTGCAGCACTACCCGTTTACCTACACGATTACAGTTGACAACAATGGGTTACAACGTATGGGTACTTGTCGAATCTTCATTGCCCCTGAGTACAATGAAAAAGGATTACCAATGCAATTTCGGGAGCACAAAAACTTATTTATTGCGTTAGATCGGTTCACTGTTACCCGTAAGTGTTTTTATTATACTTAGACAAACTAACAGTGCAGTTTTAGTAAAACCTGGTGTTAACACAATCACCCGTAGCTCTAAGGAGTCCACGGTGACGATACCGTTTGAACAGACTTTTCGTAATTTAGGTGATAGCACATCAGAGTTAAATTATTGTGGTTGCGGCTGGCCACATCACATGCTCTTACCAAAAGGAATACCTAACGGATACCCGTGTCAATTATTCGTGATGATTTCTAATTACGCGGACGATGCGGTTAAGTATCGTAATTGTAAGATATCTTAAATTGACGATGCTATTTAGGTGGTGCCTACGATACCTGGCTCGTGCAAAACTGCCGATAATTATTGCGGTGTCCGAGATGGTTTGTACCCGGATCGTAGATCAATGGGGTATCCGTTCGATAGAATGCCGAGACCTGGCGTTCAAACGTTAGAAGAGTTTCTTACGCCCAACATGAAGGTTGAACGAGTTAACATTTATTTTCACGATCGTATCTTTAAACCTGTAAAACCGCAGTCGTGATTAAATTACTTATTCTGATAATTGTTTATAAGTTATTACAACAGTACGAACTAAAACGATCTAAATATTGATCTGTATCTACAGTCTACACATCGGTTAATCAAAGAACTGGTGCGTAAAAGTCTTCTAAAAATCATGTAATTAATAAAATCCAATAGTATTCTGAACGTCGATTACATTTCGAACGATTTAATTAATGTAAATTTGCGGATTAAAAAAAATCAATAGCGATATGTATGCTTTATTTCCGTACTTACATAGAATAAATTATGCGTTTTTATTACTATCAGCATTTTCTAGACTTTCCACGTTTTCTTTGCTAGTTCCCAAAAACAACGTTGAAAGCTTTGCGATCGAACCAACAGCTTTAAAACGCGTTTGCGCCTTCTGCTTCGCCAGCTTGTTCTTCCACTAAAAATTCAAACAAAATTCTTCGCGCGCTTTTGCAACATTGGTTGAAGTAAACCAGTGGTAGGGTGCATTGTTATTAAATGTGCAGAAGCCAGAAATGTTTTTTTTCGGTAAAATTAGTTTAATAATAAGTTGTTCGTGCGCGCCAGTGTGTGGGTAAGTGCCCGATTTTTTAATTTTTCAATTACGAATGAAGAATTATTGGATAAAATTCGAAATCTGCGTGAAATTTTGAATTCAAAGTACTTAACCTCAAAATCGGTTATTTCAATTTTAAGATCTTTTCGTACTTGTTTTTTTAGAATTATTGGTACCGAAATGTTTCTTTTAAATGTGTCTGTTGAACCAGGTTTGAAAATTTTCGTCAAAGTTGCGGTTTTTGTGTTTTTGGGTGTTTGAATGAATGAATGAATGAAGTGAATGAATGAATTAGGGGGAAAGAAAGTCATAAGCGGCTCGTCAATTCTTACTTGTTCATCTCGCGATGGCATTGTCGATAAATATTGTTTCATATCTTTCTTTTCTGTGTCTACTATCGCTAAAACTGACACACATCCATCTATGGTTCCTAGCACCACGGCTTTACCATCCTCGGTGCTTTCAACCGCCGTTAATTCGGCTTGTACTCGATAATTAGCTATCATCTGTGCATCGGATGTTCGAAATACTCTCAAAGTTTTCTTTCCACTGTGGTAGTATAGCACGTATTCGTCAGTTTTGTTGAACATACAAATTACAGTAAAAACACCTTCGGCTACTTTTGGTATGAATGTTTTAACCGTTTGACCTTTTTTCAGTTCAAGCAATTCTAAACCTCCACTAGAACATGTAATTTTATTGAATAGTTTTTAATCACTTGTTATATAAAGACTTACCGAGTAGGTGCGTACAGTCCAAATTTACCATCTTTAGTGCAGTTACCTCCCCATTTTGGTATCGTTCTTACATGCTTCTTATTTCGAATGTCTAAAATTGCACCTTTATCATTAGCAATAACCGCAATTAAATGCGGTTTGTGAGGCATAGCCACTAGGCTATTTACATCCTGGAATTGATTATTACATTAGTACTGATCACCTGGTAGACTCACCTTAATCCCACATGTTCGAAGTGTTATCTTATGAACAAGAGCACCTGTTTTTGCATTGTGGATTATGACACAATCACGGTTGGTTTTATCAGCAGCACATAGTACTAAGTTCTGCCCATCTGAAGTGACAACAGCTGGTTTAAACGTAACTCCAGTAATGCTACGTACTGTGTATTCGAAAGTATAGACGGTTTCGCCTCCTGTTACCAGTATTTTAATATTTAGGATTGTTACAGTAATTGTTATACCTGGGATATTGCGCACACACGCTGTGGCAGTGTTTCGAACTACGTCACTACCTGGAGGATTACTTGGCGTTGATATCGCTAAAATCTTAGTACCTTCATCGATCAACGTGAGCTGTCGAATACCAGCCTGCTCCTCTTTGAATATAACTTGCTCAGTGGGGCGTAACCAAAACAGGATATTACCCGACTCGGCTGAAATTATATATCTAAAACCAGGTGTTGTACTTTCGCTACTCAAAATACTTACCGTCCGTCAGGAGTAATCAAAGCATTAGTGACAATCGCCCCCAAAGGACTATCGGCCAACTTTGCGATAATTTTACCTACTCTTAAATCCCAAAGTCCGACACAATTTCGAGTGACTGTAACCGCCAGGCCAAAATTCTGGGATAAACTAATCGAGTCCACTTGGAGCTCGTGTCTGTCTATAACGTGAACCTGTTCGAAGATGTTGTTGATGTTCCAAACTTTCACTGTACGATCTATGGACGACGTTACGATACAGTTCCAATTACC